>CANJKZ010000107.1:10000-610000 GCA_947471745.1 Closterium sp. Naga37s-1
ACCTACCTTCGCGGCCCCGCCACCTCACTGTGCGGCCCAGCCACCTACCTCCGCGGCCCCGCCACCTACCTGTGCGGCCCCGCCACCTACCTTCGCGGCCCCGCCACCTCACTGTGCGGCCCCGCCACCTACCAGTGTGGCCCCGCCACCTACCTTCGCGGCCCCGCCACCTCACTGTGCGGCCCCGCCACCTACCTCCGCGGCCCCGCCACCTACCTGTGCGGCCCCGCCACCTACCTTCGCGGCCCCGCCACCTCACTGTGCGGCCCCGCCACCTACCTCCGCGGCCCCGCCACCTACCTGTGCGGCCCCGCCACCTACCTTCGCGGCCCCGCCACCTCGCTGTGCGGCCCCGCCACCTACCTCCGCGGCCCCGCCACTTACCTTTGCGGCCCCGCCGCCTCCTCCCAGCGGCCCCGGACGCCGCCCTCTCAGCGGCCCCGCCGAGCCGCCCAGCAGCCAAGCCGCCCAGCCGCCGAGCCGCCCAGCAGCCGAGCCGCCCAGCAGCCGAGCCGCCCAGCAGCCGAGCCGCCGAGCCGCCCAGCCGCCGAGCCGCCCTGTCCGCAGCCGAGCCGCCCAGCAGCCGAGCCGCCCCGCCGCCGAGCCGCCCAGCCGCCGAGCCGCCGAGCCGCCGAGCCGCCCTGCAGCCGAGCCGCCCGAACCGCCCTGTCCGGTAAGAGCAGCGCCTCTCTCACAGCACTGCCCTCGCCCTACTGTTTGCACTGCTAGTCTACTGCTGTCATGGCTACCCCTAGTGTCCTCGCCTTTGACGCTGAGGGTCGGGCCATTGACTTTGACGTCTGGGTAGATGACCTGCAGCTTTTCTTACAGTGCGACAGAGCAGACGGCCTCTCCCTCTTTGACCTCACTTCTGGTGCCTCTCCTGCCCCCGCTGCTGATGCTGACGCCACTGTTCGCTCACAGTGGGCCACGCGCGATGCTGCTGTACGTCTTGCTGTGCGTCGCCACCTACCTACCTCTGAGCGTGCGCACTTTAGCCAGTACAAGAGTGCTCAGACCTTGTACGACGCTGTAGTTGCACGCTACTCCTCCCCTGCCACTGCTGCACTGAGCCGCCTCATGCTACCGTACCTCTTCCCTGACCTTGCTGCCTTTCCCACAGTCGCTGACCTCATTACGCACCTCCGCACTAGTGACACTCGCTACCGCGCTGCGCTTCCTGCTGAGTTCTGCGCCAAGAACCCCCCCCCCATGTACGTCACCCTCTACTACATAGTCACCCGTCTTCCTGACTCCCTTCGCGTAGTCAGGGACCACTTCCTCTCGGTTTGTCCCACCACTCTCACCGTTGACCTCCTCGAGAAGGCCCTCCTAGCAGCAGAAAAGAGCATAGTCGCTGTAGGAGCCTCTCGTGGTGACCCTCGCACCCCCATCTTTGAGGGGTGTTCCCCCTCCCCTCTTTTGCCCTCTGTTGCCTCTGCTGCTGCGGCCGACCTCGCTGGTTTGGAGTCGGTTGGGGCAGCGTCTACCCCTAGCGGGAGACGCCGCCCTGGCAGGGGCAAGGGGGGCAGGGGCGCTGGAGGAGCTAGCGGGGGCGGTGGAGGCGGCGGTGGAGGCGGTGGAGGAGGTGGGGGTGGCGGTGGGGGTGGTGGCGGGGGTGGAGGTGTAGGTGGCGGCAGTGGAGGCGCAGGAGGCAGCGGCGGTGGCGGAGGGAGCGGAGGTGGCGGCGGTGGAGGAGGAGGCGGCGGAGGAGGTGGAGCTGGTCGGGGTGGCGCTGCGCAGAGGGTCAGCTCCGGTGGTGGTCAGCGCCAGCAGCACCAGCAGCAGCAGCGCACTCGTGACGTCCCCTCCCCTCAGCAGCTCCGTGAGTGGTACACTGCACGCCAGAGGGGTGGGGGTACTGGTCCGTGCACCTACGTCCTGCGCACCGGCGACCGCGCGGGTGAGCAGTGCGGGGGTGCGCACTCCACCCAGCGCTGCTTTGGCCGCCTGACGGACGCTTGGCGTCACCAGTTCCCTGAGGCCACTGAGATCCCCCGCTGGGGTGAGCTGTCTAGGGCGGGTGTAGCTCTCTTTGACCTTGACTTTGATGCTATTCTTGCTGCCGTGTATACTGTGACTATTAGTGATGAGAGTGACTGTTACCGGTGTTTTCCGCCCGACCCGGGCATTGAGACTGCTGCTCTAGGTACTGGTGAGGCTGCTGCTCTAGGTGCTAGCGAGGCTGCTGCTCTAGGTGCGTCTGCTCCCTCAGGTGCTGGTGAGTCTGCTCTCTCAGGTTCTGCGTCGGCTTCGGCCTCCCACACCTTCACCCTTGACTCGGGGGCTTCTCGCTCCTTCTTTCGAGACCGCACCACACTCACGCCGCTTGGCCGGCCAGTTGCGGTCTCTCTGGCAGACCCCTCTGGAGGTCCTGTCCTTGCTCACTTCTCCACTGTCCTCCCGTGTCCGGCGGCCCCCTCTGGCACCCTGTCTGGTCTCTACCTCCCCTCGTTCTCTACGAACTTGGTGAGTGGTGCTGACCTACAGGATGCGGGGGTTCACCAGTTCACTCCTGCGAGTCAGCGGGTGACCCACTGCACGGACGCTCGGACAGGCCGCCACCTGGCCACGTTTACACGTCGGCCAGGGTCGAGCCTGTACACACTGACCACTGCGTCTCCTCCAGTCCCTGCGTCTCCTCCAGTCCCTGCGTCTGGTCAGGTAGCTGCGTCGGGTCAGGTGTTTGCTGCAGCGTCCAGGTCTGGTCCTGAGTCTGCCCCCTGCTCGTGTCGCCTCCTGTCTCACGAGACTCTCCTCTGGCACCACCGCCTTGGTCACCCCTCCCTGCTTCGTCTCCGGAGCATGGCCTCCCGTGTCCTTGTCTCTGGTCTTCCCCGGTCCCTCCCTCCCCTTCCTCCGGGGCCTGGCCCTACCTGCGTCCCCTGTGTCGAGGGACGGCAGCGGGCTACCCCTCACTCCTCCCAGTTTCCTCCGACAGAGGCCCCGCTGCAGACGCTTCACATGGACGTGTGGGGCCCGGCCCGCGTCCGTGGACAGGGTCACGAGCGCTACTTCCTGCTGGTGGTTGACGACTACTCGCGTTACACCACAGTCTTCCCCTTGCGCAGCAAGGGTGATGTCACTGAGGTGTTGATCGACTGGATCCGCGCACCTCGTCTCCAGCTCAGGCGGAGCTTCGGCTCGGACTTTCCTGTTCTGCGTCTGCACTCTGACAGAGGCGGAGAGTTCTCCTCTGGCCTTCTGCGAGCCTACTGTCGTGCACGAGGCATCCGCCAGACCTTCACGCTTCCGGACTCTCCACAGCAAAATGGGATTGCTGAGCGCCGCATTGGCATGGTCATAGACGTCGCCCGTACGTCCATGATGCATGCGGCTGCCCCCCATTTCTGTGGCCGTTTGCGGTTCGGTACGCGGCGCATCAGATCAACCTTCAGCCCAGGGTCTCCATGCCGGAGACCTCCCCAGCTTTGCTGTGGACGGGGAAGGTTGGCGATGCATCTGCGTTCCGTGTCTGGGGATCTCGGGCGTTTGTCCGCGACTTGTCTGCGGACAAGCTGTCCCCTCGTGCTGCTCCTTGCGTCTTCCTGGGTTTCCCCCCTGACGCCCCAGGGTGGCAGTTCTACCACCCCACCTCTCGCCGTGTTCTGTCCTCCCAGGACGTCACGTTCGACGAGTCGGTCCCCTACTACCGCCTCTTCCCCTACCGCACTCCGTCCCTCCCCCCGCCACCGCTCTTCCTTGTACCAGGTCCCCCCCCGGTAGACCCCCTCCCCCCTCAGGGTCCTGCCCCTTCAGGTGTGTCCCAGGTAGACGCTGTTGAGCCTGTCGAGGTCGCTGGTGACTCTGGTGCTGCTGAGGGTGCTGAGCCTGGGGGTGCTGACTCTGGGGGTGCTGAGCGTGTGGGTGCTACGCCTGGGGGTGCTGAGCCTGGGGGTGCTGAGTCTGGGGGTGCTGAGTCTGGGGGTACTACGACTGGGGGTGCTGAGCCTGGGGGTACTACGCCTGGAGGTGCTGAGCCTGGGGGTGCTGCGTCTGGGGGTGCTGAGCCTGGGGGTACTACGCCTGGAGGTGCTGAGCCTGGGGGTGCTACGCCTGGTGGTGCTGTGCCTGGCGGTTCTCCGGATGCTCCTTCTCGCCGGGAGCCACTCTCTCCCCAGGAGCTGCGTGAGTGGTTTGCCCGGCGCTGGAGGCGAGCTGCTGGAGCTGCTGGAGCTGGAGGTGCTGCGGGTACTGGAGGTTCTGTTGCTGCTGAGGGAGCTGGTGCCACGGGTCCCGGAGGTGCTCGTACTGGGAGTACTGGAGCTGCTGGACCTGCGGGTACTTCTGGAGCTGGAGTTGCTGCGGGTGTTGGCGCGGAGGCTACTGCTGTCGGTCCTGGAGGCGGTCCTGCTGGGGGTACTACTGGTGCTGCTGGGGGTTCTGGAGCTGGAGCTGCTACTGGCGCTGGTGCTGCCACTGGGGGTGCTGGTGCTGTCCCTCCTGTGTCTGGAGTCGCCGCGCGGCCTCGGCCGTACTTCGTTCCGCTCCTTCAGCAGGTTCTTGGTCTCCAGCCTTCTACTGGTCCTCCTCCTCCCTTAGAGTGTCCACAGCCTGTCCCGTCGCAGTTACAGTTACAGCTGGCCTCCCCACTGCCTGCTCCGTCTCCCTACACTGGTCCTACTGGAGGTCTTGCTGAGCGTCGTGAGCCTGCGTCTCGCCCTGCGTCGCCTGTCCGTGCTGCTCGCACTAGTGGTCGCGGTTCGCGTCAGCGTCCTCCTCCTGTCCCTGGCACGCACCGGATGTCTCTGCGTCCGTCCACTGCTCCTCTGCGTGCCCCTTTGCCTTCTCCTCCTGAGTCTTCTCTTCCTGCTCTTGCCGACCCGGAGTCGGACTCTCTTCGCGCTGCCAGTCCTACTGTCACGCGTCTCCTTGCTACTGTTGTCACTGACCCTTCCTTTGAGTCCACTGCTGCGTCTGCTCTAGTTGCTGAGCTCGTCGACTTTGCTGCTCGCTGTCGCCTAGACTACGTCGCCAGTCTTGTTACTGAGTCTGAGTCTGTCTGTCCTCCGTCCGTCGGGGGTGAGTGTGCCCTTGGCACGGACGTCCTTGAGGATAGGCAGGAGGAGTTCCAGTGCTTGGCCGCTGCTTCACCTCATCTCGTGTCCGTACTGCTTACCCCTGAGGGAGACCCGGATGCACTTGACATCCCGACTCCGCGCTCTTACGCGGAGGCGATAGAGGGTCCCTACTCCTCTCAGTGGCAGGCAGCTATGGACGTAGAGATGGCTTCCTGGAAGTCCACAGGCACCTACGTTGACGCTGTTCCCCCTCCTGGGGCGAACATCGTCAGTGGCATGTGGATTTTCAGGGTGAAGCGACCGCCGGGTTCTCCGCCTGTCTTCAAGGCGCGTTACGTGGCTCGTGGCTTCAGTCAGCGGCAGGGAGTTGACTACTTTCAGACCTTCTCTCCCACCCCGAAGATGACCACTCTTCGGGTATTGCTGCACGTAGCTGCTCACCGTGACTACGAGCTACACTCTCTTGACTTCAGCACTGCTTTCTTGCAGGGCAGCCTGCACGAGGAGATCTGGCTGCGTCGCCCACCTGGCTTCACTGGGTCTTTTCCTCCTGGCACCCAGTGGAGCCTACGGCGGCCAGTCTACGGTCTCCGCCAGGCACCGCGTGAGTGGCACGACACACTGAGGACTACACTTGCGGCTCTTGGGTTTGCTCCCTCTACTGCCGACCCGTCGCTGTTTCTGCGCACCGACACTTCTTTGCCGCCGTTCTACATCCTCGTGTACGTCGACGACTTGGTCTTTGCCACAGCTGACACTGCAGGACTAGCCCACGTGAAGTCCGAGCTGCAGAAGAGACACACGTGCACTGACCTGGGTGAACTGCGCAGCTACCTTGGCTTGCAGATCACTCGGGACAGAGCACGCCGCACCATTACCCTGACTCAGTCACACATGGTGCAGCAGGTCCTTCAACGCTTCGGCTTCACGTACTCCTCGCCTCAGGCCACTCCTCTGCCTACTCGCCACTCGCTCTCAGCTCTGCCTTCGGATGAGTCCGTAGAGTCAAGTGGCCCGTACCCAGAGCTTGTTGGCTGCCTCATGTACCTGATGACCTGCACACGACCTGACCTTGCATACCCTCTTAGCATTCTTGCACGCTATGTTGCTCCTGGGAGACACAGACCGGAGCACATGGCTGCAGCGAAGAGGGTGTTGCGCTACTTGTGCAGTACGTCGGGCATGGGGCTTGTGCTTGGAGGGCAGAGTCCAGTGGTCCTTACTGGGCACGCAGACGCTTCTTGGGCTGACGACCAGGCTACGCAGCGGTCGTCACAGGGTTACACCTTCAGCCTTGGTTCCGGCTCTGTTTCGTGGCGGGCTACTCGCTCGTCTTCTGTTCTCGGCTCCAGTTGTGAGGCTGAGATCTACGCAGGAGCCATGGCTGCACAGGAGCTTCGCTGGCTCACCTACCTGCTGACTGACCTCGGAGAGTTGCCTCGTTCTCCTCCAGTGCTGTACGTAGACAACAAGGCCATGCTGGCCTTGTGTCGGGAGCAGCGACTGGAGCACAGAACGAAGCACATTGCTCTCCGCTACTTTCTTGCTCGTGAGCTGCAGCAGCGTGGTCAGCTGCGTCTTGCGTACGTGGCCTCTGAGGCCAACACTGCTGATATCTTCACCAAGGCACTTGCGCCTTGTGACCATCAGCGCTTCTGTACTCAGCTGGGCCTTGTGCCTACCTTGCCTCACTTGCTCACCTCTTGACCTTGCTTGTACTGTTACATATATATATACCTGCTCTTGCTTGTCTAGCCTTATTATATATATGTGTACTCCTGCTTGTGAACTGGCCTTGTGGCCTTGAACTTGTGCTCGGAATGTGTGGTGACTTTGTGATCCACCCTGAGCTTGCTTTGCTTTGCTTTGCTTGACTGGTCTTGTGACCCCTTGTTCTCCCCCACTTTGCCTATGGGGGTGTGTCAGAACATTATAGCTCATGCATATTGTGTAGGCTATAGTGGGGTACTCCATAAGAATACAACCCAATTAGGGTTAGTACTTGTACCCAATTCATTCATAGTTCATCCATTCCTCGTTTCTTCTCACCATGTACGACTAAAATGTCTTTATCTGCCAAATTACATAGATCCGATACGTTAAAACAGGGTAGGGGGGTGAGGAATGGTATGATTCAAAGGAAATGGGAATACATATGGTACTCACTGTATTTATACGGGGAAAATAATGTGTCGGCTGGTAAGGTCAGTATGCACGCTTGCGTGTAGGTACAAGGCGGAACTGGAACTGTGAAATCTCCCAAATTATGTGGATCGGAAAGGTTATAACCTAGTGTTGTTGAAGTAGAAGGTCTAATCTAGTGGACTGGCAAGAATATGGTAGTAACTGCATCTCTACAACATGAGTAATGCGCTGGTCAGTTTTGTTGTTATGCGCGCCTGTAGTGCAAGTACAATGTACGGCTGGAATGTCTATATCTGCCAAATTACATAGATCCGATAGGTTAAAACATGGTAGGGGGTTGGGGCATGGTATTATTTAAAGGAAATGGGAATACTTATGGTATTCAATATATTTGTACAGAGAGAATAATACGTCGCCTGGTAAGGTCAGTATGCACGCTTGTGTGTAAGTACAAGGCGGAGCTGGAACTCTGAAATCTCCCAAATTATGTGGATTGGAAAGGTAATAGCCTAGTGTTCTTGAAGTAGAAGGCCTAATCTAGTGGACTGGCAAAAATATGACACTAACTGCATCTTTACAAACATACGTAATGCGCTGGTCAGTTTGGTCGGTATGCGCGCCTGTAGTGCAGGTACCATGTACGACTGAAATGTCTTTATCTGCCAAATTACATAGATCCGATGGGTTAAAACATGGTAGGAGGGGGGGAATGGTATCATTTAGAGGAAATGGGAATACATATGGTATTCATTGTATTTTTACGGAGAGAAAATGCGTCGGCCGGTAAGGTTAGTATGCACGCTTGTAAGTAGGTACAAGGCAGAACTGGAACTCTAAAATCTCCCAAATTATGTGGATCGGAAAGGTTATAACCTAGTGTTGTTGAACTAGAAGGTCTAATCTAGTTGACTGGCAAGAATATGGCACTAACTGCATCTCTACAAACATACGTAATGCGTTGGTTAGTTTGGTCGGTATGCGCGCCTGTAGTGCAAGTACCATGTACGACTGAAATGTCTATACCTACCAAATTACATAGATCCGATAGGTTAAAACATGGTAGGGGGGTGAGAAATTGTATCTTTTAAAGGAAATGGGAATACATACGGTATTCACTATATTTGTACGGAGAGAAAAATGCGACGGCCGGTAAGGTCAGTATGCACGCTTGTGTGTAGGTACAAGGCGGAACTGGAACTCTGAAATCTCCCAAATTATTTGGATCAGAAAGGTTATAAACTAGTGTTTTTAAAGTAGAAGGTCTAATCTAGTGGACTGGCAAGAATATGATACGTTGGTCGGTTCGGTCAGTGTGCACGCTTGTGTGCAGGTACAAGGCGGAACTGGAGCTTTGAAATCTCTTAAATTATGTGAATCTAAAAGGTTAGAACGTATTGTTGTTAAAGTAGATGGCCTAATCTAGTGGCCTTTCTGCACATGTGCGGATCCTTCCGCGTTTTGAGTCTAGAAGCGCTCGTTCCGAGCGTTTTTCTTCCGTCGGGTCACATGGTTGCGGACCAGCTATGTGTGCTACGGACCAGCTAGATGTGCTACGGACCAGCTTGGTGTGCTACGGACCAGCTAGATGTGCTACGGACCAGCTAGGTGTGCTACGTACCAGCCAGATGTGCTACAGACCAGCTAGGAGTGCTACGGACCAGCTAGATGTGCTACAGACCAGCTTGGAGTGCTACGGACCAGCCTGTGCTAGGAGGGGCTTTGTAGCATTCATGTTCATTTTTGGGGTTTGTAGCCCCGACACGCGAGAAAATCCGCACATGTGTGTCAGAATCCTAGCGTGAGTTTGGCTTAGGAGCCATAGTTTAGGAGCCTTGGTAGTTGAGTTCGAGTTTAGGAAAAGTATCGAGAGGTTTGGGGTTTCACTAGCAAGAGTTGGGATACAAGTACAACACCCTAAATTGGGTTGTACTCATTACAGAGTACCCCACTGCAGGCTAGACAGCAAATACATTCTGACACACCCCCATAGCCAAAGTGGGGTGTAATCAGCACAATGAGCAAGCATAGAGCAAGAGTTCACAATAGGTAAGTAAGGCTAGAGCTAATCACAGAGGGCAAGTGAGGAGGAGGAGAGACTAGAAGATGGGAGGCGACTGCTGACGCTGCAGACTCACAGACGAGCTGCTGGCTCAGTGGCTACCGGAACAGCGCTCCGGACTACTGGGGTAACTGGCCCCGCGGCTAAAAGTAGCGGCAGACGAGCAACGGACCCACGGCCGACTGGCGACTACCGGAGATTGTAGCCTCCGGACTGCTGCTGCTGCTGACGACAAGACTGCTGCCTCCACTCGACCTCCCCAGCTGCCTAACGCCCTTCTCACACACCCCCTGCTCAAACCCTAGCCCTACACCCACAGCACCCCCTTAAACCCTAAACCCCAGACTCCCACACATCCACCCCCCTCAGCGAGAGCTGCAGCAGTGGGAGACGAAGGAGGAGGAGGAGGAGGAGGGAACGGCACGCACAACCGACACCCCCACAACCATCACCCCCACACCCACCCCCCCACGGCTGCACCGGGTCCAGGAGCGGCTGCTGCAGGGGCCAGGGGCGGCTGCTGCTGGGGCGGCTGCTCCAGGGGCTGCTGCTGCTGGGGCGGCTGCTCCAGGGGCTGCTGCTGCTGGGGCGGCTGCTCCAGGGGCTGCTGCTGCTGGGGCGGCTGCTGCTGGGGCGGCTGCTCCAGGGGCTGCTGCTGCTGGGGCGGCTGCTCCAGGTGCTGCTGCTGCTGGGGCGGCTGCTCTAGGGGCTGCTGCTGCTGGGGCTGATGCTGCTGGGGCGGCTGCTCCAGGTGCTGCTGCTGCTGGGGCGGCTGCTCCAGGGGCTGCTGCTGCTGGGGCTGCTGCTGCTGGGGCGGCTGCTGCTGGGGCGGCTGCTCCAGGGGCTGCTGCTGCTGGGGCGGCTGCTCCAGGGGCTGCTGCTGCTGGGGCGGCTGCTCCAGAGGCTGCTGCTGCTGGGGCGGCTGCTCCAGGGGCTGCTACTGCTGGGGCGGCTGCTTCAGGGGCTGCTGCTGCTGGGGCGGCCGCTGCAGTGGCGGCGGCTCCAGGGGTTGCTGCTGCTGGGGCGGCTGCTCCAGGGGCTGCTGCTGCTGGGGCGGCTGCTCCAGGGGCGGCTGCTGTTGCAAGGCAGGCCGCTCCAGGGGCGGCTGCTTCAGGGGCGGCGGCTCCAGGGGCGGCTGCTGCAGCGGAAAGTAGGAGGGAGGGGAGGGGAAGGGCGCGGCCCCCATTGTGCCCTGACGGGCGATGTGCTAGGGAGCCGCGCAGGTCCCCAAAAGTGCCTCGACTGGCAACGAGAGGGGACCGCGCGCAGGCCCCTAAGGCGCCGCGACGAGGCAACGGGAGGGGCCGGCTCGCGGGCCCCGAAAGTGCCGCGACGAGGCGACGGGAGGGACCTGCGTGCAGGCCCCCAAAACGCCTCGACGAGGCGACGGTCGGGGCCAGTGCGCGGGCCCCAAAGACGCCGCGACGAGTTAGGAACCCGCCGCGCGCCTCGGGGCGCACGGCGGGCAGAAAACCGCCACGCGCTCCGAGCGCGTGGCGGGAAGAAAAATGGGATGTCGCGCGCCACGGGGCGCGCGACACACAGTAGGGCAGCGGAATCGAGTGGGCCCACAGGCCAGGAACGTTAAGCTCTGATAACATGTCAGAATCCTAGCGTGAGTTTGGCTTAGGAGCCATAGTTTAGGAGCCTTGGTAGTTGAGTTCGAGTTTAGGAAAAGTATCGAGAGGTTTGGGGTTTCACTAGCAAGAGTTGGGATACAAGTACAACACCCTAAATTGGGTTGTACTCATTACAGAGTACCCCACTGCAGGCTAGACAGCAAATACATTCTGACAATGTGTAGAAAATTGAACTTATTCACATATTTTGCAAACACTTTTTTTGCCAAAGTCTTATGCCGCGTGCATCCCCGACCTAGTCTGCCTCACTATCGCTTTGTGGATTTAGGGGGCCTATGGATTGGGATGCTTTCGTTAGCTTCACCAATTTAGAGCTTTGAAACGTTACCTATAGGTTTCCGTACTGCTATCTCCTGTCCTAAGCACAGCACGATCGTAGTACTAGCGAGCGATTTCATGTGTTATTATCTAAACGTTTATTGTCCTTCGAATCATTGCCATGAGGCCATCAGTGGCAGCAGTCGACTGGGTGGAGGACGAGTGGTCCGCGGCGCCGTGCGAGTCGTCGCCGCCAGCCTCCACCGCTGCACCCGCCGCTTCGCCGCTTACCCTAACCGCTCCGCCCAAGCGTCTCAATTCGCTCGCCTCCACGTTTCTTCCCGCCGCCATCTTCGCGCGTCCTTCGCCCCCGGCCGTCTCGCGGCTCCTCGCCGATGGGGCTGCGGCGGCTGGCGGCGACGGCGACGGCGAGGAGTGCGAGGGTGAGGGCGGGCCGTACGCGGCGTGGGAGGATGACGGGGAGGGGGGGGACGACGAGGGTAACGACGGGCGTGCGGAGGCAGACGGGGCCGGGGAAGGCGGCGTGGGGTCGGCGCTGCTGGCGTGGGGTCGCAACCTCTTTCACCGCCCTCCGCCCGCGTCGCTCTCGCCGCCCTCCAAGCTTCTCCAGCCGCTCACTTCCCTCGAAGCGCGAGCCCCCTCCTCCTTCCGCCGGCATGCCGCCACCATCGGCAGCAGCGCCGGCAGCAGCGCGGACGGCGCCCGCTCTCTCGCCGGCAAGCTCTGGGGGGCGCTGGCTCCTCGCTCCACACACGCGCACCTGCTCAGTGACGTCAGCAGTGGTAGCGCCAACATCAGCAGCGCGCCTCTTCAAAGTTCGGGAGGGGCAACGCGCGGAGCTCCGCGAAACGGCGCGCGCAGCTCGGGCATGGCGGGCGAGTCGTTCGAGTCTGCGCGTTCTGCTCGCGAGCACGCTGCGGGCGCACCAGGGGGAACTAGGGGGAGGGGCAACTGGTCGGCGGGAGGGGGGACGCTGAGCGCTGTGGGCGCGCAGGGCAGCAGGGAGGGGTTGGGGGGGATGGCGTGTGGTGGTGAGGGTGGTGGGGATGGCGGACGCGCAGGGGCGGTGGGACGAGGCGGGGATGGGCGTGGGGCGCAGGGGGGCGGGGGGCAGGGGTGGGCGCACAAGGTGTTGGAGGTGCTGCCTGTGCTGGCCGTGGTGACGCTCATGGTCTTCGGTACCGTCGCCTACCTCACCGTTGTCGACGCCAGTAAGCTTCCCCCTCCCTCCCTCCCTCCCTGCGCAGCTCGCCTGCTTCCTCTCTGCCGCACTCCCTGCTCCATTCTTACCCCATCTGCCTGCTTCCTCTCTGCCGCACCCTCTGCTCTCTCCTCATCGTTTCTTGCGTCCCACAATCGCTACAGCTTCGCTCTCTCACCCGTGTTTCCCTCCCTGTCCCCCCCTCCTTCCCCCCGCCCCTCCCTCATCTGCGGGCGCCAGTCCTGCCGCGCCTGCGCCCGGCCTTCTCCCTCGCGTGTCCGCTGCAGCAGGGCCACTGGGCGCTCTCCTCGCGCCGCCCGCTCTACCCGCCCTCCTGCCCCTTCCTCCGGGACGACTTCAACTGCGCCAAGTTCGGCCTATCAGCGCGTGACACGTGGCGCTGGGAGCCGTCGCAGTGCCAGGTGGCGGAGTTCTCAGCGGGGGCGTGGCTGCGGGGCATGGCGGGGCGGCGAGTGGCGTATGTGGGCGACAGGGCCGTGGCCAACGCCTTTGACTCGCTGCTCTGCATGCTCGCCCAGGCCGACTCCCCCACGCCCCTCTCCCCCGCCTCGCCCCACCGTGGCCTCTCCGCAACCAGTGACCCTTCCCTGCCTGTCACGGGCGAGAGGAGGGGGGGACTTGGTGGCAGCGGCGGGAGGAGTGACTCGCAGGCTGGTAGCGGGGAGAGCGTGAGGGCGGCTGCTGATGGGCGTGTGTTCATTGGCGCCCTCGACGCCCCCGGTGCTGCCCCAGGTTTCCCCCATGCCACCTCGGGTGCTCCCCATGCCGCCTCAGATGGCCCCCCTGCTGCCCTGCATGCGGCCCATGCTGCCACTCCAAGCGCAGCACTGCACGCAGGGGCGAGGGGCAGAGGGGGCGCAGGCAGTGAGGTGAGGCGGGGCGGGGCGAGGCACAGCGATGGAGGGTGGGGCTGGAACCCCATCAGGTGGGGCGCGTGGACAAGGCAGGGCAGGGGGCAGCGCGTGGGAGCAGCTTATGCTGCCGGCAGTACAGGCGATGCCACGGGGGCCAGCAGCGCCACCAGCCACGGTGGCTCCTCGCCTGCTGCTGCATCGCCGGTGTCGTCCGGCCTGTTTGACATGCAGCCGCTGCACTACTGGTTTCCGCGTTTCAACTTCACTCTCGCACTGCTGCCCTCGCCCTTCCTTGTCCGGACGTCGCTGCACGCGCCAGTCAACGCCACTCTCTGCCAGCTGCAACGTGCCGCCGCCGCCACGCCACTCAACACCTCTTCCGCTCTCAACACCACCACCACCAACACCACCAGCACCACCAGCGGGGCACCTGCAAGTGAGGCGCCAGATCATGCAGCGGCCGCGCCACCAGCCGAGGCAAGCAGCGGCAAGGATGAAGGGCCGGCAGGCGGCGATGCGTGCTACCCGAACCGCATGTATGTGGACGAGCCCGACCCCGCGTGGGCGCAGCAGGCAGCACAGTTCGATGTGCTGGTGCTGGCGTCGGGGCGCAGCTGGACGGAGGAGGCCGTGGAGACCAACGGGCTCAGCATTGTGGCGGGCGGGGTGCGGCGCAGTGAGCTGAGTGTGGAGGGGCTGGTGGGGCAGTGGGCGTACCCGCTCGCCATGGCGGCCGTGGCGTCGTGGCTGGGCAACGCGTCGCACTTCAACGGCACTGCTGTGTTTCGGTCGTTCAGCCCCACGCACCCGCGCAAGGAGTGCGCCGCCCGCACCTTCCTCCCCGATGCTGTGAGATTCTTCCTTGCACCCTGATGCTGCTTGCCCCCTTTCCTGCTCTGCTCTGCTCTGCTGTGCCCTGCTCTGCTCTCTCTTCTCTCTCTTCTCTCTCTGCTCTTTCTGCTCTCTCTGCTCTCTCTGCTCTCTCTGTTCCTGATTTCTCACCCCACTGATGCCATGCACCCAACCGCCTCACCCCTGTCCTTCATGCCCATGCACAGGAACATGCAGCGGATGTGATGGAGGAGGCACGGCGCTACGATGATGCTGTGGCCCATGCCATCGCCATGGCTCAGGACACCACCCACACCTCCACCACCACCAGCACTGCAGCAGGGGGGCCAGCACCAGGGGGATGGGCAGCAGCTGGGCATGAGGGTCCGCGGCTGCACTGGATGAACGTGTCGCTGCTCACAGCACAGCGCGCTGATGCCCACCCCTGGATGGCATCGCCTGGCCGCCCCACAGCGGACTGCACCAGCTGGTGCCTGCCTGGCGTGCCCGACACGTGGAACGAGCTGCTCGCTGCCACGCTGCTCAAACTCTTTGAGCGCCACTGACACTGACGGCAACGCCGCTTGGGATGCACTTGCGGTTGCAAGTGCCGCATGTGCTTGTACAGCGTTCTGCAACGCATCTGTCAGTTTAGTTATGATTGGGCTGCACTGGTTTGTTGTTTGTTGTGAACTAGGTTAGGGTTGTTCTGTATGTCATGGAGCTACATTGAGTGTCACACTATGGACTGCCTTTGGCAACATTTTTGCATCCCAATCTGCTTGCCACATGGTCAACATTCATCAGCCTACCACAAGACAGCACACAGAACGATTACTATGTTCCAGACACAACAGCTCGAGGCCCTTTGGGGCTCAGGGCCGTCATGAGCGCACGGCTTCGAGGGGCGGCTTGTCCATCCAGCGGAAGCGGCAGCCACTCTCCTCCAGGTCTACCAGCAGCTGGGGCGAGAGCAGCGGCCGCCACGCCTGCAGCAGCTTCACCTTCTTCAGCCCCACACAGCGCGTGAGTGCGGCCTCAAGCCCAGGCATGGAGAGGTGTGAGCAGTGCACGAGGTTGAACTTGGTCATGCACGCCATGCCCGCCATCGCCCCCAGCCCCGCATCCGATATGCTCGTGTACGATAGATTCGCCTGTTGGTGGGTGAGGAGGGGGTGCAAGGGGGGAGATGAGGTGGGACAAGTGGCAGTGTGGAGAACGCACGAGGTGGGTTGCAGGCAAGGAAAAGGGTGGAGCGGGGAATGCACGAGTAGGAAGGGGTGGGGGGAGCAGGAGGGACCTGTCGGAGGTCGGGGCAGCCGTGGGCGAGGGCAATGAAGCCAGCATCGTCCACACCCGTGCACTGCTTCACATCCACCTCCTGCAGCTCCCTGCACCCCCACACCCGCCCCCCCGCCCCTCCCGCCTCCTGCTGCTCGCTGCCCTGCACGTCGCTTGTTGCCTGAGGTGCCGGGGCAGGCGGCAGAAGGCCGGCGATGGCGAGGAGGCCGGCGCTGGTGAGCAGAGGCGCGTCACGCACCTCGAGGTTGCGCAGGCGCGGGCAGTGGCGCGCTATGGCTATGAGCGCGGCGTCTCGCACGCGGTGGCAGTAGGAGAGGTTGAGCGTGCTCAGCCCCGTGCACGCCTGCGCCACCGCTGCTATGCCCGCACATGACACGCCCTCACAGCTGCCCGGAGAGAAGGGATTGGGGGGTAAGTGACATGGGGTTGCAGGGCATGTGTGGCTGCTAGTGTTGTGGGGTTGAAGGAAAGCATGTGAATGTGGCATGGCATGGCATATGGTGAGGTTACATGCATGGGCTGCCACAGAATGGCATGCAATCATAGAGCGTTATAGCATGTGGTTGGGAGCGTACCGGTAGAGGTCGAGTTCAGTGAGGGAGGAGCAGGAGGCAGCGAGGGAGATGAGGCCGGCATCGGTGATATCCATGTCGAAACCAAGCTTCAGTGACTGCAGCAATGGGCAGTGCCGCATGCCCTGCACGGCTGGTTAAAGCATGGGGGAGCACACAACAGGTGGAGCACAGTGAGTGGGGCACAGTGAAAGAATCACAGTGAGTTTTGGAGCAACGAGCAGGGAACACCAGAGCATGCCCCCGCCTCCCACATGCCCCCAACGATCCTTTGCCGCCCACATGCAACACACTGCCCTTCCCCCCCTTCCCCCGGCCATGGCACAGCACGGCAGGGCATGGCAAGCCGGGGCACGCACTGGTATCAGAGATGCCACAGTCGGTGAGGTCGAGCGTGGAGAGCGCAGTGCAGTGCTGGAACAGCCCCACCAGCCCCGCGTCTGACACGCCCCGACACGCCTCCATGCGCACACACGCCAGCCGCCTGCACGCATGTGTGATATGTGCATATGCCAGGGGGATATGTGCATGCACGCACACGGGGCAGGGAGGCACAGGTATTGGCACTGTGCGCTGCACTGATATGCCTTGCATTGCATGCACTGCATGGTTCTGCACCTTCCACCGGCCAGCGCCCCTGCTCACATGTGGCCACAGGGCTTGCAGCAGCCGGCCACACACGAGCAAGTCAATGGGGTGGCGATGGATGCATGCATGGCGGGTAAGCAGAGAGAGCGGACCTGCAGTGGGCGGAGAGGGCGAGCAGGGAGGCGTCAGTGACAGAGGAGCAGCAGGTGATGTCGAGGGAGAGCAGGTTGGGGCACGCCGCCGCCAGTGCTGTGAGGCCCTCGTCCCCCACCGCCTCACACCGCCTCACCGATACCTCCTCCAGCTGCCAGCACCCCAACGCCGCCCACCTCCCCACCCCCATCCCCACCCCCACCTGCGCTGCTGCCTGCCCTGCAGCGCTCAGCCCATCCGCTGCTCCTACCGCCGTGGCATGGCCGTGGTCTGCTGCTGCTGAGTCGTTCGCTCCCTCTGCTGCTGCATGCGCCCCGCCTGCTGCTGCTCTCTGCTCGTTCGCTAACACCCCCTCCTCTACTGCCGCTGCAGCTGCTCCTCCTCCTGCTTCTGGCATGCTAGTTTCGGCAGGAGGGGCAGCAGCGGCAGCGGGAGCGGGAGCGGGGGCAGGAGGAGAGGAGGCACCAGCGAGGTCGGAGAGGCCGGCGTCGGTGATGGGGGCGAGGTCCAGCTTGAGACGACGCAGCGCGGGGAAGCGCGGCAACACCGCCAACAGGTTGTCACTCACCTGCCGGTCGCAGGGGGGTGGCATGGGGGCGAGGGGATGGGGGGGGGGGTGCAGATGAGCAGCACATGGCAGTGAGCACTGAATGCATGTGCTGATGAGTAACCACGCTCGAACCCTCTGCCAGCATGCCCATATGCTGCATGCATAACGTGCAAATTCACTGGAGCCTTGCCTTTACGAGCCTTGTTTTTACTGCGCTATCGTTGACCAGTCTTCTGAAACCTTGCTATCGCGAGCACTTGCCTGGGGGCAGAAGGCGGCGGTGAGGGCGGTGAGCGGGATGGCACCCGCTGTGAGCGCCATCAGGCCAACGTCCGTCACCTGCTCGCACCCAGATACGTCCAAACTCTGCCGCCCAGGGAAAGAAAAAAGGGGAGGCGATTGTGACATTCATGTAAGTGCATCTACGCGCGACTAGGTGCATCTACGTGAGGTATCACCTGCCTGCCTACATGCCCTGTATGTCACCTGCAGTGCGGTGCATCCGTGGCGGAGAGTGGCGATGGCGGGGTCGGTGAGCGACTGGCAGCTGGAGAGGTTGAGATGCGTCAAGCTGGGATGGCGCTGCACCACCCTCATTGCCGCCTCCGTCACCTGCCAACCAGTGGAGGGGGTGGTGAGTGTGGGGAGGGGAGACGATATTGGAGAGAACTGCAGAGAGAAAGGAAGAGAACGAAGAAGTGGGCAGAAGGGCAGTGAGGGAATGTCGGAGGCAGGGAGAGAGGGTGGTGGGGATTGGGAAAGAGCGTGGCTTGCCTTGGTGTAGGAGAGGTCGAGGGTGTGGATGGCATGGCAGTTGGAGAGCAGCACGTCCACGCCACGGTCAGTGATGCCCACACACCACCGCAGCGACACCTCCTGCACCGCCTTGCACCCCGCTGCAATGCAGCACACCCCCATGTCCGTTATGCTGCGGCAGTTGCCCAGCCCCAACACCTGCCGTGCTCCATGCCGTCATGCCGTCATGCCGTCATGTCACATTCCAGCATGGCGTTACGCAATGCCATACGACAGGGGCGGGGGAGAGCGGAGGAGTGGTGAGAGGCGCTCTAGGCATACATGCATCGCTGCTCTGGGAGAAGAGGAGGAACGGGGAGAGGAGGAGAGGAGGTAAGGGGAGGGGCGGAAGAGGAGGGTCACGAGGGGCGGGAGAGCGTACCTTGAGTTGGTGGCAGGAGGCGATGGGCATGAGAGCAGCATCGTCGAAGGTGCCGTTGGTGAGCCAGAGCGCCTGCAGCTGCGTGCAGTGCGCGCCGATGGCCTCCAAAGCCGCCTGCCCGATCCGCTTGTTGCTCGCCAGGTTCAGCCGCTGCAGGCTCGTCCCGAACCTCTTTGCGATGGCCACCACGTGCTCGTCGCGGACCTGCAGGCACGGCACGTTAGGTTCGGAAAACTCTGCTCGGAGACCGAGGCTAAAAGGCGCGTGGAAAGCGTAGGGCTTGAGGCAAGGAGCGGATTAGTGGCGCAGGCGTAATGGCGGCGAACGAACGCGCGATGCGCTAGTGGTGCAGGGAGGCGTGAAGGGCGCGCCGCGCATGCGACTGCGATCGATCTACAGACACTCGGCGATTGGTTCTACGAATAACGACACGTGTCATACTCTGATGCACTTGGAGCAGTTGAGATCCTGAATCAATGGACAGCACGCGAGGATGGCTTTGAGTGCGCCGACGTTCAGGATGGTGCACTGAGTGTACGCGCCGCGAATCACGGCGAGCCATCGCTTGCACACGAGCGCCGCCGCCAGCTTGTCGGAGCGGCAGTCGAGGCGGCGCAGCACGCTGAACAGCAGATCGTCCTCCAATGCGCTCAGCTCGCCGCCTCGCCCGGCCGGCGCGCGCCGGCCCCCGTCCATAGTGCGCTGCGCGGACAGCGAAGGGCGGCGGCGAAGTGGCGGCGAAGCTGCAGACGGACTGCGAGGTTCTTTCCGGAGCCCGCAGATGCACGCGTGTGCGTTGAGGTCTGACTGTCAGTTGTGGCGGGCGGGTAAATGCCGAGGAAGGCACATGTACCTGACCGCCAGATGAATCCAACCTGCCTAGAATCTCCCTCCCTGCGAATTTTGGCGTTTGGACTTGATATTACCAGACCATACCGAAATTGTGTAGGAACAAACCACGCTGCATCCATCCATGCAGAAAAGGGAAACTTGCGGATGACTAAGGGTGGGCTGGTATATTTGATATATATATATCTAGTTAGTGTTTCAAATGAGTTTCTCTTTAGGAGCTCCAAATCACCACACCGTGTTCGCAACTTCTTCGCCGTCGTGAATTCGGTAACACGGAGTGGTTCACATCGCGAGGGGCGCATTCAATCACGACGGGCACTCCTTCAGATCAGCCTTCCTATCACGAGCCTTCGTCTGCACGGCCATTACTGCCCGATCTCACTTGCCTCGTCGGCCTCGCGGCGCGATTAATTGAAAGCACGCGAGTCGTCAATTTATCCTGCTGATGGGCATCTCTTGGCGCTAGCGCGCACGCGGCGCAACGAATTCGCGCAACGAGCGCCGACGGCAGGATCGGCGATGGAGGGGGGGATGGCGGAGGCCACGGGTGGCGGCGACTGGCGGGCGCTGTTGGAGGCGGCATGCGCGGATGATAGGCGCGGCGGGGAGCAGGAGGCGGCGCGGAGGCAACTGCAGGCCCTGGTGCGCGGCGGCCACGTGGCGCTGAGCAACGTGGTGGGCGGCATGGGGCCGCACCTCACCACCGCCGACGGCGCGCTTCGAGCCAGAGGTGCGCTCCGAGCCAGAGGTGCGCTCCGAGCCAGAGGTGCGCGCCCCCGTGTCGCGCGCGCACTCGCCTTCCATCCACGCACACCCTCTTCCTCCCGCTCTTCCCGCCCGCCCTCCTCCCTCCCCCACGCACCACCCTTCATGATCCCCTTGCTTCTCTTCCGCATCCGCCTCTCCCCTCCCCCCGCCCCACCCCCCTCTCCCCCCAGGCACGGCGCTGCTAGCGGCGCTGGTGGAGGCCATGCTCAATGCTCGCCGTGCCGCTGCCACCGCGGCACCGCCCACAATCGCCCCTCCCTGCGCCCCGCTCCCCCTCCCCCTCCCCCCCCCAGGCACGGCGCTGCTAGCGGCGCTGGTGGAGGCCATGCACTCAGTGCCGCTGCCACCGCCCACACTCGCCACTCTCGCGCGCTACTTCGCTCTCCGCATGGTGCGCCTCGCCCCGTCCCCGCCCCCGTTCCCGCCCCTGCTGCCCACCACGCTGCGCCCATTGCCTTTTGTTGCTGCCACGTAAAGCGCTCACTCGCGCTCCTCTCGCCCGTCTCTCGATTGCATCCGTCCCCCACCCCACTTGTCTCTCCCCCTCCCTCCCATCCTCCCGTTCCCCCGCCAGGCAGACTGGCCGTGTGTGAGGGGGGCACTTGGGGGGGCGCTGGCGCTGCTGCAGAGGGGGGAGGGGGTGGGGGCAGTGGCGGAGGGGGATGCGGGGAGCATGGCAGCAGCGGTGGTGCAGGTGCACGTGCAGGCGCTGCCCCAGGCGGATAGGATGGTGAGAGGGTGGGGGGTGGGGTGGGGGGTGGGGTTTGGAGGAAGGAAGGCGGGTGGATGGTGGGCGGGGACTTGAGTGGTGGGAGGGAAGGTGGGAGCATGGGGAGGGGATGCATGCTGGCATGTGTGCGAGGGGAGGGCCGTGTGTAGTCTGTCTGTGCTTGGAAGCCCCAACCCAACTTCTCTCCCGCCCACCCACCTGTCCGCCCATCTCTGCCTTTGAACCCATCATTTGCCCCTCCTCCATCCCGCCACCCACCCGTCTCCATCTCTGCCTACCCTTCCCCTTTCCCCCGCCCGCCCCACCCCCCCAGCTCGCCCTGCAAGTGCTGCGCGCCCTCCTGGAGCGCCACCTGGCAGCGGCCCCCTCCCAAGCACAGGTGGGGGCGAGCAAGCGAGCGGAGGCAGGGGTGCAGTGGGCGGGGCTGGCGGGGGGAGTGGTGGCGGTGGTGGACGGGGAGAAGGACCCGCGCTGCCTGCTGCAGGCGCTGCGCATCGTGGCGCTGCTGGTGGGAGCGCTGCACCGGGAGGGCGGTAGCGCTGCTGTGGGCGCCGTGGCAGATGACCTGTTTGACGTCGTCTCTGCTTACTTCCCCGTCTCCTTCTCCCCTGTGAGCCTGCTCCCTCCCCCTGGCATCCGCACGCACACGGCGTCTGATCTGATCTGATTTTCATGCTCTGCAAGATGTTTTGCAATGCCCCGCACTCACCCTCCCCATCCCGCCATCATGCCATCACGCCGCCGTGCCTCTCACCCTCCCCCTTGCAGCCGCCCGATGACCCGCGGGGAATCACGCGAGAGGACCTCGTTCAGGCGCTGCTGGTCAGTCGCTTGCTGCACGCCTCAACCCCTCAGTGCTATGTTCCAAGTCTTTTCGCATCTCCCACTTACCACCCACCGTTCATCACCGGTCTCTCTGCCGTTCGTGCACTGATGCGCCTCTTTCTCTTACCCACATGTCGCACCATATGCTTCTCGCTCTGCCCGCGTGCCCCCCATGCAGGGCGCCTTCCAGAGCACGCCACTCTTCGCCCCCATGGCCATCCCGCTGCTCCTCGACAAGCTCTCCTCCTCCTTCGCCACTGCCAAGGTCCGCCTCTTGCCTCCCAATTTCGCGTTCACATTGTCCTGCCATATGTTTTCCCGTATCTATGAATTTGAGACATACGGGACCCAAATTCAGTGTGCTGTATCTATACTCCTCCCTTCCTCCCTTCCTTCTTACCAAGGATGATTGCCTCCTCTCTTACTGTTACCTTCCCCGTTCCTCTACTGTCTCCGACCCACTCGCCCCCCCAGCTCGACTCCCTGCGTTTCCTCACTGCTTGTGCCACCGCCTGGGGCCGCCACGTCATCGCACCCGCCATCTGGCGCGCCCTCATACCCCTCCTCCCCGCACTGCACGCCCCACCACCGCGCAGCACCTCTCCCACGCCCTCGCCCTCCGCGCCGTCGGGCAGTGACCCAGAGATGTCAGCAGCGGCGGTGCAGTGTGTGGTGGCGTGCGTGCGAGCCACACTGCCCCGCTGCAGCAGCAGCAGCAGTGAGGGGGGAAGCGCCATCGGGGGTGAGCCCGCACACCCCTCCGTGCTGGCCGTGATGTTAGAGGATGAGTGCGTGCTGCACGTGGGGGGGCTGCTCGCACAGGGCGGGCGGGAGAAGGGGGAGGGAATGGGAGAGGCAAGGGAAGAAGGGATGGCAGGGGTGGCAGGGATGGCAGGGAGAGTGAGGGCAGCAGGTGAGCTGCTGGCCTCTGTGGCCCGCGTGTCCCCCTCCGCCTCCTCTGCTGTCTCTGCTGCCCTCCTTCCGCCCCTCCTGCGCCTGCTGCTGCCCCCTTCCGCCCATGGGCGGGGGGAGGGGGGCTCTGATGCTGGGAGTGTGGAGGGGGAGGGCGTGGAGAGGGGGGAGAGTGAGGCGTGCAAAGCAGTGCAGAGGGAACTGATGCAGCCACGTGGCATGATGGCATTGGATGTGCTTGTGAGCCTTATCCGAGCTGCAAGGGACGTGGCACAAGAGGAGTGGGAGCAAGAAGCGGGCGATGGGAAGCGCCGGACAGAAGGAGGCAATGAGGGGAAGAGAGGGAAAGGAGGGGAGGCGAGGAGAGGGGGGGAGAGGAGAGGAGCCATGAGGCCAGGGGCGGCAGGGTGGGGGGAGAGGGCAGATGTGACGGTGGTGGCGCAGAGGGAGCGCCTGCTGCTGCTCTTCCGCTCCGCTCTCGCCCTTGCGGTGGCCGGGGACAGCCATGGTGCAGAGGGGGGGCAGGGGAGCAGCAGTGGGGCGAGTGAGCAAGGCAGCACGGCCCGGTGTGAGGAAGCAGCAGCGCTTGGAGGTGCGTGGGCGCCTGCCAGGTGTGTGCTGCCACTGCTGCATGCATCACCGTTTTCCCTGCCTATCTCTCGCCTGCCTCTTCGCTTGCCCTCTTCTGCACTGCACTTTCACCCGCTGCTCCGCTTCAGCTCCTCTCTGTTACTTCCTCCTTCCCTCCACCCACCGTTTCACACTCTCCTGAGTCTCCTCTCACTTCACGTCGCATTCCTCTTTCTCTTCCTCGATAACATCCTCTGTGTCCCCTCCTCTCTTTCCCCTCCTGTTCCTCCCCTCTTCCCATCCCCCGCCAGTGGCTGGGCTGGAGTGCCTTGTGTCTTTCCCGCCGTCCTTCTCCCCTCTCTCCCCCGCGCTCCTCTCTCAGGCTGCTGCTCTCCTCACACATTCGCTCATCCACCTGCCGCTCCCCCCTGCCCACCATGCCGCCAACACTGCTACCACCACTCGCTCTTCCACCGCCCACACCACGGCACCGCAGCACCCCAGCAAGGCCAGCACCACCGCCCGTGCCTCCCTCCTCGCCACTCCAATAGCCCCCGCCAGCTCTCCCTCATCGCACCCACAGCCATTCTCCCCGGCCCTCCCGCCCCCCACGCCCCCCCTTGCCCGCTGCCTGGTGCGCGCCCTCTCCTGCCTTGCCCATGCCGAGGCCGGGTGGGGGAGCGGAGAGAGGGGCGAGGGGGGTGAGGAAGACGCGGAAGAAGGGGGGAGAGCAGGAGGAGAGGGCGGTGGTGGTGGAAGCGGTGAGGGTGATGGGAGTGAGGAGGAGGAGGACAGCATGAGTGTGAGGGAGGTGGTGCTGCCGCTGCTGGCAGTAGTGGGGGAGGAGGTGATGGGGGGGGGCTCTGTGGGGGCAGAGGATACAAGTGGCGGGGAAGCGGAGGGGACAGGGGCGGAGAGGGGGAGCACGGACGGGGGGGACGCAGGGCGGGTGATGGTGTGTGGGGAGGTGCTGGCAGCGGTGGCGGGGGAGGTGGCAGCAGCACGGCACGTGGTGTTGCCTGCCCTCTCTGGCCTCGCCCTCCGCGCCTGCTCCGCTCACCCCATGGTACAGCTCTCCGCCCTACTCCTGCCGGCCCTTGCTAAACCATCACGCGCGTGATACATGTGCTGGTTCGCTTTTGGGAGTTCTCAAAAGCAATTTCGGCTTGCTGCTGATCATGTGTGGATCCGTTTTCCCGCTTCTTCTCTCCTCACCAATTGCTCGTACCTTTGCTTGCATCCGTGTACCCCATCCGTGTACCCCATCCGTGTACCCCATCCGTGTACCCCATCCGTGTACCCCATCCGTGTACCCCATCCGTGTACCCCATCCGTGTACCCCATCCGTGTACCCCATCCGTGTACCCCATCCGTGTCTTTTGCTCTCACTGCCCCACCTCCCTCCTCGTGTCCACACCCCTGCAGCCAGGGTGTCAGCACGAGCCAATCATCGCACTGCTTCAGATCCTCTCCACTCGCCTCCTTCCCTTGTAAGCCCTCCTTCGTTGCTTTCGCACGTCAGGCTCGTCACTCCCTGCCCACCGTTTCACACACCTGTGCTGCTCGAGTCTGCTTACACAGCTAGGTCCACTGTATCACTGATGCGTGTGTGCCGCCAGTGCAAGTGAACGACGTGCTCACTCCTCTTTCACACCCCACACCCCCCATCACGCCGTGCCACCAGGTGTGACGGCACCCGCCCCTCCGATTCCACCTTTCTCTGTGATCATGCCACGGCTCTCTTCCGTGCTTTCACCCACCGCCCCTCCTCCCCCGACTTTCCCCCGTCCACCTCACCCACTCTGCCAACCTCCACTGATGCCCCCCTGCTGGCAGCAGCATGTGCCACACTCACTGCTGCCACCCACCGCTGCTCCCATTCTGACCAGCTCGCCCTCCTCTCCTCCCTCGCCCCTCGCCTGCACCTCCTAACAGTCTCCTCCTCCTCTTCCTCCTCCACCCCATCATCCACGCACCCTGCTCCCACACCCGCACCTCTTGCCACCGCCCTTCCCATGTGCACTGAGGAGTCTCTGAATCGCCTCACAGCCGCTCTGCTCGTAAGCCTGCGCCCATCGTTACTCGCTGCAGACGCCACTCACACCACTCAGTCCACGCTCTCAGCAGCTCAGGAAAAAGATTCCCCATCACAGGGAGAGCACACAGAGGGAAAGGAGGGCGCCAGCGGTGCAGCAGGCGTAGACCACATGGCTCTGCTGCAACGCATCTTGCGCCACTTCTCCCTCATTGCCACGTCATCGCCCGCTCTTGTGTCTGCTGACTCAGCAGAGGCTGCCAGTGTGGCAGTCGCCTCGCTCGTCAATAAGTGGCCCAAGGAGGGGAGGAAGGTTCCAGGAAGCAGTGCAGTTTGGTCGGTGGATGAGGCACTGCAGGTGGTGTTGGGGGAGGTGCTGGGGGTGGAAGAGGGGGGAGAGGTGGGGGCGGAGGGAAGGAGGGAGGTGCAGG
The DNA here is from genome assembly GCA_947471745.1 of Closterium sp. Naga37s-1. NCBI lineage: Eukaryota > Viridiplantae > Streptophyta > Zygnematophyceae > Desmidiales > Closteriaceae > Closterium > Closterium sp. Naga37s-1. The sequence continues at coordinate 35,517 of CANJKZ010000107.1, forward strand.
CGCAGGGGTGGGAGGGGCAGGAGGGTGTGAGGCGGATGCGGCTGCTGGCATGGGTGGGCTGGGCAGTGGCAGCGAGAGGCCATGCGAGCATGGGGAGGGTTGCTCATGCATTGCTGCAGACCGCTATGATGGAGAAGGGGGTGGCGGAGGTGGGGGAGCAAGTGGAGGGGGATACACAGGCGGACGGGGAGGGGAGTGGGGGAAAGGTGGGAGGTGCAGAGGGGGGGAGCGAGGCAGCAGTGAGTGCAGTGGGCGTGGCAGCAGCGGAGGGGTTTGGAGTGGTGATGGGGCAGGATGCGCACTGGCTGACCTCCCAGTGCCACTGTGTGTGCCGCCCGCTCTACCAGCAGCGCTTCCTCTCCGCCTTCCTGCCCGCCCTCGCCACCTCCCTCCCCCACATGCCACCTTCCCCAACCTCCCATGCCCGCAGGTGCACTTCCCTGCTTGCTGCTCGCTGCTCTGTCGTCGTCCTGTTCGCCCATCACTGCTTCCATCTGCACTCGCATCGCCCGTCGCCTTCACGACCCTTAATCTCCTCCCTTTGCAATCGTATATCCTTTTCCTCTCTCCCCACCCCTCCTCCCCCTCAGAGCCCAGTGTCTGAGAGCATTCGCTCACACAGTGGCCAACGCCCCGCCGGCAGCTCTGCTCCTCTCCGCCCCGCAGGTCTGCTCATGCCTGTAACCCCTTCACATGTCCGAATCGCATACTGCTCCCCTGCCCTGCCTGTTCATGCCCCCAGCACATACCCCACTGCCCTCTCCTCACTACATTGCCTCCCCTCCCTGTCAACCCCCCCTTTCTCTCCGCCCGTGCGCCCATCAGGTGCTGCCGCTGCTGCTCTCGGCACTCGCGTCCCTCTCACCCCACCGCATCGACTCAGATCGCCTGCACTCACTGCTGCTGCTGCTCGCCTCCTTCGCCACCTCGCAGGGCACCGGTGCGTGCAGTTCTTGGGGCTGTGCTTGTGCTTGAGGGCAGCAGGCCGGTGCTGCATGGCACATGGCACATGGCACATGGCACATGGCACATGGCACATGGCATATGGCACATGGCAGGAATCTGCATGCATCCCACTGGAGCATACTGGGTTAGGTGGACATGATACAGTGAGAGTGGATGTCGTGCCATGAAAGATTATCTCTTCCGCCTTTGAGTAGCTCTCTTCATTTTGTGGCCCCTTTTCCATAGTCCTACTCACACTGCTCTCGCTCTCATCCCGCATCTCCCATCCACCATCCGCCCTTCCTCATCCATCTTCCCTCATCCCTCATCCTTCATCCACCACCCCATCAGCGAGGGACCTGTGTGGGCAGCACCTCACCACCATCGTCACCACCCTCCTCGCCCTCGCCTCCTATCCCCACTCCATGGTGTGTTGCCCACTCCACGCTCCGTTACCCTGCCCATGTAATCGTGTCCCGTGCTTGTGTGCCGTATAGACGCATGCCCATGTAAAGCATGCTGCTGCACCTCACCGTGCCTTGGAACCCTGCTGCGCAAGTCCCCTCTATCCACTTCTCCTCATTTCACTCCCTGCCTCCTCACGTCACTCATGCCAGCCTGCAATCTGCCCTTCCATTCAATTCTTTATGCTCCCCTTTCCACCAACTCACTTCCCCAATTGCCCCCCATTCGCCAGGAGGTTCGGGAGACGGCAGTGCAGAGCCTTACAGCGCTGGCAGCGCTACCACAGACACAAGTGTTTCCGCATCGTGCCAAGGTAAGTGAGTGGGAGGGGGGATGTGAAGTGGGCTTGCTGTGGGAGGGAGTAGACGCTCAGCAACAGTAAGAGCTCCATACAGCGTTGAGGATTTTTTAGGGTTAAGAGCATACCTGAGATATGAGATGTGAAGGGTAGGAATGGGGGGTGCCGCAACGTGGTTGGTCTCATCATTACCTTCTGCCATGCTCCCTACCCCAACGGCCCATCCAGGTGCTGAGAGCAATGGACGGGTGTCTGGATGATCCCAAGCGGGCTGTGCGACATGCCGCTGTCATGTGCAAAACCACCTGGTGCGTTGCACTGCGTGACTTGCTGCTTCTTCCTCAATGATTATGTTTCCGGTATTTGTGGTCCCTCTGATGTGCTGTGCAGCGTTGTTCCTCTGTTTCTTCATTTCAACTTTCCTGTTTGTGTGTTACATGTCTTCTTCTATTGTGCAGGTCGGGATTGAGATGATGGTCAATGTATGGGTATGTTGTTTGCAATCGCCCCCACCCACATTGGTATTTTGAGCAAAACCAAACTGGGGCTTTAGTAATTTAGATTAGGCTTTTATCTTTTGTGAAGCGTTCCAATATGGCACTACCATCTCTTTAGCTCTGACGGCTCGTCGGGTGTTCGGTAAGGCGTACGTCAGAGGAAACCCCAGTTGTTACATTCCTTTTTTTAGCATTCGCATTCTTCCCGACTCGTCGTACCCCGAGCAGACCACGCCCTCCGCAGCCTCCCTCCACCTTCATCGCTGTTCTCCTCACCTCGCCGAAGCGCGTTGCGCCATTCGCATTCCGCCGCGATCGGGTCGGTGTCGCCAGCGCCATGACGGAGGGAATTCCGCCGCCGCAGAACGCGGTGGATCCGACAGCGGAGCTGGCGGCGGGGGCGGCGGCGCTGGAGGCGGAGCTGCTGGATGTGCTAGACGACAAGGGCCACGCCACGGGGGAGGCGCTTCCGCGGTGAGCCGCGCGCGCCGCGCGCCCGCCCGCCGCCTCTTGCTTGCCTGTCCTGCATGCGATCAACGTCCCCATTCCTTCCCGTCCCGTGTCGCGGCGCTGCTAGCGCATCCTTCTCCCACCCTCACCACACTTCGCCGAACCGGCGCGCCTCCCACCCTCTCCGCGTTCCCCCAATTCTCCCGTTTCCCCCTCGTCCCCCCAGCGGCGAGGTGCACAGGCGCGGGCTGTGGCACCGCGCGGTGCACACGTGGGTGTTCGCGGAGAGCGGCGCGCAGCTGCTGCTGCAGCGGCGCGCGGCGCACAAGGAGTCCTGGGGCGACATGTGGGACGTTTCTAGCGCCGGCCACGTCACCACCGGCTGCTCCTCCCTCCTCACCGCCCAGTGCGCGCCACCCCCCATGCCCGCACGCCTGGTTTCCCTGCCCCGCCCGTCCTCGTTTGTGGTCTTTTTGTCTCGCTCTTCCTGCCCCTGCCACTCCTCTCAACAATCACCTTGCTCGCTCCCATCCCCCAATTCCCCCTCTCTCCTCCCTCGTGGCAGGCGCGAGATGGAGGAGGAGCTGGGGCTGTCACTGCCGGAGACCGCCTTCCAGTGGCTCTTCCAAGACACCTTCCAATCGTCCGTGCCACACCCCCCAACCCGCCCCTCGTTCTCCCTCTCTGCTTCTTGCGTTTCGCCTCGCACTGCTGTGCTGTGCTGCGTGCTGCTCCTTCCTGCTTGCTGCTTACCTATGCTTTCCACTCACTGCACATCTTCAGCCTGCACTGCTCCAGTCTGTTATCCCAGCATCTCCTTGCACCTCACTCCACTTCGTTCCACTCCACTGCCGCTCATTGAACCTGTCCTCCTCTGCGCGTGTGCCGTGCAGGGTGTTAAAGGGAGGCACGTACATAAACAACGAGTTCAGTGACGTCTACCTCATCACCGTACCAGAGCCCCTCCCCCTCTCCGCCTTCACACTGCAAGTAAGTGCCCCTCACAAGGAGCAATGAGCAACCTCACAGCCCACCTGCCCCTTCTCTGCACCTCACCTGCCCCCCCTCTCCACCTAACGTGTCATCTATTGCACCCCCTGTTTTGCTGGCCCTCTCTCGCATGCCCACCTCGTGCCTGCACCCCACACTCTCACTACTCTTCTCCCCACACCCTCGTCTCCAACTGCCAGGAGTCGGAGGTAGCGGAGGTGAAGTGGGTGCCGTGGAGGGACTACAAGGTCCGCCTGTGCGCCCACCATGGCATGGCCAACTCACACGGCTGCACCCCCCCCTTTCACACTCATCCCACCCTTCTTCTCCTCCACCCCTCTCTCCCGCTCCTCTCCCCGCCAGGAGTCGGAGGTAGCGGAGGTGAAGTGGGTGCCATGGAGGGACTACAAGGCCTCCCTGCACGCCAGGGACCCTCACTACGTGCCCTTTGATGTCGAGTCGCCCAATGGCTACCGGCAACTGTTCACACACCTTGAGACGCTATCTGCGTCCTCGTAGGCTCCGCGCCGGAATCACTTTAAGCGTGTTGTATGATGGGTTAATTATATGCAGGCCTTAGCAACCTTAAGCACACGATTCAGGTTCTGCATTTTGTAGCGGTGTTATAACAAGATGGAAAGCCTAGGTTCACCAATCGAGCGGAGTGCATTTATTTCATCTTTTCCCACTCTGCCTTTCCCGCCAGTTTCTATCGCCCCTCGTATCACATTTCTGACCATTTCGCGTTCGCCTCGTATTATCACCTGCAACACACGCCCAGCCATGGCTTCCGCCAATTGCAGCGTCGCCGCCTCTTCCCTGCACCTCTCCTGCTCCACTCGTCAATCCGCGTTCGCGTCTCTCGCGTCCCCCGCGCCCTCCGCGCATCCCGCGGCCCTCGCCGCCCTCTCCTCCCTCGCCGCGTCTCGCCGAACCGCTTCTCTGCCCGTCCCTGCTCTCGCGGCACCGCGACAACACCGTCCTTCGCGAGCCCGTTGGGCTGTACGCGTCATGGCGAGTCAAAGTGAGCCCGCATAGATCAGCCGTGCTCTTGCTCGTGGTCTCACGGAAACGCATTGCTATGTTCGCAAGCGAACGTCCATCTGCGGCGCTCCCATTCGACTCGCTCGTACTGTCGCCATCGCCACTCCACCACGCATTACGCCATAAAGCGATCGCTTTTCGCACGGTCTCTCGCGATCGGCTCTCTCACAATCATTCCGCGCCTCCCGCGCTGCCTCCGCATCGCCCTTGCCTTTCCGTCCGCGCCCTCCCGTGCAGGCGAAAAGCGCGCGCTCATTTCTGTCTCCGATAAGACGGGACTCGATACGCTCGCCAAGGGGCTGCTGGATCTCGGGTACGCACGAAGCATGGCGACACCGCCTCTTGGTGCGGCGAGGTTCAGGGCTTTTCGCGAACGCGCATGCGAATTCGCGCACATTCGCTTGTCGCTTCCACGCCCCTCTCCACATCCGCTCCCCTTCGCTTCACCATTCGTCCGCTCTCCTTCCTGTTGACTTCCTCATCCCCCCTCTCCCCGCACCTCCCCTTCCCCACGGCGATCCGCCGGCTGTGAACGTTCCTGGCAGCTTCACGCTGGTGTCGACGGGCGGCACGGCGAAAGCCATTGAGGAGGCGGGGCTGCCCGTGACTACGGTGGATCAGATCACCAACTTTCCTGAAATGGTAGGCATGCCAAATATGGCACTTCCGCGTCTATCCATATGTGGGCCTTGCCAACGGATTAAAGAGGCAGCATTGCATTTTTTTCCAATGCGGCAACTTTCAGGGTTCTCACGACAGCCATCCCTCCCCTCCCGCTCCTCCACTCGCCTCCCGCGCTCGCTGCTCGAACCACGCCACCACACCACTACCCACCGCTCACTCCCCTTCACCGATCACCATCCATCCCACTTCTGTCCTCCCTCCCGTCCGCCCCCTGTCGCCCTCTCACTCGCTGCGTGCGCGCCACGTGTCTCGTCTGCCAGCTGGACGGGCGAGTAAAGACGCTGCACCCGGCGGTGCACGGGGGCATTCTGGCTCGGCGCGGCCTGCCCGCGCACATGGACGCACTTGCTGCCCACAACATCGGTGTGCCCACCCGCCTCTCCCCACCGCTTGCCCCCCCTACCCTCTACCTTGATCTCCCGCACTGCACCATGCCATGCCATGCCATGCCATGCCTCTCCCACCCCCAACTCCTTCCCCCACTCCCTTTCCCCTCCCCACCAGGCGCCGTTGACGTAATGGCTGTGAACCTGTACCCGTTTGCGCCTCTCATCCCAGGTGCCCTCCCCTCTCCCCCCCTCTCGCTCTCCCCCCCTCTCGCTCTCCCCCCCTCTCGCTCTCCCCCCCTCTCGCTCTCCCCCCCTTTCCCTCCCCCACACAGGTCCCATCGACGTGGTGGCGGTGAATCTATACCCGTTTGTGGCGACGGTGACAGCGCAGGGCGGGGCGTCACTGGAGAAGGGCATTGAGAACATCGACATCGGTGGCCCCACCATGATCCGCGCCGCTGCTAAGGTGGGGGAGGGAGGGAGGGAAGGGAGGTGAAGGCGGATAGGACAGCATGAAAAGCAGGGGGGAAGCGGTGGCAAGAGGAAGCGGTGTAGGAAAAGGGATGTTGGGGAATGCAGGAGGTTTTGGAACCCAGAAACTTGAGCACCCTCTGCGCTTATCTGATTGGCTCACGCGCTCATGCCTCATGTGGCCGCTCTCTCCCCGTGCCCTGGTCCGTGTCCCCCATGCGCTCGTCCTCATCCCCCCCCCATCAGAACCACGAGAACGTGTGGGTGGTGGTGGACCCGGCAGACTACCCCTCGCTGCTGGCCGCGCTCAAGGGGGGGAAGGCCGAGGGCGAGGGCGAGGGCGAGGAGGCGTTGAGGAGGCGCCTGGCATGGAAGGCGTTTCAACACACCGCGTCGTACGATGCTGCCGTGTCCGAGTGGCTGTGGCCGCACGCCCAGCCAAAGACAGATGGTGCGTGGGGGGACATGGGCGCAAACATTCACTCATTCACATGCACTGTACACACACACACACGCGTGCTACTGGACTGCACCTGTTAATGCGCACACGTTTGCACACACCCCTTTCGATGCACATGGAATCAGCTGCACGCACAACCATGCCTTACACCTGCACCCACCCCACCCCCACCCCTGCCCGCTGCAGAGTTCGCCCCGCCACCGGCCCTGGCGGTGCCACTCTCCCTGTCCGCCGTGCTGCGCTATGGCGAGAACCCCCACCAGCGCGCCGCCTTCTATGCCGATGACTCTCTGGGGGAGCGCGGCAAGGGCGGCATTGGCACCGCCGTGCAGCACCACGGCAAGGTGCGTGGAAAGGGGAGGTGAGGGGATGGGGGAGGAGGGGGGAGGGGTTTGGGAGGAAGAAGGGGATGGTGGGGAAAGGGGCACCAGGGAGAGTGGAAGTGTAGTAGTGTGAGAGGAGGAATTTGGAGAGAAGGCTTTTCTCTGACAGAATTGACCTGCAACTTTCCCATACACGCACAAATCAAAACGGCATTTCCTGCTGCCCGTTTCTACCCATCCAACTTCTCGATTTGCCCTCCTGACTAACCCCCCCACACAGGAGATGTCATACAACAACTACCTGGACGCGGACGCGGCGTGGCAGTGCGTGTGGGAGATGCCCACAGCAGCCTGCGTGGTCGTCAAACACACCAACCCCTGCGGTGCCGCCACCGTCACCCTCCCCGCCTCCGCCTCCCCTGAAGAGCAAGAAGCAGCCCTCCTCGAGGCCTACCGTGCCGCCGTGCGCGCCGACCCCGTGAGCGCCTTTGGCGGCATCGTGGCGTTCAACCGCCCGGTAACCGCTGCACTCGCTCGCGAGCTGAGGGAGTTTCGATCCCCCACGGACGGCGAGACGCGCATGTTCTACGAGATCGTGGCGGCGCCGGGGTACACAGAGGAGGGCCTGGCGGTGCTGAAGGGGAAGAGCAAGGCGCTGCGCATCCTGCAGGCGCAGGCGAGCAGCACGGGCAGGCGGTCGCTGCGGCAGGTGGGCGGCGGGTGGCTGCTGCAGGACTCAGATGACGTGGATGCCGCTGATCTCACGCTCACGGTGGTGACCAAGAAGCAGCCCAGTGAGGCTGACCTGGAGAATGCACGGTTTGCGTGGCGGGTGGTGAAGCACGTCAAGAGCAACGCCATCACCATCGCCAAGGTACCCCTGCCCTCGTCCCCTACCCTCTTCCCTGTTCTCACCTTCGGCTCTCACCCGCTTGCCCTCGCCTCGCTGCTTGCCCTCACTTCCTTCTTTGCCGTACTGCACGTTCATCTCTCCACCCTCTCAGCAGCTTCTTCATTCCTAACTCACAAGCCCTCCTGCCATCCTTCCCTGCCTTGCCCTCTACTCGCCTCTTTTCTCCCCAGGACGGGCGGCTGCTGGGCATGGGGAGTGGGCAGCCCAACAGGGTGAAGAGTGGGCAGATCGCGTTGGAGAAGGCAGGCGACGAGGCCAAGGGCGCTGCTGTCGCCAGCGATGCCTTCTTCCCCTTCGGTCAGTGCCACCACACCCGCTGGGGTGATACAGATCTCTGCCTGCCCGACTTTCTTTCTTCTCGTTCTTGTTTCCCTAAAGCAACTGTTTAGCTTCATATAAGCACTCCCCCTCATGTACCTTTTCCCTCCCCTTCCGTTCCCCCCATCACTCCTCCACCACTGCTGCCCATCTACCAGCGTGGGGAGATGCAGTGGAGGCGGCGTGTGAGGCAGGTGTGTCGGTGATAATCCAGCCGGGCGGCAGTGTGAGGGATCAGGATGCCATCGACTGCTGTGACAAGTACGGTGTGGCCATGGTCTTCACCAACGTGCGCCACTTCCGCCACTAGCGCCCATTCAACCCCACCACCACTGCCCGCACTTTTGCACGCGTGGTGGCTGGATTCAAGAAACAGCTGAATGAGGTGCAAGCAAGGCGAGGGCTTGACGGAACTCTTGGCAGAGGGAAGGCTGTGTGGCGCGTGTGCTAGCTGGTAGATTCTTGTGACCACACGCTCATATATTGTGGAAGGCTGCCTGTCTGCTGGTTGGACAGCTTTCCAGTGTGCTTGTCTATGTCCCAAGGGAGAATTGTGCCAGCCAAGTAGGCTTGTTTTGCACAAGTATTGTAAGCTTGTTGCAAATACATAAGATAAGAAACGTCAGCGAAGGAGCTGATTAGAGCTGTGGTAGCTGTGCCTGCTTGACCTGAGCGATCAAAATTGTTAGAATGAAGTGGAATATAAGCTGTACTTCATGAACTTCTCGTAGCAATACAAATGGCATTGGGTCTTGAGGCTGTGACGGCTGTTTGTCGGGCGTCGAGTGGTGCAGGGCAGAGCAGCGGCAGAGCAGCGGCAGAGCAGGGGCAGTGTATGGTGCAGGTGGGTTACACGTCGAGGTCGAGCAGCATCTCGCCGACCTTGACGGTCTGCCCCTCCTTCACGTAGATGCCGCGAATCACCCCCGCCTCCTCCGCTCTAATCACATTGCGCATCTTCATCGCCTCGATTGTCACCAGCTCGTCCCCGGGCAGCACCTGCCACCCACAACCACGTGCAGTGCAGTGCAGTACAGTGCAGTGCGGGCGCAGCACAACAAGGCATGTGTTAGAGGTAGCGGGCGGTGGGTGGGGTATAGCCATGGTGGGTGGGGTATAGCCATGGTGGGTGGGGTATAGCCATGGTGGGTGGGGTATAGCCATGGTGGGTGGGGTATAGCCATGGTGGGTGGGGTATAGCCATGGTGGGTGGGGTATAGCCATGGTGGGGTATAGCCATGATGGGGTATAGCCATGGTGGGGTATAGCCATGGTGGGTGGACAAGAGGCGGCAGTGGCATGAGCATGAAGGATGGAATCTAAAGTGAAGTTCAGAAGTGTGACATGGGTGGTAGAGCGGGGGTGGCAGGGGGCTGTGCCCACCTTCTGCTTGTAGCGCACGGAGATCTTGACGACAGAGCCCGGCATGGGCGTGCGGATGAGCTGCACGCACAGAGGAGCCCACACCCAGGATGGGGTGAGATGCGGCCGACAGTGATGTGATGAGTGAGGAGGGCACTGAAGCTAGGAGGCGAAAAAGAGTCGGTTGATGCAGGCAAGCAATGAGGGAACAGGTGAGAGGCAGCAGTGGGCAGTGGGGAGGGGATGGGGCCTCACATGGGCGACGTCGTCGGTCTTCTTCTTCGGCATGAACTTCTGCAGCGGTGCTAAGTCCGCTCTCTGCACCAACACCTCGTCCTGCTCGTATGCCACCCAGGGGAGAGCGAGGGGAGCGACGCACGGACAGGCGTGAGGGGAGAGTGTGAGGCAAGGAAGAGTGTGTGGGAGGTGGTCCAAGGGAGGAAGGAAAGAGGGCAGTTTTGCAAGGGACGCTCGAAGGATGGAATGGTGAGGGAAGGGTTGGGAGAACAGGAGCAGCCTGTTACCTTGATGCAGCCGTGGTAGAGCATGGAGAAGCCACGTGGCAGCTCCTGGCGGATGCACACACTGGTGTCCTTGCCGTCCAGACTCATGTGGATGAGCCCCTTGCCGCTCAGGATGGGGTCCCGCTCCTCCACCTCCATCACCTCCCCCGCCACGTCCACCTTCTGCCACCCCCCGTGCGCCCCACCACAGGTACATACACAAACAGCAGATTGTTGCCCCAATACACCCCATGCGGCCCCCAACCACACCCAATGTGCCCCACCACAGGGAAAAGCAGGAACAGCGACTGTTAGTGCAGGATGATAAGGAACGATTGGAATGTTACAACCCACATACGAGCTGCAGAATGCACATGCAAGCAGCACTACACACACACACACGAACCACCTCGCAACTCAACCAAGACTCCCACGCGACAATCCCTATCCCAGTTCAACTGAGCGGCAATCACAGGCAGACATGCGCGGGCGAGGGCGAGAGAGAGCAGCAGCAGCACTCACGGCGCGGCGCAGCACGGGGTGTTTGTCGGAGGGCCAGTGCGTGAGAGTGACGGGCACCTGCTGGCCATCCACGGACACCACCAGCTTCTCCGTCACCGCCTTCTGTGACAGCGTTGCCGCCGCCGCTGCTGCCGTGGCGTCCGCTGCCGGGCGGTCCGAGGTGACGGTGGCAGAGGCGCGCACGCCCTTGATCACGTGCAGGAACGCCGATATGCCCGCCAACTCGCTCTGTGGGGACGAGGCAGTGGGGGCGGGTAAGGTGGGAGGGTGGGGGTGGCAGTGGGAGTGGGGAGGGGAGGTGGGGAAGGTGGATAGGAGAGGGGTTGAGATGGCAAACCAAGGATAAGGAGAGGTGGTGAGTGCGCGACTTGAGGATGATACGGCAGATGGTGATGAGGAAACGGGGGTGTGAGTGAGACTGGCAGATCCACTGCCGTCCACGCAGGCATGGCGTGGCATGGCGTGGCATGGTGGGGCATGGTGGGGCATGGCGTGGCATGGCGTGGCATGGTGGGGCATGGCGTGGCATGGTGTGGGGTGGGCGCACCTCTTCACGGGGGGAGAGGTGGTCGTTATAGAAGCCAGCAGGGAAGTTATCCTGAATGAAGTTGGTCGTTATGTTGCCCGATGCAAAGGCCTGCGGGCAGGGGGAGTACGAGGAGGGAGGAGAAGACGATTCACCTCCCACTCGTTTGTGTGATTCAACAGCTAGTGCGACTTGCGACAGGCAGACGTGGGTGTTGTTTTGCTGGGGTGAAGTGGCGTTGAGCGGCAGCAACACTGGCCTGCGATGGCCTGCGATGGCCTGCGATGCACAAGATGCACAAGTGCATTCTCGTTCCCGCTGGGCACAGGTGTGCCGTGCTGGCGTGCGGTGTGGCATGAAGGGCAGAGGCCACTGGAAGAGAGGGGCAAGGGCAGCGTGTGAAGGCCCAGGGCGGGCACTGACCGGGTGGGAGACAATGCAGCGCAGGAAGGGGATGTTGCTCTCTATGCCCTCAATGTAGTACCGGTCCAGAGCGAACTGCCATGGGTGGGATGCGGTGGGGTGCGGTGGCATGGAACGTGTTGGTAGGGGTGAGCGTATTGCCATGGGTAGAGGAAGGGGAGAGGAAGCAACTGGAAAGGCCGAGTCAAAAGAAGAGGGAAAGGCAGGAGAAAACGGGCCAGGAGAAGAGGGGGCAGAGCACTGCAAAGCAAGGCAAGGCGAGGGAAAGCAGGGCACGTGTGGGCGGGGCACGTGTGGGCGGGGCACGTGTTGGCGGGGCACGTGTTGGCGGGGCACTGACCTCCATCTTGTCAATGGCAGCATCTCGTGTGGGCGCCCACGTGGTCACCTGCCACACCGCCGCACAGCAGCACAGCGTGTAGAGGGGTTGCATGAGATCGAGGGTGGTAGTTGCAGGGAGCTTGGATGGGATTGGTTGGAAGGGTTTAGGATGAGGGTAGGATGGGAGGTGTTGGTAGTTGGAGGTACTCTGGAAGGGGGTGGTAGTAGAAGGTACCTTGGACATGAGGGGGTGGTAGTAGAAGGTACCTTGGACATGAGGGGGTGGTAGTAGAAGGTACCTTGGACATGAGGGGGTGGTAGTAGAAGGTACCTTGGACATGAGGGGGTGGTAGTAGAAGGTACCTTGGACATGAGGGGGTGGTAGTAGAAGGTACCTTGGACATGAGGGGGTGGTAGTAGAAGGTACCTTGGACATGAGGGGGTGGTAGTAGAAGGTACCTTGGACATGAGGGGGTAGTAGTAGAAGGTACCTTGGACATGAGGGGGTGGTAGTAGAAGTTGATGACGTCACCCTCAGACACACCCGAGTCGATGCGCAGAATGCCCTCGTTTGAGCACTGCATGGCGGGCTCTATGTACCGTAGGATCTTGCCACTCGACCTGCATCAACGGCCAGCAATGGCGTCAGGGAGAAAAAATGGTGTGTGGAGAGAAGCAGCTGATAGGAATGCAGAGCAGTGGGACGGGAGGGCTAATGGGCGCTGGCAAGCAGGGATGGCGGCATGAGGAAAAGGCTGCACATGATGCAGCAGGCGCATGGGCATGGGCATGGGCATGGGCATGGGCATAATCAGGGGCATGGGGCGACAAGAGGCACACGGCAAAGCGAGAGGGGGCGAGCGTACGGGAGGAAGTTTTTGCGCGGGTTGTCGCTGTAGATGCGCGCGCCGATGGCCCAGCCCTTGGGCTCGGCTATGCGGTCCTGTGGCACGGCGAGCTTCTGCCCCGCTGCTGCTCGCAGCATGAGCTCCACTATGTCCACGCCCGTCACACACTCCGATGCCACGTGCCCCGCCTGCCAGGGAAAATAAGGGGTGGGAGACGGCAAGATATGGGAGAGGGGGAGATGCGGAGAGGGGAGATATGGGATAAGAGAAGGTGGGGGACAGAAGGGGAGAGGGGGGGAAGGGAGGGGGGGGTGTGAGTTTGGGTTACCACTTCACAAGTCTTCCACTTTCTGCTTCTGTTTGTCTGCTGTGGAGGTTCTGCTGTGTGTTTGTGGTGTACGCAGCACACTGTTGGTGATTCGTGGGGTTGTCTCTTGGTACATGCATGACAGTGGGTGAGTGGAGATGAAGTGAGGTGATGGGGGAAGGCAGCGCGCACTCACATGCAGGCGAGTGCTCATGCCTCGGAAGTAGATGTCCTTGCTCTGACTCAGTAGGAACTCCACCGTGCCTGCCGGGCATGCAAGCACACACACACACACACACACACACACACACACACACACACACACACACACACACACACACACACACACAACGCATGAGAACGCACGCAAAGCGAGTCACATGAAACATGGTCCGGTACGTGCACTCATGCCATCCCACATCCTCCCGCCCACACTGCCCTCCCATATACGTGTAGCAACACGAATGTTCCGCGTGCACAGTGCACTCACAGGTGTGGGCGGGCACGCACCGGTGGTGTCGTAGTTGATGGAGCGCGCCAGCGCCACGGACTGCTCCACCAGCGCCTTGCGCGTGGCGGCGTCCACAAACGTGCTCGGTGACTCGTCTATCAGCTGCTCCCCGCCCCACATACAATGGCGGTGGGTGCAGGGGGAGGGGGGAGGAGGGGGAACCGGGGGGGGGAGAGGGTTGGGGAAGTGGGGGGTGAGGAGGAGATTACGATGGCAACACGAACGTGGCGGACTCTGCCTAGAGGAACAATGAAGACACCAAAAGGCAAACTGGAGAAGGGCCGATGGGGAGGTGAACAAGGGAATGAGGCGGAGAGGAAGGACGGGAGAGAGGACGGGCAGGGCGAGCAGGCGCGCGTACCTTTTGGTAGCGCCTCTGGATGGACGCCTCTCGCTCCGGGAACCACAGCTGCCATGCGCCAACACGATGGAGTGTGGAGGTGCATGGGGCACAGGGAGGGAGGAGAAGGCACGGATGGTTCCATTAAGACATGGTATGAAGGAGAGTGGGGGGTGTATGCGTTGTGCAGTGAAGGAAACGAGGGGAGAGGCGTGGGGAAGGTAGTGCGACACACTGCACGCACCATGCCGCCATGCTTGTCGGCCACGATCTGAATCTCAATCAGCCGCGCCTTCTCCAGGTAGCTGCCATCATCAACGGGCATGGACGGGCATGGGGAAAGGGCATGGCGGGAGGTAAGGCGGCAGCAGGTCAGCCTGGAAACGCCCTCGTCTGGAAAGCGCGACTCTACATGCTCGTCCAATGGCCGTCATGGCTTTCGCTTGACATCTAGGCCAGCATGCCGTGCAAGGCCATCACACCCCCATCACACCCCCATCACACCCCCATCCCCACCGCGCAGCTCCTCTATATTCTCGTGCAGACAGCATATTCGCCCTCCCCTTCACCAACCATTCTTTTCCCCCGCTCTTCCCCCCCTCTTCCCCCCCTCCTATTCCCCTCCTCCCAGGCTGCCGTGAGCGCTCACTGTTCGACGACGACTTGGCTGTGCGCGCCAGGCGAGACGAACGACAGGTCCTGCTGGAACTGGTCGTAGTGGTCCCGCACCTCGCGCGCGTTCCTGCGCGGTCAACAAGGTCAACGTGGGTCAGGGAGCAGAGCAATGCGGTGTGAGAAAGGCAGCAGTTGCAGCAGGAGGCAGCAGAGAGTGCTGTGCTAGAAATGTGGACGCAGAGAAGCGGTGCTGTAGGAACAATGAAGATTGAGAGATGCGAGCTTACGAGGCAATGCGCAGCACGTGGGACTGGTTGCGGTCGAGGGACTTGAGCACCACTGGGAACCCCACCTTGTTGGCTGTCAGGCACGGGGGTGGCGGGCAGTGGGGGGGTTGGCGGGCAATGGGGGTGGCGCGCAGTGGGGGGGTTGGCGGGCAATGGGGGTGGCGCGCAGTGGGGGGGTTGGCGGGCAATGGGGGTGGCGCGCAGTGGGGGGGTTGGCGGGCAATGGGGGTGGCGCGCAGTGGGGGGGTTGGCGGGCAATGGGGGTGGCGCGCAGTGGGGGGGTTGGCGGGCAATGGGGGTGGCGCGCAGTGGGGGGGTTGGCGGGCAATGGGGGTGGCGCGCAGTGGGGGGGTTGGCGGGCAATGGGGGTGGCGCGCAGTGGGGGGGTTGGCGGGCAATGGGGGTGGCGCGCAGTGGGGGGGTTGGCGGGCAATGGGGGTGGCGCGCAGTGGGGGGGTTGGCGGGCAATGGGGGTGGCGCGCAGTGGGGGGGTTGGCGGGCAATGGGGGTGGCGCGCAGTGGGGGGGTTGGCGGGCAATGGGGGTGGCGCGCAGTGGGGGGGTTGGCGGGCAATGGGGGTGGCGCGCAGTGGGGGGGTTGGCGGGCAATGGGGGTGGCGCGCAGTGGGGGGGTTGGCGGGCAATGGGGGTGGCGCGCAGTGGGGGGGTTGGCGGGCAATGGGGGTGGCGCGCAGTGGGGGGGTTGGCGGGCAATGGGGGTGGCGCGCAGTGGGGGGGTTGGCGGGCAATGGGGGTGGCGCGCAGTGGGGGGGTTGGCGGGCAATGGGGGTGGCGCGCAGTGGGGGGGTTGGCGGGCAATGGGGGTGGCGCGCAGTGGGGGGGTTGGCGGGCAATGGGGGTGGCGCGCAGTGGGGGGGTTGGCGGGCAATGGGGGTGGCGCGCAGTGGGGGGGTTGGCGGGCAATGGGGGTGGCGCGCAGTGGGGGGGTTGGCGGGCAATGGGGGTGGCGCGCAGTGGGGGGGTTGGCGGGCAATGGGGGTGGCGCGCAGTGGGGGGGTTGGCGGGCAATGGGGGTGGCGCGCAGTGGGGGGGTTGGCGGGCAATGGGGGTGGCGCGCAGTGGGGGGGTTGGCGGGCAATGGGGGTGGCGCGCAGTGGGGGGGTTGGCGGGCAATGGGGGTGGCGCGCAGTGGGGGGGTTGGCGGGTAATGGGGGTGGCGCGCAGTGGGGGGGTTGGCGGGCAATGGGGGTGGCGCGCAGTGGGGGGGTTGGCGGGCAATGGGGGTGGCGCGCAGTGGGGGGGTTGGCGGGCAATGGGGGTGGCGCGCAGTGGGGGGGTTGGCGGGCAATGGGGGTGGCGCGCAGTGGGGGGGTTGGCGGGCAATGGGGGTGGCGCGCAGTGGGGGGGTTGGCGGGCAATGGGGGTGGCGCGCAGTGGGGGGGTTGGCGGGCAATGGGGGTGGCGCGCAGTGGGGGGGTTGGCGGGCAATGGGGGTGGCGGGTACAGCGCAGCGTGGAGGCACGGCAGCAGAAGGATTCACCACATGGCATGAGGCGTTATAATCAGTGCCTCCGTTCAGGATGTCAGAAGAGCGCATGAATGGGGGGGAAGGGCGGAAGGGGAGGGAGGGTAAAAGGGGGGAGGGCGAGGGGGGAGAGGGCGTACCGAGTTGGACGGCGTGGTCCTCGTCGGAGGCGACGGCATCTCCGATGGGCAGCACCTGCAGCCCCGCCGCCACCGCCGCGTGCTTGCTCGCCGTCTGCGCGGGGCGGGGGAGAGAGGGGCAAGCATGGCGCACAGGGGTTGACCATTCCAGGCCCGCGAGTGCACGCGAGGGAGAGGCTCTCATTAAGGCATTGCGCAGCGTGCGAGTGTGCTGCGCACACGCGGAGGGCGAGTGTTACCTCGACCCGTACGCTTGATAGGTCGCGATGTGGTTCCTCACCTTGTCATACGACATGTGACCCTACCTCCGTCTGTGTGCGATATGACGTAGTGTGCCGCTCACCTTGTCCTTCATGAGGCGCATGACTTCAGGCGTGGGGCCCACGAACGTGACGCCCTGCGCCTTGAGCTTCTCCGCGAACTCGGGCTTCTCCGACAGAAAGCTGTACCCCGGATGCACCTGCGCGTGCCCGCGTCGCGGCGCAGCAGGGGAGAGAGAAACGGCAGATAAGAATCCGGTTACACCACATATCTGAAAGAAAACTCCTCTCTCTGTAGAGTGTGTGCGTTACGAGGCTACTGCAATTCCATGGCACACCCACTGCTACGTCCGATGATAACCGCTGCGCAGCGCATTTGGAACTGGTTCGACGATACAATCTGACAGCAGCGCGGCGGTGACGGCGGCACTCACGGCGTCGGCGCCGGCCTTGATGACGGCGTCCATGACTCGCTCCACGTTGCGGTAGCTCTCGTTCGCCGGCGACGGTCCCTGCACGTCGCACACGCCACGCAACACGGGAACGAGGGATGCAAATGGTGAAGATGACGCATGCTGGCGACAGCACTCGAGAGACGAGGCTGGTGAATGCGGGGAGCGGATGCAGGACTGGATGGACAGTCCGATTCGGCGGACCATCAGCAATACTACGCAATACTGAATAATCGATACATTTGAGATGTCTGAATTCTCAGTGGTCGTGAGATGTACGAGCGACGAGAGACGAGAGACGAGGGACGAGGGAGGAGGGGCGGGGACGAGGGACGAGAGGCAAGGGAAGAGGGACGCACGACGTGCACGGCCTCGTCGGCGAGGCGGACGTGGGGAGCCTCGATGTCGGTGTCGGAGTAGATGGCGACGGTGGGGATGCCCAGCTTCTTCGCCGTGCGCAGGATGCGACATGCGATCTCGCCTCGATTCGCCACCAACAGCTTGTTGAACAGCTGCCGCGTGAAACGAAGAGAAAGAGAGTCGGACGAAGAGAAAGAGTCGCACGGAGCATTCTTGAAGGTATGATAAAAAAATGCTATACTGAAGATATCGCAATTGCTGATCCCTCGCCATCGGTGCGGCGTTTCGGGTGGGGGTGCTGTGCACAACGGACCTTGTCTTCTGAGCTGTCTGAGGAGAACGGCCGGTGGATCTGGCTGAGGTAAGGGACGACTTTGGGGCTCAGGTATAGCGCAACGCGCGCATTGTCGCGATGCAGTGATGAACGCGACGACGGCGATCTAGTTGCGGTCGTCGCAAGCCTCGTGGCACAGAATCTCCACATCTTTACGAAGGAATGGCTGGTCAATATATGAAGTGGCCCGCAAACAGAAGCAAATAAAGTATTGCCTGTACGCCAGGAATTGATCGATTGACAGGGCAATGGCTCTGTCTTAGAACTGATTAGTCACCGAAGTAGCCGGTAATGTCGATGGTACTGCCGCTGCCGAAAGAAGCAACGCCAGAGAAGGCCTGTAGTACGAGACACAAACTAGTCTTCTTGCCTAGTCTGAGTCAATGGTATCTCCTGTTTGTGTCTGGTGTTCTCGAGAGCTCCTTTTTACCCCTCCGGCTTTCTTGCCTCGGAAGGGCAGGTATGGTTGGGTGAGGTGACGCTGCGAACGGTCTGCTACCACAAGTCCATCTGGTTACCATTATGCAAAACCGACCTTCATTCGAGCGATGAGCAGCGACAGCTGCGACCAGCGCTCGACTCTAAACGAATGCGACCTTCTTCGCGAACCACTATCTTCCTTCTTCGCGACGGAAAGACTCCCAGGGAATTGTTTGATTTTCTTGTAGGCTGTGGCGTGGCACGGATTTGCGTGTGGTACGGGATGACCTGGCGGAATCTCTCTAATCATAGGAGGCTGTACCCGGAAATCTTGGACGAAACAGAATCACATTGGGGTGGAGGGGATGGAGTGTTCTGTTGTAAAACTGCCCAATCGAACCAGCACTATCCCATATCCTAAATGGTATGCTGTTATATGTCCTTTTACAATAAATCAGTCCTTTCCTCATCCTCCGCGTTGATATCACCTCACCACCTCTAAAAATATCTCATTCGATTCAATTTGATGGACTTACGGACATAAAAGAAGAATTTATATGACAATTGCGAAAAAATGGCTCCTAAAAGAAGGTCGAATTCTCCTATAACATGATTGAAACCGCTGGGCATGTGCGTTACTCGCGAAAAACATTCCACCAATCACAAAGCATCACCTGGGTCACGTTCTTCCAAACAGTCGGCAGTTCTGGTGTTTTTATGGCGTGTACAAAGTGCTGCACAAACTCGACGTCGAGGAACGTCGGTGAATCCTGACGGTTGGAACCTTTGATCCGAGGGTGGAAATTCACCAACGTTGCTCGACGCCGAGTTTTTGCGCACTTTGCACACGCCTAGTGCGGGCAAGCCAATCGCGGCGCATAACTTTTCCCGCCGCCATAGCGAGCAGCAATCAATCATTTGCACGCCTGCCAGCAAATGCTGCAGCATGCGAGAGGTTCAATTATTTTCTGCCCGTTTCCAATCTGCTGGCCTGAACGCCTGCACTGCTGCTGCTGAAACAGCAAACCTCTGGGCAGGCTGCATCTCTGAGGCACCGCAGAAAATCGTGCAGAAACGCACTGTAACCCTATTGCTTGGTATAACACCCATGATGAAATTGACTTCAGCTCAAATTCAAGATTTCCTGATTGGGGACTTCACTCTGCTCCAACCAAAATCGGGTCGGGAGTGAAAACCGCCATAGCGCACAGTACAGGACACTACCTCCAAGTAGGCTTCGCCACTCCACCTGTTCACCTCTCGTCCATGTCTCGTCTCCACCACACGCAGTTCATCTGAAATTAGGTCTTTCTCACTTATTCGAATCAAAGCTGGTAGTTTGTATGGTCTTGTGGCATTAGATCGGGGATTGTACTCAGCAAACGTCCATGCATGTTTAGGCATGTTTCGTACGCCGTCGCGCTCAGAATGTCGTCCAACCACACCGTCACGTCAGACGTCGACCGGTATTACAGACGGCCGGAATTTTCCGGCAGACAGCGGGTTGCTGTCGTCAGATGACGAGGAGGCGCTCACTGGCTGGACCGACGGAAGTAGCCGACGACCTTTAGCGAGTAAAGCGTCAGGTCTTAAAGGGGATGTAGAGCCGACGGTATCTGGCCGGATAGTCAAGGATGAGACAGCCAGGGAGAAAGGGGGAAGGAAGAAGGGGAAATCAGGACGCGATGGCGATGGAGGAAGTAAAGACGAGCGGAGGAAGGAGGGGAGGAGGAAGAAGTCGCGGTCATGGAGCGACATGTCCTTCGAAGGCGACGAGCGATTGCTCGCCGCTCACGATGATGGAAGCAACCGCGCCGCCGTGAAACCTTGGAATTCTGGGGAATCTCCCGAAGCGCGCGATGTCTTGTTCGTTTCCGACACGAGCGGTCTCGCTAGGGTTGACTCAGCAGGGTCGCCGTCGAACCTGGCGCAGTCGTGGTGGCGCGTGCCTCGGTCACACAGCCGAGCCGAGAGCACAGGCTCGGCGAGCTCCTCAATTCCCGGGCCTAGCTTTGTGGAAGTTCAGGGTCGCAAAAATGAGGATGAAATGGCGGTCGACCAATCAGGCGACGCCAGGTCAGCGTCCCCCATCCCGCACATTGGCTTGCGAAAGCATGTAAAGAATCGATTATCCAGGATACTGGGACACGTGAAAGGGAAGTTTCTGGGTAATGGGGAAGAAGAGGAAGGGGCAGATGCTGGGGACGGGTGGGAGGAGGAGGAACGCGCAGGGAAAGGGCACGCGGAGGAGGGCGGGTGGGGAAGAGCGGGGGAGGGGGAGTGGGGGGAGAGCGAGGGGGACGGGGAGGGCAGCGAGAGCAGTTTCGTGCCTGGGAGCGAGGGGGGCAGCGTGGTGGTGTGGAGCGAGTCAGGCACGGTGACCACAGGGGGCGCGTGGAGCGAGGCGGAGAGCGTGGTTATCCACCACTCCCACAGCGCTGCTAATAGTGCAGCAGCGCGTGCCTCGAAGCAGCAGCAGCAAGGGCGCGTTGGGGGGCGTGCGGGGGAAGAGCAGGGCCAGAGCAGCAGGGGAAATGCGCGGGGGAGCGGGTGGAGAGGCGGAGAGGAAGCGGAAGAGGAGGGAGCACGCGCGCAGGTCCCTGTGCGCAAAACTGCCGCGGACTGGTTTGATGATGACGAGGATGACGAGTGGGGGCTCGCTGGCGAGGCGAGGCGGGAAGACTCTGAGAGGGGGGCGGGGAGCGCAGGTGGGAGCGGCAGCTGGGGTAGGAGTGGGAACGAGCAGCAGCGCGCGCATGGCGGGGGGAGGGGCGCAGGGGGGTTGACACGCAAGCCCGTTGACCTGGTGGGGGCGGACGAGGTTGATGATAGTAGTGAGAGCGGTTCTAGCGAGGGGGAGACGGAGGAGGAGAGGCGGCGGAGAGAGGAGGTGCTGCGCAGGCGGAGGGCGCAGGTGGAGGGGGCGCGCGGGGGACGGGGGTCTGCGCAGAGTGGCAGTGGGTGGGGTGGGGGGAAGAGTGAGGAGAGAGGGAGTGGGAAGGAGAGGGGGAGTGGTAAAGAGAGGGGGAGTGGGAAGGAGAGAGGGAGCGGGAGGGAGAGAAGGAGTGGAAAGGAAAAGGGGAGTGGGAAGGAGAGAGGAAGTGGGAGGGAGAGAGCTACAGCAAGCAAACAAGATGCGAGTGAGGCTTATGTGCAAGGGGACAGCGCCAGACGAGCAGCAGGCGCAGCAGCCGCATGGGAGAGGATTGTCGGGAAGAACTCAGGCCCTTCCCCTGCTACACCTACTCATGCCCCTGCTGCCCCTGCTGTTTCTGCCCCTGCTGCATCTACCCCTGTCGCGTCCGCCCCTGGTACACCCACCTCAAAAGCCACCACAACCCTGGCATCCTCAGCCCTGCCTGACTTCGACTCGCTCAGCGACACCAGCAGCAGCAACAGCGACAGCAGCCGCAGCCTCGTCAGCGGCAGCAAGAGCAGTCATCAGGGCAGAGGCAACGGCAAGGGCAAGGGCAAGGGCAGGGTGTCGATGGTACCACGCTCCTTCCCCATGAGTCTGAGCACCACGGAGCATGGCTTTCTCTCCAGCCCTGAGTACGATGAAGCCCTGGGCAGTGGCCAAGCGCCCTCCATGCTTCCCAAGTCCTTCCTCCCCCCATCCCGCAGCCTCACTACTGCTGGTGAAGCCGCTGCTGCCGGTGCTGCCGGGGGCAGCAGCTGGACTTCTAGCCTCGGCGCCCCTGCGTCTGCTGCCAGCCCTGCTGGAGGCTCGGGGATAGGCTCGGGGATAGGGTCTGGTGCGGGTCTGGGGTCGTGGAAGAGCATGAAGCGCAGGCTCGGCCGGGCCACGAGCGTGGGCTCGGTGCAGACGGATATGGACGGGTGGTGGAGTGAGGATGGGTGGAGCGAGATGGGGAGGGGTGATGGGCGGGACGAGGTGGGCAGCTGGTGGGACGAGGAGAGTGTGATGAGCAGCTTCAGGGGGGAGAGGGGGGGCGGTGGAGGGGGAACAGGGGGGTGGATGCGGAGTCTGTCTCGGGGGAGCATGGGAGGGGGAGGGGAGTGGGGGGAGAGTGGGAGTGTCCCCGGCACGCCATCCTCTGGCCGCCCCAAGACTGCAGACCCGGCATTCGGCCGCAGTGGGCTGGGACGCCTCAATTCAGGCGAGGGGGGACGTGGAGCGGGGGATGGGTTGGCAGCAGGGGGGGGAGCTGGGGGGGATGGCGCGGGCGCGGAAGGGGGCGGAGGGGAGGCGGATGTGAGGGCGTCGAGCTCGTTTCTGGTGAACTGGCGGCGCAAGCGGCGGCAGCTGGAGCAGGCGAGGATGCAGGACGCCCTCGCAGCAGGGGGCGGGGTGGGCCGCCCGGAGCGAGGGTCCAGGAGGTTTGGCGCCGCCGCCAAGCCTCTGGTTCGGATCCGAGGCTCGGGGGTAGGTTCGATGGGGGGGATGGACGGGGGAAAGGGGCTGGAGCGGGTGGTTGAGAGGCGTGGGGAAGGGGGATGGTCGGAATCATGCAGCAGTGGGAGTGGTGGCGGTAGTGCCAACAGCAGTGGGCGGAGGGTGGGGGAGGCTGACAGCCAAAGCAGCAGCAGGCGAGGGAATGGTGTTGGGAGCTCTGCCCTTGCTGCTCCCGGTCCCTTACGTACTGCTACTGCTGCTGCTGCTGCTGCTGCTGCTGCTGCTGCTGCTGCTGCTGCTGCTGCTGCTGCTGCTGCTGCTGCTGCTGCTGCTGCTGCTGCTGCTGCTGCTGCTGCTGCTGCTGCTGCTGCTGCTGCTGCTGCTGCTGCGAGTGGTTCTGCTGGTGGTGCTGGTGGTAGTGGCAGGGGCATGGGCAGCAGTGGGGCTGCGGGGGGAAGGGCGCTGGTGAAGCATGCGAGCTGGCAGCAGGAGAGGGTGAGCAGGCAGGGCAGCCCCTGGGGGTCTAGGGGAGCAGGCGCCGGGGCAGGCGTGCTGCAGCAGTCCGTGGGGCAGGGGGGCCGTGGGGGCGAGGGGGGACGCGAGGGGGGTGATGCTAGGGCTAGGGCGGGAGATGGTGGTGGGAGGGGCGTGGGAGGGCGGCAGTTTGTGCGGCACTTGAGTCTGCAGGAGCGGGGCAGTGGAGGTGCGGGGGGCATGGAGGGCAGGGGTGTGGAGGGAGGAAGGCGGGCAGCGGGAGGAGGAGGGGGAGGAGGAGGGCTAGGAGGGTGGTTGCCTGGCAGGCCTGGTTTGCCCCCTTCAGGTTCAACTTCAAGCCGAAGCATTGGCAAGGCAGCACCTGCCCTCAGCCCCACCGGCCCAACTCACATTGCTGCCGCTACCACCACCAGCATTGACAGGAGCAGCAGCAGCCGGTCAGGGCGGGTTTTCCAGAAGAATCTGAGCCTTCCAGAAGAAAGGATCTCCCGACGGAGCAGTGGCCACTGGGACGCCGCCACATCAGCAGCGGGGAGCGACTCAAACCCCAGGACCCCTCCACCAGCCAGTCCAGGTGGCCGCTCCCCATTGGCTGGCAGGGGTCTGGGCGCAGCTGGGAGGGGGGGAAGCAGGGATTGGGGGGCAGGGCGAGCAGGGGCGCCTGAGGCAGCCGGGGGAGCAACAGGGGAGCGGCGGTTTGTGCGGCACCTGAGTCTGCAGGAGGAGGGGGGGGGGCGCCATAGGAAGAGCTTCAGTCAGTGGTCCATAGGCCTGGGCCTCGCCGCTGCTGCTACTTCGCCTGCAACGCCAGGCTCGGCAGGAGGCTCGGAACGTAGGTCCGGGCTGGGTGGTTCGGAGAGGCGGTTGGCTCGGAGGATGAGTTTGGGAGGTGGGGAGGTTTTCAGTGCTAGCGAGTTGGGGATAGCCGTGGAGCGGCGGGAGGGGTGGCGCGAGGGTGTGGGGGGACTGCTGAGAAAGGTGGCAGGGGGTAGCAAGGACGAGAGCACAGCAGGTGCTGCTGCTGCTACAGGGGCTGGTGGGAGGCGCAGTGGCGGTGTGGGGGGACAGCAGCAGAGCAGCTTGACAGTGGGGAGTGGGGCGGAGGCGGGTGAGAGGGGAGCGGGGGGCGCGGGGGAGGCGAGGGCGGAGAGGCGGGCGCGGTACGCCCTGAGGGGCGTGCAGGGCAGCCGGCTGCGGGAGCGTGCGTTCCGACAGCGATGGGGGGCAGGTGGGGCGACGCCTGTTGTGGAAGAGGGTGAGGAGGAAGGCGAGGAGAGCGAGGGGAGTGTGGCAAGCGAGGGGAGGATGCCGGATGGGGAGGGGAGGAGAGGGCGGAGTGAGGTGGAACGGAGGGTGGAGGGCAAGGGGGAGGAGGTGGCCAAGGGAGAGAGGAACACAGAGCGGAAGAGTGAGGGGAATGGGGAGAGGATAGGGTGGAGAGATGGGGTGGAGAGGAAGGGCGAGGAAAGGGCGGAAGAGATGGGGCAGGAAAGGGAGAAGGAGAAGAAGGATGAAGGGAAGCAAGATATGTGTGAGATGAGGAGGAGTCTGGGAGATGATTCGAAATCGAGTCACGAGCACGTGAGAGGAGGTGAGGAAATAGAGGTGAGATGTCACAGTGAGGAGCGGGAGGCGGGGAGAATCAGTGAGGGAACAAGAGGTGAGAGTGACTGTGGTGGGGGCGAGGACAACAGAGAGGTGAGAGGGAGGAAGGAGGAGGGTGTGGGCGGAGGAGGGGAGAGGGACGGGCAGAGCACAGCAAGGGATGCGGAAGCAGGGAAGGGAAGCAGTGATGGGGGCGGTGGTGGGGGCAGTGAAGGGGGACGTGATTTGCTGTGGAAATCAGGATGGCAGAAGCAGGCGGGGCAACCGATGTGGGTGTATGAGGCACGTGGGGAAGAGACGGAGATGGGCCACGCAGTGAGGGGGGAGGCGCGGTCCCAGACTCAGGGACATGCACAGTATGAGACGCAGGGGCACAGGACGGCGCATGAGCAGAGGGAAACGAAGCAGATGGGGAAGGATGAGGAGAGAGATAAGGAGAAGGAGAAGGAGGAGAAGGAAAGGATGAAGGAGCAGTGTGAGGTGCAGAGGGGGCATCGGCAGGGAGGCGTGCAGCAGGGCGTGGCAGGGCAGGAGTTGGTGCATGCAGGGGGGTCTGGGAGAGAGGGGCGGGTGGTTGTGGGTGCAGGTGCAGGCAGCAGACGGCTGTTGTCCCGCAGCTCCAGTGTGCCTCATCCTGCTGCCCTTGCTGTGCCTCATCCTGCTGCCCTTGCTGTGCCTCACTCTCATGGTGCTCCTGCTGCCTCCCGTCTCTTGGACCCATCGCGCTCTAGCTCACAGCGTCAACAGCTCCAGTCCCCGCACCAACTACCGCAGTCCCCACAGCACCCCCATGAGCAGCAATCGGCGCAGCACCACCATGAGCAGCAGTCCCCGCACCATCACCACCACCGCCAGCCCGGTCGACCACGAGGCCTCGTGAAGACTCTCAGCCTGCCGCCCTCTGCTCTCTCCGCTGCCGCCGCTGCTGCCTCCGGTGTCCACATTGCTGCACCTGGGGGTCCTACTTCGACACTGCGCCCCTCTGCCCTTGCACCACGCCCCTCTTCTCCCGCCCTGCGCCCCTCGTCCCCCTCACTTCGCCCCTCTTCCCCCTCACTGCGCCCCACTTCCCCCTCACTCCGCCCCTCTTCCCCCTCACTACGCCCCTCTTCCCCCTTACTACGCCCCTCTTCCCCCTCACTGCGCCCCTCTTCCCCCTCACTCCGCCCCTCGTCCCCCTCACTCCGCCCCTCGTCCCCCTCACTGCGCCCATCTTCCCCCTCACTACGCCTGCGCCCCTCATCCCCCACTCCCATAACCAGTGGGGGGAGTGGTGTGAGGCGGGCAGGGGCACGAGCATCTGAGCGCCCCTCAACCGCTCCATTACAGCGCTCCTCCACTGCCCCTCAGGAGCGCCCCTCAGTGACCCCAATGCAGCGCCCGTCCTCCCCTCAGCCGGCACTGCACAAGGCAGCAGGAGCAAGGGCGCCTGATCAACACAGCACATATGCAGCCGCCCGTTCAGCCCACGCGCCTGTCCCCCACCCCCACCCTGCTGCCTATCCGTCCTTTGCTGCCCACCCGTCCTCTGCGTCCCACCTTTCCCCTGCTATTGACTCTGCCCCTGCTACGCCAGTGGCGCAGCAGCCAATGGGCAGGGCGGGGTGTGAGGCGGGTGGGGCCCTGGACGCACGCAGTGTGGGTGCGGGAGGAAGGGGTGGAGGGGCGGGCAGTGGGCGCAGCAGTGAGGAGCATGGGAGTGGGCGGTCGAGCGGGAGTTTGGGTGGGAGTGGGAGGTCGAGCGGCAGTGTAGGTGGGAGTGGGAGGGCGAGTGCCAATGTGGTTCGGCGCAGGAGAGCGAGCGGGAGCGGGGAGAGCGATGTGAGTGTTGTGCATTTGAGTGCGGACGAGGGAGAGGGCGAGGGCGCAGGTGGCAGCAGGAGAGAGGAGCGGCAGCGGGAGAGGAGTGCAGGGGGGGAGAGGGGAAAGAAGGGGAAGGAGAGAGAGGTGGGTAAGAAGGGAGGGCAGAGGAGGAAGGCACATGAGGAGGGAGCGGAGGAAGAGAAGGGAGAGAAGGAAGAGGGGACTGCTGGGGATGGGGGCAAGGAGGAAGCGGAAGAGGTGGGGGTTGAGAGGGTGATTGCAGAAGGGGAGGAGAGTGGAGAGCACGTGGTACGGCATAAGAAGCTGGCGAAGGGGTCTGATGGTCTGCATGCGGGGGTGGGCAGGAGTGCAGGCGCATGCACGGAGAGGAGACATGATGAGGAGCACACAACGGGACATGAGAGGTGGGGAAGCAAGGAGAGCAGCAGGCATGAGAGCGGCAGGCACGAGAGCGGCAGGCATGAGAGCGGCAGGCATGAGAAGGGCCGTGAGAAAGGACATGCAGTTGAGCATGGGGAAGGGAAGGAGCAGGAGGTTCTGACCCCGAAGCACCCAGACAAGAGCCCGCGGAAAGCAGGAAAGACATCTAAGAGCCCAAAGGGTGCAGCAGCGGTGAAGAGTCCAAAGAGGTCTAAGAAGAGCCCGCGAGGAGTGGAGAAGAACCCGAAGGGGGTGGAGAAACGGCATGGAAGGCACAGAGAGAAGCACGAGGGGGCGACAGCTGTGGAGGTGGTGGGAAGTGGTGTAGCAGTGTGTGAAGCGGTTGAGATGGGTGCAGTGGTGCATGGGATGCAAGTGAAGGGTGGAGCGCAGGAGCATGCGATTCTTGAGGGAAACAAGATTGAAGGGAAGGAAGAGAGCGGGGACAGGGGACGGGAACAGAGGAACTTGGGTAAGGCGGAGGAGGAGGAGGGTGAGAGTGGGAAGAGGGAACGGGACAAGAAGGGGGAGAAGCAGCGGAGGGAGAAGCGGCACAGTAAGGAGGAGAAGCAAAAGCATGGGGGGGGGATTGGGGAGGGTGAAGTGGACACGTGGAAGCATGGGGGGAAGAAAGAGGGGAAGAAAGGGAAAGAGGGGCGAACGAAGGGAGAGAGTGTAGGAGAGAAGGGAAGCCACGAGGAGAAGCAAGGGGAGCATGGTGAGAGGAAGGGTCATGGGAAGAAGAAAGACGGGGAGCATAGGGAAAAGAAGGGGAAGCACAGGGAGGAGAAAGGGAAGCAGAAGCAGGGGAGTGAGCATGGGGACGAATCTTGTGAGGCTGGCGGTGGTGTCAAGGCAGAGAGGGAGGTGGGTGGGAAGGAAGCGGGAGAGAGGCGAGGGAGGAAAAAGGAGAAGCGGAGGAAGAGCAGCAGTGGGTCAGACTCCGTGCTCTCACATGCCCATGCCCCCCTGGCCTCACCTCTGGACCACTCCCTGCCTCCCACCCCTACTGCTGCTGGTGTTACTGCTGCTGCTGCGGCTGAGGCCATGCCATGCCACACGGGTTCCAGCAGCTGTGCGTCCTCCTCAGACTTGAGTCTGGACCTGCATGCCCATCCGCACGCGCCCATGCATGCTGCCCTGCATGCGCCCCTTGATGTGGCACATCCCCTCATACACACTTCTGCTGCAGCACCCATCCATGCCACACCTCCCCCTGCGCCCGGCACTGCATGCCAAAACGGGACAGCTGGCACTTGTGATGATGGTGGCAATGGTGGCGACGGCACTGACTCGCAGCAGCACGCGCAGGCAGCTACACACTTTGAGGAGCTGCTTGATCATTCGAACAGCACTGCTGTTGCCGGTGCTGCTGCTGGTGCTGCCGTTGTGGCTGCTGATGACGATGCGCATGGAGGTGCGCATCTGCAAGGCAGCACGGTGGTGCAGGCATGTGGAGAGCAGGGGTGGGTGCAAGATGTTGGGGATGCACTGCCATCTGGTGATGGGGAGGAGAGGGGAGATGATGAGGAGCAGGATGAAAACGGGGAGAAGGAGGTGGATGAGTGGGAGGAGGGGAAGGAGGATGAGGCGGCGGATGAGGTGCGTGAGGGGGAGGATGAGGAGGGGGAGGAGGGGGAGGTGGGTGAGGAGGGCAGAGAGGTGCAGGTGTATGGCATGGTGCCTGTGGAAGGCGAGGTGCTGCTGGTGGGGCTGGTGGAAGCAAATGATGCATGCGATGCTGCAAGTGATGACGCCAGTGGGGACGCACCACATGATCAGCTGACTGGCCAGCAGATGGAAGCAGAGCAGAAGGAGCAGGCGCAACAGCAGGAGAATGGTGAGCAAGAGGAGCACGAGCAGGAGCAGGGGCAGCAGATGGAGCCGCTGCCGATTGCAGGGTCCGTGCGAGCAGAGGAGGGGCGAGAGAAGGAATCCGCTGCAGCAACAGCACGTCAGGGCTTGCAGAAAGAAGCTTCCACTGTGGATGATAGTGACGTGGCAGGTGCTGGCGACGCAGATCGTGATGTGGCATGTGGTGACAGCGCAGGTGATGCCATGGCAGGTGGTGACGTGGCAGATGAGGCCAGTGCAAGGGCAGAGACTGTGGTGGATGCAGCATCAGCAGACGCTGCAAGGGATGCCGGCCGGGAGGCATCCCAGCCTGCTACCAGCCACGTGGGGAGTGGCAGCAGCAGCGAGGCGAGCAGGGAGGATGGTGATAGTGGTTCAGAGGAGGAGGACGGCGCTGTGAGCGCATGCAATGAGGGGGAGGGGCAGGGCCGCAAGGCAGCGCTGCTCTCACCTCTGCACCTGGGGTCGTTCAAGCTGACTGCGTGGAGCCCTGGCAGTGCAGCAGTGGAGGGTAGCAGAGGGGACAGCAGAGGGGACAGCAGAGGGGACAGCATAGGCGCTGCCATCAAGGGCACGGAGGAGCAGAGGAGCTTCCGCTTCCACCCCGCCAGCTCTCTTGTCATCCACGTGCCCCGCACCGCGTCCCCCTCGCCCCCCCACTCCCCCGCCTCCTCCTCCTCGCCCTCCTCCTCTGCCCTTACTCCCGCTCCAACCACCCCCACAGCCCCTCTCACTCCCTCTACGCCTCTCACCCCTTCTACCCCACTCACCCCACGCCGCAGCATCTTCACGCCTCGCTCGCTGCTCTCTGCGTCGCTTGGTGCTTTTACTGGCAGCACCGGCAGTGGCCTGGGCAAGGGGCGAGCAGGCAGCAGCAACACCGGAAAGAGTCCTTTTTTCCACTCCCACTCATCCCAGCCACACCACCAGCAGCAGAAGCAGCAGGAGAACCAGCAGCAGCAGCAGCACGAGCAGGAGCAGGAGCAGGAGCACATGTATCCAGACGAGTTGCATGCCTCCAATGCCCCCCCTTCCTGCTCGCCTCGCATCGCCTTCTCTCGCCCCTCCACCCGGCCCTCGCTCTCCGCCCTCTCTTCCTTCTCCTCCTTGCTTGCATCACCCCGCACCCCCTCAGGGGGCACTCCCAGCAAGGCTGGTGACAGCTGGTTCAGGAGCAGCAGTGCCACCAGTGCTGCCACTTCTGTCAGCGCTTCTGCTGCTGCTGCAGGTTCAACTGGCGCTGGTGCAGCAGGTGCTGCTGGGGGAGGTCGTACTCGTGGCTTTGGTGGAGGGAGCTGGATTGAGGGGAGGAAGCCAAGGAGCGAGCACTATTTAAAGGAGCAGCAGCAGAAGGAGGAAGAGGAACGGGGGAAGGGGAAGGCAAAGGCGAAGGGGAAGGGGCAGAGGCAGGGCGAGCAGCAGCGGCCGAAAACAGCTTCTGCGGCAATAGGGCGGGCGAAGGGGCGGCTGGGGCAGTCAGGGAAATCCGGCAGTGGCAGCGGCCATAGCAGTGGCACAGAATCTGCACATGTGAAGGGCAGCACTGGAACGGCTGTTGCCAACCCCAAACTCCCTATTGCTGATGATCCCATCGCCCTGGACATCCCTTTAGCGATCAGCCATGCGGCCACTCCAGTAACGAGACCACGTGCCTCCTCTCTTGCTGCTGCGGCTGCGGCCGCTCCTGTTGCTGGCACCCCTAGTGCTGCAGCTGCACATAGTGCTGCTGGTGCCACTCTTCACAGTAAATCCTGTCCCAGTCCCACCTCCCCGCCCTCCATGGCCCTCCCGACCACCCCGACAAGCAGGAAGAAATACACCCTCATCGACCCACCTGCGCACAGAAAGCGCAACGAGGCAGCTAATAGCGAGGACAAGAGCAGCAGCAGTGGCAGTGGCAGCGGGCAAGCACGCCGGCACTCCATGCCATTTGACTTTGCTCCTGGCGATTCTTTACGATCCTCTGCTTCCGATGGCGGCAGCGCAAGGGAGATAGCGAAGCAGGGCAGCAGCAAGAGCAGCAGAGAAGGTGTCAACCGGCAATGGGAGGTGGGTGGGAGTGAAGAAGAGGCATGTGCTAACACCAACAGCAACAGCAGCACCGTCAACAGTAGGAGCAGCGGCAGCAGTAAAAGCAGAAGCAGTGGCAGCGGGGGTGCTGATGGCATGGGCACAGGTAGCAGCAGCAGCAGCAGCAGTGCAGGAGGGCTCTCTTCCACTGTGACCTCTGCCCCCACCAGCACCACCACCACCACGAGCAACAGCCTGAACAGCAGCAGTGGGGGCGAGCAGGGGACGTCCAGAGGAGGCACAGGCAGCCAGGGAAGTGCTAGGAAGGAGGGCACGCATGGGCAGCAAGGAGGAACGGCGGTTGGCTCTGAGGAAGCTGCAGGTGGTGCTGACAGCAAGAGTGACAGGGCAGCGGCAGCAGGCGCTAAGGGGAAACTGCCGTCATTGCTTGAGAGGCTGGTGATAGGTCGGTAGGAGTAGTGGAGTAGGAGAAGCATGATGCACGCCATGCCATGACAGGCTTCATCGGAGCACTCTTTGCTCTTTGGGAGACGTCACTCCCATCCCTTCCATGTGGGACCTCAGAAGAGAATTAGGTGCTGTAGCTGTGTTATCTGGTTATGTTATTGCAGTTTGTCTGACCAAAGGTGTGTTTTGTCTGCTGCTGTAGAAAGAATACACGATTGACTAACAGTGTGTCACATTCAAAGCATACCGTACTCAGCAATCGGTTCTTTTCAAGCAATAATATCGTAATTCCTTGGATATGTACCGTACTTCCTGTTTCCTGCCCCCTTCTCGTCTATGCAGTTCTTGAAGAATCTCCACACTCAATGACAGGCTCCTCACATTGGGCCACCCCTGCTAGGAAGATATGGTAGCAGTAGCAGAACACGAATTCCACTAGCAAAGAAAACAAACAAGACTCAACAGGCCTAGGATCCTATGTACAGAAAACAGCTTCTGCCTAGAGCCTCAGAATCATGCAGCACCATACTTCACCGCTGCTGACCTGCACACACTGAGCACACATACCGGTACATTCCATCTGACATGCATGCACTTCATCGTACGGTTCTCCCAGCCCACCTATGTACACGACATTGATCTCTCAACCAACTGTGCACCCTCTCCTCTACCCTCATCTGTCCCTTCTTCTCTTTGTTATTGTGCTTCCCACTGGCACTCTCCTTCCTGCGGTTCGCTTACACGGCACATGGCGACTCCTCAGCTCCCTCACAGCTTCTGCATGCCTGTGGAAGGTTCACACCCAATCCTCGCCTTACTCGAGCTCCTTCACAGTGTTTCCAAGCCATCAAATCCCGAACCTCTCTGTCTTACTTGACATGGTACTCTGCCTCTGCCACTTCTCTCCTCATCCCTGTTACACTTCTCGCTGCCTCCCTATGTATGATTGTTGACACCCTTCAGAAATTTCCTACACCCTGTCGCACCCCCCGTTTTTGCGCTAGATTCTAGTGCTGGTGGTGCTGCTAGTGGTGCTGTTGGCAGTGCTGCTGGTGGTTCCGCTGGCGGTGCTGCTGGTAGTGCTACTGCTGGTGCTGGACCTGCAAGCGGAGGGGTGCGACACAATGAGCAGCGGAGCGGGTCAACGCGACGTTGTGCGAGATGGTGCGACGAGGTGCGTAGCAGTGCAAGGTGGTGGTGGTGCAAGGCGGTGCGGTGCAGTGCTAGGCTGTGCGCGGCGGTGTAGTGCAACGTGGTGGCGAGTCGGCGCGGCGCGAGGCTGTGCGAGGTGGTGACACTCTGACTTCCCTCTTCGTTTTCACTCCCTTACCTGGCTTCGTTGTATTTCTGCGGCTTCAAGCATTGCTAAGCGCATGTCCCCTCGCTTGGCCTGGACCAACAAGAAATGCATTGGTACAAAGCACACAAGTACAACAAAACACAGAAATAGGATGTAATATGCAATTGACATTAAAAAAAGCACATGCACCAAGTGTCTAACAAAAAGAGTCTTACAGTCTGGGCTTTTAGGAATAATGCTGTATTGAAATCCACCCACTCATAAGTCTCGTTATAGCTGACACGTATCTTTTCATTCTGCCACATAAGGGGCCAGGGAGGCAAAACGAGTGAGAATTTTGAGATTGAAGGGTGGCTGGAAAAAGAGAAAAGGAGGAGGAACAAGGAGAGAAGGGGAAAGGGAAGGAGGTGGGGGGGAGGTGGGGGGAGGGGAGGAGGGAGGGAGAGGGAGGGGATTCTGTTTTAAATATCTCATCCCTCTCTTGTCTCACATTAGGCCCCAACGGTTGCACATCCACATATCCGCACTCTTCTCCCTGCTGATTTCGTTGTTGGCCTTCTAACGAGATGACCTTGCATGGCCATGCGGCAAATTTTTCTTCGCCCAGCTTGGCCCACACAACATCCCCCACTCTCAAGGGCGGACGAGAGCGCAACATCTTGGAAGGTGAGAGCGTGATGAGTGTCGAAGCAAAACGGGTTTAACGAAAACGAGATGAGCTAGAGTGGGATGAGCGGGCCTGGAAGAGCGGGACTCCACACTACAGACGTACTAGGTGCAGCTAAATTCTAAATCTAGTAGATCTAAATTGTTCCTACGAAATCACCTCCGGGTTCAACCTTGGCGCCAAAGGTCTGGGCTCTGAGGCGCTCGTGGCGTGGCAATCAGGCCTACCTTTCTGCTGAAGCAAGCCCGTCGCGACGGGAGGATCGCTCTTGAGGGGAGCGAGAGCGGATGTCATGCAGTGGGCCAGCGGTTTCGGCCGACCCTCCTGCTGACTCAGGCCAGCTGAATCTATGGTAGGGCTTGTTACATATGGCGATCGACCCTCCAATTTCGATCTGCCGCCACCGATTGGAAAATTGGGTTACCCTACATATTGACGCTGGGGCTGGTGGTGCAGCAGCACGCGTACTTGCCCTGCAGCAGCATGTATCGACAGCGGTGAAATTTTGAGAGAATCGTGTGACGTGGCTCTGGTCTGGGCCAGTTTTGGTGAAAATGTTATACTTGGCCCACTTTGGCCTGGTTTGTCTTGAGTGGCGGGAAATGGTATGGTTTGGCCTAATCTGGCCAGGTTTGAATCGGTCTGGCATGTTTTCTAGGTGAATCTTGGGTTCAGCTCCTTCGGTACCGTACCATTTTGGGGCAGTTCCACAAGCTGCCCGCACAAGCTGGTGGTGGTGGTGGCTCCTTCTCCCCTTCCCCTTGTTCTGCCAACAAAACTTCTTCCAGGTAAGGTGACAGGTCGCCCCAAGCCAAGCCAAGCAAGCAAGCCTTCCCCTGCAGCCACCATTCCCCGCTGCTTGAGCAAACCAAGCAAGCCTTGGGCCTTGTTCGGCAGGCGCATGAGCACAGGCTCGGGAATGGGGTACAGTAAAACGACCACCCTAGATGTTTCCGAGATAAGCGGTTGATCAGCTATCATAGTTCGGGATAGGCGCATGAGCACCAAAGCAGTCTGACTGCCGAACAGTATTTTTGGCCCCCGGTTTGGGGGCCAAAACCTTGTTCCTGGAACCAACCTCCCCTGACAAACTGACGCATCAGTCATGCGCGCATGGTGCGTCGTGGAGAGGTAGCATCCATGCGCGCATCACTGATGCGGGGCAGCATTGAAGATTCGCCAAACTTTTCACCAAATTAGGGTTGAACACGTAACATCGATTTTGCTCTGGGAATGTTTAATCCTTACCCAGCGACCCTCGGGGCAGACCGGACAGTTGTGGGACACGTGACACATTCCTTCCGCGAGCCTGCAACAAATTGACAAAACACGAACCAGACCCAAACCTGACTATCTGGTACGTTGCACCACTCCCGAACCAGAGCTCATTCCCGAACCTAGATTCTGATGCGCCTGCCGAACAGGGCCTTGGAGTGGAGTGGTGGTTTGCCTGGGCTGGGAATCGTTACGAATGTGTGCAATTGTACACGTCGGGCATGGTCCTCCACATTCTCTTCTCCTATTCATGATTCCCTGTGTTTACCTCGCTCGCCTCCCACTTGACACACGTTCATCGGCTTACCCGCGTCTTTTTTCGCTGTAAGCGCTTAGAGCGGAAAGCGTGCTGGAACCAAAAAGAGAGTCTTTATGGGCTACGCAACAGGTGCGGCACGCCAGTCTTCCACGCAAACCCGCAGAACATCTGGCACGCGCCGCGAGCGTGCCAGAACGGCCAAGGAGTTCGTTGAATCTCCCGTGG
The DNA here is from genome assembly GCA_947471745.1 of Closterium sp. Naga37s-1. Lineage (NCBI taxonomy): Eukaryota > Viridiplantae > Streptophyta > Zygnematophyceae > Desmidiales > Closteriaceae > Closterium > Closterium sp. Naga37s-1. Next base: position 70,479 of record CANJKZ010000107.1, read on the forward strand.
AGCGTCACGATGACGTGTCAGCTGACAGCTACTCGGAGGATGAGCACAGCCGAACGAATAGAGGTTCCGGTAAAGGTGGCGGGAGAACTGGCGGCAGAGGCGCTAGCAGTAGCGGCAACGGTCGGGAGAAGGGAGCAGCAGGCAGTGGAAGGGACGGTGTAGACAGAGCGGACCGCCATGACCGACGGCCAAGCGAGAAGTGCCTGGACGAAGATAGTACTGAGTACGAGAGTAAGGACGAACCTACTGATAGCTGCTCCGACGACGACTTTAGCGAGAACGAAGAAGCCAGTGATGCCAGCGACAATGACGGCAGCAGTAATCGCTCGAAGCAGCGATAGACGGCGCTCGAGGTGCGACTCGAACGGCAGCTCACGCCGTCGCGCAGACTTGCGGTCACCGCGTTCCCCTGAGTAAACGCGGTCGCCGCGTTTTCCCGAATCTACGCGGCCGCCGCGTTCGCCGGAGTCAAGGCGGTCGTTGAGTTCCCCGGAGTCAACGCAGTCTCCGCGCGACAAATCGTGGAGCGGTTCCGACGACAACGCGTCCAGGTCGAGCTGGTCCAGCCGGTCAAGCCGGTCAAAGGCGGTCGTCGGATTCGTGCAGGAAGCAGTCGCGGAATCGGCCGGTGAGGAAGGAGGATGCGAGCAGGAGCGCAGACGGCGCGAGGCGGCAGCAGGGGGATAGTCCCAGACGCGGCGGGTACGAGCGATAGAGGGAACGGGAGGGGGATTCTAGTTCGCGTCGTGACAAGGGAGCGCGGGAGCGACTTAGTCCGCTGAAACAGCCAACGACACAGCAGCAGCCATCGCACGTATCTTGCCACTCTGAGAGGTTTCACCCGCACCAGCAGCAGCAATACGTGCGCGTTTCACCCAACAGTTACCGTCGATCTGAGTCCGCGAGTCGGTCCGAACTTCGACCGAAACGGGGAGCCTAGTAACGAGTACGCGGAGAAGATTGTGAACCGCAGCAGGAACCGAGCGTCCGCTGCGTCTGTGGACTATTCGCAGAGAGCGCCAGGGGGACATTGCGCCGCGGAGCACGAGCAGGAGCATCACCAGCACCGCCAACCGCGCATCAGCGCAGCATTGGGCAGACAGGGGACAGCAGAGGGGACAGCATTGGTGCTATCATCAAGGGCACGGAGGAGCAGAAGAGCTTCCGCTTCCACCCCGCCAGCTCTCTTGTCATCCACGTGCCCCGTACAGCATCGTTCTCACCCCCTCACTCCCCCGCCTTATCTTCCCCCTCTTCCTCCGCCCTTACCCCCGCTCCAACCACCCCCACGGCCTCTCTCACTCCTTCCACGCCTCTCACCCCCTCCACGCCTCTCACCCCTCGGCGCAGCATCTTCACGCCTCGCTCGTTGTTCTCTGCATCACTTGGTGCGCTCACTGGCAGCACAGGCAGCGGCAGCGGCCTGGGCAAGGGGCGAGCAGGCAGCTGCAACACTGGCAAGAGTCCCTTCTTCCACTCGCACTCGTCCCAGCCACACCACCAGCAACAGCAACAGCAGCAGCAGGAGCAGGGCAATGAGGAGCAGGAACAGCATAAGTATCCAGACGAGTTGGTGCGCTGCATGACGATCCGCCATGTACCGCACCGCCTGTTCACGCAACGCATAGTCTTCTTCCTCATTCGAACCGTCTGTTGCTTCCGAGGAAGTCGGTGATGCTCCTACTAATGTTGCTGCTAATGCTGCTGGTGCGGGCACTGGTTCTCCTCGCATGCCTCCCCTCTCCCGGTTTACAATATGGCCCATCTCTCTTCTACTTGTTGACTGCTGCAACTGCTGTAGGAACAGAGGGAAAGGAGGAAGCGGAATGCGATATGTTAGTGTCATCGCATGGACAAAAGATGGCCTGGTGGTGCTGCGAGATTCTGGACTGGTGCTGCGACACTCAGGACTGGTGCTGCGACACTCACGACTGGTGCATTACATGGCCCTTACCTGGCCTCGTGTCAATTCCATTTGTGCGGCTTCACGCAGCGGATAGGCCAACTCATTGCGGTTGTGCTGAACCAAAAGGAACATAAAGAAAAGCATAAGTTCAAAACATGTTTCAATACTTGAGAATAAGAAAACACAGAATTTGAATGTAGCATGCGTTTGACATGCGTAAAGACACAGGCACCAGACGTTTTGCTGTGTAAATGATCCAACTTATGCTTCACCAAAAATGTCTTACAAACTGAATTTCAATGAACATTGCTGCATGCCTTGAAACAGGCAAGGGCGAATCAGAGAGGAGAACGTGAGAGAGAAACTGAGCAGAAACGAGTGCAGCTGGAAAGCGAGGTAATAGGCTCACCTTGAGAGGCCAAGCCCATCCCGTTACTCTCCGGTGTGTTGAGTCTGCTGCAGGGCTGCCTCCCTCCCCTTCACCTCCTGAATCATGGCCCCTCCCCTCCCCTTCCCCTCCCCTCCCCTGCTGCATCAGTGCTCCCCGTTGCTGATGCTGCCACAACTGGTGTTGGCCCAAGCGCCCCTCCCCGCCACCTGCAATGCGCACACACGGCGGCAGTGGTCAGTATGCATGGCATGGGTGCAAGCACAAGTCACAACCTGAAAACTGCCAAAACTGGAAGAGAAGGGAGGGCCACGGGTTGAGGCAAGGCCACACGCCACAGACACCAAGGGAACTTGCACCTGAGGGGGAGAACTGCACACCTGAGAGGATTACCTGCATCTTAGATGGAGACCTGCACCTGAGAGGGTTACCTGCACCTGAGGAGATACCTGAAGTGTGGGAGTCTGTGGCAGGTGAACTGCGCTCGAGAAGTGGTATTGTTTCATAGGAAAAGGAGCAATATCAACAAGCAAAAGAGGGTAACCCAAAAGATGACATGCAAGGAGGGTGAGGGCATGGAGGAAGGTCACTTAGCTGGTGGCGTGAGGGCGAGCACAAGGCAGCTGAAGCACCACCAGCCCTTGCGTTGAGTTCGCTGCGGCGTTGCCTCCCTCCCCCTCCCCTCCTGAGCCATTGCCCCTTCCTTCCCCTCCCCTGCTGCATCCGTGCTCCCGTCAGCTGTCTCTGGAAGGGGGCAGAACGGACGGGATGGGAAGGACAGGAGGAGAATGAGAGCATGCCTTGAAACAGGCAAGGGCGAATCAAACGAATGAGCGTGGGAGGGCAACGTAGCAAAAAACGAGTCAAGCGGCAAAGAGAGGTAAGAGGCTCACCTTGAGAGGCCAAGCCCATCCCAATACTCTCCCTCGTGTTGAAGCTGCTGCAGTGCTGCCTCCTTCCCGTCCCCACGAGTCCCTGCACGGCCACAGGGGAGAGGCGCGGGGAAGTGTCGGTGTTGACCCCAACGCCCCTCCCCTCCACCTGCAATGCACACGCACGGCGGTGGTCAGTATACATGGCATGGGCACAACACAAGCCAGAGACTGGAAACTGCCAAATGTGGAAGAGCAAGGGAGAGCCACTGGTTGAGGGAAGGCCACACGCCACAGACGCCAAGGGAACCTGCACCTGAGAGGGTTACCTGCACCTGAGAGGGTTACCTGCACCTGAGAGGGTTACCTGCACCTGAGAGGGTTACCTGCACTGCACCTGAGGAATACCTGAAGAGTGGGGCTCTGTGGCATGTGAACCGTGCTCGACTAGTGGCATTGTTTCAAAGGGAAGAGCGTACGACCAGCAAACGAAATGACAGCAGAGAAGAGCAAGAGATGACTGCAAAGAAGGTGAGGGGATGGAGGAGGGTCACTTAACTTGTGGCGTGAGGGCGAGCTCAAGGCAGCTGAAGCACCACAAGCTGCCTCCCTCCACGGCAGCCCTCCTCCCCGCCTTCCCATGCGCGTCCCTAAACGGCCACAGGGGAGGGGCGTGAGGAAGCGTCGGTGTAGACCCCACACCCCTCCCCTCCACCTGCAATGCACACAAGCAGAGGTAGTCAGTGTGCATGGCATGGGCACAACACAAGCCGAGACCGGGAAGTGCCAAATCCGGAAGAGCAAGTGAGGGCCACGGGTTGAGGCAAGGCCAAACGCCACAGACACCAAGGGAACCTGCACATGAGAGGGTTACCTGCACCTGAGAGGGTTACCTGCACACCTGAGGGGTTACCTGAAGTGAGGGTGTCTGTGGCATGTGAACTTCACTCAACCAGTGGCATGATTTAAAAGGAAAAGGGCGAAAGCACAACCAGAAACTGAAATGGCGGCAAGAAATGTACAAGGTATGATGCAGCAGGCAAGCGTGAGGGAGTGGAGGAGAGTTACTTAACTGACGTGTGAGGGCGAGATCAAGGCAGCTGCAGCACCTCCAGCTGCCTCTCTCAATGGCAGCCCTCCTCCTGGCCTTCCCGTGCGCGTCCCTGCACGGCCACAGGGGAGGAGCGTGGGGAAGCGTCGGTGTAGACCCCACACCCCTCCCCTCCACCTGCAATGCACACAAGCAGAGGTAGTCAGTGTGCATGGCATGGGCACAACACAAGCCAGAGACCGGGAAGTGCCAAATCTGGAAGAGCAAGGGAGGGCCACGGGTTGAGGCAAGGCCAAACGCCACAGACACCAAGGGAACCTGCACCTGAGAGGGTTACCTGCACACCTGAGAGGGTTACCTGCATACCTGAGGGGGTTACCTGAACTGAGGGTGTCTGTGCCCTGTGAACTTCACTCAACCAGTGGCATGATTTAAAAGGGAAGGGCGAAAGCACAACCAGAAATTGAAATGGCGGCAAAAAATGTACAAGGTATGATGCAGCAGGCAAGCGTGAGGGAATGGAGGAGAGTTGCTTAACTGACGTGTGAGGGCGAGATCAAGGCAGTTGCAGCACCTCCAGCGGCCTCCCTCAATGGCAGCCCTCCTCCCCGCCTTCCCGTGCGCGTCCCTGCACGGCCACAGGGGAGAGGCGTGAGGGAGCGTCGGAGTAGACCCCACACCCCTCCCCGCCTGCAATGCGCACACACAGAGCTAGTGAGAGCACGGTGGTGGGAGCAAGTTAATTGGGTAACCACTGGTAGTGATGACTTCAAATCCAGCGCAAGAGAAGAGGGAGGAGCCACTGGTGGAGGCACGGCCACAAGCTACAGACCCAAGGGCACCTGGAAAAGAACCTGAGGGGTGTACCTGCACCTGAGAGGGTTACCTGCACCTGAGAACTACCTGAAGCAGGGAGGTCTGTAGCATGCGAGCAGTGCCCAACCAGTGGCATTGTTTCAAGAGGACGGTGCAGCAGCAGATGAAATGAAGGAAACGGTGTGGCAGGCAAGGGTGAGGGCATGGAGGAACGGGTACTTTGCTGATGGCGTGAGAGCAGGAGGCTTTTGAAGCAGCATGGGCAGCAGGCATGGCATGGCGTCTCAGGCGACCAGCAGCGCTGCTCTTGAGCTCCTGCGAGGGGAGGGGAAGGGAGGAGGAGGAAGGGGAGGGGGAGGGAGGGGAGGCGAGGGAGAGGCAGTGAGTGGGAGGAGTCACCATCACGGAAGGGCGATGCGTGGAGAATTCTAGACGAGCAAAGGGAGAGGCACTGGTGGGCGCACACTCACAAGCCACAGACTACGGTCTTTACCAGAGGGCTTTACCTGGAAAAAGGCTTTACCTGGGGGAGGGCTTTACCAGTAATGGGGAGGGTCTGTGGGCTGTTTCGTGTGCTGCCACCAGTGGTTCCGTTTTGAGTGAAACAGAAATGACAGAAAAACGAAGCGAGGGTGGGTGCAAGGAGGAGCGAGCACTTAGCTGATTATGTGGTGGTTGTGTGCAGAGGGCAGGTGAAGCATGTGCCGGCACCACCAGGTGTTGTCTGCTGCCGCCAGTGGCTTGAGGCATGAGGAGAACGCTGATGCTGGCCCACGTCCGTCCGCCTGCCACTGCTGCTCGCGATGAGGCCTGGAAGCGGGGGAGGGGAGGGGAGGGGAGGGGAGGGGGACGCGAGGGGTGCACAAGGAAAGGCAGTGAGTGGGATGGAGGCACCACGGCGTAAGGGGATGCATGCATGCAAACGTGGTGAATTGAAGAAGAGCAAAAGGACGGCCACTGGTGGGCGCACAATCACAAGCCACAGACTACGGTATTTACCAGAGGGCTTTACCTGGAAAAAGGCTTTACCTGGGGGAGGGCTTTACCAGTAATGGGGAGGGTCTGTGGGCTGTTTCGTGTGCTGCCACCAGTGGTTCCGTTTTGGGAGAACCGGAATGACAAGAAAACGAACCGAGGGCTGACATGGGATGTGAGCACTTAGCTGATGATTGGTCGTCGCTGCAGGCAACAGGTGAAGCCTGGGAGCCATGCACGTTGTCAACGCGCGCATGCTGCTTCGCGCTCCTAATGGACTCCTCCACTGCGCGTTTTTGACATCACGCGTTCGTCTCAGCATGGCTGATGTGCTGCCGACCTGAAAAGTCAACAGCATACACAGCTGTGAGATTCGAATACCTGAAACGTTTTATACATATTAAAAGCGCGAAGGAACGGAAAGCGATTGCGAGTTCTCGATTGTACCTTGAACCGCGATCGGAATCGGAGCTCTCAGTGGCCGGTGCGCTTGAACCCGTCGCGATTTCTGCGGACGACGCAGATTAGTCAGCTGTGGCTGAAGTCGACCTTGGATGCTGAACTGCCTGTAAACACATTGAAATAACGTCGAATCAGAAATTGATCGAAATATGGAATAAAAGGTGGCTGAACATTGAAGCCATTACCTTTTTCGGGAAGGAACGTCGTGGTACTGTGGAGTGTCATTGATTCGGCGAACATACTCTTTGAGGCTGGAAGTTCGCCGCCTACAGCAGACATTGACAGCGGACTGACGATGTTCCATTGCCTGCAGAAGAAGAATACGCTAGTCAGAAACTGGCAAAAACGGCGACGAATGGATAGAAACGGCAAGCTGAAATACAGCAGGAAACAATAATTACCTGCGTCAGAGCACATCGAAGCTCCACGAAACTACCAGCGAGTCTACGAACCAATCCTCCTGATGCGCGTGAGGCTTGTCGCTAATCGCGTGTGTGAACGAGCTGAGACAGTTGCGTGGTCGAAGTGACAATGTGCTTCATCTACGACTAGAGGATCGAGCACAATGTTCAAATGAATGTGCGAATGTCTAAACTGACTGGTGAAAGTGTCGCTCTGGGAAACCCCTGGTCGAAAAGTCGCTTCGGAAAATCGCTGGTTGGAATGTCGTTAGCTGAAAATGCCTGGTGTGGTTGGAATTCCACAGCCAACCCCAAGTGAGTGAGGGGGACTGGGGGTGTGGGGGGCTCAACTCTCGCGTTCACTGGTCGGCTACCGAAACAAGACAAAAAATGAGCGGTCCTCCTTGTTTTAGGCCGCGCGGCTCCGATGGGGTTCGGACAATGGGGTTTCATTTCTGGAGGGATGGCCGTTGGCAGCACAAAACGCGACTGGGTGAGCTAGAATCGTCGGATCGATTTCTCACAAAACAGATCTAGGGATCAGATTGGTTTAGGGGACGTTGTCGACAGGCGGGAACGGCCAACCGACAATTCGAAACGAAACACAGGGACTCGCGCGGGTTTCCGGGCAAACAGATAGCCAATGGAGTGTGAGGAAGGCCAGCCGTTGGGAGGAAATGGGGTGGGAAGGAGTTGGGGTTGGATGGGCTTCCCTGCTCTCTCTGCCTCTCGGGGAGAACCTCACAGGTTGGAGTCAGGGTGGGGTAAGGATGGGATGTTGAAGAGATGACGAAATGGTTTAACGAACTCCATCGTTGGAAGGGCGAATTTGGCGAAGGCGGATATACTGTAACGAAGATTGTTGCTCTTTCCGACTGGATATGTGCCCTCACGGGATCCGATCGAGCGTGGCACGTCAGATGTGGACATTCTGACCTTCGCTTCACCAAACCTGCCTTCGCACAACATGTGATTTGCTGGCGGGTTGGGGAAATAGGGTATCTCGGATGTTTCTAACGAGTATCTGAACTGCTGAACCAGAGCTGGTACACTGAACCCAACAAACGCGAATTGTACAAACAAGCAAACCTTCACACGCATAAAATGCCTGTTTTGTACAATAATGATCCGTGGGTGGGACCTAGCAAACTTGGGAGTGATTCCCAGGAATCAGTTTATTTACCGGAGATCGTCACAAGTGATAAATAATAAACGAAAATCAACAAGTGCGGTTATACAAAGGTATGGCTATGAAATCTACTTAAGGCAGACTAGCCTCATTGCTGGTCCACAATTGTTAACAAAATCAGAAGCCACGGGATCAGATTACACGGCATATACCTCATCTCCTGCAGCCCTCTGCAATCTGCTTCCCTCCCAAAGCTGTCTTCCTTGCCTTCCATCATGCTCCACTTGTCTCCAGCGATTGCCAGCCTGCAGATCACATGATGCCATGCCACACAATGGCACACCATACTATGCCACACCATGCCATGGCATCACACACCATACCATGGCACACATGGCATACCGCACAATGGCAAACCACACATGCAACAGCATGGAATGCCAAACCATACCATCCCACACAACATAGCAGAACCCAAACCATGGCATGGCATGCCACACTATGCCATGCCGCACCATGACAGAGCACACAAAGACATGCCACACTATGGCATGGAACACTATGACATGCCACACTGTGACAGAGCAAACTATGACATAGCACACTATGACAGAGCACAATATGACAATCACACACCATAGAATCACATACCTCACAAATACATACCAAAGGTAACATATCATACAGCAACACACCACAATAACATATCATACAGTAACAAACCACATTAACATATCACAGAGTAACATGCCACACAGTAACATGCCACTCTGAAATATCACATACCATTACTACCACACACCACACAATCACACACCACTCTGAAATATCACACACCACTATCACACACCACACTGAAATATGACATACCACTATCATGCACCACACACAGTCAAACACCACTCTGAAATATCACATACCACTATCACACACCACACAATCACACACCACTCTGAAATATCACATACCACTACACACACCACACAATCACACACCACAATCACACACCACTCTGAAATATCACATACCACTATCACGCACCACACAATCACACACCACTCTGAAATATCACATACCACTATCATACACTACACTATCACACACTTCCCCGCCCCACTTCACACCAAACACCCACTATCATACCATACAGTAGCATACCATATAATATCATTCCACACAGTCACATACCATACAATAGCATACCATATAGTAGCATACCATACAGTAACGTACCATATAATATAGCATACCATATAATATCATACCATACAGTAGCATACCATACAGTAGCACACCACATAATATCATACCATACAGAGGCATGCCATACATAGCATGCCATACAGTGGCATACCATACAGTAGCATACCATACAATAGCACACCATATAATATAGCATACCATATTATCATACTATACAATAGCAAACCCCCACAACTTACCAGCCAATCCCCCAGCAGTAGGAGCAGCAGACAGCCCACTCCCTTTCAGAAACAGCACCTTCAGTGGCTATGTCATACAGGGGAGGTGTGGCAGTGGAAAAGCATGGTCTGGCCCAAGACTCAAATCCCACCCCTGACGTAGCTAGAGCTGACGCGAACCAGAGCCGCCGGCCGGTCGGCTCTGACGGTGTCCATTAAGCTTTGAACGCCAGATCAGTTACTTGAGCACCGAGTGCCGCCGCCACGCAGATTCCACCCACCACACCCCACCCACAAGCCACAACCCCAGAGGGTGCCGCCCCTGAGAGAGTGTGCTGCCCGCTTGCTCCCATGCTGCCCCTCCACCCGCCCACCTCCCCCATCCCTTCACCCCATGCCTGCTCACCTCTACTTACCTGTACTGTACCTACCAGAGCCGTGCAGCGCCATGATGCCTGACGCTGCTGGGAAGTGGGGAGGGGGGATTAAGAGAGGGCGGGACTCCACTGTGGTCCAGGCAGGGTGCTGTTGGGTGGGACGGAGGAGAGGGAGAAGAGGAGGTGGGTGAAAGAATGGACTCCACTCTCCGCCCTTGCTCCTGTGCTCCCACCCTCCGGCTGCGGGACAGAAGGGGAGAGAAAGAAAGGAGGGGGGTCAGAATAACTCACCTGTAACCATACCTCACCTGTTACCACACCTTGCATACCATGACTCGACCTAGCCTAGCCTGCCCCCTAGCCCCCCAACCCCCACTGCTGCTAACGCTGCTGCTGCTCTGCTGCTGCTGCTACAACTGCTGCTGTCGGTCTGCTTCTCAGCTGCACTCTTCCCTTGATGCCAAGTGACCTGGTGGCGGGCAGAAAAGAGAAGAAGAAACAATGAGTAAGGGTTCGCCAAAACATGGCAGAGGGTAAAGCTGCCAGAAGTAGAAAGAAAAACATGCAGCAGAAAGAAAACTGAGGGAATATCTAAGAGGGAAAAGAGGAAGTTGACATACCTTGAGAGGCCGAGCCCACCCCGATACTCTCCCTTGTGGCAGCGATTGCCACCTGCTGCAGCGATGCCTCCCTCCCGTCCCCACGAGTCCCTGCACGGCCACAGGGGAGAGGCGTGGGGAAGTGTCGGTGTTGACCCCAGCGCCCCTCCCCTCCACCTGCAACGCACACACACGGCAATGGTCAGTGTGCATGAAATGGCCGCAAGCACAAGTCACAGACCAGAAACTGTCAAGTCCGCAAGAGATAGGTAGGGCCACTGGTTGAGTCAATGCCACACGCCACAGACACCAAGGGAACCTGCACCTGAGGGGAAGACCTGCACCTGAGAGGGTTACCTGCACACCTGAGGGGGTTACCTGAAGTGCGGGTGTCTGTGGCTTTTGAACCGGGCCCCAACCAGTGGCAAGATTTCAGAGTTTAAACACAGGAGCCCATGCGAAAAAGACTTGGGAGGGCAATATGAGCAGTGAGCAGCAAGCAAGAGTGAGTCCAGGGAGGAAAAAGCACTTAGCTGGCAACTGAAGAACCGCCGAGAGCTGCTGCCTCATGTCCCCCTCCCTCCCCTCCCCTCCCCTGCTGCACCAGTGCTCCCCGCTGCTGATGCTGCCACAACTGGTCCCGTCAGTTGTCTCTGCTGCATTGCGAGGGACCTGAAGGGGGGCAGAACGGAAGGGAACGCCAGGAGGGGAGTGAGTGAAGGCCTTGAAACAGGCAAGGGCGAATAAAACGAATGAGCGCGAGTGGGAAACTTAGCAGAAAACGAGTGCAGCGGGTTACAGAGGTAAGAGGCTCACCTTGAGAGGCCAAGCCCATCCCGATACTCTCCCTTGCTGCAGTGGAATTGCCATGCTACAGCGCTGCCTCCCTCCCGTCCCCATGAGTCCCTGCATGGCCACAGGGGAGGAGCGTGGGGAAGCGTCGGTGTAGACCCCAACGCCCCTCCCCTCCACCTGCAATGCACACACACGGCGGTGGTCAGTATGCATGGCATGGGCACAACACAAGCCAGAGACCGAAAAGTGCCAAATCTGGAAGAGAAGGGAGGGCCACGGGTTGAGGCAAGGCCACACGCCACAGACACCAAGGGAACCTGCACCTGAGAGGGTTACCTGCACCTGAGAGGGTTACCTGCACACCTGAGGGGTTACCTGAAGTGAGGGTGTCTGTGGCATGTGAACTTCACTCAACCAGTGGCATGATTTAAAAGGGAAGGGCGAAAGCACAACCAGAAAATGAAATTGCGGCAAGAAATGTACAACGTATGATGCAGCAGGCAAGGGTGAGAGAGTGGAGGAGGGTTACTTAACTGTCGTGTGAGGACGAGATCAAGGCAGCTGCGGCACCTCCAGCTGCCTCCCTCAATGGCAGCCCTCCTCCCCGCCTTCCCGTGCGCGTCCCTGCACGGCCACAGGGGAGGGGCGTGAGGGAGCGTCGGTGTAGACCCCACACCCCTCCCCGCCACCTGCAATGCGCACACACAGAGCTAGTGAGAGCACGGTGGTGGGAGCAAGGTGAATGGGTGAATGAGCCCACAGCGCGAGAGAAGAGGGAGGAGCCACTGGTGGAGGCACGGCCACAAGCTACAGACCCAAGGGCACCTGAAAAAGAACCTGAGGGGTGTACCTGCACCTGAGAGGGTTACCTGCACCTGAGGGAATTACCTGAAGCAGGGAGGTCTGTAGCATGCGAGCAGAGCCCAACCAGTGGCGTTGTTTCAAGAGGACGGTGCAATTGCAGATGGAATGAAGGAACCGGTGTGGCAGGAAAGGGTGAGGGCATGGAGGAGCGGGTACTTAGCTGATGGCGTGAGAGCAGGAGGCAGTTGAAGCAGCGTGGGCAGCAGGCATGGCATGGCGTCTCAGGCGACCAGCAGCGCTGCTCTTGAGCTCCTGCGAGGGGGTGGTGGAAGGGAGGGAAAGGGAGAGGAAGGGAGGGGAGGGGGCGGGAGGGGAGGGGAGGGAGAGGCAGTGAGTGGGAGAGTCACCATTATGGAAGGGGCGCATGCATGCAAGTGTGATGAAATAAAGAAGAGCGAAAGGAGGGGAGGGGAGGAGGAGGGGAGGGGGAGGAGAGGGTTGCACAAGGAGAGGCAGTGAGTGGGATGCAATGGAGGCACAGTGCGAAAGAGAATGGATGCACACGCGGTAGAATTGAAAAAGAGCGAAAGGAGGGCCACTGGTGGACGCACACTCACAAGCCACAGACTACGGTCTTTACCAAAGGAATTACCTGGAAAAGGCTTTACCTAAGGGAGGGCTTTACCAGTAATGGGGAGGGTCTATGGGCTGTTTCGTGTGCTGCCACCAGTGGCCCCTTTTTGGGAGAAACCGGAATGACAAGAAAACGAACCGAGGGCTGACATGGGACGTGAGCACTTAGCTGATGACTGGTCGTCGCTGCAGGCAACAGGTGAAGCCTGGGAGCCATGTACGTTGTCACCACTGCGCGTTTCTGCCATCGTGTGTTCGTCTCAGCATGGCTGACGTGCTGCCGGACCTGAAAAGTCAACAGCATAGGCATCTGTGAGATTTGGATACTTGAAACGTGTTTTATTTATAATGAGCGCGCGTAAAAACGGAAAGCCATTGTGAGTTCTCGATTGTACCTTGAACCGCGAGCGGAATCGCGACCTCGCAGTGGCTGGTGCGCTTGAACCCGTCGCGAATGCAGCGGACGACGTAGATTAGTCAGCTGTGGCGGAAGTCGACGTTGGATGGCGGACGTTGACAGGTTTTCGGATGCTCAACTGCCTGTAAACACATTGAAATAAAGAAGAATCAGAAATTGATCGAAATATGCAACAAAAGGTGGCTAAAACATTAAAGACATTACCTTTTCCGCGAGAGCACGTCGTGGTACTGTGCAATTTCGGCGTTTCAACGAAGATGCTATTTGAGGTTGGAAGTAGACCAGCTACAGCAGACATTGATAGCGGACTGACGATGTTCCATTGCCTGCGGAAGAATAATACGCACGTAAGAAACGGGCAAAAACGACGTCAAATAGACAGAAACGGCGAGCTGAAATAAAGCAGAATAATAAATTGCCTGTGTCAGATTACATCGAAGCTGCGTGAAACCACCAGCGAGTCTACGGAAAAAACCTCCTGATGCGCGTGAGGCTTGTCGCTAATCGCGTGTGTAAACGAGCTGAGACAGTTGCACGGTCGAAGTGGCAATGTGCTTCATCTACGACTACGTTTGAGCACAATGTTCAAATGAATGTGCGAACGTCTAAACTGACTGGTCGAAATGTCGCTCTGTGAAACCCCTGCTCGAAACGTCGCTTCGAAAAGCCCTCGGTTGGATCGTCGTTTCACGAAAATGCCTGGCGAGATTGAAAATCCACAGCCAACCCCAAGCAAGTGAGGGGGACTGGGGGTGTGGGACTCGATTCTCGTGATTCGCTGGAAGGCTACCGAAAGAAGACAAAAAATGAAGGGTCCTCCTTGTTTTAGGCCGCGCGGCTCCGAAAGGGTTCGGACATTGGGGTTCGGTTTCTGGAGGGATGGCCGTTGGCAGCACAAAAGAGGGACTGATGAGCTAGATCGTCGGATTGCTTTTCTTACAAAACAGATCTAGGGATCAGATTGATCGAGTGGACGTTGTAGACTAGCGGGAAAAGCAAACCGTATTTTCGAAACGAAACACACCGACTCGCTTGGGTTTCGCGGCAGATGCCTAGCCAATGGAATGAGAGAAAGGCCAGCCGTTGGGAGGAAATGGGGTGGGATGGAGTTGGGGTTGGATGGGCTTCTCTGCTCTCTCTGCCTCTCGGGGAGAACCAAGCTGGTTGGAGTCAGGGCATGGAAAGGAAGGCACGTTGAAGTTTAGCGAAATGTTTTAACGAACCTGCTCGCTAGGGTGGAAGAAGTTGGGCGAAGCTGGCGAATTCTTGTGGGTTGTAACGGATCTGTAGCCCTTTCATGCTGGATTTCGAAACTGGATTCCACGCATCTGATCAGACGTGGATTGTCTGACCTGGCCCACTTCAATATCTACACCGCTTGGCTTTTCACAGCAAAGGGAACCATCTGATTTGTGAAATGATTTGGAAGGCTGTGACTCGAGGAAGCCCCTGGCGGGTACAGGCCATGGCTCCGCAATCTGTGCCATTTTCGAGGGACCAGCTCAGCACCACGGAATGCTGGGATTGGTGTAACTTCTAGAGTGGGGCTGGGCTTCGGAATTACGCGGCACGCAATATTCATTTGCTTGGGACCGATTCAGGAATTTGACTTACCGATCGTTACCGATCGAAATCAGTTTAAAACGTTCAACAACCATCTGATCTCAGATGTTCCTCAGACAGCCCCCTTCTACCTTCCCTTACCAATACAGCAAGAAATGCCAATCCAGGATTTCCAGAATGCAACGTCTGTTTTGCATGAGCTTCCGTCTTGTGTGTTCAGGATAAACAACTCGTTCAGAACGCTGTAGTTTTGATTCTTGTGGCGTTTCCGCATACATCCTTGATCCCGTAACTAGTTAGAAGATGACTGAGGCTAAGGTTACCGAAGAGCGAGATGAGAGGGATAATGCTAGCAACGGAGTCACTCAAGCTGAGGCTGCGAAAACTGGAGAAGCTGAAGAACCTGCTTCTGTCAAGAAACCCGGATCATCCACGGATGCTAGTGAGGAGAGTGCGAAGAAGAAGCCATCGTCGGATCCCTTGACATCTGGTCCGCTGATGCTTTTTGCGGTGCTTCTACCGGTGGTGCTGGCAGCGGGGGTGTTGATCCAACAACGGTCAACTGCAGCCGACCTCGCCCAGATGCAAACAGCCGCTCTCAGCTGGCTCGACTTCGGCGCCTTCACTGCGAAAAAGGTACGCGCAATGGAACTCGTCGTGACACGACTCATTAGCGAAAAAGCAAGTCGCGACGCACTTCGGATATTAAACATGCGCTGAATCAAACAAATGCGAGTCAACTCAGTCACTTCGTCGCGTTATTACCTCCCGTCATCCCGTTACCAGCCTTGGAAACACTCGTCCCACCAAGCCTGCTCCACACGTCCCTGTTCCCACTTCCCCACTCCCTGACACGCACACGGCCAGCCGGTGCCAGCGGGCGAGCAGCGCATCATTCAGCTGTCGGCGTGGAAGCCGCGCGCGTATCTGTACAAGGGCTTTCTGTCGGACGCCGAGTGCGACCACCTCATCCGCCTCGCGCAGCCGCGCCTAGAACGGTGAGTGCCGCCGCTGCCTGGCTGTAACTTAAAGTAGCGCCAGTTGCGATAGTAGAGTTGAGAACATGTCATTAGCTTTTCGGAGCCTTTCCGCCTCCGTCCACGGGAAGAGCATATGTTGCTCGTCATGATCGTGTGCGATATCAAGCAATCATTCTCATGTGCAGCTGAATCGCATGGGTTGCATGCATGGCATGTGCGTTGCCTGAATATGCCATGTACGGGATGTGTGTGATGATACGTGTACTTCATGCCCCAACCTACGACGCATGCTGCATTTGTGGTGCGTGTCGCATTGCGCGGCATATGGCACGTATGCTATGTGTGGGATGTGTGACATGTGTGGCACGGGTGGCATGGGGGAGCAGGTCGGAGGTGACGGACAGCGAGGACGGGCACAGCGAGGTGAGCGAGGTGCGGACGAGCAGCGGCATGTTCCTGGAGAAAGGGGAGGACGCCGTGGTGCGAGCCATCGAGGACCGCATCAGCCTCTGGACCTTCCTGCCCCTCGAAAACCAGGAGTCGCTGCAGGTCAGCATGCCTTGCACTCCCTCTCCCCCTTTCCCAACCCCGTCTCCTTTGCCCCTGCTGCGTGACCCACCCTCCGCCATCCACACCTTTGTAAGTGTTAATCTCTGCAACTGTAAGTGCAGCTCAGCAAGTATAGAAAGCCCGTTCGCCTCCCTCCTCCACGCCATGAATCCCCGCTTGCATCCCTCCCACTGATCCAACTCTTCCACCAGATCCTGCGGTACGGCGTGGGGCAGCAGTACGAGGCGCACCACGACTACTTTGACGACCCGGTCAACACGCAGCAGGGCGGGCACCGCTACGCCACGGTGCTCATGTACCTCAACAACGTCACTCGCGGGGGCGAGACCACGTTTCCCGAGCACAAGGACCCCACGCCCAAGGACGACTCCTGGACCGACTGCGCCAAGGGCGTGCTGGCAGGTGAGGGCCTGACCCCTGGGGAGGTGCGGGGGTTTGGTAGTATAGCACAGGGAATGGTCGCACCTAAGAACACGCAGCAGGGCAGGCATTGCTACGCCACGGTGCTCGTGTACCTTAATAAGGGCGTGTGTCCTTCGGGTCGAACTTTGGCAAAAGTTTGACTTTTTAGAGAGGTTCTACAAGGTAGACTACTTTATCAACACGTTTTCCCACGTTTCAAAGCGGTAAAAGTTCGAACTTTGACAATTTTGGGCCGAAGGACACACGCCCTAACGTATCACGGGGGGGAAAGACCACGCCCCGTTCCCGGAGCACAAGGACCCCACGCCCAAGGATGACTCCTGGACGGACTGCGCCAAGGGCGTGCTGGCAGGTGAGGGGCTGCTTACTGGAAAGGTGCATTGGGGGGAGGGGGGGTGGTAAAGCATGTAAGGGCGGCACAGGAATGGACGCTGAGATGCAGTTTAAGCACCTTAGGAGACCTTGGGAAGGGAGTCTGGCAGTTGCTCCGAGAAGCAGCACTCCAGCATGCTCTCCATATCAAATACCCGCAT
This sequence comes from Closterium sp. Naga37s-1, assembly GCA_947471745.1. Classification (NCBI taxonomy): domain Eukaryota; kingdom Viridiplantae; phylum Streptophyta; class Zygnematophyceae; order Desmidiales; family Closteriaceae; genus Closterium; species Closterium sp. Naga37s-1. The sequence goes on from CANJKZ010000107.1 coordinate 87,595, forward strand.
TCTTTCCCTTGTCTTCCCCACTCCTCCTGTTCCCCACGTGTGTGCGCGTGGCCGTGCAGTGAAGCCGGTGCGGGGCGACGCGCTGCTGTTCTACAACCTGCATCCGGACGGGTCAGTGGACCCATGTTCTTTGGACCGCACTGAACTCCTGCATTCTTTTTCCTTTTCTTCCCCACTTGTGCAGTGAAGCCGGTGCGGGGCGACGCGCTGCTGTTCTACAACCTGCATCCGGATGGCTCAGTGGACCCCAGCAGTCTGCACCATGCGTGCCCCGTGGTGGAGGGGCAGAAGTGGTCTGCGCCCAAGTGGATCCACGCCCGCTCCTACGACTCCCCTGCACCCGGCTTCCAGACGGGAGGCCTCTGTGTCGATGCCAACGGCCTGTGAGTCTTGAGTTGATGCGAAAGTCACCCCTGCTGACCCCTCTCAGCCAAGGCACCTCTGAGAGTGTTCACTTTAACGGCCTGTGAGTTGTTCACTCGCGTGCTCCACCTTCCTTCCGAATTATCGTCACCCCTTGCCTATGTTCCTTACGGCATTCTCCACTTTCTCATCTCCCCATCCCCGGCCCATCTCTCATTTGCTGTATTTTCACTTCTCTTTGTTCAACCACGTTTTCTCGTGCTCTTGTTCCGCACGTGCCTCCTCGTTCACCCCTGCTGCATGAATACAGGTGTGATGCGTGGGCAGCCACGGGTGAGTGCGAGAGGAACCGGCCTTACATGATTGGCACAGCTGCCTACCCCGGTGCCTGCCGCAAGGCATGCAATGCATGTGAGGACGCCACTGCCGAGTATAGTGAAGATGACTATGGAGAGGACACAGAGGCGAAATCTGGAGTTGAGGGGAAAGAGGGTGATAGTGCAAGTGCGGGCGATGCAGTGCAATCATCATGAGGTGATGGAGAAGGAGTAATCTATGAACTGCTCGCCGGGTTGGTGCCGAATGGCAACCCAGGTTGCTGCCACTGAATGAACCATAGAATGGCGGGCTTTGTGTCATAGTGGGCTGTCCATGCTATTGTGTCGTGCAAACTATGTCCGAACATGTAGTGAGTTATGCATGCTGAATGGAAGATGAATGAGTACCGTAATCCCCCGGATAAAAGACCCTAGGGTCTACTAAATATTTCAGAAAAAAAACGTGGGGGGTCTAAATAAATAGTTCAAAAATTATTAGGCCCGGGTCTTATGATAAGTGCATTGTGTTCTAAAATATTATGAAATGCGGGGGTGTTGTAATGTTGTGCACATTTTTTAAAACGAGGAAACACCACGCGAATGATCGAGGTCTTGAAAACGGCATCAATCCATCTAGCATCTGAATGGTGTCTGCTGATTGGCCCATATTTAGTGGTAACCAGCAAGAGTGATTGCTGGCCCACCAACGTGTACCACATCCCCTTCAAGGTGGCAGCCCGCCTCGGTACTGACACCCCATGCATGCGACGTGAGTTGGGGGCAAGAATCTCGAGGAGACTCAACAGATGGGCGCTTCCACAGTCACGACTAGAGCAGGAGCGGCTTTCACTAGGACAGCCGAGTGCACCACTACGTGCCACAGCGGAACTCTGCTCGACAGAGTCTGTAATGGCCGGGCTTAGGGAGGCGAATAACTCGCCATAGTCGAACATCACAATGCAAAGCCGCTCCCCCTAGCAACGACTCGTTATGGTGACCACACCAGATTCAGGGACGTCGCAGGCGCGTCGCCCTCGTGCAACTACCGCTCGTCAGCCTAGCCGTGTTAGGACATCGCCGCGTCCAGTGCAGCCCTCGCCAACTCAGTCCTCTAGCGAGACGTCTACGAGCAGCCGTACCCCACGGGCGCCGCTGCCCACAGTCCGTGTCCCCGTATTTCCGCAGTCCTCGCGACCGCAAGGCAAGAAGAAGAAGGCGCCTGATGCAGCCCCTCCCTCGCCTCGCCACCGTACGACGAAGAAGGCGCGCCACGCATACACAGCTCGGGAAAAATTGTACTGGCTGGGTATGCTTGACACTCAGCCAGATCTCAGCGTCCGCGGTTTGGCCCGTCTCGCGAACGTTACGCCTAAAATGATCCGCGACTGGCGGAGCTTCAAGGAACGCCTCTGTCCTGTTTGCACTCTGTCCGTTCACAGAAACACACATCCGTGCACCCTCCACTCCAAATCCACCCTCTCAACTCCACCCTCTACAGGCAACCTAAAGAAACCGCCGGCCGAACTCGTCCTGAAGTGGATTGACGAGTCGTGGGCCGACGTGCCCGAGGAGATAGTGAGGAAGGCGTTCCTCACCTGTGGCATCTCCAACGCCACGGACGGGAGCGAGGATCATCTGATCCTCGCTCATTTGCGGGATTCAGCCGAGGTGGAGGTGATGGAGGACGTGATGGGGGAGGACCTGGATGAACTGGTTCCCAACCCGTTCTACCCGGCCCCTGTGGTCACTCCGCCGGATGCGACCGTCGAGGCAGAGGAGGAGGCCGTGCTGGCAGCAGAAGCAGCAGAAGCAGACGCGGAGGCTTTACCTCCAAAGTCAGACTCCAGCGAGTCCGACGATGGTCTCGCTGGCAGCCGAGACGAGTGGAGCGACGACGGGGACGAGTGGTGGGCCCCTGGTCGCTATGAGGGGGAAGAGGTGGACGAGTGGGTGGCAGGTGACGAGGAGGACTAGCTAAAGCATGTTGATATCTTTGGTAGTTTGGACGAGCAGGGCTAATTGTCTGATGCGCTTATGACAGTCCGTAGTTCATGACTCTGCAGGCCTCTAATGTGACTGATTGCTAGTTAATTACATTTAAATTGACGCTTTAAGGGCGAGGGGGGGTCTTATAATGTTTTCGGGTCAATGGGGGGTCTAACTCAAACAGCCTGTAATAAAAGACCCCCCCCCCCGTATTAAAGACCCGGGTACACTATTATGGGGGGGGTCTTTTATCCGGGGGATTACGGTACTTGCCGTGCTCGCTTCTGTATAGCTGAATTAATTCTGGATGTTGGTGCAGCTTGTCCGCATGAGCCTTGTGCTTGTTTGGCCCTTCCATATCCGTTGCTTGGCGCGGTGAGTCTAATATTTTTTCCGCTGAAGATGCTGAGTAATTCTAACATGCTGGCCTATAACTATTGGGCTTCCTTCCGTGGAGGTGAGACAAATTACACGTTTAGCACACTACTAAGAGTACTCCTTGATATGTGCGGTTGTAGTTTTATGTATATCGACTCATGAATGGTTGATGTTCAATCACACGCTATTTTGAATCCAAATCACAGGGAATCACCGAGGGTCAGACTCTGGTGGTTCGCCTGCCTTACATGGTCAGCAGCCAATGACATCCATTCCGCGAGCTGGGGTTGGTGGGGCTGCCGACATCTACTCAGACCGCACATACCTCCACGTCCCCTCTACCGCGGCGCTCTCGGGCTTTCCACGCACCACATGGCAGACACTCGCTTCCCGGCGAGTTTTCCCCCAAGCCGAGCCTCGAGGCTGTCAAACTTCCTGACAGTATCTCCCCGAGCCTAGACATCCATGCTGCCACATCACCACCGCATTCAACTCCATCGCGATGGAGTTGAAACGGGCAGAGTTGAAACAGAAAGACGCGTCGTGGTTGGTTGAACTTTTGCCTTTTTGCAGATTTTTCCGCCAGCCCATCTGCATTTCGTGGTGGCTTTGAAAGCATTGCAAAACGTCCCGCCAGCCACGCGTGTAGCGAAGCGAACCTGCTTCGGTTCGGGCCGTACCTCAACTTGGGGTGATCAACTGTCTCCTCTCTCTCCCTCGATTCTACCCACTCGGTTCCCTCTCGATTCTCTCCACCACGCCATCTGAGCCAACTCGGCTGTACAAGACTTGAATCCAGCTGCCTGATCTCTAGCCTGGAAGTAAGCTGATCGTGTTGTGACTGTTTGACTAGTGGCAGCCTCTGGTTCCCGTCATCAACACACGTCTTTCTCGGCTGCAGCGGGAACGAGTGCCATTCACTGATCAAATTGTGTTTTCGTTACCTGCTCACAGTTATCCAAGTATCGACTACCATCGTTGCGTCGATAGGATTTTAGTCCCGTTTCATCGGGACAGCGTCACCGTTCTCCTTCGTGCCTATTTCCAATCTCGTCGGCGACGATGGGACTCGAATCAGGCGACGCGAAGATGGCAGATCTCATGCAGACTGTCCTGAGCACCGCCTCGGCGGATCAAGCGAAGGTCGCCAAGGAGATCTGCGACCTTATCAAGAGCAACGGCGTCAAGCTATGCGAGGTATTGACCGCCGTTTTCCCACTTTTGTTGTCTCTCTTGCAACAAGCTTATTACTCTGTTGTAGCTTCCCTGCGTACCTGGTGCTGCGGAAGCGTACAAGTGTTGCATGAAACTCAAACCCTTCAATCTCTCTTGCACCGTTCCTTTTTCATTGTTTCGATTATTGCAGTCGCACAACCTGTTCGCGAAGATCGCACAAGGGCTCGACGACACGTCTACACCCGTTGTGAAGGAGGGAGCGTTGGTGCTTGTACGCAAGCTCGCGGAGACAGTCGGCGCTCCTCTGGAGGCGCAACTGGTTGCGCTTCTCCCCACACTGCTTCTCAGAGTGGGGGACAAAGGGCCCGCCGGGGGTAACAAGTCCGCGCCTGCGGGGAGCAAAGCTGCGCCTGTGGGGAACAAAGTCGCGGCGAACAAGGTCCTGGGCGGGCCAGCAGTGAGCAAAGTTCTGGGCGCACCCGCAGCGAACAAGGTTCTGGGCGCACCAGCGGCGAACAAGGTTTTGGGCGGCCCGGCGGCGAACAAGGTCTTGGGCGGCCCGGCCGCGAACAAGGTTCTGGGCGCGCCGGCCGCTGGGGGGAAGGGTCTGGCGGTCTTGAACAAAGCCGCGGGTCCCGTTCTGCTGAATAAGGCTGCTGGCCCGGTCTTGCTGAACAAAGCCGCTGCGCCCGCAGCGAACGGCGCTGCGCCCGCGGGTGCACCAGAGGCGGGTACGGCCGCGCCGGCGGCGGAGAGTGCAGTGTACGAATCGGTGGGAGTTCCGCTGGCGGCGGAAGCTGCTGCGAAGGCGGTGGTGGGAATGATCTGCCCCCATGCCGTCCCTCTCGTGCTGCCAGGTGCGTTGCGGGATCAGGGGTTCAGAAATAAATGAATGATGAAATAAATGAATGATGAATGTTCCGGGGAGTAGGATTGGGAATGGCGGCCAGTGAGCGATGAATAAGAAGAGTAAAACATCAAAGAAACGAGTAACTCGTGCGAAATATTGTCGTCATTTCCCGAAACCTTCGCTTTGCACCCCGAACCCTTTCCCCTGCTTGTACGCCTGCTTGCTCTCTTGAACCGAGAATATCACTTTTCGCTGGCGTCATGCTCACGCGAAACGCAGGAACTTATTATCTTGCACCCTGAACCTTGAACCTTGACGTTCAACCCCCGCAGTGCTGGTGGAGGGCGCGCGCAACCACAAGAGCTGGAAGACGCAGGAGGCGGCGCTGCTGCTGGTGGGTCACCTGGCGCTCAACGGGCCCCGCCAGGTGGCAGCCGCGCTCCACGTCATCGTGCCTCTGCTGTCCGAGTACATGATCGAAGGCAAAGCGCAGGTGAGATGCGCGAATGTGAAGAGGTTGGCCGCGTGCATTAACACATTGGGTCCTTGTGAAACGAAGATAATCACCTGCATTGGGTACGGTTCTGAGCTGATAGTCTTGCAGCAGTGGGCATAGTACGGTCCCACCAACACCCCGTGCTTTGGGAGCGACCTAAGGAACAAGGTCACTTAGAACCGAACTGAACTCTTGCATATTCTCCCGTCTCCCCCCTGAGCAGGTAATGAAGGCGGCAGCAGCGTCCATGCTGCAGTGCGCGGGCACCATCGGCAACCGCGACATTGAGGCAGCAGTGCCGTCGCTAGTAGACGCCATTCTGCACCCCACGCACGTGCCCGAGTGCGTCAACCGCCTCTCAGGCATCACGTTCGTGCAGCCCGTGCTGTCGCCCGCGCTCGCCATCATGACGCCCGTGCTCGTGCGCGGCATGAAGGAGCGCGCCGCGCTCGTCAAGCGCAAGACCGTCGTGGTTATTGAGAACGTGCTGCGATTGGTTGAGGAGCCGCGGGAGCTCGGGCCGTTCCTGCCGATGCTGATGCCGGGGGTGGAGAGGGTGAGCGTTGAGGTAGCGGATCCCGAGTGCAGGCAGACGGCGGGCAGAGTGCTGCTGACGCTGCAGGGCATGAAGGAGGAGGTGGATTCTCACCACAAGGACGCCAGCGGCAGTGGGGATGTCTGCGCTGCTGCCTTGGCTATGGCAGAAGCGGCTGCTGCGGCGAAGAAACGTGGCAGTGGGGGCGGCGCTGCTGGTAATGGTAGCCCTGGGGCTGGGGCCGGTGCTGCTGATGCAGCAGGGTCGCTACTAGAGAGGCACGCAGCGAACGCGGTGGTGCTGCTGGGGTTCTTAAGGAATTTGATTGCATCGGGGGCGAGGGAGGAGGTGGAGAAGGGCGGCATGCTCGTGCAAACCCTGGAGTACGTCGTCCGCATGTGCACCGTCCTCGCAGCCGCCAAACGCTTTGAGGAATCCGACTGGGTCCGCTGCGTCGTCCCGAGCCTCGAGCCGTACCTGTCCCCCTGGGGCGAGGACACCGAGGCTGTGGCTCGGCAGTTCTGCAAGCAGGCTCGGGAGGCACACAAGGCGTCGCGGAGCAATGACGGGTCGGGGGCAGAGGATGGGGAGGACGAGGGGGAGGACCTCTGTGACTGCGAGTTCTCTCTCGGGTACGGCGGGAAAATTCTCCTCTCCGCCACGCGGCTGTGGCTGAAGCGTGGTCGCCGGTACGGTCTCTGCGGGCACAACGGATGCGGAAAATCCACTCTCATGCGCGCGATTGCCAACGGGAAGCTCGACGGGTTCCCCTCAGCCGACGTGCTGAGGACAGTGTATGTGGAGCATGACTTGGATAGCAGCGTGGTGGATAGGAGTCCTGTAGAGTATCTGCTAGAGGAGGAGGCGCTGAAGGGGAAGGTGGATGAGGCGGAGGTGGTGAGGGAGCTGGGCAAGATGGGGTTTGGGGAGGACCGGCAGCGGCAGCCCATCACGGCGCTGTCGGGCGGATGGAAGATGAAGCTCGCGCTGGCTAGAGCCATGCTCATTGGGGCGGACATTCTGCTGCTCGGTGAGTTGGGGATGAAGAGAGGGGGTGGGGAGAAGGGGTGGGGGGATAAAAGCAGGGGGATGAAAGTGGGGGGCTGGGTTGATGTTCTGTTTGGGAGGGGGTTGAGTCATGTGTGCAGTCATGGTTCCTTCTTTCATGCAGTTTGACTGGCAAAGCTGAGCTCATTGTTCCCCCATCTCCTCGCCCCCTCCTCCCCGCTTCCCCTCTCCGCCTCCTCCCCGCTTCGCCTCATTCACTCTCCTCTCGCTCGCACATGGACGCGAGAGGTATGCTCATTGTTCCCTTACTCCCATCCTCCTTCCCTCTCCCCTCTCCCCTCTCCCCTCTCCCCTCTCCCCTCTCCCCTCTCCCCTCCTCCCCCCTTCCCTGCTCAGACGAGCCGACGAACCACATGGACACGACGAACGTGGAGTGGCTGCAGCGCTACCTCACGGGGCTCAAGACGCTGTCGTGCCTCATCGTGTCGCACGACAGTGGCTTCCTCGACGCCGTGTGCACCGACATCATCCACTACGAGAAGCGCAAGTTGAAGCACTACCGGGGGAACCTGTCGGCATTCGTCAAGGTGCGTGGATGTTCAGATGGGTGAGGCTGGGTGATTCGGCCGGGGAACCTGTCGGCATTCGTCAAGGTGCGTGGATGTTCAGATGGGTGAGGCTGGGTGATTCGGCTTCCTGGACGCCGTGTGCACCGACATCATTCACTATGAGAAGCACAAGCTCAAACACTACCGGGGGAACCTCTCCTCGTTCGTGAAGGTGCGCCATAATTCCTTTGAATAGTTCTAAGTGTGCCATTGGGATGCTCGTCTCTTCTGCCCTCTGTCCCTCTCCACTCCACTTGGTTCCTCTGACCACACCTCACCCTCCTTTGCTCACCTACCCACCCTCCCCTTCTCCCACCTCTCTATGTGAATCCAGGTGAACCCAGCGGGCCGTGTGTACTACGACCTGGCAGCAGCACCCTTCAAGTACAAGCTGCCGACGCCAGGGCAGCTGGACGGCATTCGGCGCAAGGAGTCGCCCATCCTCAAGCTCACCAACGTCTCCTTCACCTACCCCGAGGCACCGGCGCCCGCGCTCTCCAACGTGCACGTGCAGTGTTCCCTGGGCAGCCGCGTGGCTGTGGTGGGCGTGAACGGCGCTGGCAAGTCCACGCTTATCAAGCTGATCACTGGAGAGAGCAAGCCCACGGTGAGTGTGCGGGTGGGGAGTGAAGCTAGTGGAGGGAGCGTGCATAGGCAGGCGGCCATAGGGCAGACGGATTTAAGAGGAGGGAAGGAAACACAAACCAGCTATTTGCTGTCTCCAATCCCTGCCATGCCTTTGCTGCATCGTATGAGTCCCTTTCTGCCCTCCAATCTCTGTCCTTTCTCCTCTTTCTTGCACTCGGGTATAATCTGGCGGCATCCCAATCCGGGCATGGCTTACGTGGCGCAGCATCTTTACCGATCTTTGCCCCCCTTACTCCTTTGTCTCCCCTTTCCTATCCCACTCCCTCCTCTCCCCTCCAGGCTGGTACAATCTGGCGGCATCCGAACCTGGGCATGGCGTACGTGGCACAGCACGCCTTTCACCACGTGGAGCAGCATCTGGACAAGTCGCCAAACGAGTACATCCGCTGGCGTTTCGCTCGTGGGGAGGACCGGGAGGAGCTGAACAAGGTGTTCCGCAAGATAGGCAAGGAGGAGGCGAAGAGCATGGAGGAGCTCATCATGCACAACGGGCAGCGCAAGCAGGTGGAGCAGCTGCAGTCGCGCCGCAAGTCCAAAAAGAGCTACGAGTATGAGGTCAAGGTGAGCGCCGTGGAGCCTGTGAGGGTGTGGGTGCTGGTGTGGGTGCTGGTGCGGGTGCTGGTGTGGGTGCTGGTGCGGGTGCTGGTGTGGGTGCTGGTGCGGGTGCTGGTGCGGGTGCTGGTGTGGGTGCTGGTGCGGGTGCTGGTGTGGGTGCGGGTGCGGGCAGTGGTGGTGGAGGAGGGGATGCTGGAGCACGGAGCCAGGGACACAACCGGGTGTGTTCCACTCCCATGGCTCTCGCACATAGTAGGACACAATCATGGTCGCGCTTCAGCTTCATGTTGTGGCAAATCATTCATCTCCCCTTTCTTTCCTTTCGCTCTCTCCTCCTCACTCCCTTGTTCCCACTCTCTCTCGCTCCCATTGGCGCTACCAGTGGGTGGGGTTGAAGCCGGTGTTCAACAGCTGGCTGTCACGGGAGTTGCTGGAGGAGCTGGATTTGAGAAGCTCGTGAGGCACCTCCAAAGGCAAACCATCAATTGTTCCATCGTCGTTTTTCTTTTATCACTCCCTCCCCCTCTGCTCGCCCCTTCCAGTGGGTGGGGTTGAAGCCAGTGTTCAACAGCTGGCTGTCAAGGGAGCTGTTGGAGGATCTGGGCTTTGAGAAGCTCGTGCACGATGTGGACGCCAAGGAGGTGGCTCGCCTGGGCGTGTACGGCCGCCCGCTCACCATTGCCGGTGTGCAGGAGCACTTTGATAACTTCGGGCTCGATGCTGAGTTTGGCACGTACGGCCAGATCAAGAACCTCTCAGGTACGCTTGGTGTGGTGAGTCGATTGTTCATGTTGATCGACCTTCCTGCTTCACCTCCCACGGCCTGGCTCTGTCGTTTCGGATATTTTGCTGTTTGTTTGGCTGTTTTTTACCTGCTGCTTGTCTCAATTACTCTTGTCGCCGCTTTGTTGAATTTGCTCCTCTTGTTCTTCTCTCTCCTCATCCGGCGCTCGCAGGTGGGCAGAAGGTGAAGGTGGTGTTGGCAGCAGCCATGTGGAGCAACCCGCACATGATAGTGTTGGACGAGCCCACCAATTACCTCGATAGAGACTCGCTCGCTGCGCTTGTCGGCGCCATCAACGACTATGAGGGCGCCGTGGTGGTCATTTCTCACAACAAGGAGTTTTTGGCGTCGCTCACCAACGAGACGTGGACTGTGGAAAACAAGATGGTTATTGCCCCTGGGAATCCTGCGTATGAGAAGGCGTTGAAGTCAGGTGGAAAGAAGAAATAGGCCGACTTGATTTATTGTAACTCATGTTCATGAAAAGGGGATGGCTTGTATTTTGTTTTATTGTCGCACCTTTTCTCAAGAATAGTGTGCAGCATCTCTTTTTGGTCAATCACTTGCTCAGGTGGTCATCATGAGTGAACAAAATTGAAAGAGAGTACCATATGCTACCTTGACTAATGGAAACCAAACTGTACGTGTAACAGCTGTCACTCAGCGTCGTTGGTGCACGAAACCATCATTCACATTTCGCAGTGCTTTCTGCGCTACTCCCCAACCTTCTTTTGGAGCATTCGCGAAAGTCACATCTGTGCACAAGTAACAGAGCGGAGCAAGCAGGAAAGGGCTAAACCCTCCTCCCGTCATTGGCCCACCAAATCGTCGGCTCAGATCATTAGCTGCTCGCTTTCGCTGAATCTTGCTCTTCCTCTCCAGTCTGTATATATTCTCGCTTACCTTTTTGTCGGCTCCTTTTACCCCTGAGTAGTCCTGCGAGGCGTTGAAGCAACCATTAGAAGCCATGGGTCGCCGTAAGTGTCGGGTACTAATTATTGATCCAGCTTTCGCGATGCTTATGCTCTTCTCTGATGGATACTGATTCACTGGCCATCTGCTTTTTGCGCATTTTTGTGCGTGGTACATCTGTCCGTCGCGTCAACAGGCCCTGCTAGGTGCTACCGTCAGATCAAGAACAAGCCCTACCCCAAGTCGCGATACTGCCGTGGTGTTCCCGGTGCGTGTCTCTTTTCTTATTATCTTAATAACGAAAATTAGGGTTTCGTCTCGTTGCTTGACATCAGCGTGTGCTTATGCCTGACCGTAGCAATAATCAGTTTAAATGCTTCTCTTGACGCGATTGATTCTGACGTGGCACTCGCTATGGCTGTCTGGTTACGTGCAGATGCGAAGATTCGCATTTATGACGTGGGCATGAAGAAGAGGGGTGTCGACGAGTTCCCCTACTGCGTCCACCTCGTCAGGTAAGGCGATCTTGGTGAAGGCGGTCAGGAACGACTGCTTCGTCAGGTTGGTATATGCAGTTCAAACAACTTGACACGTTTTAGGACCTTGCGCGCGCTTTATCAGGGGGGGGCTAATTACGACGGAGACGGGACCTCGTGTGCTGCGCGCTCTAGAGATTCGAGAAGCTGCTGCCTTGCCCTAACGGTGACGTGTCGGACTAGCGGCTCGATTAACACCGTCGCAGTTTCGCCTAGTAGAGTCAGTTTTGAGTATAGCTTTCAGGCCGTTCACACCGATCGTCACATGCGCAGCAGCAGCAGTGAAAGTTTTCGGCGACGTTGATTCTGTTAGGGATTCGGGAAAGTCGACGGTAGGGTGTTTAGTTCCACGTGTCCTCCGCACCGTTGCCATCCAGCAGTACCGTTGCCTTGCAGCGGTCCCCAGCAGCTGCAGTGCGAACGCGGATAACCCCGCTCTCTGATTCTGACCAGTGTGTGCGTTTAGTTCACTAGTCATTTCTACTCGAATTTCTCAGTCTTTCGCCTTCGATTCGCCTTTATCTATCTCTCACGTGTGCGATTGGGTTCAAACCTACGTTGATTCCGTTTCTTCACGCCGGTTCTCCGAACGCTTAAACGTCAGGGCTCAGGGTTTAGCAGCGATGGCAAATATGGCGTTTGAGGCCGCTGCTCGTGCCTAAGCGTAACATGTACTTACGCAAGGTGTCAATCCTGTGCGCTCTCGCCTTGCCGAACCAAACCAAGTTTTTGCCGTAAGTCCGCCTCATTTCGAATCTCCCCGCCTCTTCAAATTTCCCCCCCAATTTCCCCCTCCGTGCCGCCCGCCCGCTTCGGTTGCGTGTGTTTGCGGTGCAGTTGGGAGAAGGAGAACGTTTCGAGCGAGGCGCTGGAGGCGGCGCGCATTGCGTGCAACAAGTACATGACCAAGTATGCGGGCAAGGACGCCTTCCACCTGCGCATCCGCGTGCACCCCTTCCACGTACTGCGTATCAACAAGATGCTTTCCTGCGCTGGGGCTGATAGGTGCGTCTCTCCTTTCCCCCTCACCCCGCTGATAAATGCGCGCACCTACGCATTGGAGTGCACCCCTTTCACGTGCTCCGCATCAACAAGATGCTTTCCTGCGCCGGCGCTGATAGGTGAGTCTCTGCTGCGCCCGCGCCGATGAGTGCGCGCTTGTGCTTGGACCCAGGAAACTAGCGCTGGCTGTATAAAGCATAAGTGAGATCCGAATTTGTCAACGCGAATAACGATTAATGCTGCTTATTGTCGTTCTATTGGCAAAGCCACTTGGTGCGTTCACCTTCTGAGTAATCGCGACAATCATTGTTTCACTCCCCTTGTATCGAGCAGGCTCCAGACGGGGATGCGCGGCGCGTTCGGCAAGCCCCAGGGTGTGTGCGCGCGCGTGGCGATCGGGCAGGTGCTGCTGTCGGTGCGCTGCAAGGAGGCCAACGCCGCTGTCGCCGCGGAGGCGCTGCGCCGTGCTAAGTTCAAGTTCCCCGGGCGCCAGAAGGTTATCGCCAGCCGCAAGTGGTGAGCTCCCGCATTCTGCCGCCCATGGGTGGTTGAGCTGGCTTGTGGGTCAAGGGCGGGTGGGGGGGGGACAGGAGAGGGTGATTGGAGAAGAGAGGGCAGGAGAGGAGATTGGTCAGTAACAGTGTAGGCTTTGGGGAGTGGCACTGTGGCAGGAAATGTTTTTAGATTCTTACTGAGCTTTGTATGTTCTTGCGAACTGATCATGCTGCTCTCGTGATTAATCGTGCCTCCTTGTGTGTTGTGGTGTGTGCTGCAACAGGGGCTTCACAAAGATTGCTCGCGCCGATTTTGTGAAGTGGAAGCAGGAGAACAGGCTCGTGCACGATGGTGTCAACGCTAAGGTGCGCTTGAGGGGTCTCTCTGTGCTTCCGTTCAAGTTTCATGCTTGTTTTGCTTGTTGTGTTCTCTCTCTCTCTCTCTCTCTCTCTCTCTCTCTCTCTCCCTCTCCCTCCCTCTCTCCTGCTCTCACTCCCTCATTCACTCTTTCACACCACACAATTTTCTGTCTGCCCCCAACATGACACCTCTCCCCATGTGTGTGTGTGCTGCCCACCTGCCTGCCATTACAGCTGCTGGGCAACCACGGTCCTCTTGCCAACAGGAAGCCAGGCCAGGCCTTCCTCACACCCCCGGAGAAGCACGACGCGTAGAGCCACACTTTCTGACTTCCATTCGGTGCATTCAGATAGGGCCCTGAGTTCCTCACGGTGCAACAGTGGTTGCATCTCTACTGTGCAACTGTATCTGCACTGTAGCCATTGGCAGAGCCTTGTTTGTGGATGAGATTCTATGAAAGTTTTGTCTGCACAGTACAAAATTATTTGGGAATGGCTTTCTCAAGATCTGGTAACAAATTTAATACAAATGCGAATGTAATGTGTACCTCGAGTGAGATGCAGCGTCTGACATGGTCATTGGTCAGTCTGATCTAACTTCACATCTTACCGTATGTTTTACGAGCACTACTCTTTCCATAAGCCCCACGAATGATCCCTGGTGAATCTGAGGGCCTGGTCCAGCCTTGGTCTTGTTGGAAACAATTGATTTAGCGCCTCTGTCGTGACGAAACACCAAGTCAGAAGCGAAGCGAAACATATCGAAGCATTAGCGAGTCAACCCTCGGAGGTTGAACAACTGCTGGAGGTTACGCGAAAGTCAAAGGTCAGCGACCTTTCTCAGAATAGGAATGCAACGGAATGATGAAACTAGGAAGTGTGGAAGTACAAATATGCAACCCTAACAACTGTACTCCCTATTGTGCTACTCACTGTAGCCTACAAGCATAGAATTACATTTGACACACCCCCATAGGCTAAGTGAGGGGCATCAAAGCAAGCAAGGTGAACAAACGGTCACAAGACCAGTCAAAGCAAGAAACAAGGCAAGCTCAGGGTGGATCTCAAGGACACCACACAAATTCCGAGCGCAAGCAAGCGGCCACAAGGCCAGTTCAAGAGTTCACTAGGATATAAATGTTGGAAACAACAAGTCGTAAGCGCCTCTGTCGTGTCGAAACACAGCACTAGAAGCGAAGTAAATCATATCGAGGCACTTGCGAGTCAACCCTCGGAGGTTGAGAGGTTGCTGGAGGTTACACGAAAGTCAAAGGTCAGCGACCTTTGGCCTGACAAATACAGCGCGACAGCAAGGACACACAACTGACTCGCTACAGAGCAGTTGCCCGAGTCGTCACTGTATCGAACCGCAACAGCAACAGTAAAGTAGTTACAACTGCATCTCTTCGTATTCCTTGTACTCTTATATATATTCCTGTATCTCTTTGTTTTAATTAACTTACTTTGCCCTCACACACTAGCGCAAGGTGGTTCACAACTCTTCATTAAACGCTTCCGCTATTACAACAAGTCCTACCCCGAATTCACCCCTGCAAAGATCCTAGGGGCTTTCTCAGCCCAACATGGTATGAGAGCTATCAGGGGGAATTCAACTTCAATACCGTCAACATCAACAGGCATGGCTACACAAAAGGAAAGGAGCAACTCCAACGGCTCCCAGGGCACTACACCTACTCCACCACCTGCCTCTGGCCTACAGACAGAGGAGGGCATGGCAACGAGACCAAGGGCGACGTCCACCGAGACTCCTGTGAATCAGCCCGCAGACTTCGACCAGAGCATGATGGAGAAATTTTTCTCCTTCATGTCCTTCTATGAGCAACACCAGCAATCGGCACCTGCGCAGTCACACAACAGCAACAACAACGGAGCAACACCCATGAGTTTGGACGGCTCATCATATGCACGAGGAAATCAACAGCAACATACCTTTGCTCCGTACGAGCGCGGGTCCATCAGCTTCATGCCACACCCGCAGCCTTCACCTGGACAAGAAAAATCACTGGACGCATTACAAGTTCAGTCGCAGTTCGCACACGTTCTGAAGATGCAAACATCAAGACCTTTCGACGGAAAAGACTTCTTTACCTGGTCGTTTGAATTCGAGCTGATGATGGAAGGCGCGCAGATACTTGGCTTCTTCGACGGGTCCCTGCCATACCCAACAAACGGCACACAGTACGAGAAGCAGCAGTATACCTATCAGTCAATGATGGCGTACACGATTCTACTGAGAAACATCACCCCGACTCAACAGCAGAATATACGTTCTTACCGGGGTTACGGCAACTCCGCGGAGCTCGCGTACAACCACTTGAAAGGCCTGTATCAAGCAACAGACAGCGTAAACCAAAGCCGGTTAATGGCGCAATTGACAACGGTTGAAATGAAACCAGGCGAGAAAGGACTGGCGTATATCAGTCGGTGTCGCGAATTGCGCGACAAGCTTCTTCGATGCGGAGGGTCGATATCTGAAGACGCCTTCGTGACAGTTATCATCGGTGGCCTCGGTCCTCAATGGCGCGCCACGAAAGCCATTCTCCGGGCACATGGAAGAATCTCCGAAGCAGCGCTCTGCGCCGAAATCCACGTCGAACAGCAAGATATGGACCTGCTAGAAGAACGACATAAAAGAAAGACATCAGCACCGGAATTCGCGTTCCACACTCAACGACGCTACAACAACAACAACAACCGGCAGCAACAGCCAAAGCCCGTACCTCCGTTCTGCCACATCTGCAAAACTTCAGGACATCCGCGTACGCACTGCCCGAATCGTCAACAGTCAACAACCCCACAGCGGCAACTTCGACCTTCAAGCAGCCAAGTTACCTCAACGCAAGCGAATCCCACGACCCAGAATCAAGCCTCAACAACTTCGACGGGACAACCTGCACAAGGAGCAAGAAATATTGTCAGCTGCATGGCAAGACTGAGCGACTCTTGCATCACGGGATCACCACCATACTACTCACCAGAAGAACAACTCGATGAAAGAACTCCACGCCGTGAGACACTGGAGCCGAATCCGACATACGCAGCTATCGCCCAGAGCGAACCATCCGGGAAGGACACGTGGTTCTTGGACAGTTGCTGCGGACATCACATGTGTTCTTCGGGACGCTTCGTGCAGCGAGAGTACCAACTCCAACGAGAAGTCGTCATCACCGTCGCCAACAACCAGAACCTGCGCACACGACGACAAGGAGTCGTTCAACTTCAGTCACGAGAAACAAATGTTATTCTACAAATGTCCAAGGTCCTAATTGCAGAAGGCCTCGGCTACAACCTACTGAGCGTCAGTCAGTTGATGGCGAAGGGGATCCATCTTGAAGCAGACAGTACCACCCAAGAATTCAAGTTGTACCACGGGAGAGGAGGACTTTACATCGGCAAGGCGGTCCTCAAGAACAACGTCTTCGTTCTCGACTTCGTTCCTGATCTCGGCACCGCCGACAGCGATGCCATCGTTAACTTCACCAACTGGACACACCCTCCAGATCTTGACCCAGACTTCAGTCCTGGCGGTTTCTGGTACTCACACACCATCCCTGAGACAGAAAGGACAAGAGCGTTAGCAACAATTCAACATGCAGCAGAGACAACATCGGCAGCAGCAGAGACAACATCGGCAGCAGCAGAGACAACATCAGCAGCAGCAGAGACAACATCGGCAGCAGCAGAGACAACACCGGCAGCAGCAGAGACAACATCGGCAGCAGCAGAAACATCAACGGCAATAGCAGGAACTTCAACACCAGTCGCTGGTCCTTCAACGGCATCACTCCTCGACGACACACCACCGACACCCGCGCAACAGCTCAACCCGACACGACGAGAAGTCCACCGAAGCGCGAACGTCACCGCCGGTTTTTACTCCAACTCCGACATGTACCGACGCTCGCCCGGACACCGCGCCACCGAAGGAACCTGGCACGCAAGGATGGGACACCCAAGCCACACGGTGTTAAACAACACAATAAGAGCAGGAGTGCTCGACAAAGATTCACCTCTACTGATCGACGGCAGAGAACTTCAGCGAGCTCGAGGAACATGCTTCACCTGTCCCGAAGCAGATTTATCACATCAACCGTTTGTGTCTCACCATAATCCAAGCGCACCAGCCTACGCACCACTGGAGAAGGTGTACAGTGACATCTTGTACAATCGCGAGCCGGGGCAGAACGCGTACAACTACACCATCACGTTCATCGACGCCGCGACACGTTACGTTTGGCACCTGAATCTTCCAAGCAAAGACATGGCGTTCGAGGCGTTCGTCGCGTGGCTTCCTGCAGCAGAAAGAGAATCGGGAGTAAAACTAAAGAGTTTCCAGTCAGACGGGGGAGGAGAATACACCTCACAGAGGTTCAAGGACTACTTGGCAGAAAGGGGAATCAAGCGGCTCATTTCCCTTCCCTACGCTCATCAACAACAAGGCGTAGCAGAAAGGATGAACAGGACACTCCAAGTCACCATGCGCAAGCTGCTGCGTGGGATGCACCTGCCCAACCACCAATGGCCCGAAGCAATGGACCACGCCGTCATGTTGCACAACTTGCTTTCGTCATCATCGCTCCCGAACAACGCATCACCGCACCTGCTGTGGACAGGAAAATTGGGCAACAAAAAAATGTTGAGAGTTTTCGGCTGCATGGTACAGTACCGACCCCCATCTGCACGCGCCGGTCGATTCTCCCAGCGAGCACAGTGGGGACTACACCTGGGCATCGAAAAACACTACAACGCATGGAAAATCTTCGACATCAACAGCAAGGAAACAGTCGCAGCACGTGATGTCCTCTTCTACGAGAACCTCACCCTCGACGTTCACCTTGCATACGTGGCAGCTAACCGACCTGATCCCTCGGGCGGATTCAATGGCACCCGTGCCTTCGCTTCGGCAGAAGACGAAGCTGACTGGGATGAGCAAAATGTGGACAGAGCCTCGGAAGAAGCCGGACCACTCCCATACTGCTGGGTGGACGTACCTATGGACGACGATAACCCTCGTGAAAGTGTCAACGCCGAAGTCTTCTACAGATTCGCAGACGACGGTTACGTTACACCCGAGCAAGTCAACACCAACGAAGCAGAACGCGTAGGACCAAATTTCGCACCTGATCCGGAAGCGGGAGACGAAACAGTTTATCCCGAGGACACCACTCTCCCCCGCTACACACAGAGCGGACTCCAGATACTTGGACTCGTCACCGCGGTCCACGGCGCCGCCATTCCTAAGGAGCCTGCGACGGTTCAGCAGGCTATGGGGGGGGAACATAAGGAAAAATGGCGCGAAGCCATGGACAAGGAACTAAAGGCACTGGAGGAACGCAACACGTGGAAGGTAGTTCCCATCGGCGTAGCACGAAACAAGACCATTCTCACCGGAAAATGGGTTTTTCGCGTAAAGACGAAGGCCGACGGCACAATTGACAAATTCAAGGCACGATGGGTCGTGCGCGGCTTCGACCAAGAACACGGGCGAGACTTCACCGAAACCTTCGCTCCGGTCAGCCGACATACTTCGCTCCGAATCCTTCTCGCGATCGCCGCCATGAAGAAGAAGAAGCTGCGGCAAATCGATGTCGCGAACGCCTTCCTCTACGCACCCGTTGACGCAGAAATCTTCGTGGAACTACCGCACGGTACTAACGGGGAACCGAACAAGGTCTGTCAACTGCTGAAGTCGCTCTACGGGATTAAGCATGGCAGCAGTATCTACACGCCCGCCTCATCCGCATTGGCTTCAAGCAATTGCCCCACGATCAGGGGATGTACCGACTTACGAAAGGAGCAAACTACATCCTGCTAATCGTCTACGTAGACGATCTCCTCTACATCGGCTCAACTGACGGCATCACTACATGGTTCGAAGGGGAGGTGCAGCAAGATCTCACGCTCACAGTTTCATCTACCGTCACTCAGTACCTCGGCCTCAACATTCGGGAAGAGAAATACGCGATCTACCTCAGCGCCGAGAAATACGCCGACACCATCGCCAAACGCTTCGCACTAGCACCAAGCGCCATCTCCACACCGTACCGCTACACGTCAGGAAACAACAAGGAAGGCTCCGCCCTACTGAAGCCCGCCGGCATACGCGACTACCAAAGAAAGCTGGGGTGCCTTCTCTTCGCAGCTGTCACCTGCCGCCCCGACCTCTCATACTCCGCAAGCCAGCTCGCCACCTACCTCAAGAAGCCCGAAGCAGAACACCTGGCAGAGCTCGACCGCGCTCTTCACTACTTCGTCAGCACCCCAACGGTCGGCCTAACGTATTACAAGAACGCAACCACACCGACTAAGCTAATCGGCTACGTTGACGCCGATCACGCTGGCGACTCCGATAATAGGCGCTCCCGCACCGGCTACATCTACCGCCTCGAGCCTATCGGTCCTATATCCTGGCAGTCGAGCAAGCAGGAACTGATCGCCCTCTCATCAGCTGAAGCGGAATACATCGCACTCTGCTCAGCCACCAAGGAAGGACTTTATCTTCGCGAGCTGCTGGAAGAAGCGAAATTAGCCGAGTTACCCAACTTCACTCTGTTCTGCGACAACCAGTCGGCAATTCGCATTGCCAACAAGAACGGCTTCGCGAACAGGACGAAACACATTGCCCTACGCTACTTCTTCGTGAAGGACGAGATCGAGAAAGGGAGACTCGAGCTGTCATACTGCCCCACATCCGAGATGGCAGCTGACTACTTGACCAAGAAACTCGGAAAGCAGAAATTCGAGTACTGCATGCTGCTGACTGGACAGAGCCACGTCATCAGCAGCGACACTCCAGAAGCGAAGGGGAGTGTTGGAAACAACAAGTCGTAAGCGCCTCTGTCGTGTCGAAACACAGCACTAGAAGCGAAGTAAATCATATCGAGGCACTTGCGAGTCAACCCTCGGAGGTTGAGAGGTTGCTGGAGGTTACACGAAAGTCAAAGGTCAGCGACCTTTGGCCTGACAAATACAGCGCGACAACAAGGACACACAACTGACTCGCTACAGAGCAGTTGCCCGAGTCGTCACTGTATCGAACCGCAACAGCAACAGTAAAGTAGTTACAACTGCATCTCTTCGTATTCCTTGTACTCTTATATATATTCCTGTATCTCTTTGTTTTAATTAACTTACTTTGCCCTCACACACTAGCGCAAGGTGGTTCACAACTCTTCATTAAACGCTTCCGCTATTACAACAAGTCCTACCCCGAATTCACCCCTGCAAAGATCCTAGGGGCTTTCTCAGCCCAACAATAAATAAGAAGCACAACAAACAGAGGAAACAACAAGACTACAGCAACCGAGGGCCTACCTCAACAAGCCCCAACTGCACACAGAACCTGTGGTGATCACCAAGCGCCAAGGCCTTGGTGAAGACGTCTGCAGTGTTGGCCTCTGAGGCCACAAAGTCCAGGCGTGCCTGGCCGCGTCGCTGCAGCTCTCGCAGGAGGAAGTACCTCACGTCAATATGCTTCACTCTGCTCTCCAGTCGAGGCTCTCGACACAGGAGGATCATGGCCTTGTTGTCAGCGTACAAGGTCGGTGCAGAGCGAGGCCGCTCACCAAGGTCGGCGAGCAAGAAGGTCAACCAGCGAAGCTCCTGTGCCGCCATGGCACCAGCGTAGATCTCTGCCTCTGCACTGGAAGTAGCCACAGACGACGACCGTGTAGACCTCCACGACACAGCACCAGCTCCCAGACTGAAGCAGTAACCCTGAGTCGAGCGCTGAGTCTCCACGTCGTCAGCGTAGGAAGAGTCGCAGTGACCAGTCAACGCCACTGGCTGAGTCCCTCCAAGCACAAGCCCCATGCCTGATGTAGTCGCCAGGTACTTCGCCACCCTCACAGCAGCTGTCCAGTGGACAGGGCGGTGTCTCCCAGTCGCAACAAAGCGAGAAAGGATGCTGAGGGGAAAGGCGAGGTCCGGTCGAGTACAAGTCATCAGGTACATGAGGCAGCCCACCAGCTCTGCGTAGGGTCCACTGGACTCGAAGGGCTCGTCAGGAAAGGGGCCCGTGAGTCTGTGGTCAACAGCAAGAGGAGTGGGCTGTGTGGTGGAGAACTGGAAGTCGAACCGCCGAACGACCTGCTGCACCATGTGTGACTGCGTCAGTGTGATGGTGCGAGCGGCTCTGTCCCGGGTGATCTGCAGGCCAAGGTAGCGCTGCAGCTCACCCAGGTCAGTGCACTTGTGTCTCTTCTGCAGTTCGGACTTCACCTGAGCCAGGGCTGCCCTGTCAGCTGTAGCAAACACCAAGTCGTCGACGTAGACAAGGATAAAGAAAGGAGTAGAACCCGCTCGAACAAACAGCGACGGGTCGGCGGAGGACGGGCTGAACCCAAGGTCACGAAGCGTGGAGCGAAGAGTGTCGTGCCACTCACGGGGCGACTGGCGGAGACCGTAGACTGGTCGCTTCAGGCTCCACTGGGTCCCAGGTGGGAAGGTGTCAGTGAAGCCAGGAGGACGGCGCAGCCAGATCTCCTCGTGCAGTCGGCCCTGGAGGAACGCAGTGGAGAAGTCGAGGGAGTGCAGTCTCGCTGCGCTGCTATGTGGAGTAACACCCGAAGAGTAGTCATCTTTGGGGTCGGGGCGAAGGTCTGGAAGAAGTCAACTCCCTCACGCTGACTGAAGCCCCTAGCCACGTAGCGCGCCTTGAACACCGGCGGTGCTCCAGGCGGCCGCTTCACCTTGAAGAGCCACATGCCATCGACTACGTTCGCCCTGGGAGGGGGAACTGCGTCGACGTAGGTGCCTGTGGATCTCCAAGACGCCAACTCTGAGTCCATAGCCGCTTTCCACTGAGAGGCCCACGCCCCTAACACTGCCTCGCGGTAAGTGCGAGGAGTCGGTATGTCAAGGGCGTCGGGGTCTCCCTCAGGGGAGAGCAGCATGGCACACACAGAGGGAGAAGCGGCTGCCCAGTACTCCAGCTCAGACTCTCTGTCCTCTAGGACGTCACAGCCAAGGGAAAACCCACCCCCGACGGACAGAGGACGGTAGGGAGGAGCTGGCACCACCCGGGTGGCGTAGTCAAGGCGGCTGGCGGCAGCAAACTCAGCGACAGCGGCAGTAAGAGCCGAGGCAGACGACGGAGGGAAACGAGAGTCAGTGACAAGAGTGCCGAGGACACGTGCGGCAACAGGACGAACAGTGCGGTAGTAGTCAGTTATAGGAGTGGGGAGGGCTGGGAGAGAGGACGGAGGAGGAGACGGGAGAACGGACACAGGAGAAGGAGAACGACGACGGGACGAACAAAGGAGGGCAGTGTGGAGGTCAGTAACAGGGGACGAGTGACGAGCACGCGGAGGACAACGAGTGATCAAGTCGTGACGGACAGAGTGAGGAGGAGACCGAGGAGGAGGAGAAGACCAGACTGCCGGACGGTCGTCAGGAGGAGGCAACGGAGGAACAAACACAGGAGGAGACTGGGAGCGGACAGGAGGAGAGGAGGAAAGGCCAAGGGCCTGCAGGCCACGCAAAGGTGGGAACAACTGCCGCTCCAGAGGAAGCTGCGGTGGCGGCTGCGGCCGCTGCTGCTGCAGCGGCGACTGCGGCTGCTACTGCTGCGGCTGCGGCTGCGGCTGCTGCTGCTGCGGCTGCGGCTGCTGCTGCTGCTGCTGCTGCCGCTGCTGCTCCAGAAGGTCCAGCACCCGCAGCTCCTGCCGCTCCCTCTCCAACCGCTCCTGCTCCTCACGCTCACGCCGACGGGCAGCCTGGAGACGCGTGTCGTGGCGGTGGGGAGGCGGAGTGGACTCCGCAAAACTAGGGTCTCCAGCGTCAGTCTCCTCAGACTCAGCACCCCCAGAACCAGCACCTCCAGTGCCAGCACCGCCAACTCCAGCACCCCCAGAACTAGCACCTCCAGTGCCAGCACCTCCAGCTCCAGCACCCCCAGAGCCAGCGCCACCTGCGCCAGCACCTCCAGCTCCAGCACCCCGCGACCGAGCACCCCCAGACCGAGCACCGCCAGCGGCTGCACCTCCAGCTCCAACACCAACCGAGTCCACAGTAACCTGTCGCGGAAGTGCCGAAGGCTGCTGAGGGGACTGTGAGGAGGACTGCGGGGAGGGAGACGCTACCTGACGCGCGACCGAGGGTAGAGGGGTAGCGTGGGACACACCAGACGGGGCAGGACCAGGGGGGGGCGGGGGTACCGGAGGAGCAGGAGCAGGAGGAGGAGAGGGTGCTAGGAACAGGGGGGGAGGGGGTACCGGGAGACCTCGACAGGGGTACCGGGTGTAGTAGGACACAGACTCGTCAAACCGGACGTCACGGGAGTCTAGGAACTGGTGGAGGGGCGGGTGGTAAAAAGACCAGTCGGCAGAGTCCACTGGGAAACCAAGGAAGACACAGGGGACGGCGCGTGCCGAGAGCTTGTCCGCGGAGGTGTCGCGAACAAGTGCAAGGCAGCCTCAGACTCGAAAGGCCGACCCAACACCAGGGGAACCAGTCCAAAGACTGGTCGGTGAAGCCTCGGGCCGCGAGACACGCGGCTGGAGGTTTAGCTGGTGTGTGGCGTAGCGAACCGCGTGAGGCCACAGAAAATGGGGCGCACGGGCATGGATCATGGACGTGCGGGCGATGTCCATGACCAAGCCTATGCGGCGCTCAGCAACCCCATTCTGCTGTGGGGACTCTGGCAGCGTCCAGGACTGGGTGATGCCCTGTTCGCCGCAGAATCCGCCGAGAATGCCGGAGCGAAACTCGCCCCCACGGTCGGAGTGAAGACAACTGACTCGACGACCACGAGTGCCCTCAGTGGCTAGAAGCCACCTGATCAGCGTAGCAGTCACCTCGGACTTCTTCGCAAGAGGGAACACTGTGGTGTACCTGGAGTAGTCGTCGATGACCACCAGAAAGTAACGCTCTCTCCCAGACCCCTGCGTCGGGGCAGGGCCCCAGACGTCCAAGTGGAGAGTCTCGAAGGGAGCGGTGGCCGGACGAAGGGAGGAGGAGTGGGGAGTGGCGCGTAAGCGACCGGCGACGCACGGAGAGCAAGGAGGGGCAAGCGAGGGAGGGAGCGACGGGAAGGTGCGTGGGAGACCTGTGACAAGTCCCTGACTGAGCATGCCACGAAGGCGAGGGATCGACGGGTGGCCAAGGCGGTGGTGCCACAGGATGGTGCGGTGGGCGAGAGAGCGACAGGAGCAAGACGCAGCGACTGGACTGGACACAGCGACCGGACTGGACACGACTACCTGGCTAGAGACAGCAACTGGACTGGGGACCTGGGCCGGAGGGGACGCAACGACCTGAGGGGAGGACGCGACCGGGGAGCGCTCGGTGTGGAGAACGTAGAGACCGGAGCGGGGCTCCCTGGTGAAAGTGCCCAGAACAGCACCTGTGGTAGCGTCAGTACAGACTGCAGTCCGCCCACCCCCCACGAAGGTAACCGTGATCCCCCTGTCCTGGAGGTATCCAACACCCACCAAGTTCCGAGTGAACGAGGGGATGTGGAGGCCGCGCAGGACACCAGAGGGGACCACAGGGCACGGGAGGGTGGTGGAGCTACGCGCAACAGCTGGTCCAGAGGTAGGATCAGCCAGAGCCACCGACATAGGGGTGAGGAGTGGCGTAAGGGTCGTGTGGTCGCGGAAGAAGCACTGAGACGCGCCCGAGTCCAGCGTGAACGTCAGAGAGGCCTCGGCCGGAGGGTCACCTGACCCGGTCGCTACACAAGCACCTAGAGCAGCAACACAAGCACCTAAGCTAGACAGGCACAAGGCTACACTAGCAGGAGGCAAGCAGGCTAACCTACGAACACGCGAGCACACAGACCCATCAGCACTAAAGTCAGCATCAACATACAAAGCATGCTGACACGCATCGTCCATGGACAGATCAAAGACATCAATCTTACGGGTTAACAGGCGAGACGAGCGAGGCGTGACCGCCAGAGGGCCCCAACGAGCCCGGTAGAGGTCGTCGAGGCGGCGGAAGCACCGCGCGGCAGAGTGGTCGTCGCGACCACAGAGACAGGGGCTGCCCGGCCCGGTGAGGCACCAGTGGGTGCAGGGGCCAGCGTCACGGCGAGGGGGGCGAGGGGCCCTGCTGGAAGAGCTGCTGCTGCGGCCGGTGCTCCCAGGGCCTCCCGGACCCCACTGCGGCGGGGGACCCCAGTGCTGCTGCGGACCCCACTGCAGCGGGGGCCCCCACTGCTGGAACTGCTGCGGTGCCTGCTGCTGCTGCTGTCCCTGCTGCTGCTGCTGTCCCTGCTGTGGCTGGTGCTGCTGTGGCTACTGCTGCTGGGGGGCAACGCCCCCACCGGCCGGGCCACCACCTGTGGGTGGGCCTGTCTGTCCTGCACCTCCTCCAAGGCCCCCTCCCCCTGGCGCACCACCGCCGCCGCCGCCGCCGCCTCCGCCACCACCGCCGCTCCCACCTCCACCGCCACCTCCACCGCCACCTCCACCGCCCCCACCTCCCCCCTTCCCGCCCTTCTTGCCACTCTTGCCCCGTTTCTGCCAGTCTGCGGCAGAAACGGCAGTAGTGTCCTCAGAGACCGACACAGCAGCAGAAGCGCGGGTAGAGGTGAAAGTGGGAAGCTGAGGGGCGGCACACCCCGCAAAGAGACGGGGGGCCACCGCATCAGTGGCGGAGGCAACGGTGAGGAGGCTGCTCTCGATGGTCCCGAGAGCAGTCTGAAGGAGGTCTATAGTGAGCTCAGTGGGGTGCTTCTGAAGAAGCGCGTCGCGGGCAGTGGCAAGGCGGTCAGGGAGGCGGGTGACTAACCAGTGCACAGTGAGCCACATGGGGGGGGGAGCAACAAGGAGCTGTGCGTCGGTACAGGCAGCACGGAAACCGGCGTCAAGCGAGCGGAGGTGAGTCACTAGGTCGGAAACAGTCGCAAACGAGCCTAGGTCGGGAAACACAAACGGCATGAGGAGGCGACTGAGGGAGGCAGAGGAGGGGGTGGAGTAGCGGGCAACAATAGCATCCCACACCCCCTGGGCTGTCTCCACCTGGTCAAAGTGGGCGGCCTCAGTCGGGGGGAGAAGCTCCGACAGTGTGAGAGCGGCGGCAGCATCACGCGAGAGCCACACGTCCCTGGCCAGGACCCGACGGTCGTACTCCGCCTGGGCCGTAGGGGTCGGCTCCGGGGTGGTCGGCAGGGCGGCGGGGGACGGGGGAGCCTGTAGGGCACCAGACGCGTGAGCCCACAGAGTGGCGCCGTCCTGTCGCTGGCTGGTGAGGAAACGTGTGGTCTGGCGCTGCCAGGTACCGAACTCGATCGGGCGTCCCTCAGCATCAAAACGGAGGCGACGGGCCTCCATAGCGGAGCCCATGCTAGTGGTGACTGGAGCACGGCGGAGGCGGAGCTAAGAACGAGGAGGAAAACTACGGAGGGCTAGGGACGCCAGCGGGGAAACCGACGAGAGACAGTCGGCGAGAAAATAGTCGTGGGGCGGGGCTCTAACCGAACCTAGGTGGCGCTACCGGAGGGAAGAGCGGCTGCCAGCCGCTGAGCCGGGAGTCAAGTGCAGTAGGAATGGCGTGGGACCGGGGCACAGGTGAAGGGGAGAGAGATGCAGTAAGCGCGCGCAGGTGTGCGGTAAGTGCACGCAGGTGGGCGGTAAGGGCACACAGGTGTGCGGTAAGTGCACGCACGCAGGTGTGCGGTGAGCGCACGCAGGTGTGCGGTAAGTGCACGCAGGTGTGCTGGAAGTGCACGGACGCAGGTGTGCGGTGAGCGCACGCAGGTGTGCGGTAAGTGCACGCAGGTGTGCGGGAAGATTTACGGAGGAGGGCGCGCGACAGGCGGAGGGAAGGGCACGCGACGGTCTAAGGAGGGCGCGCGACGGTCTAAGGAGGGCGCGCGACGGTCGAAGGAGGGCGCGCGACGGTTTAGGAGGGCGCGCAACGGTGGGAGAGGGCGCGCGGTGGTCTAAGGAGGGCGCGCGACGGGCTTGTCAGCGCGGGAGGGCGCGGGCTAGGCGCGCGGAGGGCGCGGAGGGCGCGGAGGGTGCGAGAGCACGGAGGGCGCGTAGGGCGCGGAGGCTAGCTAAGACCGAACGAGGATCTAACCTACTCGTGATACCATCTCAGAAGAGGAATGCAACGGAATGATGAAACTAGGAAGTGTGGAAGTACAAATATGCAACCCTAACAACTGTACTCCCTATTGTGCTACTCACTGTAGCCTACAAGCATAGAATTACATTTGACAACCTTTGACCTGACAAGTACAGCGCGACAGCAAGGACAAACAACTGACTCTCTATTGAGCAGTTGCCCGAGTCGTCACTGTATCGAACCGCAACAGCAATAGTAAAACGGTTATTAACTGTATCTCTTCGTATTCCTTGTACTCTTATAAAAGCTTGTATCCTTTTGTTTTAATCAATCTACTTTGCCCTCACATACCAGCGCAAGGTGGTTCACAAACTCCTCATTAAACACTTCCGCTATTACATTGTCCTACTCAGAATTTAGTCCTGCAAAGATCCTAAGGGCTTTTCTCAGCCCAACATGGTATGAGAGCTATCATGACAAATTCAACTACAATCAAGACACCTACAACATCACAAGGCATGGCAACGCAGAAGGAGAGAAGCTCCTCTAACGGCTCTCCCGGTACTACTCCTACTCCACCTCCTGCCTCTAGCTTACAGACAGAGGAGGGCACAACGAAAAGACCGGCAGCTGGGTCTACCGAAACTCCCGCAAATCAAGCTGCGACCTTCGACCCAGACATGATGGAGAAATTCTTCTCCTTCATGTCCTTTTACGAACAACACCAGCAAGGGGCACCTGCGCAGTCAAACAACAGCAACAACAACAACGCAACACCGAGGAGCCTCGACGATTCATCCTACGCACGAGGAAATCAGCAACAACCTACCTTCGCCCCGTACGAACCTCAGCGCGGCTCCGTCAGCTTCATGCCGCGCCAGCAGCCTTCCCTTGAGCAAGAGAAGACACTAGATGCACTTCAAGTTCAGTCGCAGTTTGCGCACGTCTTAAAACTGCAGACGTCAAGACCGTTCGACGGAAAGGACTTCTTTACCTGGTCATTCGAATTCGAACTGATGATAAAAGGCGCGCAGATTCTTGGCTTCTTCGACGGGTCCCTGCCATATCCAACGCACGGAACGCAATACGACAAGCAGCAGTATACGTATCAATCTATGATGGCGTACACAATCCTACTGCGCAACGTCACACCGAACCAGCAGCAGAACATTCGGTCTTACCGAGGATACGGAAACTCCGCCGAGATCGCGTACAACCACCTGAAGAACCTGTATCAGGCAACAGACAGCGTCAATCAGAGTCGGTTAATGGCACAACTGACAACAGTGGAAATGAAACCGGGCGAAAAAGGGATGGCATATATCAGCCGCTGTCGCGAATTGCGCGACAAACTCCTTCGATGCGGAGGGTCGATATCAGAAGACGCCTTCGTCACAGTCGTCATTGGCGGTCTTGGTCCTCATTGGCGCTCCACTCGCGCCATACTCCGAGCTCACGGGAAGATCTCTGAAGCAGCATTGTGCGCCGAAATTCACGCTGAACAGCAAGACATGGACCTGCAAGAAGAGCGGCACAAGAGGAAAACGTCAGTACCCGAATTCACGTTTCACACTCAACGGCGCTACAACAACAACAACAACCGGCATCAACCAAAACCCGTACCTCCATTCTGTCATCCATGCAAGACTTCAGGACACCCTCGCACACACTGCCCGAACCGACAGCAGTCAACGTCGCAACGCCAACTTCGTCCTTCAAGCAGTCAAGTGGCGTCCACGCAAGCACACCCCACGAATCAACTGCAGCCTTCAACGACGTCGTCAGCACAATCTGCACAAGGGGCAAGAAACATTGTCAGTTGTATGGCAAGATTGACTGACTCCTTCATCACCAAGTCACCACCACAGTACTCACCGGAAGAGGAACTCGACAACAGCACCCCTCGCCGCGAGTCACTTCAACCAAATCCGACGTATGCAGCCATCGCTCAAAGCGAGCCGTCTGGGAAAGATACGTGGTTCTTGGACAGTTGCTGCGGACAACACATGTGCTCTTCAAGACGCTTTGTTCAACGCGAACACCAACTTCAACGCGAAGTCGTCATCACCGTCGCCAACAACCAGAACCTGCGCACACGACGACAAGGTGTGGTGCAACTTTAGTCACGAGAGACAAACGTAATACTGCAAATGTCAAAAGTATTAATCGCAGAGGGACTCGGCTACAACTTACTGAGCGTCAGTCAGCTGATGGCAAAAGGCATCCACCTCGAAGCAGACAGCACAACACAGGAGTTCAAGTTATACCACGGGAAGGGCGGTCTCTACATCGGGAAGGCGGTCCAAAAAAATAACGTCTTCGTCCTCGACTTCGTCCCAGATCTTGGCACCGCTGACAGCGACAGGATCGTCACCTTTACCTCCTGGACACATCCACCGGATCTCGACCCCAACTTCAGTCCCAAAGGCTTCTGGTACTCGCACACCATCCCTGAGGCAGAACGAACCAGAGCATTAGCAACGATTCAACACCCGGCAGCAGCAGAGATAACACCGGCAGCAGCAGAGTCAACACCGGCAGCAGCAGAGACAACACCGACAGCAGCAGAGACAACATCGACAGCAGCAGAGACAACATCGGCAGCAGCAGAGACAACATCGGCAGCAGCAGAAGCAACGGCAGCAACAGCGGCAACATCGACACCAATCATTGGTTCGTCAACTGCACCGGCTCCAATCGACGACGACACTCCACCGACTCCTGCGCAGCAGCTTTACCCAACACCACGAGAAGTACATCGAAGCGCAAACTTCACCGCAAGCTTCTACTCCTACTCCGACTTGTACCGTCGCTCACCCGGACATCGAGCTGGCGAAGATATCTGGCACGCACGAATGGGACATCCAAGCAACACGGTGTTAAACAACACAATCAGAGCAGGAGTGCTCGACAAAGATTCTCTGCTCCTAACCGACGGAAGCGAACTTCGACGAGCTCGTGGAACGTGCTTTACCTGCCCCGAAGCTGACTTACCACATCGGCCATTCGCTTCTCACCACAATTCCAGCGCACCAGCTTACGCGCCACTTGAGAAAGTGTACAGCGACATCCTGTACAATCGCGAACCTGGACAAGGAGCATACAGCTACACCATCACGTTCATCGATGCCGCTACGCGTTACGTTTGGCACCTCAACCTTCCGAGCAAGGACATGGCTTTCGAGGCCTTCGTCGCTTGGCTCCCAGTAGCAGAACGAGAATCGGGCGTGAAGCTTAAAAGCTTCCAGTCAGACGGAGGAGGAGAATACACCTCACAGAGGTTCAAGCAGTACTTGGCAGAAAGAGGGATCAAGAAGCTCATCTCTCTTCCCTACGCTCACCAGCAGCAAGGCGTAGCAGAAAGGATGAACAGGACTCTCCAGAATACCATGCGCAAGCTACTACGAGGCATGCGACTGCCCAACCACCAGTGGCCCGAAGAAATGGACCACGCTATCATGCTGCACAACTTGCTCTCGTCATCATCGCTCCCGAACAACGCATCACCGCACCTGCTGTGGACAGGAAAACAGGGCAGCACAAAAATGTTACGAGTTTTCGGCTGCATGGTACAGTACCGACCCCCATCTGCACGAGCCGGCCGATTTTCCCAACGCGCACAATGGGGACTACACCTGGGCATCGAAAGAAATTACAATGCGTGGAAGATTTTCGACGTCCACTCCAAATAAACAGTAGCAGCACATGATGTCATTTTCTACGAACGACTCACCCTTCCGACGTTTCTTGCCAACCTGGAAGAAGATCGGGACCCCACAGGTGGCTTCCGTGGTGACCGAGCCTTCGCCTCGGCAGCAGACGAAGTTGACAAGGACGAGCAGAACGTGGATGAAGCGTCGGAGGAAGCCGGACCTCTCCCTTACTGCTCTGTCGACGTCCCAATGGATGACGAAAATCCTCGCGAAAGCGCCAACGCCGAAGTATTTTACCACTTCGTCGACAACGGTTACGTTACACCTGCAGAAGTCAACACCAACGAAGCAGAACACATAGGGCCCAACTTCATACCTGACCCAGAAGCAGGTGACGAAGCAGCTTATCCCGCGGACACAACTCTCCCCCGCTACACACAGAGTGGCCTCCAGATACTCGGCCTCGTCACCGCGGTCCACGGCACGGAGATTCCCAAGGAGCCTGCCACAGTTCAGCAGGCTCTGGGGGGGAGCATAGGGAAAATGGCGTGAAGCCATGGACAAGGAACTGAAAGCACTGGAGGAACGCAACACCTAGAAAGTCATTCCTCTCGGCGTGGCACAAAACAAGACAGTACTCATCGGGAAATGGGTCTTCCGTGTGAAGACAAAGGCAGACGGCACCATCGACAAGTTTAAGGTGCGCTGGGTCGTACGCGGCTTCGACCAAGAGCACGGACGTGACTTCACCGAGACATTCGCCCCGGTCAGCCGACACACCTCACTACAAATTCTCCTCGCGATCGCCGCCATGAAGAAGAAGAAACTGCGGCAAATCGACGTCGCCAACGCATTCCTCTACGCACCTGTTGACGTCGAAATCTTCGTCGAGATTCCACACGGCTCCCACGGAGAGCCTAACCAAGTCTGTCAGTTGCAAAAATCCATGTACGGCATCAAACAAGCTCCAAGGCTGTGGCAGCAGTATCTGCACGCAAGACTCATTCGCATTGGATTCCACCAACTACCTCACGACCAGGGCATGTATCGGCTCACAAAGGGCACCGACTACATCCTACTGATCGTCTACGTGGACGATTTACTCTACATCGGCTCGACCGACAACGTCACCACCTGGTTCGAAGGGGAACTACAGAAGGATCTCACGCTCACAGTCTCGTCCACTGTCACGCAGTATCTCGGCCTCAACATCTAGGAAGAAGAAGGCGCGATCTACCTCAACGCCGCAAAAAACGCCGACACCATCGCCAAACGCTTCGCACTCACGCCGACCGCCATCTCCACGCCATACCGCTACACGGCAGGAAATAACAAGGAAGGATCCGCTCCACTAAAGCCCGCCGGCATACGCAACTACCAGAGAAAGCTGGGATGCCTCCTCTTCGCAGCTGTCACTTGCCGTCCGGACCTATCGTACTCCGCAAGTCAGCTCGCGACCTACCTCAAGAAACCTGTAGCAGAACACATGGCGGAACTCGACCGTGCTCTCCACTACCTCGTCAGCACCTCAACCGTCGGTCTAACCTACCACAAAAACGGGACTACGACACCTAAACTAATCGGCTACGTCGACGCCGATCACGCCGGCGATTCCGACAACAGACGCTCACGCACCGGCTACATCTATCGCCTCGAGCCTATCGGACCTATCTCCTGGCAGTCGAGCAAGCAGGAGTTAATCGCTCTCTCCTCAGCTGAAGCTGAATATATCGCACTCTGCTCAGCCACCAAGGAAGGACTGTACCTTCGCGAACTTCTGGAGGAGGCGAAGCTGGCTCAGTTACCCAGCTTCTCCTTGTTCTGCGACAACCAGTCGGCAATTCGCATAGCCAACAAAAACGGATTCGCGAACAGAACGAAGCATATCGCCCTGCGATATTTCTTCGTAAAGGACGAGATCGAGAAGGGGAGACTTGAGCTGTCTTACTGTCCCACGTCCGAGATGGCAGCTGATTACTTGACCAAGAAGCTAGGGAAGCAGAAGTTCGAGTACTGCATGTGTGAAAGAACAAGGAATGAATGCACTAGGAAACAGGTGGGTACAAGTAGGATGACCTAAAAGTGTTGTACCCCATATTGTCTACCCCACTACAGCCTGCACAGACTATAGCATATAAGTCTGACACACCCCCATAGGCAAAGTGGGGGAGAACAAGGGGTCACAAGACCAGTCAAGCAAAGCAAAGCAAGCTCAGGGTGGATCACAACGTCACCACACATTCCGAGCACAGGTTCAAGGCCACAAGGCCAGTTCACATGCAGGATCATATATATAAAGGTAAACAAGCAAGTGCATGTATATGTAGAATGTTGGTGCAACCCTACGGTTTGCACTCGGCTTGTTGTCCGTGTGCGTGAATGTGTGTGTGTATGGAATGGTATGAGGGCATGGGATAATATATATTTCATGCTTATAATTGTGTGTGAATGTTGAGTCATGATGTCGAGTGTGTGTGTCGAGTCAATAGCGAGTTATCGCTAGACGCGTGTTACGCGGTCGTTTGTGTCTCGCGCGCGGTTTCTATTTTGTCGTGCGCTGTTTCTATTTTGTCCTGTGTCGAACGTTCGGCGTGTCGCAGGTGTGCGCAGCAGACTTCCAAGAACTCAAGGAAGAATTTACCTTGAAGAACCAGAGCCTTGGTTTCAAGATTCAAGTTATTTCGAAGCTCTCCAAAAGGGTAAACTTTAAGATAGTGAGAATAGTTGCATTACTTTGTGTAGTGTAACATTTCTCTTGGTGTAGGCCCTTGTGGAGGGTAGTTTCGAGACCCTTCGTGGTTGGGGACAGTGTGGCACTGTTCCACATCACTGTACCTCGGCTCTTGGGGTTTGTAGGAGCTGGGAGTCATTCCCAACTCGTAACTCTTCCTATCTTGTGTTCTAAGACTATAGTGGCTGCCATAGTACCGTTCGTTCAAACCGACGCTGTGTCGTCAATTCTTTATCAAATCGTGCAATCTAAATTGCTAATTGTAGACGACGTGAAGAAGCTCCAGATCCAATTTGAATCAAGTCATTTGCAGCTGTGAGCAGAACGCTATCAACGTTTGAAGCCGCTGTGCAGAAATCCGTCTGTGCTCTCTATCTTTCGTTTTAGGCACATTCAAGCCTATTGTGACTATAACAAGTGGTATCAGAGCCCCTTGGAGCAGTTTAGACAATGGATGGACCTGAGGAAAGGGGTGGCAGAGTTGCTGGTGGCAGTGGAGAAGCCCAAGCTCAAGGCCAACCCCGTGATTCAGCCATGGCGCCCATGCAACCAAGTCTTGGCCCACCTAGGGATGAGCCTAGGGTGTTTGGGCTTGACAAGTTCAACGGTGACAACTTTGCTGAATGGTCCTTCAAGATGGAGAACATCTTTGACCACTATGACCTGCTGGAGGTGATGGAAGGAACGGAGAAGCGCCCCGAGAACGACCCGGAGAAGAGCCCGTGGGTGCGGAAGAGCGCACAAGGCTATCTCCTACTTGGGCAAGCGTTGGGGAGCAGCCAGATCCGTCACATCAAACCATTCCAGCGTGAACCAGAGAAGGGACCAAAGGCATGGGCTGCTCTCAAGGGTGTACATGCTCCTGCAACAGCGGCGATAGCGGTGGTGTTGGAACGGCAAATGGCGGCACTACGAATTGAAGAAGACGAAGCGGTTGAAGAAGGGGTGCAGAAATTCTTCGACTTGTTGACGCGGCTTGAGGGAGCTGATTTGAACTACAGTGAGCTCCAAAAGAAGACCAAGTTGCTGGCCTTACTCCC
This sequence comes from Closterium sp. Naga37s-1, assembly GCA_947471745.1. NCBI lineage: Eukaryota > Viridiplantae > Streptophyta > Zygnematophyceae > Desmidiales > Closteriaceae > Closterium > Closterium sp. Naga37s-1. The sequence goes on from CANJKZ010000107.1 coordinate 122,064, forward strand.
AGAGTCATGGTCCTCTCTCATCATCAACCTCAATCGTGACTTGCCCCACCTCTCGCTCGAAGACGTGAAGCGAGCGATCCTTCAAGAGGATTTCCGTCGCCGTGAGTTGGCGAGTGCGGATGGCGCCGGGGCAGCAAGCATCGGCCATGGATATGGTCGAGGAAGAGGCAGGGGACGAGGAGGAGGAAGGTTTGGAGGCAGCAACTTCAACGGAGGCCGCGGGAGTAGCGGATACGGCAATGACAACAAGAACAACGGACGCGGTCGCGGACGGTTCGACGGCGAGTGTCATTTTTGCCACAAGAGCGGACACATGTGGCGCGATTGCTACAAAATCCCTGATGGATGGACTCCTGCTCAAGGCCAAGAGGGTAGAGGAGCATGAGGAGGGAGAGGAAGAGGCCGTGGAGGCCGTGGCGGTCGCGGAGGTGGTGCTGCAAGTATGAAGAGTGCCGGCAACGAGAGCGAGTCGAGGGACGATCGCTTCCCAGGTCAATTCTTCTTCGTGTCCACGCAAGCACCGGCTGGTCCAGAGAATGATGAAAGCTTTGAGGAGCCAGCAGCTGTGGGGAAGGTCACCCTACACTCCCTGGACTACTGGGTGATCGATAGCGGCGCTACCTATAGCATGACACCTCGTGCGGACTTGCTCACCGAACTCGAGCCGTCACCGGTGAAGCATGTCACATCGGCTTTGGGGCAGCGAGCAGAGGTGAAAGGCATGGGCAAGGCCATGTTCAAGGGTGCTGATGGGAAGATGGTGGGCCTCAAGAACGTGCTTTGGGTGCCCAGCCTTGCTGCAAACCTGATTTCCGTGCGGCGGTTGGCAAAAGGCCGGCATGGACACGAGCTCGAAGGGAGCTAAGACCTACACCGCGAGGCTTGGCGAGCAGATTCTTTGGGACCTTCACGAGGATAGGGATGTCTACAACGAGATGTGGCAAATCCCTGTGGTCCCCATGCCTAAGGAGAGGCAAGTGGCAGCAAGCATCAGCACCAAGGGTGAAGCGGTTGGTAGCGGCGATGGCGCGAACGGTCGCGCTAAGGAGATAAAGTCCAAGAAGTGCAATCTTGGAGGGACCAGCAAGCTCGGTGAACATGAGGAGAGTGGTGCAGCAGCTCAGAAGCAGCACAAGGGTGAGGAGAACCCCAAGGCAGCAGCGGAGGAGGAGTACGGAGAGAACATGTGGGGCACTATTGCGAGTGCGGCATTCTCCAATCCGACTTCGGCTACGGGGGAGTGTGATTGGCTCACCTTGCATCGGCGCATGGGGCATGTGGCCCTGCCCATCTTGCAGCAGCTAGTGAAGAATGAGATGGTTGCTGGCATACGTGTGAAGGGGGAGCCCGATGAGGTACTTGGCTGCCCGACGTGCATGCAAGCCAAGTTCACCCGTTTCCCGTTCTCTAGTTCGAAGGCAACGGCTAAGGCACCACTTGATGAGGTGGTGATGGACGTGGTGGCCCCCCTGAAGCTTGGAGCTGCTGGAGCTGAGTACTTTCTCACCATTGTGGACGTCTACACTCGCATGACTTGGGTGTACGTGCTGTCCAAGAAGAGTGACGTGGCTGAAACGGTGAAGACCGATTGGTTGCCGATGGTGGAGCGGCAACAAGACCGGCTAGTGAAGGCAATCCGCACCGATCGAGGGGGAGAGTTCTTGAGCAAGGAGTTTGGATTGTGGCTGAAGAAGAATGGCATAAGGCACTCCCTTACCATGCCATACTCCCCTGCAATGAACGGCATTGCCGAGCGAGCGAACCGGACAATCACGGAGACGGCACGCGGGTTGCTCATTGAAGCCGGGCTACCCGAATATTTCTGGCCTGATGCGGTGCGGAGTGCATGTGTGGCCAAGAACAGAGCTTTGACTCATGTGGGAGCAGACAAATGGGTGCCCTATGTGGAGTGGATTGGAAGGAAGCCAAAGGTGGATATGCTTCGGGTGTTCGGGTGCATGTGCATGGCGCTCGTGCCTAAGCATCTTCGGCACAACAAGCTCGGTGCCAAGGCGATATGGGCTGTGCACTTGGGCATGGCTCAAAACAGCAAGGGGTGGCTTCTTTGGGACCCATTCACCAAGAAATTCTTGGTGAGCAGGGACTGCAAATTCATGGAGAATCTGATGTACAAGGATTGGAAGGCGGAGAATGAGGCGAAGATAGGCGTGCGGTTGGGGGACGTGAAGAGTTCCGGTTTGGAGCATGTGGAGCTGCCCTTGGAGCTGAGCAGCGGCAGCACCACCACAAGGCAATCTTCCCTTGTGAATGGGGGAGAGGAGGCCAAGGATGCAGAGGAAGAAGAGGAGGAGGTTCAGCAAGTGAGCGAGCGTGCACCGACACTTCCTTATCGCACTACGAGTGCTCCACGGATCCGAGTCACCCCGCAGCAACGCCAAGGCCTTCATGTCCCTGCAGCTGAGGAAGAAGGAAGGGGCAAAAGGAGAATCCAAGCCCCAAATAGGCTGACCTATGAGGCACTCGGAAAGCCAGCCAAGTCAGCCTTGGCCGGAGCGGCACTTATAGTTGGAGAAGACGAGGAGAGTGACTACGAGGAGTGTGCCTTCGCGTTCTTCTCTCCGGTGGAGATGCCGGGGGAACCAGCAACTCTCAAGGAGGCCTTGGAGAGTAGTGATGCTGAGGAGTGGAAGAAGGCAATGGAGAGTGAGCTGAAGAGCATTGAGGAGAACGGCACATGGGAATTGGTGGAGCTACCGGAGGGGCGTAAGGCGATTACGTCCAAGTGGCTCTTCAAGATCAAGTCCGACGCCGACGGCAAGATCGAGCGCTACAAGTCTAGGCTTGTAGCCAAGGGGTACCAGCAGAAGGAGAAGGTGGACTATAAGGAGTTGTTTGCTCCTGTGGTGAAGCCGACGACGCTGCGAACCCTACTCGCGGGAGCTGCCATCAAAGGATGGGTGGTGAAACAAATGGATGTCACAACGGCATTCCTCAATGGCGTCCTTGAGGAAGAGATTTTCATGGCGCAGCCAGAGGGGTTTGATGATGGTAGTGGCAGAGTTTTGAGGCTGAAGAAGGCCCTTTATGGACTGAAGCAGGCCCCTAGGCAGTGGTACTTGAAGCTGCGAGGAGTTTTGGAGGAGATCGGCTTCACTCCCTCAACGGCCGATCACTCATTGTTCATGCTTGGCGAGGGGGAGCAGAGGAGCTTCATGGTGGTGTACGTGGATGACATCCTCATCTTTTCACCCTCATCTGACCTTGTGAAGGAGGTGATGCTGAAGCTTCAGGACAAGTTTAAGTGTAAGGCCCTTGGTGACGTCAACTTCTACCTTGGGCTTCACATTGAACGTGATGTGGAGAAGCGGTGCATGCGGGTGCATCAACGGAAGTACCTGGAGGCATTGGCTGCCAACTTTGGGCAGAGTGAAGGCCATGTGGCTACACCCTTTCCCTCTGGTTTCAAGTGTGTGAAGGGACCAGAGGAGGAGAGCGTTGGTGAAGAGGAGAGGCGCCGTTTTCACTCGTTGGTGGGCAGCCTCATGTACGCGGCGGTAAACACCCGACCGGACGTCGCGTTTGCTACCGGACAGTTGGCTAGGGTTGTTCAATGCCCTAATGAGGAGCAGGTAGCAGCTGGAATGAGAGTGGCCAAGTATCTTGGCCAAACACCGACCGTTGGGCTGCAATACTCGGCGGCGGCACAAAGGCGCCAAAAGGGCGCGGATGGTGTTGAACCCGGGCGTTTGTTCCTCACCACCTACTCGGATGCTTCATATGCATCAGAACCAGAGGACATGACAAGTGTGGGAGGCTTCATATGCTGTGTTGGTGGAGGCCCAACTGCTTGGGAGAGCAAGAAGCAGGTTGACCAAGCTTTGAGCTCGGTGGAGTCCGAGTACATGGCACTCTTCCGTGCCGTACGGGAGATTGTGTGGCAGCGGCGTTTGTTGGCTGAATTGGGGGAGGAGCAGCAAGGACCTACCCCACTGTACTGTGACAGCCAGGGTGCCATTGCTCTTGCTAAGAACCCTGTGTTGCATGGACTCACGAAGCACATGAGGGTGAAGTGGCATTGGACGAGGAGCATGGTAACCGCGGGTGAAGTTGAGTTGCGCTACGTGAAGACCACGGGGCAGCCGGCTGACATGATGACCAAGAGGCTGGTGGAGCAGCAGCATTGGAAGTGTTGCAAGCTGGCTGGGATGGCTCTGAACTGAGAGAGCAATATATCCTAAGGCCAACAATCCGAGGGGGAGTTTGTTGGTGCAACCCTACGGTTTGCACTCGGCTTGTTGTCCGTGTGCGTGAATGTGTGTGTGTATGGAATGGTATGAGGGCATGGGATAATATATATTTCATGCTTATAATTGTGTGTGAATGTTGAGTCATGATGTCGAGTGTGTGTGTCGAGTCAATAGCGAGTTATCGCTAGACGCGTGTTACGCGGTCGTTTGTGTCTCGCGCGCGGTTTCTATTTTGTCGTGCGCTGTTTCTATTTTGTCCTGTGTCGAACGTTCGGCGTGTCGCAGGTGTGCGCAGCAGACTTCCAAGAACTCAAGGAAGAATTTACCTTGAAGAACCAGAGCCTTGGTTTCAAGATTCAAGTTATTTCGAAGCTCTCCAAAAGGGTAAACTTTAAGATAGTGAGAATAGTTGCATTACTTTGTGTAGTGTAACATTTCTCTTGGTGTAGGCCCTTGTGGAGGGTAGTTTCGAGACCCTTCGTGGTTGGGGACAGTGTGGCACTGTTCCACATCACTGTACCTTGGCTCTTGGGGTTTGTAGGAGCTGGGAGTCATTCCCAACTCGTAACTCTTCCTATCTTGTGTTCTAAGACTATAGTGGCTGCCATAGTACCGTTCGTTCAAACCGACGCTGTGTCGTCAATTCTTTATCAAATCGTGCAATCTAAATTGCTAATTGTAGACGACGTGAAGACGCTCCAGATCCAATTTGAATCAAGTCATTTGCAGCTGTGAGCAGAACGCTATCAACGTTTGAAGCCGCTGTGCAGAAATCCGTCTGTGCTCTCTATCTTTCGTTTTAGGCACATTCAAGCCTATTGTGACTATCAGCAGTGTTGGCCTGAGATGCCACGTAAGCAAGGCGTAGCTGACCACGCTGCTGTAGCTCACGAGCAAGGAATTAGCGAAGAGCAATGTGCTTCGTTCTGTGCTCCAGTCTGTGCTCCCGACACAAGGCCAACATGGCCTTGTTGTCTACGTACAGAACTGGAGGAGAACGAGGCGGCTCTCCTAGGTCAGTCAGCAGGTAGGTGAGCCAGCGTAGCTCCTGTGCAGCCATGGCCCCCGCGTAGATCTCAGCCTCACAGCTGGAGCCGAGAACAGAAGACGAGCGGGTAGACCGCCACGAAACAGAGCCAGAACCAAGGCTGAAGGTGTAACCCTGTGACGACCGCTGCGTAGCCAAGTCGTCAGCCCAAGAAGCGTCTGTGTGACCTGTGAGGACCACTGAACGCCGCCCTCCAAGCACTAGCCCCATGCCCGACGTACTGCACAAGTAGCGCAACACCCTCTTCGCTGCAGCCATGTGCTCTGGTCGGTGTCTCCCAGGAGCAACATAGCGTGCCAAGATGCTAAGAGGGTATGCAAGGTCAGGTCGAGTGCAGGTCATCAGGTACATGAGGCAGCCAACAAGCTCTGGGTACGGGCCACTCGGCTCTACGGACTCATCCGAAGGCAGAGCTGAGAGCGAGTGGCGGGTAGACAGAGGAGTGGCCTGAGGCGAGGAGTACGTGAAGTCGAAGCGCTGAAGGACCTGCTGCACCATGTGTGACTGAGTCAGGGTGATGGTGCGCTGTGCTCTGTCCCGGGTGATCTGCAAGCCAAGGTAGCTGCGCAGTTCACCCAAGTCTGTGCACGTGTGTCTCTTCTGCAGCTCGGACTTCACGTGGGCGAGTCCAGCAGTGTCAGCAGTGGCAAAGACCAAGTCGTCGACGTACACAAGGATGTAGAACGGTGGCAAAGAAGTGTCGGTGCGCAGAAACAGCGACGGGTCGGCAGTAGAAGGAGCAAACCCATGAGCCGCAAGTGTAGTCCTCAGTGTGTCGTGCCACTCACGGGGCGCCTGGCGGAGACCGTAGACTGGCCGCCGGAGGCTCCACTGGGTACCAGGGGGGAACGACCCAGTGAAGCCAGGTGGGCGGCGCAGCCAGATCTCCTCGTGCAGGCTGCCCTGCAAGAAAGCTGTGCTGAAGTCAAGAGAGTGAAGCTCGTAGTCGCGCTGAGCGGCTACGTGCAGCAGCACCCGAAGAGTGGTCATCTTTGGGGTGGGAGAGAAGGTATGAAAGTAGTCAACTCCCTGCCGCTGACTGAAGCCTCGAGCCACGTAACGCGCCTTGAAGACAGGCGGAGAACCCGGCGGCCGCTTCACCCTGAAAATCCACATGCCACTGACGATGTTCGCCCCAGGTGGGGGAACCTCGTCGACGTAGGTGCCTGTGGACTTCCAGGAAGCCATCTCTGCGTCCATGGCTGACTGCCACTGTGAGGAGTAGGGACCCTCGATCGCCTCAGCGTACGATCGAGGAGTCGGGATGTCTGGTGCATCCGGGTCTCCCTCAGGGGCAATCAGCATGGACACGAGATGAGGCAAAGCAGCAGCAAAACACTGGAACTCCTCCTGCCTGTCCTCAAGGACGTCCGTGCTAAGAGCACACTCACCCCCGACGGACGGAGGACAGACAGACTCAGACTCAGCAACAAGACTAGCAGCGTAGTCTAGACGACAGTGAGCAGCGAAGTCGACCAACTCAGCAACTAAGGCAGACGCAGCAGTGGACTCAAAGGAAGGGTCAGTGACAACAGTAGCCAGGAGACGCGTGACAGTAGGACTGGCAGCACGAAGAGAGTCCGACTCCGGGTCAGCAAGAGCAGGAAGAGAGGACTCAGGAGGAGACGGCAAAGGGACATGCTGCGGAGCAGTGGAAGGACGCAGTGCCATCTGGTGTGTGCCCGGGACCGCAGGAGGACGCTGACGCGGAACACGACGACTAGTGCGAGCAGTACGAACAGGCGACGCAGGACGAGACGCAGGCGCACGACGCTCAGCAAGACCTCCAGTAGGACCAGTGTAGGGAGAAGGAGCAGGCAGTGGGGAGGCGGGCTGTAACTGTGACTGCAACTGGTCAGGCTGTGGACACTCTAAGGGAGGAGGAGGACCAGTAGAAAGCGGGAGACCAAGAACCTGCTCAAGGAGCGGAACGAAGTACGGCCGCGGCCGCGCAGCGACTCCAGAAACAGCAGGGACAGCGCCAGGACCCCCAGCGGCAGCACCAGCGCCCGCAGCACCTCCAGCTCCAGCAGCGCCAACTCCAGCACCCTCAGAAGCACCAGCGCCAGCAGCACCGCCAGCTCCAACACCAGCAGCACCTCCGGCTCCAGCAGCGCCTACGCCAGCACCCTCAGAAGCACCAGCGCCAGCAGCACCGCCAGCTCCAACACCAGCAGCACCTCCACCTCCAGTAGCGCCAACTCCAGCACCCGCAGAAGCACCAGCGCCAGCAGCACCTCCAGTGCCAACACCAGCAGGACCGCCAGCTCCAGCACCGCCAGCAGCTCCAGTGCCAGGAGCACCTCCAGGCCCAGCAGCTCCTGTACCCACAGCACCACCAGCAGCCCCAGTACCTCCAGCAGCACCAGTAGCACCTCCAGCAGGACGAACGCCAGCAGCTCCAGCAGCACCCCGGAGGCCGCGACAGTACCGAGAGTACCAGTCACGTAGCTGCTGGGAAGAGAGAGCTCCCCTAGGTGCAGCACCCTCAGGCTCAGGACCTCCAGAACCCGCACCCCCAGGGACAGCACCCCCAGGCTCAGGACCTCCAGAACCCGCACCCCCAGGGACAGCACCCCCAGGCTCAGCACCCCCAGTCTCCGCACCCCCAGGCTCAGCACGCTCAGTACCTCGCGCAGGACCAGAGTCGACAGCTACCTCGACAGGCTCAACCGGGTCTACCTGGGAAACACCTGAGGGAGCAGGGACCTGGGGAGGCAAGGGGTCTACCAAGGCAGCACCTGGCGTGAGGAAGAGCGGCGGAGGGGGGAGCGGGGCAGTGCGGTAGGGGAAGAGCCGGTAGAAGGGGACCGACTCGTCAAAGGTGACGTCCTGGGACGACAGAACACGGCGCGAGGTGGGGTGGTAAAACTGCCAACCAGGCGCGTCGGGGGGGAAGCCAAGGAAGACGCAGGGAACAGCACGGGGGGACAGCTTGTCCGCAGACAAGTCGCGGACAAAAGCCCGAGATCCCCAGACACGAAACGCAGACGCATCGCCAACCTTCCCCGTCCACCTCAGAGTAGGGGAGGTCTCCGGCAAGGAGACCCGGGGCTGAAGGTTGATCTGATGCGCCGCGTACTGAACCGCGAACGGCCACAGAAAATGGGGAGCAGCCGCATGGATCATGGACGTGCGAGCGACGTCCATGACCATGCCAATGCGGCGCTCAGCAATCCCATTTTGTTGTGGAGAGGCCGGAAGCGTGAACGTCTGGCGGATGCCCTGTGCACGACAGAAGGCTCGCAGAAGGTCAGAGGAAAACTCACCGCCTCTGTCGGAGTGCAGACGCAAGACAGGAAAGTCCGAGCCGAAACTCTCTCTGAGCTGGAGACGAGCTGCGCGGATCCAGTCGATCAACACCTCAGTGACATCACCCTTGCTGCGCAAGGGGAAGACTGCAGTGAAACGCGAGTAGTCGTCAACCACCAGCAGGAAGTAACGCTCGTGACCCTGTCCACGGACGCGGGCTGGGCCCCACACGTCCATGTGAAGCGTCTGCAGCGGAGCCTCTGTCGGAGGAAACTCGGAGGAGTGAGGAGCGGCGCGCTGCCGCCCCTCGACGCAGGGAACGCAGGTGGGGCCAGGCCCCGGAGGAAGAGAAGGGAGGGACCGGGGGAGACCCGAGACAAGGAAACGAGAGGCCATGCCTCGGAGACGAGGCAGGGAGGGGTGACCAAGGCGGTGGTGCCAGAGGAGAGTCTGGTGAGACAGGAGACGACACGAGCAGGGGGCAGACTCAGGGCCAGACCTGGACGCTGCAGCAAAGACCTGACTCGACGCAGCTACCTGAGGAGACTCAGCAGTCAGCGTGTACAGGCTCGACCCCGGCTGACGGGTAAACGTGGCCAAGTGTCGGCCCGTCCTAGCACACGTACAGTGGGTCACTCACTGACGTGCAGGGGTGAACTGGTCAACCCCTGCGTCCTGTAGGTCAGCACCACTCACCAAGTTCGTAGAGAACGAGGGGAGGTAAAGACCCGACAGAGAGCCAGAAGGGGCCGCCGGACACGGTAAGACAGTGGAGAAGTGGGCAAGGACGGGACCCCCAGAGGGGTCTGCCAGGGAGACTGCAACCGGCCGACTAAGCGGCGTGAGTGTGGTGCGGTCTCGAAAGAAGGAGCAGGAAGCACCCGAGTCAAGGGTGAAGGTGCGTAACACCTGAGACGACGTGGTACCTGAGAGAGCAGACTCACCAGCACCTGGGGCAGCAGACTCACCAGCACCTGGAGGAGCAGACGCACTAGCACCTAGAGCAGCAGCCTCACCAGCACCTAGAGCAGCAGCCTCAATGCCCGGGTCAGGCGGAACACACAGGTAACAGTCACCCACATCACTAGTAGGCAATGCATACATGGCAGTGAGGATAGCATCATAGTCAAGAGCATAGATATCTGCCCTCTGCCTAAGCAGCTCCACCCAGTCGGGGAGCTCAGCGGCGTCGCCAAACTCCGTACGCCAGACGTCGCTCAGACGGGCGAAGCAGCGGGACTCGGCGTGACCAAGCGTCCCGCAGGGCTGACCAGTCCGAGCACCAGTGCGAATGACGTACGGACAGCGGGCAGAACTCCGTGACCCTCCACGCTGTGCGTACCACTCACGAAGCTGCTGGGGCGAAAGGACCGCGGGCGGACTACGCTGCAGCTGCACCTGGCCACTACAAGTAGCTCCCGAACTCCTCACGCCAGAACGACTCCCACTACGGCCACCCCGACAACCCCAAGTAGCGTACCACTCACGAAGCTGCTGGGGCGTGAGGGACTCACGCGGACGTCGCTGGAGCTGCATCTGGCCACCGCCAGGAGCAGGAGGAGCAGTGGTAGCCACAGTAGCAGCAGTAGAAGCAGTAGCAGTAGTCGTAGCGCGGCCACCCTGTCAGAATGTTATAATTGTCTAGCCTGCAGTGGGGTACTCCATAGTGAGTACAGCCCAATTAGGGTTTGCTATATGTGTCCAACTGCTTGCTAGTGAACATCCTCCTTTCTTCATTCTTTCTTTCTACTACTACTTCTGACATGCTATCAGAGCAGGTCGATCCCCTTGGGTCGATCCTGTGGGTGGGCCCACCACCTCACTGCTTCCGCTGCTACTGCTACTCTGTGTGTTGCACGCCCCGTGGCGTGCGACGGATTTTTCATCCCGCCGCGCGCTCGGAGCGTGCGGCGGTTTTCTGCCCGCCGTGCGCCCCGTGGCGCGCGGCGGTTTTCTGCCCGCCGTGCGCCCCGAGGCGCGCGGCGGTTTTCTGCCCGCCGTGCGCCCCGAGGCGCGCGGCGGCTTTCTGTCCCGTCACTCCGCGCGTCGCTCCCGGGAGGCGCTGCGACGGGCGACGGGGACCCGCGCGTCGCCCCCCGTCGCCTGTCGCGGCCTGCGCGACCTGTGTAGGGCCCGCGCGCGGCCCGTACAGCCTGCGCGCGGCCCGTACGGGCTGCGCCAGGCCCGCGCGCGGCCCGTACGGGCTGCGCCAGGCCCGCGCCCGGCCCGTACGGGCAGCGCCAGGCCCGCGCGCGGCCCATACGGACTGCGCCAGGCCAGGGCGCGCCTCGGGCCGCCCGCACGCGGTTCGTACGGGCTGCGCCAGGCCCGTGGGCGCCCTGTTTTCTCTGCCCCTGCGCTGCCCGCTGTCCCCCGTGCTTCTCACGGCGCCCCACCCCTGCTGCTGCCCGTTCTCCTGAATTAGGGTTTGGGGGTGGGGGGTATGGGGGTGCAGTTTCTGTGCGTCGTCCCCTGCTCCTCCTCCTCCTCCGTCTCCCAGTGCTGCAGCTGCCGCTGAGGGGGGTGGGTGTGTGGGAGCCGAAGGAGTGGTACTAGGGGGGTGACGTGCAAGTGGAGTTAGGAGTGAAGCAGTGGGTGTGTGGGGGGTGTGTGGGACAGTTGGAGGAGGTTGAGCGGAGGCTGCTGTCTTGTCGTCCGCAGCACCTGTAGTCCGGGGCGCACTGTCCTGGTAGCCCAGAGAGTCTGCTGCGCCTGTCGCCCGAGGGTCTGTTGCTCCTGTAGCTCGACGTAGCCCGTGAGCCAGTTACTCCAGTAGTCCGGGGCGCACTGTCCCGGTAGCCACTGTGCCAGCAGCTCCTGTTGCCCGTGTGTCTGCAGCTTCAGCCGCCGTCTCTCATCTTCTCTCCTCTCACAGTCCCTCCTCCTCCTCACTTGCCCGCTGTGATTACCTCTAGCTTTGCTTATAATTGTGAACTATTACTATGCTTGCTTGTTGTGCTGATTACACCCCACTTTGGCTATGGGGGTGTGTCAGAATGTTATAATTGTCTAGCCTGCAGTGGGGTACTCCATAGTGAGTACAGCCCAATTAGGGTTTGCTATATGTGTCCAACTGCTTGCTAGTGAACATCCTCCTTTCTTCATTCTTTCTTTCTACTACTACTTCTGACACACCCCTACAACCCCAACTAGCGTACCACTCACGAAGCTGTTGGGGGGTGAGGGACTCACGCGGACGGCGCTGGAGCTGCATCTGGCCACGCCAGAAGCAGCAGTAGCAGTAGAAAGAGCAGTAGCAGCAAGAGCAGCAGTAACAGCAGTACGGGCAGGGCAGTCTTACCAGTGGCGAGAAGGGCAGGCGTACGACGGCGGCAACGGCGAGGCGGCTACCACTGCAGGGCGAGGGCTCCGCGGCTGCTGCAGGGGCGGCTGCTCCAGGGGCGGCTCCTGCCGGGGCGGCTGCTCCAGGGGCGGCTGCTGCAGTGGCGGCTGCTCCAGGGGCGGCTGCTGCAGGGGCGGCTGCTCCAGGGGCGGCTGCTGCAGTGGCGGCTGCTCCAGGGGCGGCTGCTGCAGGGGCGGCTGCTCCAGGGGCGGCTGCTGCAGTGGCGGCTGCTCCAGGGGCGGCTGCTGCAGGGGCGGCTGCTCCAGGGGCGGCTGCTGCAGTGGCGGCTGCTCCATGGGCGGCTGCTGCAGGGGTGGCTGCTCCAGGGGCGGCTGCTGCAGTGGCGGCTGCTCCAGGGGCGGCTGCTGCAGTGGCGGCTGCTCCAGGGGCGGCTGCTGCAGGGGCGGCTGCTCCAGGGGCGGCTGCTGCAGTGGCGGCTGCTCCAGGGGCGGCTGCTGCAGTGGCGGCTGCTCCAGGGGCGGCTGCTGCAGTGGCGGCTGCTCCAGGGGCGGCTGCTGCAGTGGCGGCTGCTCCAGGGGCGGCTGCTCCAGGGGCGGCTGCTGCAGTGGCGGCTGCTCCAGGGGCAGCTGCTGCAGGTGGCGGCTGCTCCAGGGGCGGCTGCTGCAGTGGCGGCTGCTCCAGGGGCGGCTGCTGCAGTGGCAGCTGCTTCAGGGGGCGGCTGCTGCAGGGCACTGGTTAGGGCAGGGCGCCGCGGCGGTCAGGGGGCGGCGCGGCTGCTGCAGGGGGCGGCTGCTGCAGGGGGCGGCTGCTGCAGGGCTGAAGTGGCGGCTGCTCCAGGGCGCGGTTAGGGCAGGGCGCCGCGGCGGGCAGGGGCGACGTGGGAGCCGCAACGGGGCCGCGAGGGAGCCGCGACGGGGCCACGAGGGGCCTGGAGAGGGGCCGCGGAGGGGCCGCGACGAGCCGCGGCGAGCCACGAGGGGCCGCGAGGGGCCGCGACAGGGCCGCGAGGGGCCGGGAGAGTGGCCGCGAGGGGCCGCGAACGGCCGCGGAGGGGCCGCGCGACGAGCCACGAGGGGCCGCGAGGGGGGGGGGGGGGCGCGAGAGGGGCCGCGAGGGGCCGCGAACGGCCGCAGAGGGGCCGCGAGAGGGGCCGCGAGGGGCCGCGAACGGCCGCGGAGGGGGCGGCTAAGGGGCCGCGAGGGGCCGTGAGAGGGGCCGCGAGGGGCCGTGAGAGGGGGGGCCGCGAGGGAGCGGCTAAGGGGCCGCGAGGGGCCGTGAGAGGGGCCGCGAGGGAGCGGCTAAGGGGTCGCGAGGGGCCGTGATAGAGGGGCCGCGAGGGGCCGTGAGTGGGGCCGCGAGGGAGCGGCTAAGGGGCCGCGAGGGGCCGTGAGAGGGGCCGCGAGAGAGCGGCTAAGGGGCCACTAAGGGCGGGGGACGCGGGGCGCGACTCGGGCAGGGGTGAAGTGCGCTCCGGGCAGGAAAAAAAAAACTTTCGAATTTTCGGTGGGCCCTAGGAAACGTTCCCACCAGGGAACCTGCTCTATACCATGTGAAAGAACAAGGAATGAATGCACTAGGAAATAGGTGGGTACAAGTAGGATGACCTAAAAGTGTTGTACCCCATATTGTCTACCCCACTACAGCCTACACAGACTATAGCAAATAAGTCTGACAGCATGCTGCTGACTGGACAAAGCCACGTCACCAGCAGCGACACTCCAGAAGCAAAGGGGAGTGTTGGAAACAATTGATTTAGCGCCTCTGTCGTGACGAAACACCAAGTCAGAAGCGAAGCGAAACATATCGAAGCATTAGCGAGTCAACCCTCGGAGGTTGAACAACTGCTGGAGGTTACGCGAAAGTCAAAGGTCAGCGACCTTTGACCTGACAAGTACAGCGCGACAGCAAGGACAAACAACTGACTCGCTATTGAGCAGTTGCCCGAGTCGTCACAATATCGAACCGCAACAGCAATAGTAAAACGGTTATTAACTGTATCTCTTCGTATTCCTTGTACTCTTATAAAAGCTTGTATCCTTTTGTTTTAATCAATCTACTTTGCCCTCACATACCAGCGCAAGGTGGTTCACAAACTCCTCATTAAACGCTTCCGCTATTACATTGTCCTACTCAGAATTTAGTCCTGCAAAGATCCTAAGGGCTTTTCTCAGCCCAACAGGTCTGAGGCCCTTCCATCACATAGCATTTCCAACACCTCTGCAACCCTTGGCATCACTCTGCTTGATTCCGCATTTCAAATCGGGCAACAACGCAACCAGCGAATGTTGTCGAGTATGGTGGGGGGGGACCTGGATAGTGGGCGCAGCCACTCTCCCTCACGATAGCTACCGTGGATTATGTTGGGCTGATAAAGCCCTTAGGATCTTTACAGGACTAAACTCTGAGTAGGACAATGTAATAGCGGAAGCGTTTAATGAGAAAGTTGTGAACCATCTTGCGCTGGTATGTGAGGGCAAAGTAGATTGATTAAAACAAAGAGATACAAGCTTTTATAAGAGTACAAGGGAATATGAAATGTTATAACTAATAACTGTTTTGCTGTTGCTGTTGCGGTTCGATACAGTGACGACTCGGGCAACTGCTCAATAACGAGTCAGTTGTTTGTCCTTGCTGTCGCGCTGTACTTGTCAGGTCAAAGGTCGCTGACCTTTGACTTTCGCGTAACCTCCAGCAATTGTTCAACCTCCGAGGGTTGACTTGCCGATGCTTCGCTGTGTTTCGCTTCGCTTATAACTTAGTGCTTCGACACGACAGAGGCGCTTAAGTTACTTGTTTCCAACAGATGATACATACATACGATACCAATAGCCGCTTCGTGTGCTCGGTGATTGGGTTGAGCGCCATGGTTCTGGAAGCCGATAGTTGGCTGGGAATGCGCAAGCCTGCAACAGAGAATGCCAGGCTATGTTGGAGCTTCTCACCTGTTGCGGTGACACAGTCAGCCTGGAGCAGGTCCATTGCTGGCTCTGGTCTGGCAGACGTTTCACACTGGTAATGAAACATATACCATACGCATGAACAAGGCCATGCAGTTTCACATTGGTAAGAAAAAGACCCATGTTCAATAGATGTTGATAGAATTCAGTGTGACAGAGCCGTGTGAACTAGAGATACATGCACAAAGCGCACGTCTTCACAAATCCGCATCTGCTTGAATACAATCCACTTTGATACGGTACTAAATAAAGGCTCAGTGGCTGTTTCTTGGTAAGTAGTGATTTATGACTGTAGTGTATACGTCTATGTGTGTTGATGTTGTTGCTGCCGCCTAAGGGCGCGTCACCTCGAAACTGGGGGCACTGTGGGTCCGTGCCAGGCTGTCTGAGCCTTTCGGAGCTGGTGAAGCACAAAGCCATCACACAAGCCTCGTGCTGTGGCCTGTTTCGACTGGCTGACACCTCCAAGGAAGACGATGACAGGAGAAAATGTCTACCCTGGCAGCGATTAGATTCGGAAGAAGCTTCTCTGCTAGTTTCTTCATGTCGGTGCCTCTGTCAGGCAAATTCCCTTGCTTCGTGGCTCAAACAATTGAAAGGCCCGAGAATGAGTGGGTGATGCGTTCATATAGACCACTGTGAGATTGACGAGGCTAAATAGTAAATGATATATCAATCGCCCGCCTATTTTTTCGGATGAAATCCCCTATGAAAGGATAACGGTATGCAGTATAACTGCCCATTCAATTATTCTGCTAAGGGTCCACAACATTCAATTGTTTCGTAATGGGTTGGGACTGAAAAGGTTTGGCTACATAAAGCGACTTGCAGATTTGGTTCGTTTGAACAGAATCTCCGATTCAATTTGTATTAACAGCACATGATGTCTGAATTACTCTGATTGGTTTACGATGACACATGGACACATTCCGCTGGCGTAGCTTCCCTTGCCAGCTCCCGACGTTGCCTCGCTGGATCAAAATGATGAAGGTTGCCTTTTCGATGTCATGTTGGCGGTTCATGTGGCCGGTCGTGTCGTTGTTCGTCCCGTTCCTACCCAGACGCTGCTGACGAGGAGGCACTCTCAGCAATGCCCGTCGCGCGCGGCGGTTGCGGTATTGGTCCTTGATTTCCGCGTGCGGGCAGTGCCACCGCCACCAGTGGGGCAAGGTTGTGTGCTACCGCGCATGGTGGCGGTGACCTTCCGGTTTGGCCCTGCTCTTCCGCCCTCTCCCATCCCAACCCATCCGCTCTTCCCCTTTGTCCTCACCTCATCCAACCAAGTCGCGCAACACCGGTTCGAGGGAATGAAGTGAATCGTTGCGACGAGTGTGGCCCCGCCGTGTCATCTTATCCGCGGCAGTTGGAGGGACGTTGTCCAGGACGACGGGGGTGTGTGAATCGCTAGGCTGCCCTCGCCTTTCCGCGTGAGTCGTACGTACACAGCTGCCAGTGCCACATCATCACTGCCCAATGCTCTTCCTGGTGTTCATCCGTTAGCCAGTCTGCCCGTATTGAAACCAAGGGGACTGCTTTTTCACCCAGGTTTATTCTGGAGCACGTGCTGCTGGTTCCTGAGTCTGCTACCTGACTGACGACGTTTAGCTTCCTCTTTTACGGAAGGCACGCAACAGCAGGCACAACTCAGCAACAGGAATAGGCGAAGTTCTCAGTTGAGCACTCTAGCTGATCAAACCTAAACCGTCACTTGCGCTTGGTTATCAACCATGTGCCAGCCTAAGTTTCTTCCGGAGCCGGAGGCCCCTACCGTGGGCTATGGAAGCAGGGTAAGCATCACTTTGCACGGCTAAGTCCGTTGAGGTTGCTGTGCTCCAAGGTTCATGGTCTGACAAACCTATCTGCTTGTGCAGGTCCGGCTTCCGACGGGCAACCGCTCGCGAACCATTTCCCTGCAGGAGCTCATGGAGCATTTTCACCTTCCGATAAACGAAGCTGCTTGCAAGGTACGCACACGATTCACGACATCGTTTTCCGTTTGTTATATTTTTGTGGCCGGTGCTGATCTAGTTCCTTCTATTTTCCTTTTTTTTTTTCCCAGTTGGGCGTTTGTGTCACCGTTTTGAAGCAGCAATGTCGTGAACACGGAATTCAGAGGTGGCCTTTTCGGAAGGTTCGCAAGCTAGACAACATGCTTCACGCTTTAGAGAATTCCACACCTCCCGAGCGTCTGCGGCCATTCGCGCTTACGAACGGTGAAGAAGAGGTGAGGCACTCGAGGCGCTCTACTCTTGCCGTTCGTGGTTCTACTGTCGTTGCGACTTTCGTTCGGGTTTCCAACGAGAAACGTCTAACAGGACAACACTGCTTTTATGTTGCTTCTTCTCCTTGCAGAGAAAACGAAAGATCGATACTGTGAAGGGAGCGCTTTGTCAGCTTCTTGTGGACCCAAACTCGGCTGCTCACCTGAAGATAGGAAAGCTGAAGGGGACCAAAGCGAAAGATGTTGGTACGAGAGACTGCACATCAGCCGTTTCTCCTTCATCGTCGCGCGAGATGTCTTCCTCTCAAGCAAAATCAGCGGGGAACGAAGCGGAGATGTTGGCAAAACCGATCGCGTATTATGGCTTCGAAAAGAGTTCGGAAGAGAACGTGCACGAGTCAGGGATGGACCAAGGACCGGTTGAGCTTGATTTACTTTCCCGTGTGGGTTGCAACGAGGAGTCGGAGAACGTGAGCGCGAGCAAGTGCAGCAGCGCGTATGCTATCTCAGGGGTCACTGACGCCCCAGCAGTAACAACGCCGGGGCTTTCTTCAGCTGAAGGCCATAACGAGTCTGTGGTACAGCTGCCTCAATCATATGAGACTTGTCAGCCTGCTTCGAAAAGACCAAGGGTAGCTTATGTCGAACCTTCAGTTACTCTGCCAGTAGCCAGAGATTTTCAGGCTGCTCCAGTTCCTGCGATGCCAGTAAGCCCCTGGCCGCTCATCCAGGGCTTTCCGACAGGCCTCGTCTCCCTACCGTTTTTGGTAGCAGGCCAACCGCCTGTAGCCTTCAACCCTGCGGTGACTGGTTTCATGGCCTGCAGACCTTGTCCCCCTCGTGTTTCCCTGTTCTAGAGTTTCTCCCCTGCTTTTGACCACATGACTAGCCAGTGGTCTTTATCCCCTTATAATAAATATGAAGGTGTGCACTGTTGTTTGTGCTTGTATATGGATCTCGAACTAAGATTAAGTTTGCTTGTTCAATGCCCAATGATGAGTTGGCATTGCGAAATAGTTTGAAGTCGCAACATAATTCAAGTTTAGAGAAGTCCTTGAGCTGTACAGTGGATTGCAGTACGGTGCCCAACGAATGATGTCTTCATCCCCAGTGCTGATCATGTAGGCCTGGCCTGGCCAAAGTGCCGCAAACACGCATCGATTTCGCCGCGCGCCGCAGATCGGCAGTCAGTTCCGCACGGACAGAGGAACAGCAAGAGCTAATGATAATCGACAGACTAGACAGGCCATCACTGTTGAGCACCTTGGGAACTCGGTTCGGGACGAATTCGAACTACTGAGACCAGGCCGACAGGGATCGCAAGAGCAAGTTTCTCGAATGGAGCTGCGGCGATTTACAGTGGATTGCGGTGGTTCCCAAGTATAGCAGCGATGCGGGCTGTCCGACTCCGTGACTAGGCACGGTAGGTTCGCCTGCCGCTTACGAACAGAGGAGCGGTTCGCCGCCATTCCCGCCGAGATGATGTACGCAGCATCCCACGCGTCCTCTGGTCCACCGCGTCGACCACTTCCCGTCCCGTCATCGTCTCCGTCTCCGTCAGGATCGACGGCATCGGCGGGCGATGGCCGGTTCGTCCCGAACCCGTTCCAGTACAATGCGCGGGTGGCGTCGGCGCTGGTGCCGTGCGTGCTGGTCCTGCTAGGTGCGGGAGGGCCAGTAGTTGTGGGCACGCTGGTAGCGGGGCTCATGCTCTCGTACGTGCTCGACGCGCTGCAGCTCAAAACCGCCGCGTTCGTCGCCATCTGGACGGCATTCTTCTCCACCGCCGCCGCCATCGCGTTCTCGGGGGTCGGCTTTGCGCCGCACGTGCCGGTGCCGCTCTCTCTGCTGGTGCTGCTGTCGTCCGTGAACCTCGTGTTCCTGTGCGGCGTGTGGGTGTCGCTGCAGTTCCGATGGCTGCATCTCGAACACCCTTTCGTCGTGCTCACACTCGAACGACTGCTCTTCGCCTGCACGCCCCTCACCGCCGTCGCCATCGTCACCTGGGGGCTAGTCGCCTCCGTGGGGATCGTGTACGCGCCGTATTACCTCGTGCCCGTGCTGTTCGCGCTCTTCTGGCTCTTCTCCCTCCCCGCTCCCTCCTCCTTCCGCGCCGCGAAGCACCATCCGCGGCTCCGCGCGAAGGAATCTGACGACGTGTTCATTCTCGGGTCGCTGGAGAGCGCGATTCACGTGGCCGTGCTGCTGTTCCTGCCATTGAGCTTCCACGTGGCGGTGCATCGCAACCGTTGGATGGAGTCAGCGGGTGATATCTGCGATGATCTGCTGCTCTTCTTCCTGCCCGTGCTCTTCCTGCTCGTCGCGTCCACCCGCGGCGCGCTGCACTGGGTCGTCCGCGACCACTCCAAGCTGCAACACGTGCGTAGCAGGGACGGACAAGGGACGTGGGAGGGACATGGGTGCACGACACGTGAGCGGAACGTGGAGGGGCTGGGGTTGACTGCTTGCTTCTCCTTCTTGCCTGCCCTCCTTCTCGCTCATGCTCCCCCTCCTGTTCCCCCTCCTGCCCCCTTCCCAGGTGCGTGTGGTGAACGGGACATTCGCACTGGCAGTGGTGCTGGTGTGCGGGGAGGTGCGGGTCATATTCCCCTCCTTCGCGCACTACATCCACTTCCCGCCGCCCCTCAACTACATCCTTGTCACGCTCGCCCTCTTCGGCCTTGCCTTTGGCTTCGCCGCCCACCTGCTGGGGCTTGTCACAGGGCTTGTGGGCACGTCCGTGCTCATGACTGTGCTGCTCGTCTCCTCAGTTGCTGCATCCCTCGTGCTTGGCATGCCCCTCACCGTGAGTCTTGCAGGCTGCTCAAAACACTCTCAATACGTGTAACATGCAAGTGTGCCCGTATATGCGCTGCTTCACTACTTCTCACCACACTAATCCCTCTGTCACTCTCTCTCCGCACTCCATCCCCACTCTCTCCCCTACCCCCTCATTCCATCTCCCAAGACCCCTCTCTGACTATGTCTCCCCAACCCCACCCACTTTGCCCCGTCGTTGCACGTGCTCCTATGCGCTTGCGGTGAGACTTGCTGATTTATGTGGCGTGTTCTTGAGGCTTTGCAGAAGGAGGTGGAGATTAAAGAGATGCGCACGGGAATGGTCCACCATGCAGTTTTCAACCCAAGCCCTCCTTTAACGAACCTTTTTTTCCAAAATGACGAGGCTGGTGCGATTATACAAGCAGCCTCACCATTTCGGGACAAAGGGTTCGCCATAGGAGGGCTTGGGTTGGGAACTGTATGGTGGACCATTCCTGTGCGCATCTCTTTATCTCCTCCGCCTTCTGCAAATCCCCAAGAACACGCCACACGAGTAAGCAAGTCTCACATCAAGCGCATAGGAGCACGTGCAACGACTGGGCAAAGCGACTCACTCCATCTCCCCAACCCCACCCTCTCCCATGACCCCTTATCTGACAAGCTCTCCCCAACCCACATCTTCTCCCTCCAGCTGTTCCCAGCGTCCCCCATAGCAGCAGTCCATCTGGCACGCTTCCACTCCATCCGCTCTCTCTCCTCCCCCACTCCGTCTCCCTCACCCCCTTACTTCCCCTTCCCTCCCCACTTCCTCCCGTGCATCTCACCCCATCCCGCCACCAGATGCTCCCAGCGCCCGCCACAGCAGCAGCGTACCTGGCACACTTCCACTCCTCCCGTTCCCTGACCTCCTACCTCATATTCGCAGCAGCAGCAGCCATCGCTGCCACCTGGTTCGTGCTCCACCACTTCTTCTTCCTCGCCCTCTCTGTCGCCGGCGTGCCGCTGCGCTCCATCTGCCAGGGGATGCTCGCTGCGCTGCTGCTCGCGCTGCTCGTGCCCGCCGCCACGCTGCTGCACCGGCCGCAGCGAGTGACTGGGGTGCTGGTTGTGCTGCAGGCTCTGCTGTTCGCATGGTGAGTGCACGTATGGGGATTCTGAAAGGCTTGTGGCTTTTCGCCTGGGTTAACGGCAAAGGCCGGAAGCACCTCGCACGCATTGTATCCCTCTCCTCTGTCTGCCTGCCTGTTCCTGTCTGATCTCCTCTCCCTCGCCTCATCTCCCTCCCATGCCTCAATCTCCCAAGTCCTTCCTCCCACGCTGCCCTCTCCCACATTCCCCTTTCCCACACCATCATCTCCCCGGCATGCATCCTCCTCCTCCACCCCCCCCCCCCCCCCCCCCCCCCCCCCCGCCTCCCCCCAGGCTGTCGGGCAGGTAGAGGAGGGTGTGTATTCGAGCTTTCTCGTGGTAACCACCTCGGTGGCAGGGCTGGCCGCGGTGCAGCGGCTGCAAGCGAAGCACAAGATAGCCGACTTCTGCGACGTCTCAAAAGCCTTCCATGCCCCTTTTTCCCACCCCCCAGGCTGGAGAGCCTGCTCTATAACGGGGATGGACGGGCGGAGGAGGGCGTGTACCCGAGCTTCCTGGTGGTAACCACCACAGTGGCAGGGCTGGCAGCGGTGCAGCGGTTACACGCGGAGCACAAGATAGGCCCGGTGGCGGAGTGGGTGGGGTCGTGCGTGTACCTGGCCAAGCTGCCCATGCTCGCTGTGTCCTCTCCTGGCGCCACGCTCTCCTCCCTGCTGCTTCTGCTTGCTGTCACCCCGCCCTTCTTCCTCTACCGGTGAGTGGGGGCGGGCAGCGGTGCAGCGGCTGCACGTGAGCACGCAGAGCACAAGATAGGGGCGGTTGCGGAGTGGGTGGCCTCATGTGTGTACCTGGTGAAGCTCCCCATGCTCGCTGTCTCCTCGCCTGGCGCCACGCTCTCCTCCCTGCTGCTACTGCTCGCTGTCACCCCACCTTTTTTCCTCTACCAGTGAGTGGGGAGCTATGCTTATGTCAATCGCTTGGGAATTCTTTAAAAGATTGGCCAAGCTGCCCATGCTCGCTGTCTCCTCGCCTGGCGCCACGCTCTCCTCGCCTGCTCGCTGTCACCTAGCCCTTCTTCCTCTACAGGTGAGGGGGGGGTATGGCTCTGTCACGCTTGAGAATTCTAAAATTAGCCAAGTTACCCATGCTCGCTGTCTCCTTTCCTGGCGCCACCCTCTCCTCGCTGCTGCTGCTGCTTGCTGTCACCCCGCCCATGTTCCTCTACCAGTGGGAGGGGTGGGATGGGGGCCGAGGTGTTGCAAGAGGAGGGAGGGGACGGAGCGACAGATTTGGGGAAGGAGAGTGACGAGAAACGGTCGTGTGAGTTTTTGGGGACGTGAAGTGAGTGGACATGGAGTTGTAGGCACGAGTGCAGGGGGGTCCGCCAGTTCATGGTGCCATCGCTTCCTATCTTGACCGTGCATAGAAGTGCGTGCAACGACTGAACATCATGTGGCAGTACAGCCCTGTGTTCGCTCCTCAATTGCCTAATCCCCTTGCCCATCCTCCCCTCGCACAGGGACAAGGCCCATGCACGCTCGCGCATGCGCCCGGGAATGGCGGTGGTGCATGCAGCAGCGGCAGTGGCAGCAGTGGTGCATGCGCGCTTCATGCTATTCGACATCGCCGTGTCCCTCACGGGCCACCGCCCCTCCCACGCTCTGCTCATCGGCGCTCTGCTGCTCGCTGCCATCGCTGCCTGCCTGCCCATCCTCCTCCTCCACTTTCCCCACTCCATGGTGAGTAGTGAACGCATGTCACACGCCTCTCTCCGCATTGTACATACCGCTCTGTGCCTATTCAGCATTCACCTGCACACCACCCTCAATCGCCCACACACTTCTTCTTTCCTTCCCGTGCCACTCCATCCGTTGCTTGACACCACATTCTCAACCCAGATTACATGCACCGTCCCTCATCCCTCCCATCCGCCCCCTTTTCCTGGATTCATCCATCGCCTTCACTCTCTCCCACTCACAACACCCTCTTTCCCTTTCACCCCCTTCCCCATCCCCACCCCTCCCTCACATCTCTCCCCCCACTAGCAGCAGCGGGGGCAGCGCTCTTCATGTGCCTGCAGCCGCCCCTCCCCCCTGCATGGCGCACGCTGTGGGACTCGGCGCACTTCCCCGATGAGGACGACCCCAACGACTCCACCATCTACGCCCTCCCCACACACGGCCCCCTCTGGCTCTATCTGCACGATAACCTCTCACTTGCATTCCCTTTCCCCCTCACCCCTCTCCCCTCTCCCCCTCTCCCCCGGCCCCCTCCCCCGCCTCCCCCCCTCAGTCTGCAAGGCGAGCAGCAGCGCTGGCAGCAGCGGGAGCAGCGCTCTTCATGTGCCTGCAACCCCCACTTCCCCCCGCATGGCGCGCTCTCTGGGACTCGGCACACTTCCCCGACGAGGACGACCCCGACGATTCCACAATCTACGCCCTCCCCACGCACGGCCCCCTCTGGCCCGCCTGGCTGCTCCTCTCCCTCATCCTCTCCGGCCTAGCCGCTTTCCTCCGCGCGATCCCCATAGGGGAGGTGGAGGCGGTGCGGGTGGGGTACGCAGTAGGCATGGGTGTGGCTACTGGTGTGTATCTGCAGGCAGAGTTTTTCCTCTTCCTGCCGCTGCTGCCGCGAGCTCTCCTCTTCCTGGCGGCCATAGCAGGGGCGCTGTTTCTCGTGCTGGCTCATCGGCCGCCCTCGTGGATTCCCCCCCACTCGCCGCTGCTGCCGGGGTTGTTTGCGGTGCAGGCAGCGCTGCTGCCGCTCACGTACCTGGCAGTGGGGAGGGCGGCACTGGTGGAGGTGCAGGGGGAGGGGGAGGCAGGCCAGGAGTATGACTTGTATGACGACACGCGGCGTCAGGTGAGGGGTTCGTTCGTGGAGGGGTGGGAGGGGGAGGAGGGGGGAGGGGGGAGTGGGTGCAATGGTGAAGGTGCCAGGGGGAGGGGAGGGGGAGGCGAGCCAGGAGTATGACTTGTATGACGACACGCGGCGACAGGTGAGGGGTTCGTGAGGGGCTGGCTGGGTGGGCATGTGGGTGTGATGGTGGGGCTGTGCACGGTTGAGATGGGCGATTTGGATGGTTTGGACGGTCGTTTGGGCTGGCTGGGTGAGAAGCGCAGCGTGCCGTGCACAGGGTGTGAGTGTGCCTAGGGGCAATCAGCAAGATGTCATGTGCATGTGAGGGTGAGCGTGTGGGAGGATTGTAGACTAGGTCAGTGCATGTGCCGCACCTCACAACAGCCCGTCGCTTCCCCTTCCCCATCACCCTCGTATTCCCCATCACCCTCCCCCTTCCTCCCCATCACCCAGCCCCCCCACTCCCCCACCCCCCTTCCTTCCCCATCATCCTACTTCTCCCCATTGCCCTCTTCCCCCCCCATGCAGGCAGCGCACACAGCACTAATGGGCATCTACTGCGTCTACTTCCTGCTCGCTGCTCTCCTCATCAACCTCAACCTCTCCTCGCCCCGCCGCTCCTCCTCCGCCTCCTCCCTCTCCTCCTCCTCTTCTGACCGTACTGGCCTTCCATCTGCTGCCAATGGCGCCTCTGCGCTGCCCCAGACCTCGCCCTTCGCTCCAAAGCACCGGTCTTTCCAGGTACTTGGGCCCAACGCACTGCGTGCCTCTCCTGTACCCTCCTCCCTCTCCTTAGCCTCACGCCATCTCTCACACTGCTCGCTCCCTAACTTGTACCCCCATCTCCCTCCCCTCACTCCCATTCTCCCAGCCTCTTCTCCCTCTTCCTCAGTCCTGTGAGGGAGATGAACCTGCTAACAGCTTTCACCTCACGCCCCTTCCCTTCCTTCTCATCCTCTTGCTATCTTTGCCTGTCCCCGTCCCTGTCTCATGCCGCCACTTCCCCTGTTCTCTCCTTCATCCTATCCCTCATCTTCTTCCGTTTTACCTCCCTCCCCCAGCAGCGGCACATGGGTCTACTAGCGACCTTCACCTCACGCTCTTCATGGATGCCCCTGGTGGGCAACGCCGCAACGCTCGCCTCCTTCCTGCTCGCACTCTCCCTCCTCACCACCCTGGCGCAGCACGACAGCGACCAACGGGCAATCTTCCTCATCGCACCCATCCTCCTCCTCCTCAACCCCCACCTCTCCTTCCCCTCCGCCTTCTCCCACCGCCGCCGCTACTTCCCCCTTACCCTCGCCTGCTCCGCCTACCTCGTTCTCTCCGTGCTGGTAACCGTTACAGCTGAAGCAGCCACGGCCGTGTATTACTGGGGGTGGAGCTGGGTAACGCTGGGTTACAATGTAACGCAGCTGGCTTGGACAGTGGGCATGGTGCTGCTGTGTGTGCCCATGCACGTGCTCTTCAACCTATTCATGTGGGAAAATGTGCGGAGGAGTGAGTATCTACTGCTGCTGCTCGCGCCAATGTGTGTACCAGCGGTGGTACTGCCGGGGGAAACGCCAGTGGTGCGGGTGGTGGGGGTGCTGGGGTTGATATATGCCTTCCTGCAGCTCCTCATCTCACGCCACATACGTGTTGCTGGCTTGAGACTAATCTAGTCGGCTGTAAAGCCGTTTCTTTGCTCTGACCGCTGGTATGGTAAGGCATCGTGTTTTTGCAGCATGTAGCCTCCCAGCCTAATTATATTGACCTGCCTTGCAGCTATAAACCATATGTATATCTGTCAAGATACCCAAGATAGACACAGCTATCCATAAACATTTATTTCTTGGGCAAGACAGATTCTGTACATGGTGCATACCGGTATGTTCCCAGTCCACAACCCACGGACCTCTGCATGAACTCTCGAGCTGCTACTACATTCCCACTGGAAGCTGCAGTCAAGCAGCGGGTGCGCCTGCAGCTTGCCATCGTGCACCAGGCAGGAGCACACCTCAACCCATACCATATGCCCTAGCACCCTCCTTGCTGCATTTGACCTACTACAGCCCCACGGGCAGGTGCTGGCCGGCCGCTACTCTATCTCGCTGGAAGCCGTGGTCAAGCAAGAAGGCCCTGCAGCTTGCAGTCGCGCTCCAGGCAGAAGCACCCCTCCTCACCACACTGCTTTGCCATAGCCCTGTCACCCCGTATGCCCTAGCCAACCCCGTGCTTTTGAGCTAGAGCCCCACGGGCAGGTGCTGCCCGGCCGCTACTCTATCGAGCTGGAAGCCATAGTCCAGCAGCGGGTGCGCCTCCAGCTTGCCATCGTGCGCCATGCAAAAATCAGGCAGGTCTACCTGGTCTTCCCGTATGTGCTCCCATAGGAACTCCACCCGGCTCACAAATGCCACTCGGGAATACAGGCTGGAGGGGAGGGGGGTGGTGGTGGTGGGAGAGCGGGGAAGGAGGAATTTAGGCAGGCAGAACTGGGGCAGGTCTACCTGGTCTTCCTGTATGTGCTCCCATAGGAACTCCACCCGGCTCACACAAACCATGCGGGAATACAGGCTGGGGGTGGTGGGAAGGAGGGATGGAGATGTGGGTGCAGCTTGAGAGGGCATGCCGGGAGGCAGAACTGAGGCAGGAACACCTGCTCCTCCCGTACTGTATGTGCTCCCATAGGAACTCCACCCAGCTCACACACACCAGAGGGGGCAAGTAGGGAGGGTGGTGGGAGGATGAAATTGAACTCAAATGGTGTATGTGTGTGTGTGTGTGGTGTGTGTGTGTGAGTGTGAGTGTGATTGTGAGTGTGTGTGTGTGCCAGCATTAGGAATGGCTAACCGCACCTTTATACTGGCAATGGTGAGGTGACTCAGAGACTCCCCCCCACCCCCCCTTCCCCCCTCTCCTCTTCTTACTTGTCACTCAAGCCCCCTGCATACCCTTCCCCTCCCACCTGTCACTCAGCCATGGGGACAGCAACCAGAGCCCGAGCCTGAGAGTCAGGCTCGGGTGTAGGATGTACACCGCGCCGACCCTCTGCTGCAGGTTCGGAGGGAGGCCTTGGAAGATGTCTCGGAAGGCGAGGAGAGGGTTGTCGTTGAGGGATTCGCACTCCGTGTGGATGTACAGGATGCTGACGTGGCGGTCGGGGCCGGCCAATGAGAAGATCTCGTGTAGCTTATAATGAATGTAGCGCTCCACGTGGTCTGTGGGGAAGACGTGGGCTGTTGAGGGGGAATTGGCGGGAGGAGTGGGGGGTGGGAAGGGGGGTGTTCATGGGAGGATGGGAGGATGGGGTGGGGAGGGGATGGACGAGCAGGGGAGACAGAGTATAGGAAAGAGAGAAAAAGGTTGGAGAGGGGCAGAAGCGGAGAGGCTAGTGGGGACATGCAGTGTCACCAGAAGGTCAAGGGCAACGAGTGGGCGCCATGTGGGGGGCAGCGAGTGGCTGTCACCTGGGAGGTATTTGCCGACGATTCGCACGACGATGCGCCCCTCCACGTCCTCGCCCTCGTCCTCCCAGAACTGCGTTGCATGGATCATGGATGACACAACGTGGCAAAAGGAAACAGCGGCCCAGTGGCAGGATGTCCGGATGGCAGGAAGGAGTGTGAGGGCAAGGGGGGAGGGTACCGGCGGTGGGGATTAGGCGCGGGGGAAGGGAACGACGGGAGGCGAAGGGGCGGGACGCAGGCGCAGAGAGACAGAGGCGCGTGCGCGCTGACTGAGTCGTGAGCGGGAGGTACGCGCGGAGGGAAGGATGGGGCAGAGGAAGGCGGAGACGGCAGGACGGCGCAACGAGGAGCGGCGGCGACAGGGACGAGCAGCGAAGAGGGGAGATTAGGTGAGAGGGGATGAGAGACAGGGAAGGGAGAGGAGAAGGGGAGGCGTGGCAGAGGCGGACGCGAAGGTGAGAGGAACCTACGCGCGTCTCTTCAATGTCCGAAAAGTCCTCCTTGGGCACGAGGGCCGCCGCTTCGGGCGGCGTGATCGCCGCGAGCTGCGTGCAAGTCGGTCGCGCATCAGACGAGGAGGTGGCGATAGATTCGGCGGGTTTGGCGGTGGTGGCCGCTGACTGCACTACTCGCACCTCCATGGCTCGTCGGGACGCGTGAAAACGATTCTGGCGAGGTGCTGGTGGGGTAACGGGACGCGACAGGAGAGTATTGGGAAAATGGCGATGGACGGACTTCAGGAAGAACAGCGGTGGGTGCGAAAGGAATGACGTTGATGGTTGTCCGCGGTTGAGGGGTTTCTGGTGCAAGACTCGCACACTCGCAGTTAATTTCTGAAAACGTTATTCATTGGCGAACTCTAACACGTGTAACGAATCCGTCCTGAATGTGTGAGGGTCTCTTGGATCGCGAAAACGAGTTACCTGTAAATGATTTTCGAACGCGCCATCCGCTGCCAGGTTCGCTTGGCGAGGATTCCGTTTCGTGGCAGCACATCGGCCTCACACGGTTGTCGCCAGATCGGCTTTCCACTGCCACGCAGACCATCACCACGTGGCGTTCCTAGTCTCTGACGTCGCGAGTCCAGGGGTGGTGACGAGATCTTCAATTCAGCCAATAAATTTCGGCCAGTACTGGAGACGTGGAGCAACTGACGTGGATTCCACAGGTAATTCCCTCAGGTGTGGCAGTTGGCGCGTGACGAAGCTGCCGCCATTCAATCCATTTCGCCGGGCTTGCGGTTCGGGAAATTACGGTTCCGCGGAATACGTATGGGTTCCGTGCGGTGACTGTGAGCTGACTCTCTGACTCCAGTTCTCTTCCCAACCAGGCAGACAGGTCACTCACACTCGGCGGTGTTCGCCAGCACATTTCTAAGCAAAAACGAGGGGATGACGACGGGATCAGGAAGGTAAGTCTCGCCTTCCTGATCTCGTCAGTTAGGGCTCGTTAACCTCCGTCAGCCTGGTCAGCCCGTAAAAATGCTGCCGAGCCTCTTATGACGTCCGAACCTCTTAGAAAAGTGAGGGCGTGGCAAACGCCCCCAATTTTTACCCATGTCGAAATGCTTGACCGCATATGGAAACGGGTTCTCAGTTTCCACCCCTGGCAAAAACCATCCCCCTGCGATGCCATAGTGGCGGTGTTCGCCAGCAACTCAGAAAACGACGGCATTTTGGCGGCATCGGCATGGTGACCGCATCCGGAACCGGGGTCGAAACTCGCCCAAGAGGTCTGGGCGTAATGCGGTCCGCGAAACTTCAATCCCCAAAACAAGAAATTTCCCAACCGCATATGGAACCCCCAGCCCCACCTTCCTCATCTAGTGGCGCGAATTTTACGCGCCACTTGAGAAGAAACGAGGGATGATCAAGTTTAACTAGGGCCTAGGCTTAGGAGCCTAGGCCCAACTAGGATGTCGAGTAGTTTGTGCCTAGGGTGAGAGTCGAGAAAGTTGGAAAGGATGGTTTCACTATAGGTTTCGAAGAACATATAGCAAAGGAAACAAATAAGGTGCACCACCAAACAAAGTTTATAATAACTACACTAACTACAGCTACAGGCAGTTACAAATATAAGTTCTGACACTCCCCCATAACTGCCTGCATCAGGAGTTTGTGCAGAATACAACCTGCAGGGGTACACATGCAAAATAATAAACAAGCAACAGCAGGTACTGCAAGCGGGCTAACACTAGCTGGTCACCCCCTCCATCTCCTCACCCTCCTCCTTCCCTTCCCCCACACTGCTGCAGGAGCAGCAGAGAGGGGGGGGAAGAGAGGAGAGGTGGAGGGACGGCTGCTGGTTGCCTCACACCCGCCACCCCGGTGCCACTCCCCCGTCTCCCCCACACCCTCACACCCTCCCCCCCAGCGGCAGCTGCAGCAGTGGGAACGAAAGGAGGAGGAGGGGAAGGGAAGGATACGACCCAACGCTCCAACACCCGCCACCCCCATACCCTCCCCCCCACGGCTGCAGGGAGACAAAGGAGGAGGGGGTGGGCGGGAAGAAAGCCGCAGAGCGACTACAATGTGTCGGCGCAGGTAGGTCAGGGGCGGCTGCAGTGAGAGCAGGTGCGGAGAGGCGCGTCGCGTGCCACGGGGCGCACGACAGGTAAGTTTAAGGTAAGGGCACCGTCGTGTGCCTCGGGGCGCACGACGAGCAGGGCACCGTCGCGTGCCACGGGGCGCACGACGGGCAGGTTTAGGGCACCGTCGCGTGCCACGGGGCGCGCGACGGGCAGAGTAGGAGTCACTCGCCAACCGGGGGCGGGACAATAGAAAATCGCCACGCGCCCTAGGCGCGCGACCGGAAAAACGTAGCAGCGGAAGCATGAGGCGGGCCCACAGGCCAGGACGTAACTCGCTCTGATAGCATGAGAAGAAACGAGGGATGATCAAGTTTAACTAGGGCCTAGGCTTAGGAGCCTAGGCCCAACTAGGATGTCGAGTAGTTTGTGCCTAGGGTGAGAGTCGAGAAAGTTGGAAAGGATGGTTTCACTATAGGTTTCGAAGAACATATAGCAAAGGAAACAAATAAGGTGCACCACCAAACAAAGTTTATAATAACTACACTAACTACAGCTACAGGCAGTTACAAATATAAGTTCTGACACCACTGACCAGTGCCAGACCGAGGTGTCAGAACATTATAGCTCATGCATATTGTGTAGGCTATAGTGGGGTAGTCCATAAGGGGTACAACCCAATTAGGGTTAGTACTTGTACCCAATTCATTCATAGTTCATTCATCCCTTGTTTCTTCTCATGGTATCGAGCAGGTTCCCTAACGGGAACGATTCCTAGGGCCCACCACTACGAGTTTTTTTTTTTTCCTGCCCGGAGCGCGCTTTGCTCCGGCCCGAGTCGCGCCCGGTGTGCTCTCATCACCGTCGCGCCCTCACTAGGCCCCTCACGGCCCCCTAGCGCCGCCCTTCGCGGGCCCGTCGCACTGCCCTTCGCGGCCGCGTCGCGCCGCCCTTTCGCGGCCCCGTCGCGCCGCCCTTCGCGGCCGCGTCGCGCCGCCCTTTCGCGGCCCCGTCGCGCCGCCCCTTTCGCGGCCCCGTCGCCGCCCTACCTGCGGCCTCGTCACCGCCCCTTTCGGCGGCCCCGTCGCCGCCCTACCTGCGGCCTCGTCGCCGCCCTACCTACGGCCCCGTCGCCGCCCTACCTGCGGCCCCGTCGCCGCCCTACCTGCGGCCCCGTCGCCGCCCTACCTGCGGCCCCGTCGTCGCCCTCCCCTGCAGCGGCCTCGGTGCCTACTCCTACGGCCCCGGCCCCTGCTCCTACGACCCCGGCGCCTACTCCTACGGCCCCGGCGCCGCCCTTCCCGGCTCCGACGCCGCCTCCCACCGGCCCCTCCGCCGTCCCTGATCAGGAGCCGCAGCCGCCAAGCCGCCCAGCGACCGAGCCGCCGGGCCGCCGAACCGCCCAGCAGCCGAGCCGCCGGGCCGCCGAGCCGCCCTGCTGCCGAGCCACCCGAGCCGCCGAGCCGCCCTGCCGCCGAGCCACCCGAGCCGCCCAGCAGCCGAGCCGCCCAGCAGCCGAGCCGCCCAGCAGCCGAGCCGCCCAGCAGCCGAGCCGCCCAGCCGCCGAGCAGCCCAGCAGCCGAGCCGCCGAGCCGCCGAGCAGCCGAGTCGCCGAGCCGCCCTGCAGCCGAGCCGCCCAGCCGCCGAGTCGCCGAGCCGCCCTGCAGCCGAGCCGCCCTGTCCGGTAAGAGCAGCGCCTCTCTCACAGCACTGCCCTCACCCTACTGTTTGCGCTACTAGTCTACTGATGTCATGGCTACCCCTAGTGTCCTCGCTTTTGACGCTGAGGGTCGGGCCATTGACTTTGAAGTCTGGATAGATGACCTGCAGCTTTTCTTACAGTGCGATAGGGCAGACGGCCTCTCCCTCTTTGACCTAACTTCTGGTGCCTCTCCTGCCCCCGCTGCTGATGCTGACGCCACTGTTCGCTCACAGTGGGCCACGCGCGATGCTGCTGCACGTCTTGCTGTGCGTCGCCACCTGCCTACCTCTGAGCGTGCGCACTTTAGCCAGTACAAGAGTGCTCAGACCTTGTACGACGCTGTAGTTGCACGCTACTCCTCCCCTGCCACTGCTGCACTGAGCCGCCTCATGCTACCGTACCTCTTCCCTGACCTTGCTGCCTTTCCCACAGTCGCTGACCTCATTACGCACCTCCGCACTAGTGACACTCGCTACCGTGCTGCGCTTCCTGCTGAGTTCTGCGCCAAGAACCCCCCCCCCATGTACATCACCCTCTACTACATAGTCACCCGTCTCCCTGACTCCCTTCGCGTAGTCAGGGACCACTTCCTCTCGGTTTGCCCCACCACTCTCACTGTTGACCTCCTCGAGAGGGCCCTCCTAGCAGCAGAAAAGAGCATAGTCGCTGTAGGAGCCTCTCGTGGTGACCCTCGCACCCCCATCTTTGAGGGGTGTTCCCCCTCCCCTCTTTTGCCCTCTGTTGCCTCTGCTGCTGCGGCCGACCTCGCTGGTTTGGAGTCGGTTGGGGCAGCGTCTACCCCTAGCGGGAGACGCCGCCCTGGCAAGGGCAAGGGGGGCAGGGGCGCTGGAGGAGCTAGCGGGGGCGGTGGAGGCGGCGGTGGGGGCGGTGGAGGGGGTGGGGGTGGCGGTGGGGGTGGTGGCGGGGGTGGAGGTGTCGGAGGCGGCAGTGGAGGCGGAGGCGGCAGCGGCGGTGGCGGAGGGAGCGGAGGTGGCGGCGGTGGAGGAGGAGGCGGCGGAGGAGGTGGAGCTGGTCGGGGTGGTGCTGCGCAGAGGGTCGGCTCCGGTGGTGGTCAGCGCCAGCAGCAGCAGCAGCAGCAGCAGCAGCAGCAGCGCACTCGTGACATCCCCTCCCCTCAGCAGCTCCGTGAGTGGTACACTGCACGCCAGAGGGGTGGGGGTACTGGTCCGTGCACCTACGTCCTGCGCACCGGCGACCGCGCGGGTGAGCAGTGCGGGGGTGCGCACTCCACCCAGCGCTGCTTTGGCCGCCTGACGGACGCTTGGCGTCACCAGTTCCCTGAGACCACTGAGATCCCCCGCTGGAGTGAGCTGTCTAGGGCGGGTGTAGCTGTCTTTGACCTTGACTTTGATGCTATTCTTGCTGCCATGTATACTGTGACTATTAGTGATGAGGGTGACTGTTACCGGTGTTTTCCGCCCGACCCGGGCATTGAGACTGCTGCTCTAGGTACTGGTGAGGCTGCTGCTCTAGGTGCTAGCGAGGCTGCTGCTCTAGGTGCGTCTGCTCCCTCAGGTGCTGGTGAGTCTGCTCTCTCAGGTTCTGCGTCGGCTTCGGCCTCCCACACCTTCACCCTTGACTCGGGGGCTTCTCGCTCCTTCTTTCGAGACCGCACCACACTCACGCCACTTGGCCGGCCAGTTGCGGTCTCTCTGGCAGACCCCTCTGGGGGTCCTGTCCTTGCTCACTTCTCCACTGTCCTCCCGTGTCCGGCGGCCCCCTCTGGCACCCTGTCTGGTCTTTACCTCCCCTCGTTCTCTACGAACTTGGTGAGTGGTGCTGACCTACAGGATGCGGGGGTTCACCAGTTCACTCCTGCGAGTCAGCGGGTGACCCACTGCACGGACGCTCGGACAGGCCGACACCTGGCCACGTTTACACGTCGGCCAGGGTCGAGCCTGTACACACTGACCACTGCGTCTCCTCCAGTCCCTGCGTCTGGTCAGGTAGCTGCGTCGGGTCAGGTGTTTGCTGCAGCGTCCAGGTCTGGTCCTGAGTCTGCCCCCTGCTCGTGTCGCCTCTTGTCTCACGAGACTCTCCTCTGGCACCACCGCCTTGGTCACCCCTCCCTGCTTCGTCTCCGGAGCATGGCCTCCCGTGTCCTTGTCTCTGGTCTTCCCTGGTCCCTCCCTCCCCTTCCTCCGGGGCTTGGCCCTACCTGCGTCCCCTGTGTCGAGGGACGGCAGCGGGCTACCCCTCACTCCTCCCAGTTTCCTCCGACAGAGGCCCCGCTGCAGACGCTTCACATGGACGTGTGGGGCCCGGCCCGCGTCCGTGGACAGGGTCACGAGCGCTACTTCCTGCTGGTGGTTGACGACTACTCGCGTTACACCACAGTCTTCCCCTTGCGCAGCAAGGGTGATGTCACTGAGGTGTTGATCGACTGGATCCGCGCAGCTCGTCTCCAGCTCAGGCGGAGCTTCGGCTCGGACTTTCCTGTTCTGCGTCTGCACTCTGACAGAGGCGGAGAGTTCTCCTCTGGCCTTCTGCGAGCCTACTGTCGTGCACGAGGCATCCGCCAGACCTTCACGCTTCCGGACTCTCCACAGCAAAATGGGATTGCTGAGCGCCGCATTGGCATGGTCATGGACGTCGCCCGTACGTCCATGATGCATGCGGCTGCCCCCCATTTTCTGTGGCCGTTTGCGGTTCGGTACGCGGCGCATCAGATCAACCTTCAGCCCAGGGTCTCCATGCCGGAGACCTCCCCAGCTTTGCTGTGGACGGGGAAGGTTGGCGATGCGTCTGCGTTCCGTGTCTGGGGATCTCGGGCGTTTGTCCGCGACTTGTCTGCGGACAAGCTGTCCCCTCGTGCTGCTCCTTGCGTCTTCCTGGGTTTCCCCCCTGACGCCCCAGGGTGGCAGTTCTACCACCCCACCTCTCGCCGTGTTCTGTCCTCCCAGGACGTCACGTTCGACGAGTCGGTCCCCTACTACCGCCTCTTCCCCTACCGCACTCCGTCCCTCCCCCCGCCACCGCTCTTCCTTGTACCAGGTCCCCCCCCGGTAGACCCCCTCCCCCCTCAGGGTCCTGCCCCTTCAGGTGTGTCCCAGGTAGACGCTGTTGAGCCTGTCGAGGTCGCTGGTGACTCTGGTGCTGCTGCGGGTGCTGAGCCTGGGGGTGCTGACTCTGGGGGTGCTGAGCGTGTGGGTGCTACGCCTGGGGGTGCTGAGCCTGGGGGTGCTGAGTCTGGGGGTGCTGAGTCTGGGGGTACTACGACTGGGGGTGCTGAGCCTGGGGGTACTACGCCTGGAGGTGCTGAGCCTGGGGGTGCTACGCCTGGTGGTGCTGTGCCTGGCGGTTCTCCGGGTGCTCCTTCTCGCCGGGAGCCACTCTCTCCCCAGGAGCTGCGTGAGTGGTTTGCCCGGCGCTGGAGGCGAGCTGCTGGAGCTGGAGGTGCTGCGGGTACTGGAGGTTCTGTTGCTGCTGAGGGAGCTGGTGCCACGGGTCCCGGAGGTGCTCGTACTGGGAGTACTGGAGCTGCTGGACCTGCGGGTACTTCTGGAGCTGGAGTTGCTGCGGGTGTTGGCGCGGAGGCTACTGCTGTCGGTCCTGGAGGCGGTCCTGCTGGGGGTACTACTGGTACTGCTGGGGGTTCTGGAGCTGGAGCTGCTACGGGTGCTGGTGCTGTCCCTCCTGTGTCTGGAGTCGCCGCGCGGCCTCGGCCGTACTTCGTTCCGCTCCTTCAGCAGGTTCTTGGTCTCCCGCCTTCCACTGGTCCTCCTCCTCCCTTAGAGTGTCCACAGCCTGTCCCGTCGCAGTTACAGTTACAGCCGGCCTCCCCACTGCCTGCTCCGTCTCCCTACACTGGTCCTACTGGAGGTCTTGCTGAGCGTCGTGAGCCTGCGTCTCGCCCTGCGTCGCCTGTCCGTGCTGCTCGCACTAGTGGTCGCGGTTCGCGTCAGCGTCCTCCTCCTGTCCCTGGCACGCACCGGATGTCTCTGCGTCCGTCCACTGCTCCTCTGCGTGCCCCTTTGCCTTCTCCTCCTGAGTCTTCTCTTCCTGCTCTTGCCGACCCGGAGTCGGACTCTCTTCGTGCTGCCAGTCCTACTGTCACGCGTCTCCTTGCTACTGTTGTCACTGACCCTTCCTTTGAGTCCACTGCTGCGTCTGCCCTAGTTGCTGAGCTCGTTGACTTTGCTGCTCGCTGTCGCCTAGACTACGTCGCCAGTCTTGTTGCTGAGTCTGAGTCTGTCTGTCCTCCGTCCGTCGGGGGTGAGTGTGCCCTTGGCACGGACGTCCTTGAGGACAGGCAGGAGGAGTTCCAGTGCTTGGCCGCTGCTTCACCTCATCTCGTGTCCGTACTGCTTACCCCTGAGGGAGACCCGGATGCACTTGACATCCTGACTCCGCGCTCTTACGCGGAGGCGATAGAGGGTCCCTACTCCTCTCAGTGGCAGGCAGCTATGGACGCAGTGATGGCTTCCTGGAAGTCCACAGGCACCTACGTTGACGCTGTTCCCCCTCCTGGGGTGAACATCGTCAGTGGCATGTGGATTTTCAGGGTGAAGCGACCGCCGGGTTCTCCGCCTGTCTTCAAGGCGCGTTACGTGGCTCGTGGCTTCAGTCAGCGGCAGGGAGTTGACTACTTTCAGACCTTCTATCCCACCCCGAAGATGACCACTCTTCGGGTACTGCTGCACGTAGCTGCTCACCGTGACTACGAGCTACACTCTCTTGACTTCAGCACTGCTTTCTTGCAGGGCAGCCTGCACGAGGAGATCTGGCTGCGTCGCCCACCTGGCTTCACTGGGTCTTTTCCTCCTGGCACCCAGTGGAGCCTACGGCGGCCAGTCTACGGTCTCCGCCAGGCACCGCCTGAGTGGCACGACACACTGAGGACTACACTTGCGGCTCTTGGGTTTGCTCCCTCTACTGCCGACCCGTCGCTGTTTCTGCGCACCGACACTTCTTTGCCGCCGTTCTACATCCTCGTGTACGTCGACGACTTGGTCTTTGCCACAGCTGACACTGCAGGACTAGCCCACGTGAAGTCCGAGCTGCAGAAGAGACACACGTGCACTGACCTGGGTGAACTGCGCAGCTACCTTGGCTTGCAGATCACTCGGGACAGAGCACGCCGCACCATTACCCTGACTCAGTCACACATGGTGCAGCAGGTCCTTCAGCGCTTCGGCTTCACGTACTCCTCGCCTCAGGCCACTCCTCTGCCTACTCGCCACTCGCTCTCAGCTCTGCCTTCGGATGAGTCCGTAGAGTCGAGTGGCCCGTACCCAGAGCTTGTTGGCTGCCTCATGTACCTGATGACCTGCACACGACCTGACCTTGCATACCCTCTTAGCATTCTTGCACGCTATGTTGCTCCTGGGAGAGACAGACCGGAGCACATGGCTGCAGCGAAGAGGGTGTTGCGCTACTTGTGCAGTACGTCGGGCATGGGGCTGGTGCTTGGAGGGCAGAGTCCAGTGGTCCTTACTGGGCACGCAGACGCTTCTTGGGCTGACGACCAGGCTACGCAGCGGTCGTCACAGGGTTACACCTTCAGCCTTGGTTCCGGCTCTGTTTCGTGGCGGGCTACTCGCTCGTCTTCTGTTCTCGGCTCCAGTTGTGAGGCTGAGATCTACGCAGGAGCCATGGCTGCACAGGAGCTTCGCTGGCTCACCTACCTGCTGACTGACCTCGGAGAGTTGCCTCGTTCTCCTCCAGTGCTGTACGTAGACAACAAGGCCATGCTGGCCTTGTGTCGGGAGCAGCGACTGGAGCACAGAACGAAGCACATTGCTCTCCGCTACTTTCTTGCTCGTGAGCTGCAGCAGCGTGGTCAGCTGCGTCTTGCGTACGTGGCCTCTGAGGCCAACACTGCTGATATCTTCACCAAGGCGCTTGCGCCTTGTGACCATCAGCGCTTCTGTACTCAGCTGGGCCTTGTGCCTACCTTGCCTCACTTGCTCACCTCTTGACCTTGCTTGTACTGTTACATATATATATACCTGCTCTTGCTTGTCTAGCCTTTTTTTTTTTATATATATGTACTCCTGCATGTGAACTGGCCTTGTGGCCTTGAACTTGTGCTCGGAATGTGTGGTGACTTTGTGATCCACCCTGAGCTTGCTTTGCTTTGCTTGACTGGTCTTGTGACCCCTTGTTCTCCCCCACTTTGCCTATGGGGGTGTGTCAGAACATTATAGCTCATGCATATTGTGTAGGCTATAGTGGGGTAGTCCATAAGGGGTACAACCCAATTAGGGTTAGTACTTGTACCTAATTCATTCATAGTTCATTCATCCCTTGTTTCTTCTCACGAGGGCAAAAAACGAACCAGGGTAACAAGCGCAAAAAAAAAAAAAAACTAATCTACGGAGTTTCGAACGATTTCGACCAAGTCATGCGCGGGGGGCACTACGAAGGTGTGTTCGGGAGGGGAAAAATGGGGGGTATTCGAACCCCCCTTTGTCAAACAACAGGCTTGTTCAGAGGTTCCCCTCTGAACGGCAATGCGACGGCTGTGCCATCGCTGTGCTTCGAAAAACGCGGCATGGCGAGGCATGGCTTGGGGATAGAACTTTGCCTGAGGACGAAGTTGCGTCCCCGCTTCCATATGCCATCGAGCAGTTCGTTTTGGTGGACAAATGGGGGCATTCGCCAGACACCCACTTTGATTGTAGGTTTGGACGGTTGGGGAGGCTCGGCACCTTTTTTACGGGCTGACCAGGCTGACGGAGGTAAGCGAACCCTAACTGACGGGATCAGGAAGGCGAGACCCACCTTTCTGATCTCGTCATCATCCCATGGGTATCGTTCTGTGGGCGCATTGGGGGTGCTTGGCCTCCCTGACGAATATTCTAGGAACGCGCTTGACAAGACTTAAAGCCCACGTCGAGCCTCCCAACTCGTTATTGTGTACCGAACCTGGTAGTTTTTCTTGTGCGCTCATGGGTAACAGAACGCATCACAACTAGTCCGCTCGGACCTTACTTCGAAACTTCATTTACGGGCAAACGGGAGGCACCGCCCGTGCGAACCCTATCCGCCCAT
Source organism: Closterium sp. Naga37s-1 (assembly GCA_947471745.1). Taxonomy (NCBI): domain Eukaryota; kingdom Viridiplantae; phylum Streptophyta; class Zygnematophyceae; order Desmidiales; family Closteriaceae; genus Closterium; species Closterium sp. Naga37s-1. The sequence continues at coordinate 160,478 of CANJKZ010000107.1, forward strand.
CCGAGGTAGAATAAGGGGACGCACAAGCAATAACGGGCAGATCTGAACGCCTGTTTTTGGGACATTTTGCGATGAATTTACTCACCACAAAAACATATCAAACGAGAGGCTAGGGTGATCCCAAAGGCCGAAGGTTTGTGAATGGTTGGGATGAAACGTTTTGAGCATCCTGGGCAGCATGGGCATGGTCAACGAAAAAAAACAGAACTGATTGCAAACCTAGCAGCGAACTTCGCCGATACCGCGGGAGTGTTGACCCCTTCGAGGAACATGCTTCCCGCAGGGCTTGTGCGGGGGGCCTTATTTGCTTGTGCGGCAAGAGAACGATACCATGGTTTTTTGCTTCATTGGTGCTGGCGAACAGCACCAGTGAAAGGCGATGGCATGGCTGTGGCATTGCACGGCAGAGGGGAACTGCGGAAGGTGGGGCTGGGGGTTCCATATGCGGTTGCGAATTTTCCCGTTTTGGGAATCGAAGTTTCGCGGACCGCATTACGCCCAGACCTCTTGTGCGGGTTCCGCCCCCGTTTCCAGATGCGGTCACCATGCCGATGCCGTCAAAATGCCATCTATTTTCGAATGTGCTGGCGAACACCGCCTTGCATGCCAGCCGAGTTCAATTCCTTACCTAAAATACAGTACCATAATAGCATCCCAACGACCAGCAGAGATCGTTGTAGCTCGCGCATCTAACATTCCTCGGCTGCCGCTCCTGCCGCTGCTGCCGTCACCGTCGCTCCTACGCACATCCGTCGCCGCGTGTGCCTCCGCACCGCACATTTCGCTTCGCGGATCCAACGTATTGTCAACGACAGCAGTGGACTAGTTTCGGAATCTACAAGCATAAGGCGCGCGTTACGACCATCTTGAACGCGTTTTAAGTCATCCGTGATCATGACGACGACTGCGCTCTCCACTCTGCCGCCCGGCGCTTCGAGCCGCGCCTTGATGACGAGCGGCTCGTGCAGCCTCGCGTCGAAACAGAGCGTTCAGGTAGACATGCTCGATCATGCAGGGACCTGTCAGCGCGCTCCACGTGTCCCTTGGACTCTTTCTTATTCAGCTTCTCGCGTTTTCCTGATTGGTGAAATGTCTCTTCGGCTCCCGCTTCCTTCAATTCCTGGGCCTCACCTGTCATCGTGTCGCTCTCCCTGCCCCTGCCCTTTTTTCTACCCCTGCCCCTATTGCCCGACCAGCATCTCCTGCTGCCCCAGGGAGCGCGCATTGCTCGGCGCGCTTTGACCGCCCATGCAAGGTGAGATGCGGGGCGATGCTGTGATGGTCCTAGTAGGCGCGTCGTACCAGACCGCCGATCTGAACCGCCCTCCACCGTGCAGTGCCTCTCCGCTCTCGTCATTTTGCCGCCCCTCAGCTGCTCTCCTCGCTGCCTCTCTACACCTCTCCCCCTTGCGCGTAACGTTAACCCCTGTCGCCCGCATTCCGCGCGTTCCGCTGCTTGGTCCCCCTCAACTCTCCGCCGCTCGCCAAGCCTGGTTCCCTGCGCTCAGCCCTTCAAACCTTTGTCTTTTAATTTCCCTCTTGCCATTTATACCAATCAGCGGCATTGCTGCGTCAATGTCAGCCGTGCTGACGTCAGCGGCGGTGGTGGAGGCGGAGGGGGAGGCGCAAGCGGTGGAGGGGACGCAGGCGCAAGTCCGCAAGGGGCGGGGGAAGTCGGGCGGGCGGCAGAGAGTGCAGCGGCGGAAAGGGGGCGATGGGGGAGAGCTCGAGGGCGAGGTGAGGCCGTAGCCCGTATGTGGTGGGTAGAGGGTGGTTGGTGGGTTGGGTGGGCGAGGTAGGCTGTGACTGATGGTGGTTTGGTGGCTATGTGACGGAATAAACGAACGGAAGCGATTGTCAGTACATTACACACAGGATCAAGCCATTAACGAGAATGTACATCAAACATCCCTGTTCTCCTCACCTCGCCTCCCTTCCTCTCTCTCACTCGATCTCCCTCCCATCCCCCCACGTCCCCCTGTGCGCGGCAGGAGGCGGCGGGAGTGCGGACGAACAAGCTGGCGTGGCTGGCGGACGAGGGCGTCATGCTCGACTCCGAGGTGCGCCCAGTCATGTGGTGCTGGGGTGGGATGCGGTGCGGTGGGGTGCTGGGTGGTTGGGTGCAGCATGCTGCGGCCAAGTGTGCGTGCGCGCATTGCTATCGTGGCTGGCGGACGAGGGTGTCATGCTCGACTTCGAGGTGCGCCCTGTGCAGTGCTGGGGTGCGGTGCTGCATGGTGGGGTGAGATCGGGTGAAGCTTACTGCTCTGGGCTGGGGTGTGTGTGCTGCCAGGCAGCCATCGCACCAAGTAGTGCGAGCTATCGCACCGTGCCACAAACATTTCAGCGCCACTGCCAACCTTCACTCTCGCTCTTCGTCTCTCCCCTCCCCCGTCCCACAGCGCACGTTGGCACGTGTGACTCGAGCCATAGCGCGGTGCTCGTCCGCGAGGGAGGCGCTGGGGAGATGGCTGTTGAGTCGACTCATAAGTTCCCCGACCTCCCCCATCTCTCCGCCCCTCCCGCACCTCCCCCCCACAGCGCACGTTGGCGCGGGTGAATCGGGCCATAGCGCGGTGCTCGTCCGTGAAGGAGGCGCTGGGCGTGGTTGAGGAGATGAAGGCCAAGGGACTCAACGCCGCCAATGAGGGTACGCCACGTGGCACCTGCCACTGCCACCGTCACAGGCTATACATTGGATTGAACAGCTGGAATTGAGAAGGCACTGGCATTGTCCTTATGGCCGAGTGACTGCAATGAATTAACAAGGTTGATGAAAATTACCTTGAGATTGAATCTGCAGGATGCACAGCTGCTATGCACTATCAAGTGGAAGATGGCCCAACTCTAGTTTTCTCCCCTTTCCCCTTCCCTTTCCCCCTTTTTCCACCCAATCCCTACAGGCACGTACCAGGCGCTGATAACGGTGTGCAGGAGGCAGCGGCAGGGCGAGAGGGCGCTGGTGGTGTATGCGGCAATGAAGCAGGCGGGCATGGCGCCGGGCATGCTCACCTTCAACGCGCTCATCTCCTGCTGCCACCAGGCTCAAAGATTTGAAGACGCCTTTCGACTTAAGGTGTGTGTGTTTTGCAGGAGGTTTTAGAGAATACTTAAAATTACCCTAGGAAGTCTTGGTGGGTGGAAATGCTGAGGCGCCTTATAAGTTGGCAGTTTTGGCTGGCACGCTGTGGACTCTGAGTGTGTCTATGTGGGGCCATCCTTTTGTCGGGTGGAGATGCACACCAAACGGGGAGATTCACAGTAACCTGCAGCCACAGCTGTTGTGCACACGTGTGCGCTCACACCCACACATGCCTGCCCTCCTCGCCTCTCATCCTCCCCCGTCCCTTTCTGCCCCTGGCCATCTGTCCGCCCATCTGTGCATCTGTCCTTGCACGTGCCCCCGTGCATCAGGCGGACATGGAGGCGCAGGGATTAAAGCCCGACGTGGTCACGTACACGTCGCTCATGGCGCTCGTGGTCAAGACCGGGCCCTACCGCGGCCGTTCCTCTCCCTCCCAGCGGTGAGTGCACCCTCCTTGATGGTCAGTCCCTCCCCCCAGTCACTCCATCCCACTAGTGGGCCCCTGGTTCATTTGCCGTTTGCTGGAGGGCAAGGCAGAGGTGAAGTGCATGTGCTGCATGGCGCCCAGCAGTCACTCCTTTCCATTCCACTCCCACCGCTGAGCCCCTCACTTGTTAGCCTCTCCCACTTACCACAGAACAGCCCTGCAGTAAGTGCATGTGTTGGGTAGCGCATGCGAGATGTGAGCGGAGCGGAGCCAGTGCAGCCTGACGCCGTCACAGCACAGCACCACCACCACCACAGCTCACTGTCGCTGAGCCAGCACCACTCGCTGCCTTCGTTCCCCACCATCATGCTTCACAGGTTCGAGCGGGCCATGCAGCCACATACAGAGATGCGCTCACCCGAGCGTGGGGTTCAGCCGGACGCCATCACCTTCAACACGCTCACCACCACTACCCGCTCCCTTCAATCCCCACTGCCATACATTGCAGGTTTGAACGAGCAATGGAGCTGTACAGGGAAATGCGTTCCCCCGAGCGGGCAGTGCAGCAGGACACAATCACCAGACCTCACTCAACACTGCCCGCTCCTATCAATCCCCTCTGCCACTACCCCACGCACAGGTTCGACCGAGCAATGGAGCTGTACAGAGAGATGCGCTTCCCGGAGCGAGCAGTGCAGCGGGACGCCATCACATTCAACACGCTCATGCTGGCTCAGTGCACCTCACTGCCTTCCTGCTGCTGCCCCATCCCACCTCGCAGGTTCGACCGAGCAATGGAGCTGTACAGGGAGATGCGCTCCCCCGAGCGAGCAGTGCAGCCGGACGCCATCACCTTCAACACGCTCATGTTCGCCGCCGCCCAGGCGAAGCTTCCTGGGAAGGTGCTGGAGGTGTACGGCATGATGGTGGCGGACGGCGTGCCGCCCAACCAGATCACGTTCGGGATTCTGCTCGAGGCCGTGGGCAGCGGCGGACGGCTGACCGCCGCCCTGCAGGTGTGTGTGTGTGTGTGTGCATCCCAGAAGGTGGTAGGGAGGGAGGGATGGAGGGAAGGAGGAAGAGGAAGAGCACCTCCAAAGAAGAAGCATTGCAGAGGGGCGTGGGGAGGTATGGATGGGAATTCATTCAGGTTGCGTTGAGAGGCAGGGATGGAGAACTGAAGAAGGGAGTGAAGGGTGGATGGAAATGCTGGAAACCCTACTCAACCCCTCCCCATACTCATCGGCTGCTCTCTGCCCTGACCCCTCTGTGCGCAGGTGTTCAACGAGATGCGGGCGGCAGGCATCCCCCCCACCACCTCCACTTTCAACTACCTCATTGATGCCTGCGCCACCGCTCCCCGCCCTGACGTGAGTGCTCACACACCGTTCCCCACCCCTCAACGCTCTGTTATCGCTCCTTGAGAACCTTTCCCCACCCCATAACGCTCCCCCCCCAACCACCTCCCCCTTCAACCAACTCACTGACGCCTGCGCCACGGCTCCCACGCCTGCCCTGCCTCAAAACTGACCTCAAGCCTGATGTCGAACCTGACCTCACACCTGATCTCCAACCTGACGTAAAACCTGATCTCCAACCTGACGTCAAACCTGATCTCCAACCTGACGTCAAACCTGATCTCCAACCTGATGCCTCAAACAGCATTCCTCCCCACCACCTCCACCTGCATCATCTCGTTCATGCTTGCACCACCACGCCCATGCTTAATGCGAGTTAAACCACCCAATTGCCCGCACCTCTGATCTGATAACCTCCCTGCACCGGTGCTAACCCCCCTGCACCCGAACCCCTTGCCTCTGCACCGTCCCTGTGCTCCTGCAGGCGGTGAAGGCCTGGAGCCTCTTCTCCGAGATGGAAGCTGCTGAGAACGTTCGTCCCAACGCAGAAACGTTCAACCTCCTCATCACCGCCTGCACCAAGGTGGGCAACAGCTTTGAGTTCCAGGTTGAATGTCTCGGAATTAAGGTTTTCGGTTTAGGGTTTAGAGTCTTGAGGATCGCTGTTTTGGTGCTGTGATCCCACTCCCTGTCCACCTGTGTGTGTCTCTGTGTGTATCGCTGCGTGTGTCTCCGATGCGCCGCGGCAGGCGGGCGACCACGACATGACGAGGGAGAGGGGGTACACGAGAACCATCACCACCCCTACCTTCAACAAGCTCATCCACTCCGCTCATCTCTCCCTGCCTCTGTCTCTGTCTCTCTGTGCGATCTGTGTCTGTCCCTGTCTGTGTGACTCTCTGTCTGTCTGTGGTGTATCTGTGCAGGCGGGCGACCACGAGGGGGCACTGAAGGCATTCGGCATGATGAGGGAGAGGGGGTACACGCGAGCCATCACCACGTCCACCTTTAACAAGCTGCCTCTGCGATGTGTGCCTCTCTGTCTGTCTGTGGTGTGTCTGTGCAGGCGGGCGACCACGAGGGGGCACTGAAGGCATTCGGAATGATGAGGGAGAGGGGGTACACGCGAGCCATCACCACGTCCACCTTCAACAAGCTGCCTCTGCGATGTGTGCCTCTCTGTCTGTCTGTGGTGTGTCTGTTCAGGCGGGTGACCACGAGGGGGCCCTGAGAGCATTCGGCATGATGCGGGAGAGGGGGTACACGAGGGCCATCACCACGTCCACCTTCAACAAGCTCATCCACTCCGCTGCTGCCGCCCCCTCTGCCTCCACCGAAACCGCCTTCCAGGTACGCCCTCCCCTATTGCGTGCCTTCTAGGTATGCTTCGCACTCAGGTACGCCCTCCCCTGTATGCCTTGCTTCCAGGTACGCCCTCCCCTGTACGCCTTGCTTCCAGGTACGCCCTCCCTTGTACGCCTTGCTTCCAGGTACGCCCTCCCTTGTACGCCTTGCTTCCAGGTACGCCCTCCCTTGTACGCCTTGCTTCCAGGTACGCCCTCCCCTGTACGCCTTGCTTCCAGGTACGCCCTCCCTTGTACGCCTTGCTTCCAGGTACGCCCTCCCTTGTACGCCTTGCTTCCAGGTACGCCCTCCCTTGTACGCCTTGCTTCCAGGTACGCCCTCCCTTGTACGCCTTGCTTCCAGGTACGCCCTCCCTTGTACGCCTTGCTTCCAGGTACGCCCTCCCTTGTACGCCTTGCTTCCAGGTACGACCTCCACTTTACGCCCTCAACTCCCACTCCTCACCCTCTCACCCATCCTCCTACCCGTCCTATCCCTCTCCCCCTTGCCCCTTTTCCATTTCTCCCTGCCCTCCCTCACAGCTATACAGCCAGATGCGGGCAGAGGGCCACAGGCCAGACGTGGTAACCCTGGGAACGCTCATCACAGCATGTGGCAAGGACGGGGACGCAGCACGCGCCATGGCAGTGAGGCAGGAGCTAGAGGCCGAGGGCGTGCCGCCCAACGCTGCCGTCTTCCACGCGCTCATGGCCGTGCAGGGCCGCGCTGGCTTGTGGCCGGCGGCGCTCGGCACGTTCCGGGAGATGCAGGGACGGGCGGCGGAGTGGGAGCAGAAGGGGAGCGGCACCACGGTTATTGGTGGCCCCAGAGAGGTGAGCATGGAGAGCTTGTATGGCCTTGCTGGGAAAGGTGAGGGTATCTGAAGCATGGGATATTTTTCTCAAGCTAATCAAGCTGTTTTGAAAGACCAGCATAATGCCCACGCATAAATCCCTGTCTCTACCATGTCTCCTCCCCTCAGTCCCCCTGTCCTCCAACCCCTCTCCTCGCCACCTCTCTCGCCGGTCGGTCCTTGCATGGCTTGGCTTCACCAATTGGATCCGCCCCTCATTCCCTCCCCCTCCCCCCTGCCCGTAGCCTTGCTCGTCTTACCCCCGTCACAACCAGAACCCCCTGGCACCAACCCTCCTGGCGTACACAGTGCTGTTTAACGCGTGCTCCGGCCCCGAGGGGGCAGAACAGATGGGTCCGCCCCTCATTCTCTCAACCCTCCCACATGCCTGTGGCCTCGCCCGTCTCACCCCTACCCCTGCCCCGTGCAGAACCCCCTGACACCAACCCTCCCGGCGTACACGGTGCTGTTCGACGCGTGCTTTGGTCCCGAGGGGGCAGATGCAGCGATCAAGGGCCTCGTGGAGAAGGGGCACCAGCTCGCCCTCACACCGGGTGAGTTCTGAGTCTCCATGCTTACAAGCTCGCTTCCTTTCCCCTTCTCCTTCTTGTTGTCAAGCTTATACTCTTCCTTTCAACCGGCCCCATCCAGTCCCTCCCTCCCATGTTCTCGCCCCTCACCTAAGCTTCTCTCGCCCCTCACCTAAGCTTCTCTTTTACAACCTCGCCAGTCTGCCACTCCCCCACCCTGTCTCCTCCTTCCCCCTCGCCCTTACTCCTGCCAGCCCTGGCAGCAGCGGTGGAGGTGTACAGAGAGGCAGCATAGGCGGGCACCTTCGCGTACTGCGCGTTCTCTCACCTCATCTTAGCTGCTCCTCTTCGCGCTTACCTGTCTGCCACTCTCTCCCTCTTCCCCCCTTTTCCTCGCCAGCCCTGCTAGCAGCGGTGGAGGTGTACAGAGAGGCAGCAGAGGCGGGCACCTTTTCGCACTACGCCCTCTCTGATGCCTACAGGTCAGCACCTTCTGCTCTCTGCATACTCACCCACCCATCTGTATCGCGCCGTTTTAACGACATCTCATTCCGTCATACTCCACTGCAAGCACCGCTGCCGCCTCCCTCCCTTACCTCCCCCTCCTAAGCTTGCTCCCCTCCTTCCTGCTCCACGGCCCTCCGTCATCCCTGCGCCCGCTTCATTTCCCCCCTGCTCCACACACTCCCCCGTACACGGCGTCACATGTGTGATGTGCGCAGCTCCACACCCCCCGTGGCCTGCTGCACCTCGCCCCTGTTCCCCTCCCTCACCATGTCCCACGTATTTTTGAGTCGATGAAACAGGTCGCCTTGACTAAACAATCTGCTTTTATCCTACATGATTTTCCCACCCTGCATGGCCTCACAGGTGTGATGTGCGCAGTTCTACACGTCCGGTGGCCACCGTGGCTCTTCTCTCCCTCCTCATGCACCTCGCCTCTCCTGCCTCTGCTCATGCCGGTGCTGCTCCTGCAACTTCCCAAGATAGTGCTTCCGCTACTGCTGCTCCTGCACCTGCCGCCGCTGCTGCCACTGCAGGAGCCTCAGCTGATGACTCGTTAGTGCGCGACTTGGCTATCGTTACAGGAATGTCGCGGGCGAAGGTGAGCTGATGTCCACACCATCAAGCGTATATCACAATGATCCAAGTTTCACTTCTACATTTGCAGCATCTCACCCTCCTATGGTACACTACACACCATGTGAACATCCACCATCAATCATTCTTCCCTATGCCGTGTCTCTCATCTCATCTCATCCCTGTTCCCACATGCAGAACCAGCCGATAGGAGAGGCGCCGAGGGGCAGGTTTCCGAAGCTGTTTGTGAGTGTGGATCGGACGCTGCAGGCGGTGGGGCTCAAGGGCAAGAGCATGCGCGCGCTCACCATGCAAGCGCTGTCTGTGGACGGCCAACAGCTCGCGCAATGGCTCAAGAATGATGCCGCGGCTGTGTTTCCCGAGTTGAGGAAGTAGAAGTGGAATATTTGATTTGGATTGTTGAAAGGGGCTGCAAGAAGTTCCTGTGTCGTCTATTGGTGATTTTGTGTGTCAATATTAGTTATTTGTTGTAAAACGTACAAAATCTACGCTGTCCTCAAACCATTCTCCTGCGGTGAGAATGATGAACTAGGATGTATGACTGTAACGCGTACACTGCCAACACAAAACCTTGCGAATTTGCGTCCTGATCTGCGCTCGATCAGCAAAAATGGCCGACTCATGGCTGAGGGTGTCTCGGGAGTACCGCGCTGCGGGCATCCTGCCGTACAGCTTCGACAGCGACGGTCGGCTGCTCTTTCTGTTCCAGGCAGAGGCGAGCAAGAAAAAAGCGCACGCGCGGAATGGGCTACGGCGGAACGCGGGGCGAGGGAATGGGGCAGGAGCGGGTGGAGGAGTGGCGGAGCACGTAGGACGGGACGAGAACGGGGAACGGGGCGAGCAGGGGCACGAGGGGCAAGAGTGTGCGCGGCAAGAGCGCGAGGAGGCGGAACGTCGTAGTGGTGGCGGCGCAGAGGACACGAGGGGCGCTGCGCACAACGTTGCTTGCGCTGATGACGGCGATGGCGGCGCGGAAGGAGACGGCGCGGAAGGAGACGGCGCGAGAATTGGCGATGAGGAAGCTGGTCGCTTGATCTGCGCGGATGCTCAGTGCGCGGAGGGGAGCTCGGGCGCGGACGCCCGTTGCACGGAGGCGAGCTCGGGCGCGGGAGGCGGGGGGAGCGCGCAAGGATGTTCGAGTGCCCCGGGCGACGGGGAAGCGGACGAGACGAGCGGCGCGTGGAAGGAGGGCGGAAGCGGTCGCGAGGGGAAGGATGAGAGGAAGCGAAGCGGGGTTGCGGTAGTGGAGTGCGGAGATGCCGCGCGACAGGGGGCAGAGACAGGCGGGAGAAGAGCGGATGAGGGAGAGAGGGGTGGGAGAGGAAGGGAGGGAGGAAGGAGGAATAGGAGAAGAGGGCGAGGGAAGAAGGGTGAACGCACAGAACGGAAGGGTCCATGTGTTGAGGATGGAACGCAAGGGAATGGGCGCGAGGAGAGTGATGAGCGAGAGGAGGGTGATGAGCGAGAGGAGGGTGATGAGCGAGAGGAGATTGATGAGCGAGAGGAGAGTGATGAGCGAGAGGAGGGTGATGAGCGAGAGGAGAGTGATGAGCGAGAGGAGGGTGATGAGCGAGAGGAGGGTGATGAGCGAGAGGAGGGTGATGAGCGAGAGGAGGGTGATGAGCGAGAGGAGGGTGATGAGCGAGAGGAGAGTGATGAGCGAGAGGAGGGTGATGAGCGAGAGGAGGGTGATGAGCGAGAGGAGGGTGATGAGCGAGAGGAGGGTGATGAGCGAGAGCAGAGTGATGAGCGAGAGGAGGGTGATGAGCGAGAGAGCGAGCTACAGGATGGGAAGGAAAATGGTGAGCAGCAAGGGGATGGGAAGCAGAGGAAGGAGGAGCAAGGGGAGGGGCAGCAAGAGCAGGAGGAGCAAGGGGAGGGGAAGCAAGAGCAGGAGGAGCAAGGGGAGGGGAAGCAAGAGCAGGAGGAGCATGGGAAGGGGAAGCAAGAGCAGGAGGAGCATGGGAAGGGGAAGCAGGGGTTAGAGGAGCAAGGGAAGCAGGGGGTGGGGGATCAAGGGACGGGGCAGCACGAGAAGGAGCAACAAACGATGGAGGAAAGGAGGAGGAGGAAGCAGCAGGCACGTGAGCTGAAGGCGGAAATCAGGAGGCAGCAGAGGGAGAGGCAGAAGCAGCAGAAACAAGAGAGGAGGAATCGGAAGCCAGATCAGCAGAAGCAGCAGCAGCCGCAGCAGCGAGGGCGCGTGGGGCCGGTGTATCTGATGGACTTTGGCGGCAAGATAGAGGATCAAGACAACCATGCACCCACTCTCACCGCCGCCCGGTGAGCAACGCCCCTGCCCTATCCTCCCCTCTCTGCCCTGCCCCGCCGTGCCCTGCCCTGCCACGCCATGCCATGCTGTGCCCCGCCCCGTCCTGCCCTCCCTGTGACATGCGTCCCTTGTGCTCTTCTCCGCCCATCTGTCCCCTAGCCCCATGCTAAGCCTGGTGCATGCCTCGCGTCCCAACTCCATCTCATGCGCACCATCCTGTCCATACCACTACCCTGTTCTACTTTACGTGTCATAGTTTTATCCTTTCCCATGTGACTCTATGCAATGTGTGCTTATTGCGCAGGGAGTATGTGGAGGAGCTTGAGGCTGGCTGCGAGAAGCTGGAGGGCGCCATGTGGCAGAAACGCGTCGCTGATGTGGCAGCAGCTCTGGACCAATCAGAGGCGTTCTATTGCAAGGCTAGCAAGTATGTTCTCTTCCTGTGCGACGAGAGGAGTCTCAGGGATGGCAGCAAGGATGTGACATTAGGCAGTGTGACTGAAGGTGAAGTTACTCTAGATGGCGTGACTACAACTAGTGCATCTTGTCACTCCGGCACAGCTGAAGCAGCAGCAACAGCTCCAACTGCCGCTCAGCTAAGCAGCAGGTGGGTGGAGGCATCAGCTGTGGTGGATCATCTCTTAAGTAAGAGCCGGCTGCAGCCGCCTCTGCATCTGCGTCTCTATCCTTCCGGCCCTATGGGAGGCGTTCCGGCATTCGTATATCACATCTTGAGGCTTCAAGTAATCGGTGCTCCTTCTGGCATTGCCTGTCTCCCTGCATTAAGTTCGGTCGAGTTGCCATGCTCCATCGATACCTCAATCAGCTCACCATCACTGGAGAAGGCTTTACAACCAGCGCTTGCAAGCTGAAGTTAGTCCTGACTGCTCTCTCACAACCTCACTGTGAATCCTGTACTCAGTTTATGTTCAACTGCATCCGTAATCCATTCACTCCACTGAAATCAATTGGATATCATTTATAAAACAGCTTTCATGATTATAATTGTTGGATACTGGTACAGATTGAGATCCCAAATTAATAAACCACGCACTGATCGGACTTACCGTATGAGATTGTATTGTAAGGTGTAGAAGGATCTATTCGAAAAGCAGTATATCCTACGCTGCATTTAGCGAGGATGAAGGGGTTTCAGGACCAACTTGTTGTCGTCGTGCAATCAACAGCTGGCGGCCACCTGGAGACAGTCGTTACATTATCGTTTTGTGTGACGTGGCGTGTCAAATGAATCCTCTCAGGTGCACCAGCAGTTCCGCAGTGGGCCAGTGGCCCAAGGGTTTCACGTCCGGACAAATCAAGTGCGCGCATTCAGCTGCGCGAAAACATAGGCGAAAGGAGTTGATTCGTCGTCTCGTGCAGGTTCACCGTTCTCAACTTTTCTCAAGTGCTGACGGGATTCACCTCAGCCACCAATCACAGCGCCGTACGGCGAACCAAGCAGTCAAAGTGCATTTTCCTCCAATCCCTGCCGTACAGATTGCACGTCAAGTGCACGAATGCCCTTTCTCAGAGCCAGGTGAACCCTACACTTCGTTCGCCTACTGCCTACAGGCTACATCCCCCGCCCCCGACGCTCGGTCCGTACCGTACCGTGTACACACTTTGTTTGCCCTAAAGATTACCACCAAATTGCGAGAATTGAAAGGGGCGTTTTCTCTATGTTGGGCGTTCCTTACCTTACATTTCTTCAGGAGGATTTCCTTCCCGCTGGTTGTGTCTGGAGCTCGTCTCTTGACTTAGGATTTCCTCCAGCAGCGTCGCTTCTCACATGGAGGTCCTTAGCGGCTCGTTCGGCGATCCAATGAGCGGCATTCGCAACGCGGCTGAGGCCCGAGCGGAGATTGCGCGAAGAGTCGTTTCTAACTTGCGATCCGGCGCACATCCCAATCTTTTCGCAGAATCTGACGAATTTTCCGACGTAGGAGAATTCGCCGACCAGGCAAACTGGATCGACTCGGGTCGCTTCGACGAAAAGCTTCCACCGGAGGGGGTCGGCCATGCGGAATGTCCGGAGAGCGGCGCGCCGCTGAGGCGAGGCAAGTCGCTGGGAGCGCCGAAGCAGAGCTGCCACGCGGTCAGCGGCGATACGCTGTCACCCATGTCCCCGCGCCTTATTTCCGAAGCCAACGTATGGGAGGATTTCTGGCATGTTGGGAGTGTTGCCGGCGCCGGGGAAGACCTAACGCGGGTGGCGCGCGCGGGTGGCGCGCGGGAAGAGCTAGCGCGGGTGGCGCGCAAGGTCGTGGCTTCCGCCACTGCCGCTTCTCCGCGCTCTCGCCGTGATTCCCCGCCGAGCGCGGCGGAGAACTCGGCGGAGCGGGTCGAGGGCGAATCAGACCTGTACGGCGTGGATGCATCGGCCAGGACTGATAACCTTTACGGTAGGCGTGGTGATAGCGAGGAGTGTTTTATCGGGGATGAAGATTCTCCCCAGTATGTGGGAACAGGAGAGTGGAAAGCAGACGGGCCGATTTTTTCGACGGGGGAGGAGGAGAATGTGAGAAGCGGCGGTTACGGTGGCGAGGAGGGTAGTGAGAGCGGCGGAGTGGCGGAAGGCGAGGGGGATTTGTACGGTGACGAAGAGGAGGGCGCGGAGGATGCGGAGGACGCGGAGCAGAATGACGAGGCGGATATTAACGAGGATATGTATGGCGGTGGCGGCAGCGACGGGGAGGGGGGATTGAGCGCGGCGGAGCGGGAAGAGGGGGGCCTGCGCGGAGGCGAGGGGAGTGGGGCGGGGGAAGGAGTAGGCGGGGAAGAGGAGGGTGAGGGGGAGGATTTGTACGGCGAGTGCGGCGATAGTGACGCGGGCGAGGGGGAGGAGCAGGTGTGGGGGGACGACTGGGGCGGTGACGCGGGCGACGAGCGGAGATTAAATGAGGGGGATGAGGAGGAGCGCGAAGAGGGAGGGGAGGACGGGGGAGAGTTGGGCGGAGATGGGGATGCGTATGGGGGGTGGGAGGGGGAAATGCACATGCACATGCAGCAGTGCGAGTGGGAGGCAGAGGAGGGAAGGTTGTGGGAGGAGGTGGGCGAGGGAAGTGAGAGGGAGAGGGGCCAGGGGGAGCGGGAGGCGGGGGAGGAGGAGGAGGAGGAGGAGCAGGAAGGAGGGGGGGAAGCAGGGAGTGCAGGGGATGGGAGTGCGCTGGTGGTTTCACCTCCACGCTCCCTAGAGTCGTGTGCGGAGGAGACCCCCTGTTTGAGCACGCTCTATCAGCAGCTGTGCCACGTGGGAGAGCGCGCAGCAGAGGAGTACCCTGGCTCTGAGGATCTGTACGACGCCACGTCAGCACACGGCGGTGACACGGCAGAATTGGACGAGGCGGCAGCGGGCAGAGAAGGCACGGCGGCAGCAGAGGGCAGCCACAGAGTGGGGCGCCATGGCGGCCTGCCCCATCCTAGCTTGTCCCATCCTACCCTCCCGCATGCTGCCGCCCCGCCGCATGCCGCCCTGCCACATGCCGCCCTGTCGCACGCCGTCCTGCAGGGCTTCCGGCAGCGGGTGCGCCTCTCATTGGACGTGGAGGTCGATGCTGACTCATCCTACCTCGCTGATGACGTAAGCGGTGACGACTTCGACTTACCTAGCGAGGATGCTAGTAGCGAGGTGCAGGACGGCGAGGGGGGCGTGCCGGGCGGCGCAGCAGCAGTGGCTCGGTATCTGGCGGAATGCGCTCGTGATGGTGGTGATGGTGGTGATGACATGAGCGCTGGTTCTGGCTTTGATAATGGTGCTGCTGGTGCTGGTGCTGGCGGTGGTGCATGTGACATCTACGTGCATGTGCAGCGCACACAGGGGAGCGAGTGCGAGTCCGGGGAGGAGCTATTCAGCCACACGCTCAGCGGCAGCCGGGGCAGCAGCGCTGGAGAGGAGTCGCATGCTGCAGGGGTGGGTGCAGCAGGGGTGCGCATGGCGATGCATGGAGACGGGGCGAGTGGCTTGGCAGGGCCCGGTGGTGTGGCGAGTGGCACGTGGCATGTGGGGCGGAGCCCACTGGGAGGAGCAGGCCGGCAGCAGGGCGAGGCGGTGGGTGTGGGTTTCAGTGACCCAGTGCAGAGCGTGGGAGTGGGTTTCAACGACCCGGCACAGGGCGTGGGAGTGAGGCAGTATGACGGTGCTGCCTTGCGCTCCCATGGCAGTCTCAGCCCGCACAACCGTAGCCCACACGACCACAGCAGCCCTCACACGCACACCAGTCCGCACAGCAACGTTAGTCCGCATGCTTTTAGCAGCCCGCAACACATGAATAGCCCCCCCAGCAACTTCAACACGCACACCAATGTCAGCCCCCACACCAACAGCAGTAGCCCTAGCACTTTTCAAGGGCATTCGAACCGTCACGGTGTGCCAGTATCGTCCCTCTCTCCACACGCCCTGCCTTCGTTGCACGAGGGGCACGAGACAGCGCAGATAGGGCAGCATGCTTGGCAGCACAACTGGCAGCACGAACCGCAGCAGCAGTGGCAGCAGCAGCAGCAGCAGCAGCAGCAGCAGCAGTGGCAGCAGCAACAGCAGCAACAGCAGCAACAGCAGCTGCAACAGCAGCAGTGGCAGCAGCAACATGAGCAGTGGCAGCAGCAAGCAGAGATCCAGCAGCAGCAGAAGCAGGCAGCACAAGTTTCGGTGTCTCCCACATCTCGACTGGCCCGAGCACTCTCCATGCAGCCTGCTGCCTCCTCTGCTGCCTCTTCCTCTGCTGCTGCTGCGGCTGCTGCCGCTGGGGCACTGAATGGATCTGCACCACAAGCCCAGCACTTCCCCCGCAACTCCCCCACCAGCGCGTTTGCAAGCACCGGGGCAGCAGCAGCTCGTCTGGCCCGCACAACCTCAATGCAGCCTGCTGCCTCCTCGACTGCTGCTACTGCTGTTGCTGGGGCACTGAATGCCACCCCTCCACAAGCCCAGTACTTTCCCAAAAACTCTCCTACTGGTGCGTTCACACATGCTGCAATCACCGGGGCAGCAGCAGCAACTCGACTGGCCCGCACCACCTCCATGCAGCCTGCTGCCTCCTCGGCTGCTGTTGCTGCTGGGGCACTGAAAGCAGCTGCAACGCAAACTCAATACCTTCCTGGAAACTCCCCAACCGGTGCGTTCACACATGCTGGAGGCACGGGGCCAGCAGCAGCAGCTCGTCTAGCCCGCACAGCCTCCATGCAGCCTGCTGCCTCCCCCTACCCCGCTGCTGCTGCTACTGCCACCTCTCCGTATTCCACTGCTGCTGCTGCTGCTGCTGGTTCTCCCTTTTCAGCTGCTGCTATTGCAGCGGGGGCAGTGCAGGGCGGTGCAGCCCTCGGCAAGCAAGTGCCTGGCAATTCACCCACCGGGGTCTTTGCTCGTTCAGTGAGCATGGGGGCAGCAACGCAAGCGGTGCCGGCAGCAGGCAGGGGTGGGGGTCAGGCCATGCGGGGTCTGCAGGTGGAGCTGCCGAGGAATGTGGGTAAAGGTGGCGGCAGGAACGCGAGCAGCACCAAAACCACAGGTGGCACTGGCAAGAAGGCGAGCGGTAATTTGGCAGGTGCTGGTGGCGCTGGTGGTGGTGCAGAGACAGGGAGCAAGGCTGCACTGAGCAAGTCCCCCTCTCGTGCTCGCCTGGCCTCGTCCCTCTCCCCGCCCTCTCGCCGCATGAATGAGCTCCTCTCCTCCTCCACCCTGCCCCGGGTCCCGGTAAAGACACCCAAGGGTGACAAGGGGGGTGGCAGTGGGAGTGTTGAGGGTGGGAGTGGTCAGGGTGGGGGTGGCAGAGGCAAAGGTGGGGGAGGGGAAGGTGGTGGTGGGGTAGGCTACACCACAGGGAGGTTGCTGCAGGCAGAGCAACAGAGGAAACGGCAGCAGCGGCAGCAGAAGCTGCAGCAGCTGCTAGGGAAGGACAGTCCAAACAATGCCACCCGAGCCAACTCCAACAACGCTGGAGCAAGCAGCACTGCCGCCATTCCTGCCGGCAACAGCAGCAGCACTGCTGCGTACACTCGCTCTGCTTCTCTCGCTCGCAGCACCTCCAAGCTCATGCGAACAGCCTCTGCAGTGGGCGCACAGGAGAAGGCCGGGAAGAGTGGTGCCAGTGGTGCTGGTGGTGGTGAAGGGGCGGGAAGAGGAGGGGCTGCAGCAGCACTTGCCAGAAGTAGCAGCACTGTCGCTGCAGTGGCAGCAGGAGCGGCAGCAGCAGGGGTGGAGGCAGGTGCATCGAGAGCAGGGCTGCAGCGCACCAAGAGTGGTAACAAACTCAAGGCGGCAGTGGGGAAAAGCAGCGCTGCCAAGTCCCCTGTGCTGCCTGCAAGGGCGGCACAAAGGGTGTATGTCGGCAAGTAGAGGGAATGCCATGCCACCACCAGGTGTAGCTATTCTGTTGAATGGACAAACCCCATGTGACCTGCATACCCAGCAATGCTAGAAAAGTAAATCAAATTTAATTAATAAAACCACTATATTCCACATAAGGTAGCATATCTATCATAATGCATTCGAGTCCTCTACGCAAGGACCTGATGCTAGTACCGTACCACTGCCCACAACAAATCAAATGGAAAGATCTCGTATGTGCCCAATGCAGTCCGCCCAATGCAGTCCGCCCAATGCTGTCCACACAGTACCATGCGCACAGTGCTGTGTGCCCAGTGCCCACTGAACAAAGTGCCTGCACACTGCTCCCTGCCTAGTGCCCGCCCCAGCTTGCAAAGAATCCTCTCAAGTGGCCCTTCTTTCCCTGCCCTGCCCCTGCCACTGCCACTGCACCCATCTCCCCTGCTGCCCCACCTGTCCCTGCTAGTGCGCCTCCTGCTGTTACCGCCACACCATGTGGTGCAGGCAACCCCTCTGTAGGCCCACCCAGCTCCACCACACGCACCGCATTCCTAGCAGCCTGCGCCTTCACCCGCCTCTCCACACTCATACTCCTCTCAGGCACTCCCCCTCCCCTCCCCCCACCACCATCCCCACCGCCCGCCCCCATGCCCTGCCCTGCCTTCATCCCGATCCGCCCCCCAGCCCGCACCTGCTGCGCTGCTCCGGATGCCGGGCCTAAGCTGCAGCTTCGGAGAGGCGGGCCGACGTTGATGGGTTTGGGGGGGGAGCGGGGGCTATCGGCAGAGCACCAGGGGATGTCGAGCATGGGCAGGGAGGGAAAGTCCCTCCTAGCAGGGGGAGCGCCTACAGGAGTCTGGATTTCGGTGGGAGACAGGGGCTCTACAGGGTACAGATCAATTATACCGTTCGGGAGGTAGGGCGGCGTGGGCGAGGGCGCTTTAGCTGACATGGACCGTGGCATTGCGGTTCGGCTGCTGCTGCTGGTGGAAGGTGATCCGTTATTGGCAGATCCGTTACTGGGATTGAGACGTCCGGACTGTGCGCGGCGGAGGGCTTTCATTTGAAGTTTCCCTGGTCCGGGCTGGCGATAGGCGTATTCCGGCTGCCCGTTCATCTGCCCGTGGATATACCCCTGCCCATGGCTGGGACCGTGCTGCTGCTGGTAACCACCTTGTGGGATTCGCTCCAGCTCTTCGTCTGGAACGCTCATGCTTCGTGCAATCACAGATGGACGAACGTTCTGCCTCACTGGCTGTGCGCATTGCTGGTTACCAGGCTGGTTACAAGGCTGATTACCACTAGGCCGCGGCGCGTTACACCCCCCTGCAGCACCAGCAGCACCACGAGGGGCAATCCCCGGCCCTCCCTGCTTGCACCTGTCTAGATCCATCGAACCGCTTCCCATAATAGCGCGATCCCCGCTGATGCACTTGCGCATTGACCGCGCCTGGTTGGAAGCCAGCCGCCCACCTGCAGCGTTCCCCGCGGGCAACCGCGCCCCGCAATTCCCGCCGCCAGTACCGGCGTACGCGGCGTTGCTACCATGCATTAGCTCCGCGGGCTCGTCGCCGACAGAAGCGCCGGCGATCGCGGCGGCTGCGTGGTCTAAAGACGCCGCGGAAAGACTAATGGAGCGATTCTTCGTGGGGACGACGGCGGCGGAAGCGTAGCGCTTGTGTTGCGGAGGCGGGGGTGCGTTGATGCGCTGTTGGCGGTGCTGGTGGTGATGCTGCTGCTCGTGCTCCGCGGCGTAGTGTCCCGCTGGCGCTCTCTGCGAATAGTCCACTGACGCAGCGGACGCCCGTGTCCTGCTGCGGGTCACATACGTATCTGCGTACTCGTTACTAGGCTCCCCGTTTCGGTTGGGTTCTCGGTACTCTCGAAGTTCGGACCGGCCAGCGGACTGCGATCGACGGTAACTGTTTGGCGGAACGCGCAATTGCTGCTGCTGCTGCGGCTGCTGCTCATATTGCTGCTGCTGGTGCGGGTGATGCCTTTCGGGGTGGGAAGCTGCGTGCGACGGCTGCTGCTGAGTCGCCGGCTGCTTCAGCGGACTAAGCCGCTCCCTCGCTCCCTCGTTACGACGTGAACTATGATCCCTTTCCCGTTCCCTCTCTCGCTCGTACCCGCCGCGTCTGGGACTATTCCGCTGCTGCTGCCTCGCGCTGTCGCCGCTCCTGCTCGCATCCCCCTTCCTCAACGGCCTACCCTGCGACCGGTTCCGCGACTGTTTCCTGCACGAATCCGGCGACGGGCTTGACCGATTTGACCGGCTTGACCGGCTGGACCGGCTCGTCCTGGACGCGTTGTCGTCGGAACCGCTCCACGATTTTGCGTCACGCGGAGACTGCGTTGACTCTGGGGAACTCAACGACTGCCTTGACTCCGGCGAACGCGGCGACCGCGTAGATTCGGGAGAGCGCGGCGACCGCGTTGAGTCAGGGGAACGCGGCGACCGCGAGCCTGAGCGACGGCGCGAGCTGCCGTTCGAGTCGCACCTTGTGTGGCGTCTGTCGCTGCTTCGAGGCGACGAGCGATTGCTGCTGCCGTCATTGTCGCTGCCGTCAACATCGCTGCCGTCATTGTCGCTGGCATCACTGGCTTCTTCGTTCTCGCTAAAGTCGTCGTCAGTACAGCTATCAGTAGGCTCGTCCTTACTCTCGTACTCAGTACTATCTTCGTCAAGGCACTTCTCGCTTGGCCGTCGGTCATGGCGGTTCGCTCTGTCTACACCGTCCCTTCCACTGCCTGCTGCTACCTTCTCCCGACCGTTGCCGCTACTGCTAGCGCCTCTGCCGCCGGCTCTCCCGCCACCTCTACCGGGAGCTCTACTCGTCCGGCTGTGCTCATCCTCCGAGTAGCTGTCAGCTGACACGTCATCATGACGACCCACGGGAGATTCAGCGCACTCCTTGCCCGTTCTGGCACGCTCGCGGCGCGTGCCAGATGTTCCGCGCGTTTGTGTGGAAGACTGACGTGGCGCACCTGTTGCGTAGCCCATAAAGACACTCTTTTTGGTTCCAGCACGCTTTCCGCTCTAAGCGGTTACAATTATAAAGACGCGGGCAAGCCGATGAACGTGTGTCAGTTAGGAGGCGAGCGAGAACACAGGGAATCTGAAGGAGGCATAGATTGGAGAAGAGGATGTGGAGTAGGTCCATGTCTGACGTAAATTGCACACACTCCAAGGCTTGCTTGCTTTTGCTCGAGCGGAGGGGAATGGTGGCTGCAGGGGAAGGCTGGCTTGCTTGGCTCTGCACTGCACTGCACCACCACGCGGGGTGACATGACCTGGAAGTTGTTGGCACAACAAGGGGAAGGGGACAAGGAGCCACCACCACCAGCTGGTGCGGGCAGCACCCTCAGTGGTAGTACCGAAGGAGGTGAGCCCAAAACCGAGCCAGCTTAGCTCAAACCATACCATACCTTTTCCGGCCTCTCAACTCGAACCAGGCCAAAATTGGCCAAACCAGAACCTTTTCACTCGAACCAGACCAAAACTGTCCCAGGCCAGGGCCTCACGACAGTAATTGGTCTAGGGAAGCCACGTCACACGATTCTCTCGAAATGTCATTCGCTGTCGATTCATGTTATTGTCAGCCACAATACGTGAACCCCAGGTTGGTGAACAGTAGAACCGTGTAACAGACCAATTCGCCAGCGACACGCTATGTCCGCTACCCCTTCAATCGTTTTCGCTAAACATTTCGCAAAACTGTCACAGGCATCTCTTCGCTTGGATCTGACAGAAGCCAAGTCCTTCCCAAGATACTCAGACCCAGCAGCAAGATCTATCCAACCCCAACTGCTTCACACCCAAGTTCCTTCCAACGGCTAGGGTAGGTTCTCCTCAATTGGCTTGCTGACTGACATGAAACTCACACGAGCCGCTGTGTCTCAATTCGAATTGTCGGTTCGCCGTTCCCGCCGGTCGACAACGTCCACTCGATCAATCTGATCCCTAGATCTGTTTCGTAAGAAAACCATCCAACGATCTAGCTCATTCAGTCCCTTTTTTGTGCTGCCAACGGCCATCCCTCCCGAAACCGAACCTCAATGTCCGAACCCTTTCGGAGCCGCGCGGCCTAAAACAAGGAGGACCTTTCCTTTTTGTCCTTTTTTTCGGTAGCCGTGTAGCGAACCAAGAGTTGAGCCCCCCACACCCCAGTCCCCCTCACTCACTCGGGGTTGGCTGTGGAATGCCAATCTCGCGAGGCATTTTCGACAGAGGACAATCCAACCAGGGATTTTTCGAAGCGACATTTCGACCAGGGGTTTCTCAGAGCGACATTTCCACCAGTCAGTTTAGACATTCGCACGTTCGTTTGAACATTGCGCTCGAACCTCTTCGACTCAAACTTAGTCGTAGATGAAGCACTTCGACCGGTCAACTGTCGCAGCTCGTTCACACACGCAATTAGCGACAAGCCTCACGCGCGTAAGGAGGATTGGCTCGTGGACTCGCTGCTGGTTGCGGAGCTTCGATGTGCTCTGACACAGGTAATTTCTTATTCTGCTTCATTTCAGCTCGCCGTTTCTGTCTATTTATGTCGTTTTAGCCAGTTTCTGACGTGCGTATTCCTCTTCTGCAGGCATTGGAGCATCGTCAGTCCGCTATCAATCTCTACTGTAGCTGGCCTACTTCGAACCTCAAATAGCATCGTCGTTGCAACGCCGAAACTGCACAGTACCACAACGTGCTCTCGCGGAAAAGGTAATGGCTTTGATGTTTTAGCCACCTTTTGTTGCATATTTCGATAGGATTTCTGATTCGACGTTATTTCAATGTGTTTACAGGCAGTTGAGCATCCGAAAACCTGTCAGCGTCCGCCATCCAACGTCGACTTCCGCTGACTAATCTGCGTCGTCCGCGGAAATCGCGACGGGTTCAAGCGCACCAGCCACTGCGAGGTCGCGATTCCGCTCGTGGTTCAAGGTACAATCGAGAACTCACAATGGCTTTCCTTTTTTACGCGCGTTAATTATAAATAAAACACGTTTCAAGTATTCAAATCTCACAGATGCCTATGCTGTTGACTTTTCAGGTCCGGCAGCACATCAGCCATGCTGAGACGAACACACGATGGCAGAAACGTGCAGTGGAGGAGTCCATAAGGAGCGCGAAGCAGCATGCGCGCGTTTGACAACGTGCATGCCTCCCAGGCTTCACCTGTTGCCTGCAGCGACGACCAATCATCAGCTAAGTGCTCACGTCCCATGTCAGCCCTCGGTTCGTTTCTTGTCATTCCGGGTTCTCCCAAAACGGGGCCACGGTGGCAGCACACGAAACAGCCCACAGACCCTCCCCATTACTGGTAAAGCCCTCCCCCAGATAAAGCCTTTTTCCAGGTAAAGCCCTTTGGTAAAGACCGTAGTCTGTGGCTTGAGAGTGTGCGTCCACCAGTGGCCCTCCATTCGCTCTTCTTCAATTCACGGAGCTTGCATGCATGACTCCCTCACACTCACTGCCTCTCCCTCCCCTCCCATCCCCATCCTTCCCTTCCCATTCCCCCCCTTCCAACACCCCCTTGCAGGAGCTCAAGAGCAGCGCTGCTGGTCGCCTGAGACGCCATGCCATGCCTGCTGCCCACGCTGCTTCAACTGCCTCCTGCTCTCACGCCATCAGCTAAGTACCCGCTCCTCCATGCCCTCACCCTTTCCTGCCACACCGGTTCCTTCATTCCATCTGCAATTGCACCGTCCTCTTGAAACAACGCCACTGGTTGGGCTCTGCTCGCATGCTACAGACCTCCCTGCTTCAGGTAATTCCCTCAGGTGCAGGTAACCCTCTCAGGTGCAGGTACACCCCTCAGGTTCTTTTTCAGGTGCCCTTGGGTCTGTAGCTTGTGGCCGTGCCTCCACCAGTGGCTCCTCCCTCTTCTCTTGCGCTGTGTGCTCATTCACCCATTCACCTTGGTCCCACCACCGTGCTCTCACTAGCTCTGTGTGTGCGCATTGCAGGTGGCGGGGAGGGGTGTGGGGTCTACACCGACGCTCCCTCACGCCCCTCCCCTGTGGCCGTGCAGGGACGCGCACGGGAAGGCGGGGAGGAGGGCTGCCATTGAGGGAGGCAGCTGGAGGTGCTGCAGCTGCCTTGATCTCGCCCTCACACGTCAGTTAAGTAACTCTCCTCCACTCTCTCACCCTTGCCTGCTGCATCATGCCTCGTACATTTCTTGCTGCAATTTCATTTTGTGGTCGTGCTTTCGCCCTTCCCTTTCGAATCATGCCACTGGTTGAGTGAAGTTCACATGCCACAGACACCCGCACTTCAGGTAACCCTCTCAGGTGTGCAGGTAACCCTCTCAGGTGTGCAGGTAACCCTCTCAGGTGTGCCGGTAACCCTCTCAGGTGTGCAGGTAACCCTCTCAGGTATGCAGGTAACCCTCTCAGGTGTGCAGGTAACCCTCTCAGGTGTGCAGGTAACCCTCTCAGGTGTGCAGGTAACCCTCTCAGGTATGCAGGTAACCCTCTCAGGTGTGCAGGTAACCCTCTCAGGTGTGCAGGTAACCCTCTCAGGTGTGCAGGTAACCCTCTCAGGTGTGCAGGTAACCCTCTCAGGTGTGCAGGTAACCCTCTCAGGTGTGCAGGTAACCCTCTCAGGTGTGCAGGTAACCCTCTCAGGTGTGCAGGTAACCCTCTCAGGTATGCAGGTAACCCTCTCAGGTGTGCAGGTAACCCTCTCAGGTGTGCAGGTAACCCTCTCAGGTGTGCAGGTAACCCTCTCAGGTATGCAGGTAACCCTCTCAGGTGTGCAGGTAACCCTCTCAGGTATGCAGGTAACCCTCTCAGGTGTGCAGGTAACCCTCTCAGGTGTGCAGGTAACCCTCTCAGGTGTGCAGGTAACCCTCTCAGGTGTGCAGGTAACCCTCTCAGGTGTGCAGGTAACCCTCTCAGGTGTGCAGGTAACCCTCTCAGGTGCAGGTTCCCTTGGTGTCTGTGGCGTGTGGCATGTCCTCAACCCGTGGCCCTCCCTTCTCTTCCAGTTTTGGCAGTTTTCAGTTTGTGACTTGTGCTTGCACCCATGCCATGCGTACTGACCACCGCCGTGTGTGTGCATTGCAGGTGGAGGAGAGGGGCGTTGGGGTCTACACCGACGCTTCCCCACGCTCCTCCCCTGTGGCCATGCAGGGACTCATGGGGACGGGAGGGAGGCAGCGCTGTAGCATGGCAATCCCACTGCAGCAAGGGAGAGTATTGGGATGGGCTTGGCCTCTCAAGCTGGGCCTCTTACCTCTCTAACCCGCTGCACTCGTTTTCTGCTAAGTTGCCCTCTCGCGCTCATTTGTTTGATTCGCCCTTGCCTGTTTCAAGGCCTGCACTCACTCCCCTTCTGGCCTTCCTTCCGTTCTGCCCCTTTCCAGAGACGGCTGGCGGGACCAGTTGTGGCAGCATCAGCAACGGGGAGCACTGATGCAGCAGGGGAGGGGAGTGGCCATAATTCAGGAGGGGAAGGGGAGGGAGGCAGCCCTGCAGCAGACTCAACACACGGGAGAGTATCGGGATGGGCTTGGCGTCACAAGGTGAGCCTCTTACCTCGCTTTCCCGCTGCACTCGTTTTCTGCTCAGTTTCTCTCTCGCGTTCGCCTCTCTGATTCGCCCTTGCTTGTTTCAACGCCTGCACTCACTCCCCTCCTGGCCTTCCCTTCCGTTCTGCCCCCTTTCAGGTCACTTGCAATGCAGCAGAGACAACTGACGGGACCAGTTGTGGCAGCATCAGCAGCGGGGAGCACTGGTGCAGCAGGGGGGTGAGGGAGGGGGACATGAGGCAGCAGCTCTCGGCGGTTCTTCAGCTGCCAGCCAAGTGCTTTCTCCTCCCTGGACTCACTCTTGCTTGCTGCTCACTGCTCATATTGCTCGCTCAAGTTTTTTTCGCATGGGCTTCTGCGTTTTATCCTGAAATCTTGCCACTGGTTGGGGCCCGGTTCACAAGCCACAGACACCCGCACTTCAGGTAACCCCCTCAGGTGCATTTTCCCTTGGTGTCTGTGGCGTGTGGGATTGACTCAATCAGTGGCCCTACCTATCTCTTGCGGACTTGACAGTTTCTGGTCTGTGACTTGTGCTTGCGGCCATTTCATGCACACTGACCATTGCTGTGTGTGTGCGTTGCAGGTGGAGGGGAGGGGCGCTGGGGTCAACACCGACACTTCCCCACGTTTCTCCCCGGTGGCCGTGCAGGGACTCGTGGGGACGGGAGGGAGGCATCGCTGCAGGAGGTTGGAATCGCTGCCACAAGGGATAGTATCGGGGTGGGCTCGGCCTCTCAAGGTACGTCTGCTTTCTCCTTGCCCTCAAGCTCGTTCTCTGCTGCTCGTTTCGTTCCCTTGCTTGCGCCAAGGCCTGCACTCACTCGCCCCCTGTCCTTACCTCCGTTCTGCCCCCTTACAGGTCACTTGCAAGTCACCACAGGAAGCAGCAGCAGGGGGGGGGGGAGGGGGTGGGGAGCGCACAAGGAGCAGGGGAGGGAAGAAAATAAGTCAGCATCTTCAGCTGCCAGTTAAGTACCCACCTCTCTGGACTCACCCTTGCTTGCTGCTTTTTCTTCACATTGCTGGCTGATTCGTTTTCGCATGTTTTTCTCAACGGTTCCCTGTTTTCTCCTTGAACAACTCGCCGCTGGTTGAGTCCCGATTTGCAAGCCACAGACCACCACCCCCCACTGCAGTTCCTAAGCCCCTCAGGTTAAGCCCGCCCTAGCCCTTTCAGCCCCCTCAGGTTACCCCCTACTTTCAGGTTCACTTTTCAGGTTTCCCTTGATGGTCTGTGGCTTGTGATTCTTCCCTCCACCAGTGACCCCTTCCCTCCACTTCCCTGCGTTTGACGTCCCAGCTGCCATGTCAGCCTTGTGTTATGATTGCACACTGACTACCTCTGCTTGTGTGCATTGCAGGTGGAGGGGAGGGGCGCTGGGGTCAACAACGACACTTCCCCACGCCCCTCCCCTATGGCCGTGCAGGAACTGATGGGGAGGGGAGGGAGGCATCGCTGCAGCAGATGGCAATCGCTGCCACAAGGGATAGTATCGGGGTGGGCTCGGCCTCTCAAGGTACGTCAACTTCCTCTTTGGCCTCTTAGATATTCCCTCAAATTTCTTTCTGCTGCATGTTTCTCTTCTGTCTTACTGTCATCGCTTTTGTGAATTTCTTTTTCTTTCTACTTCTGGCAGCTTTACCCTCTGCCATGTTTTGGCAAACCCTTACTCATTGTTTCTTCTTCTCCTTTCTGCCCACCACCAGGTCACTTGGCATCAAGGGAAGAGTGCAGCTGAGAAGCTTGTAGCAGCAGAAGCAGAGCAGCAGCAGCAGCGGTAGCAGCGGTGGGGGTTGGGGGGCTAGGGGGCAGGCTAGGCTAGGTCGAGTCATGGTATGCAAGGTGTGGTAACAGGTGAGGTATGGTTACAGGTGAGGTAATCTGACCCCCTCCTCTCTTTCTCTCCCAATCTCTCCCGCAGCCTGAGGATGGGAGCACTGGAGCAAGGGCGGAGTGTGGAGTCCCTCCCTCGTTAAAACCCCCCTCCCCACTTCCCAGCAGCGTCAGGCATCATGGCGCTGCACGGCTCTGGTAGGTACAGTACAGGTAAGTAGAGGTGAGCAGGCATGGGGTGAAGGGATGGGGGAGGTGGGCGGGTGGAGGGGCAGCATGGGAGCAAGCGGGCAGCACACTCTCTCAGGGGCGGCACCCTCTGGGGTTGTGGCTTGTGGGTGGGGTGTGGTGGGTGGAATCTGCGTGGCGGCGGCACTCGGTGCTCAAGTAACCGATCTGGCGTTCAAAGCTTAATGGACACCGTCAGAGCCGACCGGCCGGCGGCTCTGGTTCGCGTCAGCTCTAGCTACGTCAGGGGTGGGATTTGAGTCTTGGGCCAGATCATGCTTTTCCACTGCCACACCTCCCCTGCAAGACATAGCCACTGGGGGTGTTGTTTCCGAAAGGGAGTGGGCTGTTTGCTGCTCCTACTGCTGGGTGATGGGCTGGTAAGTTGTGGTGGGTGTTTGGTGCGAAGTGGTGTGGGGCAGTGAAGGTGGGGAGGGGTATGTTTTTGTGTGGCATGTGATTGTGTGGTGTATTATTGTGTGGTATGTATGTTACTGTTTGGTATGCTATTGTGTGGTAAGTAGCTGTGTGGTATGTTATTTTGGTCTATTACTGTGTTATATTCTTGTGTGGTATGTATGTTACTGTGTGATATGTTTCTGTGTGGTGTGTTGTGGTGTGGTATGTGTTACTGTGTGGTACTGTTTGGTATGCTATTGTGTGGTATGTTTCTGTGTGGTACGTTACTGTGTGGTTTGTTATTGTGTGGTCTGTTACTGTGTAATATTTTACTGTATGGTATGTAATTGTGTGGTATGTTTCTGTGTGATATGTTGCTGTGTGGAATGTTATTGTGTGGTGTGTTACTGTGTGTGTGATATGTTACCATGTGGTATGTTATTCTGTCTGTGGTATGTTACTGTGTGGTATGTTGCTGTGTGATATGTTACCGTGTGGTATGTTATTCTGTGGTATGTTAGAACATGGTATGTAATTGTTTGGCATGTTACTGTGTGGCATGTTACTGTGTAATATGTTGCTGTCTGGTACGTTACTGTATCGCACGTTACTGTGTGCCATGATACTGTGATATTCTATGGTGTGATCATTTGGTGGTCATAGTGTGATGTGCCATGTTATGGCATAGCATTGTGTGCCACATGCCATGCCGTGGTTTGGGTTCTGCGATGGAGTGGCATGGTATGGTTTGACATTCCTGGCACGGTGTGGTTTGGCATTCCTGGCACGGTGTGGTTTGACATAGTTTGGCATGGTATGGTTTGGCATTCCTGGCATGGTATGGTTTGGCATGCCATGCTGTGGCATGGTTTGGTTTGCCATTGTGTGGCATGGCATCCCATTGTTTGGGATGTGCCTTCCTTGGTGCCAATGTGTGTCATGGCATGTGTGGCTTGTCATGTGTGTCATGGTTGGTGTGGCATAGCGTGTGTGGCATGGCATGTGTGGTATGGCATGTTTGGGGCATATGTGACATGGTATGGTGTGCCATTGTGTGGCATGGCATGGCATCATGCCTTATGCAGGCTTGCAATCGCTGGAGGCAAGTGGAGTATGGTGGAGGGTATGGAAGACTGCACAGGGAGGGAACATGACGGCAGCGGGGTGGAGGAGAGGAGATGAATGGCACGTGAAGCTATTTTATTCTGCCAATTTATCCCATTACCAGTACTTGAGATACCGTATCTGTAGGATTTCATGCGGTTTAATTCTGTTCAAAGCTAGGGGCTAGGCATATGGAGCTGAGCAATGTAAGCACACGCTGTACAACATGAGTTACTACACATTCTTCGTTACAAAATGTAAAAACTTGTTACGGGTGCAATGAATCGAAGTAGCGAGAATTGCACTAAGGTGTCAAACGAGTACAAAATGTGAGCGAAGGCATGAGCGAACATTTATACGCGAAACATGCAAACGGTAACGCGGTGCGTGCGAGCTAGCTAGTGCTACGCTGGAGCGAGGCTCGGGCTAGTCCCGAAGCGTAGGCCGACACGGCCAGGCCAGCAGTGCGAGGTTTGGTGAAAACAGTGCGCGCGAAGTCGGCGAAGCCCCGTAAGCAGTAACGGGCGAACAACGGCTGTTGCTGTACGCGATGTAGTCGGGCTCCGTAAGGAATGCCGCGAAAATTCCTTACACTACCCCCCCCCTCAAGAAGCCCCCTCCGCTACGCGAGTGCGTGTATATCGCGGAATCCCCGGCTCCTCAGGTACACTTGCAGGGCAGGGTGGTTTTCGATGTTGGCCAGGGGCACCCAGCTGTCCTCAGTTGGCGTGCGATCCTTCCAGCGAACGAGGAATTCGATCCTCTTGATTCCCGTGGGGTGTCGAATCCGATGGCTCAGGATTTTTTCGGGCTCGATGATCGGCTCCGATGCAGGGCGAGTCATGGATGGCGGGCGATGGCGAGGCAATTGGCTTGTGGTTGGGATGTATGGGCGAAGCAAGCTGACGTGGAACGAAGGGCTGATGTACCAGTCGGTCGGTAACAGTAGGTGCGCGGTTACTGGTGTGATCATGTGGCTGATTTGGAATGGGCCACAGTAGCGCGGTCGAAGTTTTGGTACGTCGGGCAGTCGCAGATTTTGCGTGTCGAGCAGTACGTAATCCCCTGACTGGTATGTGACTGGGCGGTGGTGGCGGTCAGCGTTGCGCTTAGCGATGACCTTTGCTTTTTTAATTGCTTCTGCGGCTCTGGTGCGGGCAGCTTGCAGAATTTCGGCGAACTGCTGTGCACGTGGTGTTGGGTTGTCCGGACTCGACGTCATGGGCACTGTAGGGTTTTGCCCGTAGTTCAGGTAAAAGGGGGACTGCTGCGTCGTCGCTGACGTGGCATTGTTGTACGCGAACTCGATCAGCGGCAGCTGCTGCTCCCAAGTCGTGGGGTCGTCGCACGTGGCACGAATCAATTGCTCCATCGTCTGATTCGTCCGCTCCGTTTGACCGTCGGTCTCGGGGTGGTACGACGAACTGAACTGTAGCCTGGTCCCGAACTGCTCCCAGAGGTTCTTCCAGACGTTGCTGGTGAACTTCGTGTCCCTGTCGCTGATAATTGCTGCTGGTATCCCGTGCAGGCGAACAACGGCTGCGATGAACAGACGAGCGGTCTCCTCGGCTGAGATCGACTTTTTGCATGCAGCGAAGTGTGCCATCTTCGTCAGCCTGTCAACGACGACCATCACCGCGTCGTTACCCCCAGGGTTCGAAGGTAACCCTGTGACGAAGTCCATGGTAACCTGCTGCCAGGCGCGCTCGGGCGGTGGTATCGGCTGCAATTGACCCGCCTTCCGCTTCCTCGAGCTCTTCATCACCTGACACGTGGGGCACGAGCCCACGTGCTGCTGCACGTCGGTCAACAGCTCCGGCCAGTAGTAATACCGCTGCAGTTGCTGTCGCGTTTTTTCTACCCCAAAATGTCCCGAGGTAATTCCGCCGTGTGCCTCCTGCAATAGCAGCTCCCTCAGTAGTGAGTACGCGGGTACCCAGATGCGGTTGGTGCCTGTTTTTACGTAATAAACTCCTTTAGCTTCTGCCAGTTGCTGCGAGTTTCCAGTCATGAAAAATGGGTCGGTGCGGTATCCGTGGGTGAATAGGCCTGTTAAGAGCGGGTTGGTTTGGGCGATTAGGATGGCGTGGAGTTGGGCGGTAGGGCGGGTGAGTGCGTCGGCGATGTTGGATGCGCCTTTCTTGTACGTAACCGTGTAGTGGAAGTTGGACTCGAGGTAGTCCAACCAGCGAATCTGTCGCGGATTGAGATTTGGTTGGGCGTGTAGGTACTGTAGTGATCGGTGGTCTGTCCGTACTGTCACGTCGGCGCCAGTCAGGTAACACCGCCAAACTTTGAACGCGTGCACGATCGCCAACATTTCGCGGTCGTGTATCGGGTAGTTGCGTTCGGGCGGGTGCAGTTTGCGAGACTCGTACGCGATTGGCTGGAGGCCGTTCCCGAAATCCTGCAACAGTACTGCTCCCACAGCGATGTCGCTTGCGTCAGTAACGAGCTCGAACGGACGGTGTGGATCCGCGATGTGAAGTACGGGCGGTGAGCACAAAATGTTTTTGAGGGCCGAGAAGGCAGCCTGCTCTTTCTCCCCCCACGTGTACTCAACCCCCTTCCTCAGCAGGTCGGTCAACGGGGCAGTCAGCTTCGCCATGTCGGGGACGAACCGGCGCACGTAGTTGACGAACCCCAGAAAACTCTGCAACTCGGTCAAGTTGGTCGGCGCGTGCCATGCTTGAATCGTCGCAATTTTCTTCGGGTCTATTTCCACTCCTGCAGCTGAAATAACGTGTCCCAAAAACTCCAGGCGATCCTGTAAAAATTCACACTTAGACGCTTTTGTCAGTAGACGGTTCTCACTCAGTATTTTAAAAACTGCTTCGATGTCCTGTAAGTGCTGTGCTCTGTCATGGCTGTAAATCAGTGTGTCGTCCAGGTACACTATGACGCACTTATCTAAGAGCGGGCGGAAAGCTTCGTTCATGGTCATTTGAAAAGTGGCGGGGGCGTTGGTCAGTCCGAAGGGCATGACGGTGTATTCGAAGGATCCGTAGCGTGTGCAAAATGCGGTCTTAGGGCAGTCGGGCGGGTTGATGCGAATCTGGTGGTAACCCCCTCGGAGGTCGATTTTCGAGAAAACCCGGGCTGTGCGCAGTTGGTCGATCAGTTCGTCGGCTCGCGGGATGGGGTAACGTGATTTGATGGTAACCCTGTTCAGTGCTCTGTAGTCTATGCACATGCGAAATCCCCCGTCTTTTTTCGGTGTGAACAGTATCGGTGCTGCGAAAGGCGACGAACTAGGGCGAATGAATTCCTTCTCGAGCAGGTAATCGAGCTGCTTCCTCAGTTCGTCCAGTTCGGGCTGGGTCAGTCGGAACTGTCGCTGTACTGTTGGCTGTGCCCCCGGTTCTAACTCTATCCTGTGGTCGTGCGGTCGCTGAGGTGGCAGTCCCGTCGGTAAGTCGTCCGGGAAAATGTCGCTATACTGCTTCAACAGTGCTGCCAGGTCACTCGGTACGTCGGCCAGCAGTTTCTGCAAATCCCCTCCCTTGTCTGCTGCCTCGGCTTCCCGAATGTCGACCGCGTACACGTCAGCTCCTGCCGCTACGGCGCGTTTCATCGTGATCGCGTTGACACGCACCGACGTAGACTCAGGCGAGCCCCAGCAAGGTAGGGCGATGTTGTTACCGTTCACTCGCACGGTGCAGTCACCCGTCGTCCAGTCGATTCGCGGATTGTGTCGTCGCAGCCAATCACGCCCGAGTAAAATGTCGGTTCCGTCGAGGGTCGTTGCGAGCATTTCCTGGCTAAACGTGAAGTTACCCCCACATCGAATCCGAACCCGGTCTACGCGTTCTCGTATTGCCAGCGGCGTGCCGTCTACCAGTCGTGCGTCGATCTCAGGTAAACATCTGTCCAGTGGCAGTCGCAGTTTTCGTGCTGTAGCAGTGTTGATGAGGCTGTGACTACCTCCCCCGTCTACGAAGATTTTAACTAAGTCCGTCCCGATTTTCCCACTAAGCAGTATGGGGCTGTCTACCGTAGTCCCCTCCTTATTCGGCCGAGTGTGGTCGATTGCGTGAACCGGCACAATCACTCGGTGAGGGTCGGTTGGGTCGGGCGAGCGGCGTGACCTGTCAGTAGAGGGCCCGTCTGCTACTGACTCCCAGCGTTTCCCTGCTGCTTGGTCTGTTTCTGCTGCTCAGCTTCCCCCTTTTCCTTAGCGTTTTCCGGGCATTCGCTCTTGCGATGTCCCGGCCGATTGCACGCAAAGCAGCGCCCTTTGAACGGTGCGGCAGCGGCATTTGCGGCGACGGCACGTATCGTGGCGCCCTCGTTCGTCCCACGAGGCCGATGTCCCCAATGGCTGCTTCCGTAGGACCCCGGTCTCGGTCGGCGGAAGAAATCAAGTTTCTCCGCCATAGCAAGAATTTCTTGAAAGTCGGTGACGCCGCGAAGCTGGATTTCCTGAGCGATGTCCTGCTTCAGGCCGCCGATGTAGCGGTCGATGCGCTCGCTCTCGTGCATATATCCCACCTGCTCGCATAGCGCCAGAAATCCGCTCGTGTAATCTTGGACGGAACCGAGTTGGCGCCAAGTGCGGAGCTTCTGTCGCGCCGCGATCGAAGCCGCGATTGGCTCGAAACGAGCGCGCAAACCTGCGCACCACGCGTCCCACGTGCGATACTGGGGCACCTCCACGAAATACGACGGCGCCCAGGGTCCGGTTTGTCCTTCCCGTGTCGGTAGAGTCGCGTAGTCCACCGGCTTCGTGACGATGACGCGCCACCAGGCCATGGCGGGTCCTCGCAGCAGCGACACGGCGTAGCGAATCTTCGCCGTATCCTCCGAGACGTAGTTCGCGTCGAATAAGACATTCAACGTGAAGAGCCACGCCTGAACGGTAGGACCACCCCGCTGACTTGGGTCAAAGCATGGCGGACGCTGCGGCTTTAGCGGCATCGGCGACGGAAGAGTTGATTCGCCGGCCGGCACCGAAATCGTGACTCGAGGCTGAGTCCTGGCCGCATTCGTCACGTCGGGGTGTGTCGTGCCGTGGTCGTCGTCTCCGTCATGGCGGACGACGCCATCACTTGCGGCGCTCGCGGGTTGCCCCACACTTCCGTGCTGTGATTGTCAGAACATATATATAGCTTATGCTGTTGTGTAGGCTATAGTGGGGTATCCCATAGGGGGTACAACCCAATTAGGGTTTCCCATATGTACTCACTTCATTCATAGTTCATTCATTCTCGTTCTACTTTTCTCATGGTATCGAGCAGGTTCCCTCGTGGGAACTGTTCTTAGGGCCCACCGTTTTTTTTTTTTCCTGCCCGGAGCGCACTCTGCCCCTACCCGAGTCGCGCTCCCCTCTCTCTTGGCCCCTAGTGGCCCCTTTAGCCGCCCGTCCCGGCCCCTTAGACGCCCGCGTGCCGCCCGTCCCGGCCCCTAGACGCCAGTGCGCCGCCCGGCCCGGCCCCTAGACGCCCGCGCGCCGCCCGTCCCGGCCCCTAGACGCCCGCGCGCCGCCCGTCCCGGCCCCTAGACGCCCGCGCGCCGCCAGTCCCGGCCCCTCGACGCCCGCGCGCCGCCCGTCCCGGCCCCTCGACGCCCGCGCGCCGCCCGTCCCGGCCCCTCGCCGCCCGTGAGCCGCCCGTCCCGGCCCCTAGACGCCCGCGCGCCGCCCGTCCCGGCCCCTAGACGCCCGCGCGCCGCCCGTCCCGGCCCCTCGACGCCCACGCGCCGCCCGTCCCGGCCCCTAGACGCCCGCGCGCCACCCGGACCGACCCCTAGACGCCCGCACGCCGCCCGTCCCGGCCCCTCGACGCCCGCACGCCGCCCGTCCCGGCCCCTCGACGCCCGCGCGCCGCCCGTCCCGGCCCCACGCCGCCCTACCTGCGGCCTACTCGCCGCCCTACCTACGGCTCGCCCGCCGCCCTAACTGCGGCCTGCCCGCCGCCCTACTTGCGGCCCTACCGCCCCCCTACCTACGGCCCGACCGCCGCCCTACCTGCGGCCCAACCGCCGCCCTACCTGCGGGAGCCGCCTAGCAGCTGAACCGCCGGAAGCCGAGCCGCCCTGCCGCCGAGCCGCCCGGGAGCCGAGCCGCCCTGCCGCCGAGTCGCCCGGGAGCCGAGCCGCCCTGCCGCCGAGCCGCCCGGGAGCCGAGCCGCCCTGCCGCCGAGCCGCCCGGGCGCCGAGCCGCACTGCCGCCGAGCCGCTGAGCAGCCGAGCCGCCCTACTGCCGGGCCGCCCGACCTGCCCTGTCCGGTGAGCACAGCCCCACTGTCACTGCGTGCCCTTCCCCTACTGCTTGCACTGCTCGTCTGTCGTCGTCATGGCTACCCCTAGCGTCCTCGCTTTTGACGCTGAGGGTCGAGCCATTGACTTTGAGGTCTGGGTCGACGACCTGCAGCTGTTCTTACAGTGCGATAGGGCGGACGGTCTTTCCCTCTTTGACCTCACCTCTGGCGCCTCTCCTGCCCCTGCTACTGATGCTGACCCCACTGTTCGCTCTCAGTGGGCCACCCGCGATGCTGCTGCACGTCTTGCTGTGCGTCGCCACCTGCCTACCACTGAGCGCGCGCACTTTAGTCAGTACAAGAGTGCTCAGACCTTGTACGACGCTGTAGTTGCGCGCTACTCTTCCCCTGCCACTGCTGCCCTGAGCCGCCTCATGCTACCGTACCTCTTTCCTGACCTTGCTGCCTTTCCCACTGTCGCTGACCTCATTACGCACCTCCGCACTAGTGACACTCGCTACCGCGCCGCCCTTCCTGCTGAGTTCTGCGCCAAGAACCCCCCCCCCATGTACATCACTCTCTATTACATCGTCACACGCCTCCCTGACTCCCTTCGCGTAGTCAGGGACCACTACCTCTCGGTCTGTCCCACCACTCTCACTGTCGACCTCCTCGAGAAGTCCCTCCTGGCGGCGGAGAAGAGCATCGTCGCTGTAGGAGCCTCTCGTGGTGACCCTCGCACCCCCATCTTTGAGGGGTGTTCTCCTTCCCCCCTGCTGCCCTCTGTTGCCTCTGCTGCTGCTGCCGACCTGCTTGGTCTTGAGTCGGTCTGCGCGGCGTCTGCCCCTAGCGGGAGACGCCGCCCTGGCAGGGGGAAGGGGGGCAAGGGCGCGGGTGGAGCTGGCGGGGGCGGTGGAGGAGGCGGTGGAGGCGGAGGAGGGAGTGGGGGTGGCGGTGGGAGTGGTGGCGGGGGCGGTGGTGGAGGTGGCAGCAGCGGAGGAGGAGGCGTCGGTGGCGGCAGCGGTGGGAGCGGAGGCAGCGGTGGTGGTGGAGGTGGAGGCAGCGGTGGCGGAGGGGGTGGAGCTGGTCGGGGTGGTGCCCCGCAGCGTAGCGGCCCTGGTGGTGGCCAGCGTCAGCAGCAGCAGCAGCAGCAGCAGCGTTCGCGGGACATCCCCCCGCCCCAGCAGCTCCGTGAGTGGTACACGCAGCGTCAGCGGGGTGGGGGTTTTGGTCCATGCACCTACGTCCTTCGTTCCGGTGACCGAGCGGGTGAGCAGTGTGGGGGTGCGCACCCCACTCAGCGCTGCTTTGCCCGCCTGACGGACGCTTGGCGTCAGCAGTTCCCCGAGGCCAGTGAGATTCCCCGTTGGGGAGAGCTGTCTAGGGCTGGCGTAGCTGTCTTTGATCTTGACTTTGATGCTATCCTTGCTGCCATGTATGCTGTGACTATTAGTGAGGAGGGTGACTGTTACCAGTGTTTCCCGCCCGACCCGGGCATTGGTACTGCTGCGCCAGGTACTTCTGCGGCTGCTGCTCTAGGTGCCAGTGCGTCTGCACTCTCAGGTACTGGTGAGGCTGCGCTCTCAGGTACTGCGTCGGCTTCGGCCTCCCTCACCTTCACACTTGACTCAGGGGCTTCTCGCTCCTTCTTTCGAGACCGCACCACACTCACGCCGCTTGGCCGGCCGGTTGCAGTCTCCCTGGCTGACCCCTCTGGGGGTCCTGTCCTCTCTCACTTCTCCACTGTCCTCCCGTGTCCGGCTGCCCCCTCGGGCACCTTGTCTGGTCTGTACCTCCCCTCGTTCTCGACGAACTTGGTGAGTGGTGCTGACTTGCAGGATGCGGGGGTTCACCAGTTTACTCCTGCGAGTCAGCGGGTGACCCACTGCTCGGATGCCCGCACAGGCCGACACCTGGCCACGTTCTCGCGTCGGCCAGGGTCGAGTCTCTACACACTGACCACTGCGTCTCCTCCTGTCCCTGCGTCTGGCCAGGTAGCTGCGTCGGGTCAGGTGTTTGCTGCTGCGTCCAGGTCTGGTCCTGAGTCTGCCCCCTGCTCGTGTCGCCGCCTGTCTCACGAGACTCTCCTGTGGCACCACCGTCTTGGCCACCCCTCCTTGCTTCGTCTTCGGGGCATGGCTTCCCGTGTCCTTGTCTCTGGTCTTCCCCGGTCTCTCCCTCCCCTCCCTTCGGGACCCGGACCTTCTTGTGTCCCCTGTGTCGAGGGGCGGCTCCGGGCTGCCCCTCACTCCTCTCAGTTTCCCCCGACAGAGGCTCCTCTGCAGACGCTTCACATGGACGTGTGGGGCCCCGCCCGCGTCCGTGGGCAGGGTCACGAGCGCTACTTCCTGCTGGTGGTTGACGACTACTCGCGTTACACCACAGTCTTCCCCTTGCGCAGCAAGGGTGATGTCACTGAGGTGTTGATCGACTGGATCCGCGCAGCTCGTCTCCAGCTCAGGAGGAGCTTCGGCTCGGACTTTCCTGTTCTGCGTCTGCACTCTGACCGAGGTGGAGAGTTCTCCTCTGGCCTTCTGCGAGCCTACTGTCGTGCACGAGGCATCCGCCAGACCTTTACGCTTCCGGACTCTCCACAGCAAAATGGGATTGCTGAGCGCCGCATTGGCATGGTCATGGACGTCGCTCGTACGTCCATGATGCATGCGGCTGCCCCCCATTTTCTGTGGCCGTTTGCGGTTCGGTACGCGGCGCATCAGATCAACCTTCACCCCAGGGTCTCCCGGCCGGAGACCTCCCCAGCTCTGCTGTGGACGGGGAAGGTCGGCGATGCGTCTGCGTTCCG
Source organism: Closterium sp. Naga37s-1 (assembly GCA_947471745.1). Taxonomy (NCBI): domain Eukaryota; kingdom Viridiplantae; phylum Streptophyta; class Zygnematophyceae; order Desmidiales; family Closteriaceae; genus Closterium; species Closterium sp. Naga37s-1. Next base: position 197,870 of record CANJKZ010000107.1, read on the forward strand.
TGTCTGGGGATCTCGGGCGTTTGTCCGCGACTTGTCTGCGGACAAGCTGTCCCCTCGTGCTGCTCCCTGTGTCTTCCTCGGCTTCCCCCCTGACGCTCCAGGGTGGCAGTTCTACCACCCCTCCTCTCGTCGTGTTCTGTCCTCCCAGGACGTCACGTTCGACGAGTCAGTCCCCTTCTACCGCCTCTTCCCCTACCGCACTCCTTCCCTCCCCCCGCCACCGCACTTCCTTGTGCCAGGTCCCCCCCCGGTAGACCCCCTTCCCCCTCAGGGTCCTGCCCCTTCAGGTGTGTCCCAGGTAGACGCAGTCGAGCCGGTCGAGGTTGCTGGTGACTCTGGTCCTGCTGCGGGTGCTGAGCCTGGGGGTGCTGAGTCTGGGGGTGCTGAGCCTGGGGGTACTGCGACTGGGGGTGCTGAGCCTGGGGGTGCGGAGTCTGGGAGTGCTGAGCCTGGGGGTGCTGCGACTGGGGGTGCTGAGCCTGGGGGTGCGGAGTCTGGGGGTGCTGAGCCGTGGGGTGCTGCTACTGGGGGTGCTGAGCCAGGGGGTGCTGCGTCTGGAGGTGCTGAGCCTGGAGCTGCGGAGCCTGCGGCCACTGGACCTCCCCTTGTGGCGTCTGGCGGTGCGGGACCTGGCGGTTCTCCGGGTGCTTCGCCTCGGCGGGAGCCCCTCTCTCCACAGGAGCTGCGCGAGTGGTTTGCCCGGCGCTGGAGGCGTGCTGCTGGAGCTGGAGGTTCTTCGGCTGCTGAGGGTGCTGGTGCCGCGGGTCCCGGAGGTGCTGGAGCTGGAGCTGCTGAGGGCGTTGGCGCTGAGGCTACTGCTGTCGGTCCTGGAGGCGGTCCTGCTGGGGGTGCTACTGGTGCTGCTGGAGGTCCTGGAGCTGGAGGTGCTACTGGCGCTGGTGCTGCCGCTGGGGGTACTGGTGCTGTCCCTGCTGTGTCTGGAGTCGCCGCGCGGCCTAGACCGTACTTCGTTCCGCTCCTTCAGCAGGTTCTTGGTCTCCCGCCTTCTACTGGTCCTCCTCCTCCCTTAGAGTGTCCACAGCCTGTCCTGTCACAGTTACAGTTACAGCCGGCCTCCCCACTGCCCGCTCCTTCTCCCTACACTGGTCCTACTGGAGGTCTTGCTGAGCGTCGTGAGCCTGCGTCTCGCCCTGCGTCGCCTGTCCGTGCTGCTCGCACTAGTGGTCGTGGTTCGCGTCAGCGTCCTCCTCCTGTCCCTGGCACGCACCGGATGTCTCTGCGTCCGTCCACTGCTCCTCTGCGTGCCCCTTTGCCTTCTCCTCCTGAGTCCTCTCTTCCTGCTCTTCCTGACCCGGAGTCGGACTCTCTTCGTGCTGCCAGTCCTGCTGTCACACGTCTCCTTGCTACTGTCGTCACTGACCCCTCTTTTGTGTCCACTGCTGCGTCTGCGCTTGTTGCTGAGCTCGTCGACTTTGCTGCTCGCTGTCGTCTAGACTACGCTGCCGGTCTTGTTGCTGAGTCTGCTTCTGTCTGTCCTCCGTCCGTCGGGGGTGAGTGTGCTCTTGGCACGGACGTCCTTGAGGACAGGCAGGAGGAGTTCAGGTGTCTGGCTGCTGCTTCACCTCATCTCGCGTCCGTACTGCTTGCCCCTGAGGGAGACCCGGATGCACTAGACATCCCGACTCCGCGCTCTTACGCGGAGGCCGTAGAGGGTCCCTACTCCTCTCAGTGGCAGGCAGCTATGGATGCAGAGATGGCGTCCTGGAAGTCCACAGGCACCTACGTTGACGCGGTTCCCCCTCCTGGGGCGAACATCGTCAGTGGCATGTGGATCTTCAAGGTGAAGCGGCCGCCGGGCTCTCCACCTGTCTTCAAGGCGCGGTACGTCGCTCGTGGCTTCAGTCAGCGGCAGGGAGTTGACTACTTTCAGACCTTCTCTCCCACCCCGAAGATGACCACTCTTCGGGTGCTGCTGCACATAGCCGCTCAGCGCGACTACGAGCTCCACTCTCTTGACTTCAGTACTGCTTTCTTGCAGGGTAGCCTGCACGAGGAGATCTGGCTGCGCCGTCCACCTGGCTTCACTGGGACTTTTCCTCCTGGCACCCAGTGGAGCCTCCGACGGCCAGTCTACGGTCTCCGCCAGGCACCGCGTGAGTGGCACGACACACTGAGGACTACGCTTGCGGCTCTTGGGTTTGCTCCCTCTACTGCTGACCCGTCGTTGTTTCTGCGCACCGACACTTCTTTGCCGCCGTTCTACGTCCTCGTGTACGTCGACGACTTGGTCTTTGCCACAGCTGACACTGCTGGACTAGCCTACGTGAAGTCCGAGCTGCAGAAGAGACACACGTGCACAGACCTGGGTGAACTGCGCAGCTACCTTGGCTTGCAGATCACTCGGGACAGAGCACGCCGCACCATTACCTTGACTCAGTCACACATGGTGCAGCAGGTCCTTCAGCGCTTCGGCTTCACGTACTCCTCGCCTCAGGCCACTCCTCTGTCTACTCGCCACTCGCTCTCAGCTCTGCCTTCGGATGAGTCCGTAGAGTCGAGTGGCCCGTACCCAGAGCTTGTTGGCTGCCTCATGTACCTGATGACCTGCACACGACCTGACCTTGCGTACCCTCTTAGCATTCTTTCACGCTATGTTGCTCCTGGGAGACACCGACCAGAGCACATGGCTGCAGCGAAGAGGGTGTTGCGCTACTTGTGCAGTACGTCGGGCATGGGGCTAGTGCTTGGAGGGCGGAGTCCAGTGGTCCTCACTGGGCACGCGGACGCTTCTTGGGCAGACGACCAGGCTACACAGCGGTCGTCGCAGGGTTACACCTTCAGTCTTGGTTCCGGCTCTGTCTCGTGGCGGGCTACTCGCTCGTCCTCTGTTCTCAGCTCCAGTTGTGAGGCTGAGATCTACGCCGGGGCCATGGCTGCACAGGAGCTTCGCTGGCTCACCTACCTGCTGACTGACCTTGGAGAGCCGCCTCGTTCTCCTCCAGTGTTGTACGTAGACAACAAGGCCATGCTGGCCTTGTGTCGAGAGCAGCGCTTGGAGCACAGAACGAAGCACATTGCTCTCCGTTACTTTCTTGCTCGTGAGCTGCAGCAGCGTGGTCAGTTGCGACTTGCGTACGTGGCCTCTGAGGCCAACACTGCTGATGTGTTCACCAAGGCACTTGCGCCTTGTGACCATCAGCGCTTCTGCACCCAGCTGGGTCTTGTACCTGTCTTGCCTCACTTGCTCTCTTCTTGACCTTGCTTGTACTGTCACATATATATACCTGCTCTTGCTTGTCTAGCTCTATATATATATGTGTACTCCTGCATGTGGACTGGCCCTGTTGCCCTGTCGTTGTGCTCGGACTGTGTGGTGACTTTGTGATCCACCCTGAGCTTGCTCTGCTTTGCTTGACTGGTCTTGTGACCCCTTGTTCTCCCCCACTTTGCCTATGGGGGTGTGTCAGAACATATATATAGCTTATGCTGTTGTGTAGGCTATAGTGGGGTATCCCATAGGGGGTACAACCCAATTAGGGTTTCCCATATGTACTCACTTCATTCATAGTTCATTCATTCTCGTTCTACTTTTCTCAGTGATGTCTGTGGTGCGGGCTGAATCGGAGTTCCAGGTGCTTGGGATTGTGCCCTTGTGAGGTCGTTTTGCAGGGACGAGCGTTCTGCCGTCAGCGTCGCGATTTCCTCGGCGCTTTCGCGGATTTGTCGCAGCAGATCATTCAAGTGCTCCTGCGTGAGAGTCGTGACGTCGATATGTTCAGCCATTTCGAAGGGCACCGGCTCGTCTTAGTCTAGGCGCAGTCGTGGCTGCACGCGTTTACGAGAGAACGCGAGGACAGCGGCTCCTAGGTGCTAAGGTACGTGAGTCCCTTCGAGTGAAAAATCAAAAGTTGATTTCCTGGGGTGCGGAGATGCGCGGTCCGAAAGGAAAGAGGCTCTGATACCAAGTGTTACGGGTGCAATGAATCGAAGTAGCGAGAATTGCACTAAGGTGTCAAACGAGTACAAAATGTGAGCGAAGGCATGAGCGAACATTTATACGTGAAACATGCAAACGGTAACGCGCTGCGTGCGAGCTAGCTAGTGCTACGCTGGAGCGAGGCTCGGGCTAGTCCCGAAGCGTAGGCCGACACGGCCAGGCCAGCAGTGCGAGGTTTGGTGAAAACAGTGCGCGCGAAGTCGGCGAAGCCCCGTTAGCAGTAACGGGTGAACAACGGCTGTTGCTGTACGCGATGTAGTCGGGCTCCGTAAGGAATGCCGCGAAAATTCCTTACAAAACTTCACATCTGGGTGGAAGCCGGGCCAAATCAGTTGTGGCTAGAGAGTTGGGTTATGCTTGACTCGATACCTTGCTTCTAGGTTGTATGGTATCCATGCGATAACCGGCCAATTGATAAACATGGTAGTCGAGCATAAGGGTACGGATTGATTGGCCATGCCACTGTACAAACAGCATCACAAGCCGCATGATTCATCTTTCACAACACCTTGCTTTCGACTAATTTCTCCGTCATTCTGCCCCCCATATTCCCCTTCCTCAACATGCACCTCTATAAGTGCTCTTCTTGCTGTTTCTACAGGGAAAAACGTGGTGGCTATTGCTGCTGTTAGCGGGACTGCTACAAAGAGGGACAGCGCTGTAGACAATTGGCACCCCTGAACCAGAGTGACAGCCACGTAAGGACAAACGATGCCACCCAAGCGGGAGAACGAGCTGGCAAAGCCGAGGCCAGAGGATCGGACAGACGTGGCATAGAGCTGCGAGAGGGGATGGGGGGAGACGAGAGTGGGTACAGAAGAGTGGGGAGAGGAGAGGGGGGATGGAAGGGAAAACGAGAGGATGGGTGAAGGGGGGATTACGAAAAGGCTAGCCCGTGCCACTACTGTAGCTTATGCAACTGCTGCAGCGTCTGCTTACAACTACAACCAGCAAATTAAGGCAGATAACAGCCGCGAGGAAGCCGCATGTGAACGAACAGCACCCAGCACAGACACTCCCCCGCCTCGGGTGTGACAGCATGAACGAACATGAACATATCTCTGAGGCAGATCTCCCAGCATTCAACAACAGGCGCCACAGAAACTGCTTGAGGCGGCTCACGAGCTGGCAGAGTGGCTCACCTCTGGTGCGAACATGAACAGTGTCTGAAACGACCCCATGATCGCCGCCCGGGCAACAAACAGCGCTGCTACAGTGGCAGCAGGGCGGGCGGCGAACACAAGAACTGACAAGCCCGGGAGAAGGGAGTGGAGGAGGAGGGGGAGGACGGCGAGTGCGGCAGCAGCAAGCATGGCAGCGATGGTGGTGCGTCGACCCACACGATCCACTATAAGAGCAGAGAGCAGCAGCCCAGGCAGCTCTGCTGCACTCGTTATAAGCACACCGAAAAAGAACGGCTGGCCTAGCCGCTCCACTGCATCCCTTGCTGCTGCCTCTGCCTCTGCAGCAGCAGCAGCAGCAGCAGCAGTCGCAGTAGCAGCAGCACCGACAGCAGTTGCAGCAGTCGCTATGGTATCACCAGCAGCAGCAGCACCACCACCACTGGCAGCGGCAGCAGCGGTGGCAGCAGTGACTGCAGCAGCAGCAGCAGGGGGGCAGGCAGGAGTGGCAGCAGTGAGCTGCGTGGTGAGCAGAACGAGGCCATAGTAGGAGAAGGCATTGGCGAAGAACACCCCCCACAGCAGCAGCGTGGTCGTGAGAAGAGGCGGGGAGAGCAGCTGGCGCAGGGCTGGCGGAGGGAAGGAGGGGAGGGAGCGGTTCCAGCTGTTCCTCTCGCTCTCACTCTGCAGCAGCAGTGCCCCTTCTTCTGACTCTCCCGCTTCTGTTTTTTCCACCTGAGATCCACCCTGAGACCCCCCGCCCCCTGCAACCAGGCTGACCTGCCCTGCTGGCAGTGCCCTCCTATTGAGCCTTGCCACGTGTTGCAGCACTGCCATCGCATCCAACGGCCGAGATTTCACCAGAAGGTACCTCGGAGATTCAGGAAGCAGTGGGAAGAGCAGCAGCAGCAGCAGGAGAGGCAGCGAGGAGAGAACGATGAGCCATCTCCATCCCAGCACTGGCAGCACGGCCCAAGCTAGAGCAGCTTCGGCGACCGATCCGACGGTCCAGAAGAGAGAGAGGGCGAGGGACCAGAAGCCGCGGGAAGCGGGCGGCGTGAACTCGAGGAAGAGCGAGAAGATGACGGGCGCGCCGCCCAGGCCCACCCCGACAAGTGCTCGGGCGGCGAGGAGGAGAGGGAAGGAGGGGGCGAGCGCTGAGAGGAGCGCTGCTAGGAAGGTGAGCAGGGCCGTTGCTGTGAAGGCAAACCTGCAATTATGTGGTTGGGGTGGGTTGGGGGAAAGAGAGGGGAGGAAGAGGCGAGGGAGAGAAAGAGAGGAATGGATGAGGTGTGGGTGGGGCAGGGATAGATGAGTATCCCACCAGAACTCCTCAACTCAGCCGTTCACTCATCGCAGCCCCCACGTGAACGCGCCCACCAGCATGCCCACGAGTGTTGAGAGCAACCTGACCTGACCAGTGACCAGAGTACATCACCCGTTTCCTGCCTTTCTCCCCTCCCCCACCCCCCCAACCTCTCACCTGCGCCCGCGGCTGTCCGCCAGCAGTCCCCACGCGAACATGCTTTCATCCTCTCACTTGCCCCTTCCCTTTCCCCTTACCCCCCCTCCTCTCTTCTCCCTTCCCCCCCATCCGCTCACCTGCGCCCGCGGCTGTCCGCCAGCAGCCCCCATGCGAACGCGCCCACCAACATGCCTGCGAACACTACAGACGACAGCGCCGCCTCGCCGTCGCCGCCCACGCCCCAGTGGGCGGCAGCGGGGGCGGCGATGAAGGAGAGCAGCAGCAGCTCCATTGCCTCTGCCGCCCACGCCAGGCCGGCATACCCCAGCAGCAGCCAATGAAACGCGCCGAATCCGACGGCGGAGAGCGCCTCGTCCACCGTGTAGCGGCTGTTCGAATCATCCCCACCGTCCATCGTGTCGACGTCGCCGATTCGCCGGTCCGTGGCTCCGTCACCGCTTGCGCGCCGAGTCGTCGCACGGGTCATCATGCTTCCGCCTGCCTGGCTGCTTCGTGTCCCCAATTTAGCATCACTCGCTGTAAGAAAGCCTCTTTGCCACCCACATGGAACTGCGCGCGATCCGTTTCCGGAATTCCCGTCTCGCCGGGTATTCGAGGCGGAGTAGAGAGCGCATGCGCGCAGCCGCAGGAAGACGGATGCGGAAGCGCTGAGGGGGGGCGATTTGTGCCCGCAGCTACGGCGGGAGGGGCAATTTTGCGCGGAGGGGAGGCGGAAGGGGCGGTTGTGCGCGGAAAGTAGGCTGAGGCGCGAACGGAGGAGGTTCGAAGCGCTTGAGCGAGGGTCGGGGATTACAGTAGCTGGTAACGGAGCCATTAGTAGTGGGAATATTGAATTCGAATGGCGCACATTGAATCTTTCTACTGTGTTGTATTCCCAGGATTTGGTGTTCCTTTGCATAAAAGCTCACTCAATACTAGGAAGGAGCTGTCGGATTGTCGTGAATGAAAAAGCGCCATACCGTACGTGTAATGCAGAGTGTGCAACACATTCTTCATTTTTCATAATGACAAACTTGAATGGCGAACCTGAGGCTTGTCGCGAGCTTCGCAAACATCAAGTCGTGGCCGCTCGTTCGCCTAGCCACGCGTTGACTCCCAGCAACAAATGTTTCGTGGCCACGGTGGCATTCTGAGGAGCTTCCCGGCACTCCTGGAAAGCGTCGACCAGCAACTGTACATTCCCTTTCCCGCCCTTGCAAACCCAAGGTCGGCAGGCTCGGAGCGAGCCGGAATAACCAGAGCCTCTAATTTCTCCTCTCCACCCTACTCGAGCACAGACGGATGCACGCGAAGGGGGTGTGGATGGAATCTCTTTTCCATGCTCTTTGCTGCTGCTCCTTTTTGATTTGCTCCTCAAGCCAAGATAAAAAAAGGCTGTCCTTTTTCTGCTGGGTTGCCCTACTACTCTCCAGCGTGCGCCTTAGCTTTCCGTTCCTTGACTTCCGCGTTCCTGCGTTCTCCGTAATAGCGTCCGTTTCGCTCGCACGCGTCGCTGTCGCACACGTTTCTGTCGCACACGCTGCTGTCGCACACGCTGCTGTCGCTCCGTCCCAGCCTACCACATTCCCTCCTTCATTCGGCTTAGTTCCCTAAATCTCCTCCGCCATGCTGTGTCATCGCCAGGCTAGCGCACTTTGCGCCGCGGACCCGCAAATCCGCCACCTTTCCCGCGACTCCGCGCGCAGAGCTCCTCACCGCGTGCGCATCACCGCAACGGCGCAGATTCCCGCGTCGAGGAACGACCGCGCGCTAAACAGCACTGCCAATTCCGCCACTCCCTCCCCCGCGCATAGTCCCGACGGCAGCGCCACGCTTGAAAGCGCTTCCGCTGCTACTAGTGCTTCCGGCGATTCATCCCCGCCGAATGGCTCCGCGCGTCCCCTTACAAGCGGATCCGCGACCAACGGCCGCGCCAGGGGCACGGGTGGGGGAAACGGGGAGGGAGAAGCGGAGAGCGAGCGGGCGGCGATGCGCGCAGCGATACGGGAGCGGACCAAGGCGGTGCGCGCGAGATACGCGCGCGTGAAGGACGTGCGGAAGGAGCACATTCCCCCTGACGTGTTCGACTACCTGCGCGCCGTGCAAGAGGTCATTCAGGGGGATCAAGGCGGCGAATCCCGCGCGAGCAGCACTACAGCTGCTGCGCCTTTCCCTCTGCCCTTTCCCCCGCTCCCGCTGCCCTTCCCCCAGCTCCCCCTGCCCGCCCCCCTGCCGCCGCTCCCCCTGCCCGTCCCCCCGTTCCTGGAGTCGCTATTCCCCGGGTCCGCGGGGGCCGCCGTTGAGAGCAGCGCAGGCGCGGGGAGCGAAGAGCGCGCGGCGGAGAAGGCGGAGAGCGGGCCTCCGCGGTTCCTGTGCCCCGCGGATGCCGTTCCGCCCAGCGACGCGGGGCTGCTTCCGCGGCTCTTCTTTCTGCCAGGTGGGGGAACGCGGAGAGCGAGGGGCGCGGGGAAGAGGGGAGCGCTGAGCGGGATATGCGATGGGCATGGAAGACGGGAGGATTGTGGGCGGAACGAGAGGATGAGTGTGATGCGGGGGAGGATGAGGGGGGTTGGACGCTGATGGCTGGAGTTTCAAGAGCTGGTGTGAGCTGGTGTGGGCCGTGTAGAGATGTATGTGGTGGTGAGGGTGCTGCGGTCCTGCAGAGGTGTCCCTCTTGGTTCAGAGTTCGTGGTTGGTGACATGCTGATGCTGATGCTGATGCTGATGCTGATGCTGATGCTAATGCTGATGCTGATGCTCATGCTCATGCTCATGCTAATGCTGATGCTGATGCTGATGCTGATGCTAATGCTCATGCTCATGCTCATGCTGATGCTGATGCTAATACTGATTGTGATGCTAATGCTGATGCTGCTGCTAATGCTGATGCTGATGCTGATGCTAATGCTGATGCTGATGCTAATACTGATGCTGATGCTCATGCTGATGCTCATGCTGATGCTCATGCTGATGCTGATGCTGATGCTAATGCTAATGCTGATTGTTCGCTGGTAATGCTGATGCTCATGCCGATGTTGATACTACTCTTGTGCTGCGTGCAGGCATCGAGGGAACGGGGTTTGGCCTGCAGCTGCACCACAAGACACTCGCCAGGTATGCCCTCGTCTGGACAGCCAAAGGTGATCAACAGCTAGGCAAGGTGCACTCAAGGTGCGTTCAAGGTTCAGGGTGATGCGTACTAATCTAGCCCATAATAACGCACTGTTCTCCACTCAAAGGTCATATCTTGACACCGCCCCAACCCCCTCCACTTCCCTCCCCCACCCACACCCCCCAGGTTGTTCGAGGTGACCTGTCTGTTCGTGCCTCTATCTGACCGCACGGACTTCACTCGCCTCGTCGACCTGGTGGAGGAGGAGGTGGTGAGGGAGCACAAGCTGAACCCTTCCCATCAATCAATCTGCCACTCCCCTCCGCCTGCCATCTCCCATCGGCCATGTGCTCTGCCCCTTCCCTCCCCCACCCACTCACCCCCAGGCTGTTCGAGGTGACGTGTCTGCACGTGCCACTCTCTGACCGCACGAGCTTCACTCGCCTCGTCGACCTGGTGGAGGAGGAGGTGGTGAGGGAGCACAAGCTGAACCCCTCCCGCGCGCTCTTCATCCTGGGGGAGTCATTTGGCGCCCTGCTCGCCCTCGCTGTGTCTGCCCGGAATCCCAAGCTGCCCATCACCCTCGTGCTCGTCAACCCTGGTGTGTGCACATCCTCCTTGATACTGCTACGTGTTCCCCCTCCACCTGCACTTCTCCCCCTGCCTCTCCGCCCTCCCTCGCTTCCCCGCTCATCTTCCTGCTTTTCGTTTTTCGCTTTCCGCTTCCCCTTCGTCTTCCTCGCCCCCCTCCATCTCGCCCTGCCACTCATCAACCTATTTTCTCATCTTCCATTCCCCCTCCCCTCCCCGTTCCCTTCCTTTCCGTCTCCGTTTCCCCCTCTCCCCTCGCCTCTCCCCTTCCAGCAACGAGCTTTCCGCGCTCACCACTGCACCCACTGATCCCAGTGCTGCGCTCCATCCCACCGGACGTCTACCGCGTCTTCCCCTACCTTCTCAGCTTCACCATGGGTAAGTCCCCGTGCACTGTGCTGCATGCCACGTGCCCCGTGCACTGTGCTGCATGCCACGTGCCCCGTGCACTGTGCTGCATGCCACGTGCCCCGTGCACTGTGCTGCATGCCACGTGCCCCGTGCCCCAACCAACCCCGCATGGCTCATGTGCCATGCTCCATGCCACCCCTACCACGTCTTGCCCTACCTCCGCAGCCTCACCATGGGTAAGCGCCATGCTCCATACCCCATGCCCCAATCCCCCATGCCCCACGCACATGGCATCAAGCCATGTGCCTCTCCACGCCTCGCCTCGCTACAATATTCGCTCAAGCTCCCTCCCAACCACCCCCTTCCCTCCCCCCAGGCACCCCCATGCGCATGGCGTCAAGGCGAGTGCCCCTGGACGCCTCGCCTCTCGACTGCCTGCTGCAGCTCAGGCAGAACCTGCTCGACCTGCTGCCCATCCTGCCTGCGAGACATGCGGCCCATTCTTTCTCTCCTCTCCCCCCTTCCCTCCTCCCAGGCAACCCCATACGCATGGCATCAGGGCGAGTGCCCCTAGATGCCTCTCCGCTCGACCGCCTAGTGCAACTCCGGCAGAACCTGCTCGACCTGCTGCCCATCCTGCCCGTGAGATTCTATAATGCTCCATGCGGAACATTCTGCCCGTGAGATCGGATTTTATTTCATGCTGTGCTGACCATGCTGGCCGTTAGACCTGCTGATGGTGACACAGCCTGTGGAATATCTACTCCTTTACTCAATTCACGTTCTGCACCATGCTGCACCGTTCTGCACCTGCAACATGGTGCTCTTCAAACCACTGCCGATGCAGTCTGTGTGATGTGATGATCTAGCATGCTGTGCACGCCTCTCCCCCTCCCCATCCCTCGCACTTCCATGCAACTCGTGGCGGACATTCTCCCCCAGGCCACGCTCCAGTGGAAACTGGACCTGCTGGAGGAGGGGGCAGTGCGTGTCATTATACTCCCTCCCTTGCCTGATTCATGCTACTAGCGGGTATTCCCCCCTTCCCTAATCCCACCGCACACCACCCCCACCCCTCACACAGCTCGTGGCGGACATACTTCCCCAGGAGACGCTGGAGTGGAAGCTGGATCTGCTGGAGGAAGGGAGTGCTGCTGTGGAGCCCGTACTGAAAGACATCAAGCACACCACGCTCATCGTCGCCGGGTGAGTGGATTCATATTGTGGAAAACAGAGCAACCAACGCACACACCTCCTCCCTCCTCCTGTGGAGGAGGGCAGTGCTGCCGTGGAACCGGTGCTCCTCCTGCCTGCTGTTCCTCAGTGGACTTTGCTACTGTGGAGCCGGTGCTGAGAGGTATCAAGCTCACCACACTCATCGTTGCGGGGTGAGTGGTGGCTTGATTGTAGAGCTACCAAAGCACACACCTCGTTGCGTTGCATGGCAGCTCCTCTTTCCTGCCGTGGGGTCGGTGCTTACGAGGGTGAACCACACCGCTCTCACCGCTGCCGCGTGAGTGGATTCAAAACACACCTCCCTCTCCCTGTCCTGCCCTCCTCCTCTCCTTCTCTTTCCCCTCTTTCCCTCTCATTCCCTCTCTTTCCCTCTTTTCCCCTCCGTTTTCTGCTTCTTCTCCCTGATAATGGCACAGGGGTGAGGATCAGATGCTACCGAGTGAGGAAGAGGCAAAGCGGTTGCACAAGGAGATGGCGGCTTGCACAACGGTGGTGAAGCAGTGCCCCAACTCGGGGCACACTCTGCTGCTGGTGAGCGCATGGTTGCTGTGGTATGAAGGCTGGCACCGAGAGGGAGATGGCGTCACTGAGGGATGGGTACATCAGGGCATGATGAAGGGTGCGCTAGGAGATGGCAGCTTGCACCACGGTGGTCAAGCAGTGCCCCAACTCGGGGCACACACTGCTGCTGGTGAGCGCCATGGGGTGGTGCTGGTGAGGGTGGTGGGACGTTATGGGTGCACAAGGGGATGGGTAGAGCGGGGCATTGATCTAGCAAGTATCATCAAGGGCATGCGCGTGTGCAGACGGAGCAGACGTGTGCTACTCTCCTGCCCTATTACTCTCTTCTCAAGTTCCCCAACCTCTCCTCCTCCCTCCCCACCCCCACTCTCCCCTTACAGGAGGCGGACATAGATCTGGCGAGCATCATCAAGGGCGCGGGCGTGTACAGGCGCAGCAGCAGCAGGCGGGAGGACCCGCAAGTGGACGGCTTCGTGCTGCCCACTGTGGAGGAGTTTGCACGCAGCAAGGGCGGCATGGACGGCACGATTCGTCTCATGTGCTCGCCCGTGTTCCTGTCCACAGTGGTGGACGATGCGCGAGACACCACCGACCTCAGCAGGGTCCTCAGGAACTCCTCTTCCCCCTCCCACTCCTCCCATTCCTCCTCCTCTTCGTCGTCCGCGCGCATCGTGCTGGGTTTAGAGGGCATAGCAACAGACGAGCGCCCGCTGCTCTTCGTGGGAAACCACCAGACGTACGCGCCGGACCTCTCCCCCTTAATCGCAGAGCTGCTCGCACATGGAGTGCCACTAAGAGGACTTACCCACCCCGTCGCTCTCGGCATGGTGAGTGCCTGATGATTGGCCTGGGGATGAGGTATTGCAGCTGTAGCTCTTCACTGGAAACCACCAGACATACGCGCCGGACCTCTCCCCTTTGATAGCTGAGCTGCTCGCCCATGGAGTGCCCCTCAGGGGCCTCACACACCCCGTCGCCCTCGGCATGGTGAGTGGGGTGCCCTGATGCTCTGTGCCTCTTTCTCTCGCTCTGCCCTGTGAGTGCCCATGGGTTGAGTCTATTGCAGCACCAGCTACTGCTCTTCTTGGTTTACCAAAACCACCGGGCATACGCGCCGGTCCTCTCTCCTCTCGTAGCTGAGCCACATCCTCCCTTCTGCACAAAACCCTTCGCCTTCGCTCCCTCCTCTCCCCTCCCTTTTTTCGGCCTGCCCCCACCAACTCCTCACTATTCCCCATCCCCCTTGCCATACCCAGTTCCCCAGCTCCATAGAGCACAACCCCATGGCGGAGGAGTTCCGTCTATGCAGTGCCGGGCTGGTGCTTCTTCCCCTCGGTCCCCTTCCCACACCCATACACGTGCCCTCGCCCCCTCCTTCTCCCCTCGCTCCCTCCTCTCCCCTTTTTGCCTCTCTAGTTCCCCGGCTCCATAGAGCCCAACCCCATGGCAGAGGAGTTCCATCTGTTTGGCGCCGTGCTGGTGCTTCCTCCCATCCTTCCCACAGCCATCCCACACCCATTTTCCCCTTCGATCCCTCCCTTTCTCACACCCCCTCCCCCCTCTTCTCCCCGCCTCTTGCCCCTCGCAGTTCCCCGGCTCCATAGAGCACAACCCCATGGCAGAGGAGTTCCGTCTCTTCGGCGCCGTGCCGGTGACGCCTAAAGTGCTGCACCGCCTGATGGCCACCGACCAGGCGGCGCTGCTGTTTCCCGGAGGGATGAGGGAGGCATTGAGGAAGCGGGTAAGTGGCACTTGTTCTTGGGCTGGTGGGTGTGACTTGGGAGGGTGACACCCAACGTGCTGCACCGCCTGATGGCCACCGACCAGGCGGCGCTGCTGTTCCCAGGAGGGATGAGGGAGGCGCTGAGGAAACGGGTGAGTTGCGGTGGGGGAGCCGGTGAATGGTTTTTGGGGCTGAAATTGCGGTGTGACTTGGGATTGGGAGGGTGAACCCCAAGGTGCTGCACCGCCTGCTCGCCACCGACCAGGCGGCGCTGCTGTTCCCTAGAGGCATGCGGGAGGCACTCAGGAAGCGGGTGAGTGGCACTCGGGAGGAGATGAATGCATGTTGGTGCTGGGCTGGTGAGTTGACCCTGGGAGGTGGCTCATTGCACCGCCTGATGGCAACAGACCAGGCGGCGCTGCTGTTCCCAGGGGGCATGCGGGAGGCGCTGAGGAAACGGGTGAGTGGTGGTGGAGAGAGGGAGTGGCGCTGGGGGATAATTCTCACCTTTCGCTTCCCGTGCTGCAATTGCAAGGCATGCGTGTTTCTCTGCCGAATCCCAAGGGTTTTCTTCCAGTGCCATAATGTGCCATGCTTTGCCATCCCGTTCCACACCACGCCACTCTCCACCACTCCACACCCCAGGGCGAGGAGTACAAGCTCTTCTGGCCGCACCGCGCTGAGTTCGTCCGCATGGCGGTGAGTCACCATGCTGCTAATGGTAATCCATGCTGCTAATGGTAATCCATGCTGCTAATAGTAATCCATGCTGCTAATGGTAATCCATGCTGCTAATGGTAATCCATGCTGCTAATGGTAATCCATGCTGCTAATGGTAATCCATGCTGCTAATGGTAATCCATGCTGCTAATGGTAATCCATGCTGCTAATGGTAATCCATGCTGCTAATGGTAATCCATGCTGCTAATGGTAATCCATGCTCGTGTGTTGCTATGGAGTTGTGTGCGATGGTCAAGCACACACTTGTCTGGCAGACACATGTGTCACTCTTGAGAAGTCTCAAAGTTGTGCGAGCTTCTGAAAATGAGTGGAGGTACTCGGGTCCCTTCTCTCATCGACTTACCTGCTCTGCATCTCCACTTGTTGCCATGCCTCATGCTGCGTGTGCCATGTGCGTCATGCAGGTCAAGTTTGGAGCAGTGATCATTCCCTTTGCATCGGTGGGAGTTGACGATGCATACAATGTGAGTGACAGGTTTACACAACGAGTGTGCTTGCATGCACGATGGGGGTGCATGCACGATGGGGGTGCATGCACGATGGGGGTGCATGCACGATGGGGGTGCATGCACGATGGGGGTGCATGCACGATGGGGGTGCATGCAGGATGGGGGTGCATGCAGGATGGGGGTGCATGCACGATGGGGGTGCATGCACGATGGGGGTGCATGCACGATGGGGGTGCATGCACGATGGGGGTGCATGCACGATGGGGGTGCATGCACGATGGGGGTGCATGCAGGATGGGGGTGCATGCACGATGGGGGTGCATGCAGGATGGGGGTGCATGCACGATGGGGGTGCATGCAGGATGGGGGTGCATGCACGATGGGGGTGCATGCACGATGGGGGTGCATGCACGATGGGGGTGCATGCACGATGGGGGTGCATGCAGGATGGGGGTGCATGCAGCATATGGGTGCATGCAGCATATGGGTCAAATGCAGCATTTATGAGATGTTTTTCATGCAAGTATCGATTATGCTGTGCCCTGCTGTTACATCATCCATTGTCTCCGTCTATCACCCCCCCATCACCCCCATCACCCCCATCACCCCCATCACCCCCATCACCCCCATCACCCCCATCACCCCCATCACCCCCATCACCCCCATCACCCCCATCACCCCCATCACCCCCATCACCCCCATCACCCCCATCACCCCCATCACCCCCATCACCCCCATCACCCCCATCACCCCCATCACCCCCATCACCCCCATCACCCCCATCACCCCCATCACCCCCTTCACCCCCATCACCCCCATCACCCCCATCACCCCCATCACCCCCATCACCCCCATCACCCCCATCACCCCCATCACCCCCATCACCCCCATCACCCCCATCACCCCCATCACCCCCATCACCCCCTTCACCCCCATCACCCCCTTCACCCCCATCACCCCCATCACCCCCATCACCCCCATCACCCCCATCACCCCCATCACCCCCATCACCCCCTTCACCCCCATCACCCCCATCACCCCCTTCACCCCCATCACCCCCTTCACCCCCATCACCCCCATCACCCCCATCACCCCCTTCACCCCCATCACCCCCTTCACCCCCATCACCCCCATCACCCCATCACCCCATCACCCCCATCACCCCCATCACCCCCATCACCCCATCACCCCCATCACCCCCATCACCCCCTTCACCCCCTCTTCCATCCTCCTTCTCCCTTTCTCTCCACCTTTCCTCCGCCGCCGCCCGCCCATCTCCCCCCATCATCTCCCCCATGCCCATCAGTTTGTGCTGGATGCGGACGAGCTACCCAACGTGCCCGTGTACGGGGAGAAGATGAAGGGGTTCAGGGTTCCCCCTGTCTTCCCTCTGTGTTTCTTCCATCTTCCCCATCCCACCATCCGCACCTTCCCCACCGCCCCCATCAGTTTGTGTTGGATGCAGACGAGCAACCCAACCGTGCATGAACGATTGCTCACAGACTCCCCTGTCTTCCCTCTCTTCCATCTTCCCTCTGCTACCCATCCATCGCCCCCATCATCACCCCCACCGCCCCCATCAGTTTGTGTTAGATGCGGACGAGCTACCCAACGTGCCGGTGTACGGGGAACAGATCAAGCAGTTCATGGACTATGTGCCTAAAGTCAGGTGCGTGCGCGCGTGCGTGTGTGTGTGTGGGGGGGGGCTGTGTGCTTCAAGAGCTCATGGAGTGCATCTCACAACAAGCTCACCTAACTGGTGTACGGGGAGAAGATGAAGGAGTTCATGGACTATGTGCCCAAAGTCAGGTGCGTGCGTGAAGGAATGTGCTGTGTGCTTCAATAGTTAATGTCAGAATGTTCAGGCGACTACTTGCCTGAATTCAGGTGAGTGATTGCGCAGTGCTCGCTTCAGTTGGGACTCGCTTCGGAGAGTCTGAAGCCTGATCGTTTCTGTGCAAGCAGCTGTCCCGTGACTCTCATGCCCCTACACATCTGAGCCACCTCTCGTTTTGCTCTCCTCCCATCTCCCCTCCCACCTCTTCCTCCATCACCCCTCTCCTCTCAACCCACTCAGAGAGGACGAGATAGCGGGGCCAGCAGCAGAGCGCTTCCTGGCGCCAGTGGTGCTGCCCAGCAAGATCAACCGCCTCTACATCAAGTTCGGAGCCCCCATCCGCACTGCCGGTACGCCTCTCCTTTCCAGTGCCATCCTCTCGCTCTCTTGCTCGGACACACCGCAACCACTCCTTATGCTCTGGCACAAACAGTGCTGGCCAGCAAGATCAACCGCCTCTACATCAAATTCGGCGCCCCCATCCGCACTGCCGGTACGCCCCTCCTGTCACCACCATTGTCTTGCTCTCTTGCTCCAACACACCTCAACGCTCCTTGTGGTGCGGGCGGTGCTGCCGAGTACGCGGTGCTGCCGAGTACGCCGTGCTGCCGAGTACGCCGTGCTGCTGTGGAAGATTAGCCATTGGCGGCAGCAGCAGCAGCACTGACAGTCCCCTAGTCTGTGTGTGAGGGCCTTGCAGGAAAGCAGTGTTTCTTCTCCCCCCTCCTTCCCCTTCCTCTATCTCCCCCTTACCTTCTCTATCTCCCCCTTACCTTCTCTGTCTCCCATCCATCCCTCCTCTCCTCTCCCCTCTCATCCACCCCATCCTGCCCAGGCATGCGGGAGGTGTTGACAGACCAGCAGGCAACAGCAGCGCTGTACGCGCATGTGAAGGGCGAGGTGGCAAGGGGAATAGAGCAGGGTCCTTGCACTCTCACACTGCCTTCCCTTACCCCTCTCCCCTCCCACCCTTCAGGCATGCGGGAGGTGTTGACAGACCAGCAGGCAGCAGCAGCGCTGTACGCACATGTGAAGCGGGAAGTGGAAGCAGGGATAGAGTACCTGCTGAGGAAGAGAGAGGAGGACCCATATGCCGACCTTGGGGCGAGACTGTTGTATGAAGCCACGTGGGGGGGCGAGAGGCAAGCACCCACTTTCAAGCCCTGAGGGACATGGCAACAAAGCATCTGTGACGTGGCATGCGAAGAGCTTGTTACCTTGTTAGTAACAGTCAATGCTGTATGCCTCCCTACCATGTGTGCTTGCTACCGATATAAGGCTGTTCCAGGCGCATAAACTAATGTGAAAAAGTCAGTAGATTATTCACCCAGCAGTATGCATAATGCATAGTTGTTGTTCTTCTAAGGTCTGATTTGTCGGTTACGGTATGATACAGCGGTCAGGCAGAGATACTCCGAGAGGAAGACCCTGGGTACGAGGGACACAGTGTATCTACTTGGTGGAGTTACCAAGCGTGGAATAAGGTACCGGTGTGGAACCAACAGGTGGGAGCGGCGGCTACTGGGCTGGCTCGCACTCTTCATTTCCCTTTCCCCGCCAAGTGTTGCTGCTACTCCGGCTGATTTAATCTTGCCCGTGTGCTCTCACTGTCTGCAGTTGCCATACTCCTCTCCACCCACACTGCCCTCCACCCACACTGCTCTCCCCTGATGCTCGGAAGCGCGCGAATGTGCCCGCTACCGCCCCAACCTCACATCAACGCCAAGCCTTGCTGCTACTGCAGCTCTCGCAGTCTTGCCCGTGCACTCTCACTCACGGCAGCTGCCAAGCCTCTCTCCACCCACTCCCGCCGCTCCTCCCCGCTGCTCTCCCCTGCTGCTCGGTAGCACATGAACGCCAGGCAGTCCCTAGGCGCTGAGGAGAAGCCCTGCAGCAGGAGTGGGAGAAAGAAGGAATGGGTGCGAGGGGTGAGTGCGACGTGAGTATATGAAGGGGACAAGGCGTTGGCACATGAACGCCAGGCAGTCTCCAGGTGCTGAGGAGAAGCCCTGCAGTGGAAGGGAGGAGGGGAGACAGGGTGAGTGTGCGTGAGAGGTGAGTGAGGAGTGAGTGTGGGGAACACAGGTAAAGTGGAAGCTCGCAAATGCCAGACAGTCTCTAGGTGCTGATGAGAATCCGTGCGGCAGATGAGAGGAGGAAGAGAAGGCTGAGTGGTGGAAGTGACGCATGGAAAAGAAGGCGTTGATGTGAGAAGGATAGGGTGGGAAGCAAAGACTGAGCCAGTACAATGAAAGGTGGATGATCAGAAAAGAGAACACTGGGCTGATTCAAAAGTGGCTTCGCCCGGACTTGAACCGGAGACCTTCAGTGTGTTAGACTGACGTGATAACCAACTACACCACGAAACCACATGACAACTATTCACCAAAGCCGCTGTTGACATACAAGACAACCAACCAGTGTCCCTCAAGTAGAACACAACTCACATTTCCACCCTCACCTATCTGCCCTCACCTATCTGCCCTCACCTATCTGCCCTCACCTATCTGCCCTCACCTATCTGCCCTCACGTCTCTGCACTCCCCCCTCTCCCCTCCCCTCTCTCCTTCCCCTCACTCCCCTCTCTCCCCTCCCCTCTCTCCTTCCCCTCACTCCCCTCACCTCTCACCTCTCTCCTCTCTCTCCCCTCACCTCTCACCTCTCTCCTCTCTCTCCCCTCACCTCTCTGGAGTTGGATCGCCTGGCATGGTCCCTCATGGCGCGCACCAGCTCTCTCACACCCCCTGCATCCAGCCCTTGCTGGGCCACATAGGCTGCTGCTTGCTGCAACCGGAAGGGGGGAGAGTGGTGGGAAGAGTGCTGGGAGGGAGAGAATGAGCCACGAAGCAACATGGAGATTTAGGCCCCACCACCTGTACAAATCCCACCACCCCCACCACCACCCTCACCGCCCCCCCCACCACCCCAGCAGCACGCACCCGTCGGCCAGCTGTGGGCAGGGTGCGCATCTCATACAGCAGCTCCGCACTCTGCTCTGATTGGAACGCCATCAGGCCGCACCAACCACAGCACACCCCACCTCCCCCCAACACAGACCCACCATCCCCACCAGCTTCGCTATGCCCACCACTCCCAACCCAGCAGCACCTACCCGTCGGCCGGCCGTGGGCAGCGTGCGCAGCTCATAGAGCAGCTCCGCGCTCTGCTCTGCGTGAAACGCTACCGCCACGTCAAAGCTGCTGTCGGGCCCCTCTCCCTCAACCTCCTGTGCGCCTGGCAGCAGCGACTCATACACCTGCCATAGCAGCAGCAGCAGCACAGGGAGGAGTGGAATGAGGGGGTGGGCATGGGGAACGGGGCATGTACATGGGCTATGGTACATGGGCTATGGCACATGGGCTATGGCACATGGGCTATGGCACATGGGCTATGGCACATGGGCTATGGCACATGGGCTATGGCACATGGGCTATGGCACATGGGCTATGGCACATGGGCTATGGCACATGGGCTATGGCACATGGGCTATGGCACATGGGCTATGGCACATGGGCTATGGGCTATGGCACATGGACATGGGCTATGGCACATGGACATGGGCTATGGCACATGGGCTATGGCACATGGGCTATGGCACATGGGCTATGGCACATGGGCTATGGCACATGGGCTATGGCACATGGGCTATGGCACATGGGCTATGGGCTATGGCACATGGACATGGGCTATGGCACATGGACATGGGCTATGGCACATGGGCTATGGCACATGGGCTATGGCACATGGGCTATGGCACATGGGCTATGGCACATGGGCTATGGCACATGGGCTATGGCACATGGGCTATGGCACATGGGCTATGGCACATGGCTATGGCACATGGGCTATGGTACATGGGCTATGGTACATGGGCTATGGTACATGGGCTATGGTACATGGGCTATGGTACATGGGCTATGGTACATGGGCTATGGCACATGGGGACATAGCACAGGGAAGGGGACATAGCATAGGGAAGGGGGAATAGCATAGGGAAGGGAATAGCATAGTTAAGGGGCATGGGTCATGGCACACGGGGAAGGGAGGGAGAGCAGAGCACCTGAGCAGCGACGACAAGCACGGTCACTCGGCCATGCGCCAGCATTGCCACATCCGCCACCTCCTCTGCCGTCATGCCCGCCTGCTGTAGCTGCCTGTGGGGAGGGAGGGGGAGGAAGTGAAAGCAAGGTAACTGGAGGGATGATTGGAAAGCAGGGCCTCTTGTTGAGGCGCATCAAGCATGCGCCAG
This sequence comes from Closterium sp. Naga37s-1, assembly GCA_947471745.1. Lineage (NCBI taxonomy): Eukaryota > Viridiplantae > Streptophyta > Zygnematophyceae > Desmidiales > Closteriaceae > Closterium > Closterium sp. Naga37s-1. Next base: position 219,225 of record CANJKZ010000107.1, read on the forward strand.
CAGTGCCACATCTGCCACCTCCTCCGCTGTCATGCCCGCCTGCTGCAGCTGCCTGCGGGGAGGGTGAGAAGAGGGAAAGCGAGGGAACGAAAGGGATGAAAGGAAATCAGGGCCTATCCTTGAGTTGCCTCAAAGCATGTGCCAGCAGTGCCACATCTGCCACCTCCTCCGCTGTCATGCCCGCCTGCTGCAGCTGCCTGCCTCCACGCAATGCCAGGGCGGTGTCAGGGGGGCATGGGGCCGTGCCGTGGTAGAGGGTGGAGGGATGGGTAAAGGGAGTAGGGGAGGGAGAAGGATGCAGATCCAGGTTTCTAAGAGTAATGAGCTGTTGGCTAGGGGAACAAAGGGTTACAAGAAGCTCGGGGAAGCATCAGCAATTTCACCTGAAAGCATCAGCAATTTCACCGGAAGGCATCAGCAATATCACCTGAAGGCATCAGCAATTTCACCTGAAGGCATCAGCGATTTCACAGAATAGCAGCAGCGATTTCACCTGATAGCAGCAGCGATTTCACCTGATAGCAGCAGCGATTTCACCTGATAGCAGCAGCGACCTCCTGCCAGGAGCCACGCCCCTCTCTCACTGCCGCGATCAGCTCCTCCCTCCGCTCCCTCTCCTTCCGCCTCCCCTCCTCCGCTTCCCCCGAATCTTCTCCCCCAGGTGCCCCCATGGGGAACATCGGCGCGCCTGGGACTGCGGGAAAGGGGGGGAAAAGGCGGAGCGGAATGGAGCGACCGCGGGGGGACGGGTGAGGCGCAACAGACGCCTTTGGAGCGCCTGATCCTCAGGGGCGGGCGGGGAGTGGGAATGAGCGGAGAGGCGGTTACGCGGGCGGACCGGGGATGAATTAAGAGGGGAAGGGTTGGGTGAAAGGGGGGAGGGCGGAAGGGAAGGGCGGAGGCGGAGCTCACTGGGCAGCGGGGGCGGGCGGAACTGCCCGAGGGCGGGCGGGGACGCGGCGGACATCATGCGCCGGACGTTCTTCGCGGATCGGCTCATCACTTTCATTGGCGGCGGCGGCGGCGGCGGCGGCCGCGAGTCGCTGCCCTCTGGCGGCTCGCGCTGCGAGGAGGTTGCGGAAGCTCTTAGCACGAGCGGTGCGCGCAGTTTAAGAGGCGCGTGATTGGGCGATGCATGCTTCCGCCGTGGGAGAAGGGCGGCTGGGCGTTGCGCGAATGCGGGAGGGAGAAGAACGGTGGGGGGAGGAGGAAGCGGGCGGGCGACTAGCGCTGCTGCTGAGGTGAGCTGCGACATTGGATCCGTCGCACGGTGGCAGCGGTGCGACTGTGCGACAGTGCTAGTCAGTAATGCGGCAGGCGTCAACGTGACAAGAAGTGCGTCGGGTTCAGGGAGGATGGCGAATAAGAGGCGCCTATGAATCTGTGATCTGAAGCCACGAGAGTTGGGGGGTGGGCAATTTAAAAAAATGCGATAAAAAACGCCTCATATACCACGTACAACGTACAGATGCACACAAACATCTTATAGATTACCTGACCTGATCTTCCAAATTTACTGCTAGGAGTCTGGATTTTCACCTCCAGTGTTATGAAGGGCCACAAAGCCACAAGCCTGCAACCGCAAGCCCGCTTGGGTGCCATATATGAAAGAACGTGTGGTGCGGCGTGAAAGGATGCTTCTATACAAGATACCCGTACTCTGTACACTCTGAAATCTTCAATGAGCCTTGATATACCATGTGGAAAACACTGCCCTATTTCGTGAAAGGCCAAAACGCCTAACAAGCTACGTCTACTCCATCAGGCCAAGCTACAGCCTACTTTGGGCATTTAAACCTATGTCGTTTTTTACAGAATGGTTTTATAAATGGTTTGGAGCATGGAACTGCAACCCAATAAGGCCACAAACACAGACCCACAGAAACAGAGTATCCACATGTAGAGAAGACATCAGCAAGAGAATGAGAAAGAAAACATGGAAAGGTACGAACTGCAGATTACAGCCAGAAATTATAGCAAGTGAAGGCCGGCGAGGGGCAAAGAAGGGGAGAGGAGAGGAGTGGGAGAAGAGAGAAGGAGAGTGGGAGAGGGGAGGAGAGCGGGAGACGGGAGGAGAGGGGGAGAGGAGAGGAGACGGTGGGGGACGGAGCGAGGAGAGATTACGGGATTGAGAGACCAAGCAGCTTTTAACAGCTCATGCCAGTGCTCACACACTCACCGCATCTTCTTCTCGTCGCGTAAGTTCCGGTGGGGCAAGAGTTGCACTTCCAACCCTTATCAGGCGGGTTCGACAGCGCATCAACCTCCCACGGCGGCCAATCTCCATACTGAGGAATACACGACTTGGCCCACTTGCACTGAAACGAGTTGAGCAACTTCCGCTTGGCACAGGGGTTCCGCCGGCATCCGATGGTGCGCTGGCGGCGTGGAAACCCGGTTACCCCGTTACAGCCGGAGGTGCGCGAGAGGCAGTTCATGGCGGCGTTGCAAACGCGCAGGCGGCGGGCGGCGGGTGGGAGGGGGCCGGTGAGGAAGTTGACTGAGAGGAAGAGCGCTGTGAGCTTGGGTCCGATTTTCCTTATTGTGCCTGTTAGCTTGTTGCCCTGTAATGAGCTGGAGGGGGAAGGGGGTTGTTGGAGGGAAGTGGAGGGCGGAGAGGGGAAGGGGAGGATTGGGTTTCTTTTAGTCAACTCAAAAGCCTGGTGTTGCAGGCGGGAGGCGGGCAAGAGTGAGGCAGTGAGGAGGTTGACTGAGAGGAAGAGCGCTGTGAGCTTGGAACCCACGGCCTTTATTGTGCCCGTTAGCTTGTTGCCTTGTAACGACCTGGGGGGGTGGGAAAGGAGCGGAAGGAAAGGAAGGGGAGAGGGAGGGAGGGGGAGGAGGCAAGGAAGGGGAGAGGGAGGGTGGAGGGGGGTTGGGCTGGGTAGAAGAGGATAAGGATGCAGTGAGGAAAGGGGAAGGGATTGAAGAGGGGAGGGAGGTGTGGGACCAGCATGGTAAAGGGGGAGGAGAGGGAAGCAAGAAGCAGCGGAGGGTTTGGTGGGTGATAAGGCAGGAAAAGCGGTTCTCCAGTCTCTGATACACAGAGGGCCTCAGCATGCTTGGAATGCAGGCAGACGGATGGGGATTGGCTCGGGAAAAGAGAGAGGTGGCGCAGGTGGTTGAAGTGAGACAAGGGGGGAGACGGGGAGAAGAGGTGGGGCAGGAAGCAAGGCAGACGGAGGAAGGGCACTTACAGGTCAGTTAGAGAGGGTGAGTTAATGAGGTAAGGTGGGACGGGCCCATAGAAGGAGTTCCCATCCAACACTCTGCAGACAGAGGAGGGGTGACGGTGGAAAGCCATGATGATGGTAGTAAAGCATGATGAGCATGGTATTAAGACATGATGATGGTGGTAAGACATGATGATGATGGATGGTGGCGCATGAGGTCAACAAGGCAATGCGATGGGTCAGAAGAAAATGACCACACAACAAACAGATGACAGGGAAGGGCGAATCTGACAGAAAAAGGCGAATCTGAGAAAAAGTCACGTTAAGCAAGGCAGGGGAGGCGTGACTCACAAATGTCTTAGGTTAGGCAAACAGGAGAGGGGTCTGGCGAAGTCGTCTAGTCTGGTGTTAATGAGTCCCATGATGAGCACTCTGGTGGTGCAGCGCAGCACCATGTGCCACCAACACGATGGAGGGGGGAAAGGGGAAGGAAGGGGGGAAGGAGGAGGGGGAAGGAGGAGGGGGAAGGAGGAGGGGGAAGGAGGAGGGGGAAGGAGAGGGGGAAGGCGAAGGAAGGCGGCAATTAGATAAGTGAGGAGAGGGGTCTGGCGAAGTCGTCTAGTCTGGTGTTAATAAGGCCCATGATGAGCACCCTGGTGGGTGCAGCACCGTGCCATCACACCAGGATGGATCATGGAGGGGGAAGGGAGGCGAGGAGGGGGAAGAGGGAAGGGGGGAAGGAGGAGGGGGCGGGGAAAGGGGGGAGGAGAGTGGGAGGAGAGTTCAAGGGGGAGGGGGGTTGGGAGGAAAGGGAAGAGGGGGAGGAGGGGGAAACGGGAGAGGGGAGGGAGGTTGAAGAGTAATGGGAAGGAGGGGGGCGCGGGCGGAGAAAGGTGGCAATCTGGTAAGAGGCTGAGAAGCAAGCAGGAGAGTGGGAACCAATATAGGACGAGGGGAGAATAAGGTGCCAGTGGGTAGGATGACATAGAAGCACGGTTGACAGCAGCAAGAGATGGAGGAGGAGGAGAGGCACGTTCACACCTGGGGGTTCCGGTAGGAACGAGGACCGTTTGACACTAGAACAGTTTGACACGAGGATTATGTGACATGAGGACTGTAAAGCAGAGCAGGAATATGAGGCGTACAATCTGGTGAGTGTGGTGAGGCGGGCGAAGGCGGTGGGGAGGGATCTGAGGCCCACGAGGGAGTTGCCGAGCGTGGGTATCCTGATAGGGGGCGATGGGGATGGGGGGAGGCGGAGGGCGATGGGGATGGGGGGAAGACTTTTGAGTCGACTCAAAAGTCAAAGGCGGTGGGGAGGGATCTGAGGCCCACCAGGGAGTTGCCGAGCGTGGGTATCCTGGTAGGGGGCGATGGGGATGGGGGGAGGCCGGGGGGCGATGGGGATGAGGGGAAGGGGAGGGCGATGGGGATGAGGGGAGAGGGGGGGAGGAGGATGAGGACAAGAGAGGAGGGGCCGATAGGTGAAGGGACGGGACATGGGGAATGCGTGCTAGAGGGACGATGGCGCATGGGGTGGGGGAGGGAGCATGGGGCGGAGGAAGGCGCATGGGGTGGGAAAGGCGCATAGAGGGAGCACGGGGTGGGGGATGGCGCACGGGGTGCGGGATGGCGCACATGGCGCACGGGGTGGGGGATGGCGCAGCGGGCGGTGTGGGGATGGCGCATGGGGTGGGGGGTGGAGCCCGGGGTGGGGGAGGACGCATGGGTTGGGGGCGGACGCATGGCGTGGGGAGGGGCGCATGGGGCGCGGGATGGCGCAGAGGGGGGGGAGGATGGCTTATGGGGTGGGGGAATGGCACAATGGGCGGGGATGGCGGATGGGGTGGGGGGGTGGCACATTGGGCGGGAATGGCGCATGGGGTGGGGGGGTGGCACACAGGCGGGACTATCACAATAGAGACTGCAGGACGCGAAGACAAGGTGGGGTGCGGGCAAGAGGGAGAGAGAGATCAAGTTTGGGCAGGAACGAGAGACACGGAGCATAGGGGCGTGAAGGATGACAGGAGAAGGAATAGAGCTAGGAGGAAAAGGGAAAGAAGTGGCGGGAAGAGGGAGGGAGGGGGAAGGGGGAATAGGAAGAGAAATGAGAAAGAGAAGATGTAGAAAACGAGCGGGAGGCCGAGGAAGGGGCGGAAGGGGAGCGGAAAGAGAAGCAATGAGAGTGCCAGGGAACACAAGGACGATGCAAGGGGAAGAGAGAGCAAGAGCAGTACTCGAAGTATCGGATAGGGAAGATCCTGCGGGGGAGATTCGAGCGCAACACCCCAACGCGGAGGTTCCGCGGAGGGTCGGCGGAATTGTGACGCGCAGGCGGCAGCGACAGAGACACACACGCGACGGCATGAATGGCGGGATGCGGGGGGGACCGGGAATGGCGGGATGTGGGGCGCAACGGGAGGGGGTGGCGTGGCGTGAGAAAACAAGTCGCTCACCTAAACGCAATGATGGCATCGACGCGACGAGCAGTTGCGCCTGACGTGGCAAAGATCATGACGGACGTGGCAAGCGTGGCTATTGACGTGGCAGTGAGAGACGTCCACGTGGCGGACGGGCGAGTGCGCGTCGGCGTTGCTTACATGGCACGAGGGTTGCCGTTGGAGTCGCAGATCACGCCCTTAAAGCCGCTGCCCGTGCCGTCGTCGGAGCACGGCGCGCCTTCACTCCAGTTCTGCTCCGGGTCGAGATTGAATGCCGTCATAATCTCTTACATGGGTTGCACTGCGAGCGACGAAACACAGCAGCGTGGATAGAAGATCGTCAGGTCGTCAGGTCGTGCTGGTCTCGTACGTGTGTGGCATTGATTAGGCGCCTAAACTTTTCCGTACGTCCGTAGCACTTCGTGCCACGGGACCCGCAACGCGACACTCAACTCGAAAGCATCAAGACTGGGCGATGAGCGTAACAATCTACAGGAGGAAAACGGCGAGAAAACGACCTGCTGGCTACCTGCATGCCTGCTTTCGAGCTCCTACAAGCGATCGCTTCAACCCGGTCCTGCCGGTCTGCAGGCTCCTTTTCACAGGTCCCCTCTGACAAACCCGGCTAACAGTGATCGCTTCAGCCCACTCGGTGCTTTCCTCCGAAACTAACAATCTAACGGCTCGCGAGGCCTCTAAGGCAAACGGAGGACGAGGCAGCGAGAACGATGTGCACGTGCTGAGAGGAGGCAGGTCGCGAGTGGACGCGCGAATTGGATAAGTATAGGGTTGGGTGCGGGGAAGGCAGGGATGAAGAGGGAAGGCGATTGGGGAGAGAAAGACGGGTGGATGACGGAACTGGCAAAGCGTGTAGCGGGAGGGTGACAGAGCATGGTGCACAGCGGGAGAACGAAAGAGCACGCGCGTTGCGATGGTGGGCGAGACAGGAGAGTCGCCAAAACGACTGAAGCTTCCATTCGAGCAGCTTTTTCAACAATATAACCGTAATCAGCTGACGGAGCGGTGTGACTGCCAGTTGCTCTCTGAGCTCATTCAGAAAGGATCCCCATGGTCCACACAGCACGTCCATGGTCTCTATTATAGGTAGTTCCCCCGGTCTTACCGAACTTGGAGTTGAATGGCATTTCCGTTGTCGCCAATGCCGCACGATGTTTATTCGATGGGAGTAACAGCAGCACAAGTAGCAGGGTAATGAGCATGCTGCGACTATCGACATGGAAAAATGGTGGACGATCGATCGCCGTCGAAGAGGGGAGAATGCAACGCCTGTTGACGCGCGCGATTGCTACGTGTCTAGCTGATTTGAAAACGTCAACCAGAGAAATAAGCTCCTAAAACGGCTGGACTAGGCGCCGCTATTACAACGCGTCGCGTTTTCCCTTTCTAAGGTGCAGGGCAGACACTAAAGTTTCTGTCGATAGGACGAGCTGTTGGTTCTGCAAAAGGTGAATAAATCGCTGGACATCTTGTTCGTCTCCGTAGCGCATGAGTCGCACTGTCGACGATGCTAAAGAACAAATACTCAAGTGCTAGGAGAATGGTCCAAGTCCAAGCCTTGTACTGTAAACCGTTTTCGCTGGAACATCAGCAAGATCGTTCCGTGCATGGAGACTACGAGAGCCGTGAACTGACAACACCGTCCCGTCTGGCATCAAACAGCCGAAAGCAAGTGAGTGTAAAAATTTGTTGGTAGAGGGGGAGGCAGAGTGAAGTTAGGTCAGGAGGAATAATCCCTTCCAGGGAGATGGTTGGTGGGTGGGGTCGGTGAGGAGGTTGTAATGAAGAAAAGGGTGGAGTGGAGAGGGGGAGGCAGGGAAAGGTGCAGGCAGGCAGCCATGGTGCCTGCCATGGCAAGAATGTTCCATTCCAGCCACGGAGAAGCCATTTCCCGCACTAGCAACTCCCCCTGGTTGGTGCTTGTGCTCCGCCGTTGGCCTGGTTTGGCTTGTCTGGTCTGGTTTGATCCGTCGGAAAAAAGTTCTTCCTTGCGGAAAAGCTCCACTACAGATGATGCTCACCTCCTGCACGCGAATTTGCCTTGGACCCGATGGAAACCTTGCACCCGGTTGGTTTTGTGCCGTGAATCTGCACCCCATTTACAAGCACCTCAAACAAGTTGCCACCTAAACCAGCCAATACTAACAACAGAAACCGAGGTTTGACTGAGAAGACTCAAGTCAAAAAGTCAACGATGAGTTACACCTGCTTTTTATAAGCCCATTTTGTTAGGTGCGAACTGACGAAACCTTAGCGAAATGCAAAAACCACTTATAAGCCCAGAGCACAAGGCAAAGTTGGGTGCCCCAAACGAGCATCATTTGTATCCCGACTCCCGAACCAAGAGAGTATCACCCTGCTAAGATTGCAGAGGAAGGTGAGGACAGCTCTACTTAGCCGATAAGATTGCAGAGGTTTTATTCTGCCCGTTATTCGACCGTTCGGGAGCGTGACATAAGCACGTCGAATACGGGTCAACAGTCGCAGAAACTGTTGGAGCGCACTTATCACCGACTTTGGTTCGGTGATCCCTAGGGCGATGAGTCATTATGAGCAACTTCTTTATGCAGCGTCTTGGTTCAACTGTAGATGACTTACATCCTCTATCAAGGGCAGCTACTACATCTTTTCCTCATCAACATCTTGATCACATCACGTGATCAAATATATGCACAAGAACTTGCAGGTTTGGCGATAACAGAAGCAAAGCTACAAACAGTTGGTAAAACAAGAAACCTTTTGACCGTACAATGGATGATAAAAACAAATACATGATACAATCGTGTTCATATGCAGCATATGGGCAAATCCACAAATCACATACAGTATTCCTGGTTCCGGACTTCAGGCACTCATACAGTACATGCACGTGTGCCATGCACGTATCATCACTGCAATGTTCGTCCCATTTGTATCATGCATCCAGGCATCCAACCAACCATGCGAACTTGTATGACTAGGCTGCACAAGGCGTGATCAGATCACCCGAATAAGCCACCATCTATCAGTCAAATGGCAGGGCTTTGCGCTCAAACACCCCGACGGCCACGCCACAGCATGACACGGCATCTCATCGCCTCCAGATTCCCAACCCTTTTCCCCAATCCCACCCCCATCCCCACCCCCACACGAACCCCCCCTACCACAACGACTTGTCAGACAATAACATAGCCAGTCAATGACACAGCCAGACAATGACACAGCCAGACAATGACATGCATACTGCAACATACCACAGCATGAGAATCATAACAGACAGCACTGCAGCTCACCCATGCATGAGAATGCACATCATTCCACGCGCTCTGACAGACCACAATATTGCATCGCACAATATGAGATCCGCAGTAGCAACATGCTATATATATGGTGCCATACTCTTACAACCCAGAATGGGGCACGCCAATAATATGCCACAACACACAATCACACAATACCACACCACACTATACCAACTGTACAATCATCCATCATACAATCACACACCACACTGTCACACACCACACTATCATACAGCACACTCTCACATGCCACACTCTCACATGCCACACTATCACACGCCACATTATGATGTACCACACTATAACAGACCACACTAAGACATGCCAAGGCCACAGTAGGGTAAGCCATACTAAAGCCACCACCACCACCATCAACAGTGATACGAACAAAACAACCACGACGCACACCATGACCACCACTGAAACCTGACACACAGAAACATGGCACATAGTAAGACACCATCCAGTAACATACCACACAGTATGTAAGGAATTTCTCGGATTCCTTACTGGGTCACACTGTACGCGTACAACCCCGACTTTCGGAAAACCAGGCTCGGTCCGCCGACCTCGCCCTCCGAACCACTACCGCGTCGCCTTCGGGTTTTCCAACCCCGAACCTGCACCCAACCATCTCGCGACCCCGCGACCTCGGCCTAGCTAGCTTCGCTATATTAGTCCTAGGCCTCGTTATGTTCTGAGACGTTGTAATCACTTCCGCATTATTGAGTTCTGCGCACTCTTTCCTTTCACAACTCATAACACTTGGTATCAGAGCCTACTTTCCTAGGTTACCCTCACGTTTCCGGGGTAGTTTGTAGAAGGGGAGCGATAGACTTGGTGGGCTGTTAAGCGGTCGGCCCGTGGAATAGATCTGATTATTCCACTCCGACTACGATAGCATTAACGCCTTCACCGAAGTCAGAAAAATCGCGAGCCACCCCCTGCCCGTTAGACGAAGCCTGCGACACATGGAACAGGCGGAGTTCAACGAGTTCCTGCAACAGTTCCGGACGATGCAGGCCACCATGCAGACCATGTTTGCAGAAATGGAGCGTCTCCAGAAGGAAAACGCCGAACTACACCAGGCGCGTGGTGAAGCGCGCCAGGAGTCGCCTGTCGTGGACGACGCAAGTAGCAGCACTGCACCAGATGAGCGGGTCTGGAGCGAGCTGGAAGGCGAGATGGATGCGGACGAGGCGAGGCAGGCGCAGCAGCAACAGTCACCACAACAGTCGCGTGCAGCACCAACACGTGCAGCGGCGACGACGACGGCGACGCCAGCAGCAATGCCAACGGCCCCGATGGCAGCAACGGCTTTTGTTAAAATCAAGCCGACAAACCCGCCCCCGTTTAACCCGAGTGACAAGTTCGTCACTGTTTCTGCATGGTTGTTCGGCGTGGAGGTGTTTTTCAATGCTGCCATGATTTATGATGATACAACCCGCATTAATTTCGCAGTTTCACTATTGCGAGGACCTGTGTTGGAGTGGTGGAGGCGAACGCTGCAGCACGAAGGGACTTCGGCAGGAATAGCACGTGCGAACGACGGGACTTCAAGACCTGTCATGCATCAGGCAGCATCGATTTTTGGGACGGCCACGATACGCACATGGAAGGAGTGGGGCGCCGCCTTGCGAACTAGATTCGAGCACATATCCGCCTCGGACTCTGCTCGCATGCAGCTGCGTACCTGGAAGCAGCTGACTTCAGTCCAGGACTACACCAGCAAATTCTGCAACTTGGCGGACCAGGTGGACGACATGAGCGATGCGGAGCGGTTGGATCGCTACGTGGCGGGCCTGAAATACGAGATACAGTACGAGGTCCGACGAATCCGGCCACGCAGCTTCAACGACGCCGTCCGGGAAGCCGAGTCAACGGATGCGCTGATGCAGTGGGCGAGATCGAGCTCCCGGGAGGGCCCTCGATTTCGTGGATCGACTCAGCAACCCACGATCAACGGCGTGGATGCACCTAGCCGAGCCCTTGGGCCGTGCTTTTTATGCAACCAGCTGGGCCACCTGAAAAAAGACTGCCCGAGGCTTAAGCAGGGAAAGAAGAACGACGGAGAAGGGTCGGGAAAAGATACGAGTCAGTAGCAGACGGGCCACCTACTGACGAGACCCTGTCGCCCGACAATCACCATCCACACCGGGTCGTGGTACCGATCAGAGCTATCGACCAGAACCGGACGAATAACGTGGGTGAACACGTGGACTACCCTGTGCTGGTGGTGGGGAGGGTTAACGGTTATAAAATAAAAATCTTCGTTGACGGTGGGGCGAGCCACAGTCTCGTCAACCTGGCAACGGCCAAAAAAATTGGGGTGAAGCTGACTAGCTGTCTGCCGGAGATCGATGCCAGGTTGGTGGACGGGACACCGCTGGCCATCCGTGATGAGGCGCGAAAAAATCGAATACAGTGCGGCGACAAATTCGGGTTTGGTATGAAGATGGCGACGACGTTGGACGGCTGCGATGTGCTGCTGGGAAGGGATTGGCTGCAGCGCTTGAATCCGACGATCGACTGGACGACTGGGGCGTGCGTCGTGCGAGGATACGGAGGGAAGACGACGCTTCCGAAATGGACGGAGCCGGAGCCGGTGACGACACGTGTCAACGCGGTCAACATGTACGTGCGATGAACAGCGGAGCTCAGGCCTTCTTGGTGCACCTGTACGAAGTCGCAGCTTCAGAAAAAATCGCGGACATCGACACCCTCTGCGCGGCAGTCCCCGAGGAATTGGCGAGCATTATTCGGAAGTATCCCGAAATTTTCGCGGATGACCTCCCGGATGGCTTGCCCCCCCAACGACCTGAGGATCATCGGATCCAGCTGGAGCCCGGCGCGCAACCTACTGTTCGGACACAGTGGCGGCTCAGCCAACCAGAGCTCGTCGAGTTGCGGGCCCAGCTGGATTACCTGCTCGCCAAAGAATTTATCCGGCCAAGCACGTCGCCGTATGCAGCGCCGATACTGTTCACGCCGAAGAAGGACGGGGGCCTACGCATGTGCATTGATTATCGGGCGCTGAATCGGGTCACGATAAAGTCGCGTTACCCGATCCCGCGAACTGACGATCTGCTGGATCAACTTCGCGGAGCTCGATACTTCTCGAAAATCGACCTGCGAGGAGGTTACCACCAAATTCGCGTGTTCGCCGACGACTGCCCGAAGACCGCTTTTCGCACACGCTACGGCAGTTACGAGTTCACGGTGATGCCGTTCGGCCTGACAAACGCGCCCTCAACGTTCCAGCTCACCATGAACGGGATTTTTCGGGACATGCTGGACAAGAAAGTCATCGTGTATCTGGACGACAAAAGAGGACCATCTGCGGGATTTAGAGGAGGTGTTCCGGCGTTTACAGGGGCATCGGCTAATTACGAAGGGGTCTAAGTGCGAGTTTCTGAAGCCGGAGTTAGAATTTTTGGGGCACGTGGTTTCTGGGGAGGGGATCAAAATCGACCCGCGTAAAGTGGACGCCATAGTTAAGTGGAGGCCACCGACTAATATCCCTGAGCTGCAGAGTTTTCTGGGGTTTGTTAACTACGTCTGTCGTTTTGTCCCTAATATGGCAGGGATAACCAAGCCGCTGACCGATCTGCTGCACCACGACCATTATTTTCGGTGGGGGGAGAGGGAGCAGTCCGCTTACGACGCCCTCAAAAACATTTTGAGTTCGCCCCCGGTACTCCGCCTTGCCGACCCATCTCGACCGTTCGAGGTCGTCACCGACGCCAGCGATTTCGCCGTCGGCGCCGTCCTGCTACAGGACTTCGGCCAAGAACTGCAACCTATCGGCTACGAGTCACGCAAGATGAAGCCACCCGAGCGCAACTACCCAGTCCACGACAAAGAGATGCTGGCCATCGTCCACGCATTTCGTACCTGGCGCTGCTACCTCACGGGAGCCGACGTGACAATTCGAACCGACCACAAATCGCTACAGTACATGCGCACGCAACCAACACTCAACCCGCGACAAATCCGGTGGTTGGACTTCCTCGAGTCCAATTTTCGGTACACCATCACGTACAAGAAGGGCGCCAACAACATCGCCGACGCCCTCACCCGACCATCCATGCAAAACGCGGCGGTACTAATCGCCCACAGCAACCCGATGCTGACAGGACTATTCACCCACGGCTACAAGATCGACAGGTTTTTTCGGAACCCGCAACAATAGGCTGCCACACCGCACGGCAAGTACTACCTAAAAGCCGGTACGAACCGGATTTGGGTACCAGCATACCAGCCTTTACGGGAGCTGCTGACGCAGGAGGTTCACGACTCCAACCTTTCCGGGCATTTCGGCACCGACAAGACACTGAAGCTGCTGCAGCGGAATTATTACTGGCCGGACATGCACACCGATGTGCAGCGCTACGTGTCAACTTGCCCGACCTGCCAAGCAATGAAGTCGTCGCGACAAAGGACAGCCGGACTGCTGCAACCCCTCGCACCACCCGAACGACCGTGGCAACAGGTGACGATGGATTTCGTCACGGGGCTCCCAGCTGGCACGAGTGGCAACGACTCGGTGATGGTCGTCGTCGATCGCCTAACGAAAATGGCGCACTTTGCCCCATGTCGAACGACGATCACAGCCGAAGATACAGCCAAACTGTTCATCTCCACCGTCGTACGCCTACACGGGTTACCTTCGGCGATCATCAGCGATCGTGATCCGAAATTTACGTCGAAGTTCTGGCAGGAGACGTGGGCACAGTACGGTACCCGCCTGCAGTTTTCGTCGTCATACCACCGGCTGACCGACGGACGGACGGAACGGACAAATCAGACCATGGAACAACTAATTCGCACCAACTGCCCCGACATTCGCAAGTGGGAGGATTCGCTGCCGATGCTGGAATTCGCGTACAACAACGCCCCGTCGGCAACGACTAGACAATCACCCTTCTTCTTGAATTATGGGATAGACCCCGCGTGGTACCCTCTTCAACGACTGTGGACAACCCGGTACCACGATCGCAGCAGTTTGTCACGGAGCTGCAGACCGCCCGCACGAAAGCAGCTGATTTCATTCGTAAGGCTAATACCACGGCCAGCCGCCAGGCGGATAAACATCGACGGAATTTACCCTTCCGCGCAGGGCATGTTGTGCTCCTGGACACCAAAAATCTCAGGCTGCCGCAGCCCGCGAAACTTCGGCCCCGGTACGTGGGCCCATTTCGTATCATCCAGATGGTGACACCTGTCACCGCGAAGTTGCTGCTGCCCGACGGCTGGAAAATCCATGACGCCTTCCACGTCAGCCTGCTGCGTCATTACGAACAGCCGCAGTCGCCAGCTGTTGCTCGGCCCACCATCGCGCCGGCCACACGACCCGTGGCAGAGCCCACGCTGGAACCTTGGAAGATTCTCAACCATCGCGTGGACGTGACTACCGCCGGCCGCTCGGTGAAATTCCTGCTTCGCTGGAAAGACCGCACGAGCGAGGACGACACGTATGTCGCTGCTGATTCGCTACTGGGACATCCGGTTGTGGATGCTTACCTGGCCCGCCGAGGTGTCTCGGATATTCACCACCTTTCTTAAGGGGGGGGGTAGTGTAAGGAATTTCTCGGATTCCTTACTGGGTCACACTGTACGCGTACAACCCCGACTTTCGGAAAACCAGGCTCGGCCCGCCGACCTCGCCCTCCGAACCACTACCGCGTCGCCTTCGGGTTTTCCAACTCCGAACCTGCACCCAACCATCTCGCGACCCCGCGACCTCGGCCTAGCTAGCTTCGCTATATTAGTCCTAGGCCTCGTTGTGTTCTGAGACGTTGTAATCACTTCCGCATTATTGAGTTCTGCGCACTCTTTCCTTTCACAACTCATAACACAGTAGCATGCCACAAGGTAACACACCATACAGTAACAGGCTCGCAGAACATATCACACAGCAGCATACCACATTGAAACATGCCACGCAGTTACATACCACGCAGTAACATGACACACAGTCACATACCACATATAACATACCAAACACACAATAACATACCACACCACAACATACCACACAATAACGTACCATGCAGTAACATAACACACACTATAGTACCACACAATAGCATGCCACATCATAACACACCACACGATAACATACCACACAATAGCATACCACACAGTAACATACATTCCACACATTAACATACTAAACAGTAACATACCACACAATAGCATACTACACAGTAATATACCACATGCATGCATGCCAGGGCCTCTGCTGCTACTCGCTACCGCCCACTCCCCTCCATGCCCTTACCGGCGACAGCAGCACGTTGGCAGCTTTCAAATCGCGGTGGATTATGTTGAGTGCATGCATGTACGTCAGCGCCTCTGCTATTTGCACCGCCACCTTCAGCCGCATGGCCCAGCTAAAGACGAGCTCTCCCTCCGCACCTGGTTAACATACCACACGATAACATAACACTTTAACATACCACACAGTAACATACTACACAATATCATACCACATAATAACATACCACACAGTAACACACCACACAACAACATACCACACAGTAACATACCACACAATAACATACCACACGATAACATACCACACAGTAACATACTACACAATATCATACCACATAATAACATACCACACAGTAACATACCAGACAACAACAGACCACACAATAAAATACCACACACTAACAGACCACACAGTAACATACTACACAATAACAGACCACACAATAACAGACCACACAATAACATACCACACAGTAACATACCACACAGTAACATACCACGCGATAACATACCACACTATAATACCACACAGTAACACACTACAGAATATCATACCACATAATAACATGCCACACAGTAGCATACTACAGAATATCATACCACATAATAACATACCACACAGTAACATCCACACAATAACTTACCACACACTAACATACCACACAGAAACATGCCACACAGTAACATACCACACAATAACAGACCACACACTAACATACCACACACTAACATGCCACACAGAAACATACCACACAGTAGCATACCATACAATAGCATACCAAACAGTAACATGCATGCCACACAATATCATACTACACAATAACATACCACACAGTAACATACCCTTCCCACCTTCACTGCCCCACCCACCCCACTTCACACCAAACACCCACCACAATTTACCATCCCATCCCCCAGCAGTAGGAGCAGCAGACAGCCCACTCCCTTTCGGAAACAACACCCCCAGTGGCTATGTCATGCAGGGGAGGTATGGCAGTGGAAAAGCATGATCTGGCCCAAGACTCAAATCCCACCCCTGACGTAGCTAGAGCTGACGCGAACCAGAGCCGCCGGCCGGTCGGCTCTGACGGTGTCCATTAAGCTTTGAACGCCAGATCGGTTACTTGAGCACCGAGTGCCGCCGCCACGCAGATTCCACCCACCACACCCCACCCACAAGCCACAACCCCAGAGGGTGCCGCCCCTGAGAGAGTGTGCTGCCCGCTTGCTCCCATGCTGCCCCTCCACCCGCCCACCTCCCCCATCCCTTCAGCCCATGCCTGCTTACCTCTACTTACCTGTACCTACCAGAGCCGTGCAGAGCCATGATGCCTGAGGCTGCTGGGAAGTGGGGAGGGGGGAATTAAACGAGGGCGGGACTCCACTGTAGTCTAGGCAGGGTGCTGTTGGGTGGGAGAGAAGAGGTGAGTGAGAGGGTCGACTCCACACTCCGCCCTTGCTCCAGTGCTCCCACCCTCAGGCTGCGGGAGAGAAAGGGAGAGAAAGAAAGGAGGGGGTCAGAATGCCTGACCTGTAACCATACCTCACCTGTTACCACACCTTGCATACCATGACTCGATCTAGCCTAGCCTGCCCTCTAGCCCCCCAGCCCCCTTCTGCTGCTACCGCTGCTGCTGTTCTGCTTCTGCTGCTACAACTGCTGCTGCCGGTCTGCTTCTCAGCTGCATTCTTCCCTTGATGCCAAGTGACCTGGTGGCGGGCAGAAAGGAGAAGAAACAATGAGTGAGGGTTTGCCAAAACATGGCAGAGGGTAAAGCTGCCAGAATAAAAAATGACGACAGTAAGACAGAAGAGAAACATGCAGCAGAAGGAAAATTTGAGGCCAAGGAGAAAGCCGACGTACCTTGAGAGGCCGAGCCCACCCCGATACTCTCCCTTGTGGCAGCGATTGCCATCTGCTGCAGCGCTGCCTCCCTCCCGTCCCCACGAGTCCCTGCACGGCCACCGGGGAGAGGCGTGGGGAAGTGTTGGTGTTGACCCCAGCGCCCCTCCCCTCCACCTGCAATGCACACACGCAGCAATGGTCAGTGTGCATGAAATGGCCGCAACACCACCACAACCCAGAAAATGCAAAGTCTGGAAGTGAAAGAAGGGCCACTGGTTGAGGCAAGGCCACACGCCACAGACATCAAGGGAACCTGCACCTGAGGAGGAGTCCTGCATACCTGAGGGGATTACCTGCATACCTGAGAGGGTTACCTGAAATGTGGGGGTATGTGTGTGGCATGTGAACCGCGCTCAACCAATGGGATTGTTTTAAAGCACAACTGGCAAACGAAATGGCAGCAAGGAAAGCGCAATGTGGAGGGCAAGGGTGAGTGCATCGAACTGGTTACTTAGCTGAGCGTGAGAGCGAGGTCAAGGAAGCTGAAGCACCACCAGATGCCTCCCTCCACGGCAGCCAAACTCCCAGCCTTCCCAGAGATGCTGTTCCGCTCCCTCCTCTCCCCTGCTGCTTGTCCACTCCCCCCTCCAAGTGATGCCATCAGTGTGACCTGGAAGGGGGCAGAAAGGAGAGAAGGAGGCGAGTGAGAGCAGGACTTGAAGGGAGCAAGTGCGACCACAGCAGGTAAAGGCAACCAAGGACCCACAGCAAAACGAGAGAGTGGAAGAAAAGAGCAGGAAGAAGGCTCACCTTGAAATGCCAAGCCCAAGCCCATACTCTCCCTTGTGGCAGCGGGATTGCCATGCTGCAGTGCTGCCTCCCTCCCGTCCCCTCCCAGCGCTGCCTCCCTCCCTCCCTCCTGCACGGCCACAGGGGAGGGGCACGGGGAAGCGTCGGTGTTGACCCCAACGCCCCCCCCCTCCACCTGCAACGAACATGCACAGAGCCTGTCAGTGTGCAACCACGGAATCAAGCTGGATTGGCAACTGAGAGTTTGAAGGCAGCACAAGCGAGGGGAGGGGCCACTGGTGGAAACACGACCCAAAGCCACAGACCTTAAAGGGAACCTGAGGGGATAAACCAGCTGTAGGGTTTGTACCTGATGGGGCTGTAATGTCTAAGAAAGGCTTAACCTGAGGGGATTTACCAGGAGTAAAGGAAAGGTCTGTGGCTTGTGAACCGGGCCCCAACCAGTGGCAAGTGTTCAGGGATAAAACACAGAAGCCCATGCGAAAATGACTGAGTGAGCAACATGAGCAGTGAGCAGCAAGCAAGAGTGAGTCCAGGGAGGTGAAGCACTTAACTGGCAGCTGAAGAACCGCCGAGAGCTGCTGCCTCATGTCCCCCTCCCTCTCCTCCCCTCCCCTCCTGCTTCCGCGCTCCGCGCTGCTGATGCTGCCGCAACTGGTCCCGTCAGCTGTCTCTGCTGCATTGCAAGTGACCTGGAAGGGGGCAGAACGGAAGGGAAGGCCAGAACGGGAGTGAGTGCAGGCCTTAAAACAGGCAAGGGTCAAATGAATGAGCGCGAGGGGGGAACTTAGCAGAAAACGAGTGAAGCGGGTTAGAGAGGTAAGAGGCTCACCTTGAGAGGCCAAGCCCATCCCGAATCCCGATACTCTCCCTCGTGTTGAATCTGCTGCAGTGCTGCCTCCCTCCCGCCCCCACGAGTCCCTGCACGGCCACTGGGGAGGAGCGTCGGGAAGCGTCGGTGTTGACCCCACACCCCTCCCCTCCACCTGCAATGCACACAAGCAGAGGTAGTCAGTGTGCATGGCATGGTCACAACACAAGCCAGAGACTGGAAAGTGCCAAATCTGGGAAAGTAAGGGAGGGCCACGGGTTGAGGCAAGGCCAAACGCCACAGACACCAACGGAACCTGCACCTGAGAGGGTTACCTGCACACCTGAGAGGATAACCTGCACACCTGAAATGCGGGTGACTGTGGCATGTGAACTTCACTCAACCAGTGGCATGATTTAAAAGATAAGGGCGAAAGCACAACCAGAAAACGAAATGGCGGCAAGAAAGGTACAAGGCATGATGCGGCAGGCAAGGGTGAGAGAATGGAGGAGAGTTACTTAACTGACGTGTGAGGGCGAGATCAAGGCAGCTGCAGCACCTCCAGCTGCCTCCCTCAATGGCAGCCCTCCTCCCCGCCTTCCCGTGCGCGTCCCTGCACGGCCACAGGGGAGGGGCGTGAGGGAGCGTCGGTGTAGACCCCACACCCCTCCCCGCCACCTGCAATGCGCACACACAGAGCTAGTGAGAGCACGCTGGTGGGAGCAAGGTGAATGGGTGAATGAGCACACAGCGCAAGAGAAGAGGGAGGAGCCACTGGTGGAGGCACGGCCACAAGCTACAGACCCAAGGGCACCTGAAAAAGAACCTGAGGGGTGTACCTACACCTGAGAGGGATACCTGCACCTGAGGGAACTACCTGAAGCAGGGAGGTCTGTAGCATGCGAGCTGTGCCCAACCAGTGGCGTTGTTTCAAGAGGACGGTGCAGCAGCAGATGAAACAAAGGAAACGGTGTGGCAGGCAAGGGTGAGGGCATGGAGGAACGGGTACTTAGCTGATGGCGTGAGAGCAGGAGGCAGTTGAAGCAGCGTGGGCAGCAGGCATGGCATGGCGTCTCAGGCGACCAGCAGCGCTGCTCTTGAGCTCCTGCAAGGGGGTGTTGGAAGGGGGGGAATGGGAAGGGAAGGATGGGGATGGGAGGGGAGGGAGAGGCAGTGAGTGTGAGGGAGTCATGCATGCAAGCTCCGTGAATTGAAGAAGAGCGAATGGAGGGCCACTGGTGGACGCACACTCTCAAGCCACAGACTACGGTCTTTACCAAAGGGCTTTACCTGGAAAAGGGCTTTATCTGGGGGAGGGCTTTACCAGTAATGGGGAGGGTCTGTGGGCTGTTTCGTGTGCTGCCACCAGTGGTTACGTTTTGAGAGAAACAGAAATGATGGAAAACGAAGCGAAAATGAATGCATGGAGGAGCGAGCACTTAGCTGGTTATGTGGTTGTGTGCAGAGGGCAGGTGGAGCACGTGCCGGCACCACCAGGCGTTGTCTGCTGCCGCCAGTGGCTTGAGGCATGAGGAGAACGCTGATGCTGCCCCACGTCCGTCCGCCTGCCACTGCTGCTCGCGATGAGGCCTGGAAGCGGGGGAGGGGAAGGAAGGGGAGGGGAGGGGAGGGGAGGGGAGGGGAGGGGAGGAAAGGTGAGGGGAGGGGAGGGGAGGGGAGGGGAGGGGAGGGGAGGTGGGGGGGGAGGGGAGGGGAGGCGAGGGGTGCACAAGGAAAGGCAGTGAGTGGGATGGGATGGAGGCACAGTGCAAAATAGAATGCATGCAAGCGTGGTGAATTCTAGAAGAGCAAAAGGAGGGCCACTGGTGGACGCACACTCTCAAGCCACAGACTAGACTACGGTCTTTACTAAAGGGCTTTACCTGGAAAAGGGCTATACCTGGGGGAGGGCTTTACCAGTAATGGGGAGGGTCTGTGGGCTGCTTCCTGTGCTGCCACCAGTGGTTCCGTTTTGAGAGAAACAGAAATGACAGGAAATCGAAAAGTGGGTGGATGCAAGGAGGAGCGAGCACTTAGCTGATTATGTGGTGGTTGCTTGCAGAGGGCAGGTGGAGCATGTGCCGGCACCAGCAGGTGCTCTCTGCTGGCGCCAGGCGCTGATGCTGCCTCGCGTGGTGAGGTGACTTGCGGCCCCACGCCCGTCTGCTACTGCTCCTTGCAAGCAGCAGCCGAGTGACCTGCACAGGAGTGAGGGTCGGAGCGAATGCGGTGAGAACACAGTGAGGAGGGGTGATAGCAGCAAATGCGTCGCAACTGAGGAAGGAAAGGAGAAGGGGGACGGGGGGGGTGGAATGGAGGGAGGGAGGGGGAGGCCCATGACACACATGCACGAGCGAGCGACAGCGAGGGAGACAGAGAGGAGGAGGGGACTGACGCGTGCACGCAGCGACGACTGCTAGTCTAACCTACCCCAACCCACTAGCGACTCTGCTCTATGCAAGCGGCTCAGGCAAGCGCTGTGTGACATGGGCTCCCCGGGGGGAAGGGAGGATGGGAAAGATGTATGGCATGGCGTGCAGAATTCGAAAAGCATGGTAAAACGAGAAGTGGTACAAGGGGAGCGGGATGGGCTGAGCACTTAGCTTCAGGGACGGCGTTTGACGGCGTCTTGGTTGGTGGTGCGCGTAGCACGCGAGTGGCATGCATGTTGTCACAGATGTGCACGCTGTCTGGGTCACTCAGCTGGTTGCCGCGTTGCTTCCTTCTCGCCTTGCGATCACGCCTTGCACTGAAACAACAACAAACAAGGTCCGTCAGACGCTGAAATCGAATCCGCGCAAACGAAAAGACTTACTGCACGCACAAGGACAAGCAACGGTTTCCCACCTTAGATTGCAGCAGCAGCTCGGACCGCAGTAGCGGTCTTGAGAACATCGCGTTTCGCCTCGGTCACACGTTTGTAAATGGCGAGAGGACACCTTCGCGCCTCAGGTATATGATTTCTGCACATGACGGAAGAAATGTCAAGGATCGAAATTGTGAAGAGAGTATATGAAGCATTAGACTAAAGCTTGAAACACTGAACACGACTTTTACTACTTACAAACGCTGCTTCAGCAACTCGTATTGCGGCAAAGCCAAAGAGCACATCCCCGATCGTCAGCTTAAAAGGATGCTTCAGTTTTCTCGCCTGCAAAGGAACAATGCGCTAGTCAGAAACGAGCGAAAAGCGATGAGAAACGGGTAAAAACGTAAGCTGGAACGTAGGGAAAGATTACCTTAGTCCAAACGCGTTTCAGTGGTTCGGAGCTCCGTGAAGCGTGCAGCGAGCCTACGAGGTGAACCTCGTCGTTCTTGCGAGGCTTATCAAATAACGCGGCTGTAAATCATATGAGTAGATAGGTCGGTCGCGGTGAAAATGTGCTAGTTACGTAAACGAGAAGAGATGACTAGGAGACGAACGAGCGGAATGTTTAACAACCCTGCAAATGTCTAAACTGGCGATGTCAAAATGTCGCTCTGGAAAACCCCTAGTCGAAAAGTGGCTTCGGAAAATCGCTGGTTGGAATGTCGCTCTCTGAAAATGCCTGGTCTGGTTGGAATTCCACAGCCAACCCGGGGTGAGTGAGGTGAGGGAGACTGGGGTGTGGGAGGCTCAACTCTCGCGTTCACTGGTCGGCTACCGAAAGAAGACAAAAAAATGAGAGGTCCTCCTTGATTTAGGCCGCGCGGCTCCGAAGGGGTTCGGACAAAGGGGTTTGGTATCTGGAGGGATGGCCGTTGGCAGCACAAAACGCGACTGGGTGAGCTAGAATCGTCGGATCGATTTCTTGCAAAACGGATATACGGATTAGATTGACCCAGTGGACGTTGCGGATAGGCGGGAACAGCACACCGTCGATTCGAAACGAAACACACGGACTCGCGCGGGTTTCCGGGCAAACAGATAGCCAATGGAATGTGAGGAAGGCCAACCGTTGGGAGGAAATGGGATGGGATGGAGTTGGGGTTGGATGGGCTTCCCTGCTCTCTCTGCCTCTCGGGGAGAACCTAGCAGATTGGAGTCAGGTTGGGGTGAGGAAGCGCTGTTGAAGAGATTGGCGAAACGGTTCAGCGAATTCTATCATGAGAGTTTCAGGTATTGGCGAAATTGGCGAAGGTGTAAAAATTGTAGCTGAGCGTGTTACCCTTCCAGGCTGGATGTGGGCCCAGACCAGGACCAATCGGAGTGATACGGAGTCTGATCGAGTGTTGCACGTTCGACCTGATGTGGTAGGCTGACCTGACAGTAAAAGTCCTCTGTGTGACTCTGTCAGGTTGGTTTGGGTTGGGTATGGTTCGGTTAGAATGTTGGCGACACAGGTGACAAAGTTGCTGGTGTGGACCTGCACACACTGTGATCTGGTTCGACATTTCACATATCTCTAGTAAAAAGGATTTAGTCTCAGATTAACGAACTGTAGCACAAATACATAATCACTTTTACATTAAAAAAAAAGGATAGACATATGTGCAAATCTACCTGGGGATGGCGACAGTCAGCCAGCCATGCACCCCAATAGATAAAAGATAACAAAAAAAAAGGTTACAACTCCTAGCCAGGCTGAGGGTGTCTCACAACTTGAGAGTGAGATCCAAGGAAGCCTGGTTCAAAACAGGGCAGTCAGAAGCTATGGGCATGAGATCCATGGGCGCATTGCTCTCCAGCTTTCTGCTGGCGCCATTCCCTGTGGTGTCCTCAGCAGCAGTAGGCACAGCAAGGTACGCCGGCACAGGAATACAATACGCGCTAGCAGCTGCACTGCTGTTCGTGAACCCCTTTTCTTGCACTTGGGATCCGGCCGCTACAGCCGCGCCTCTAGCGCCAGCCTGTCGCAGGCTCCGGAGCTCTTCATCCACCATCATCATCACACTCCTCATATCGTCGCCTTTTGCAGCGCCAGCAGCACCAACAGTGCCTGCCGTAGCATGAGAGCTCACACGCCGAAGCATCTGCGGCATGGGCACAGCAACCACGGAGCTCGGCTCATCCGAAACGCTGCGCCCAACAACAGCAGCAGAAGCAGTTGCAGCAGGGAGGGAGGCGAAGGACCGGGGAGCGGGAGGAGGAGGGGCCATGTTCTTTGCAAGCAGCTCAAAAGCTGCTGCCACGACAACAGCCGGGGGGGACGAGGTCGAGTCCGCCGGCTGTCGTCGGAAAAAGGTGGTTGAGGTGGGGGAAGGGCCCTTGCTGCTCCCAGCTGCTCCTGCCGCTCCTGCTGCCGACTTTTCTGCTGCGGCTTGTCCAATGGATTGGGTGTGAGGGGACGGTGCCGTCTCGTCACCATGCTCTTCCAAATCAGCTGCCGTTTCCGGCAGCAAAAATCGCGAATCCTTTGTGTCGGACGGCCCGTTGCCGAACATCCAATCGATGGCCAGCACTCCTGCCGGCAGCGGAGTCGCGGCGGCGGCAGCAGACGCGCCGCCGACTGACTGATTCGCAGCAACGTCGGTCACTGACGAGCCGCCAGTTCCCGCAGCTCCAGTTTCCGGCGGGGAGAGCTCCTTCGCGTCGGAAGCCGAGACAAGACGCGACGCGGCTCCTACCAATGCAGACTCGTCGACGCGCGACGCGGGGAGCTTGCTGAAAAGTGCGTCCTTGGGATCGCCGCCTTCCGCGGCGAGAAGCCCGGCGGCGGCTGCGGCGAGCTTCGCTTCGCTCACTGAGACATTGTTCGGCGACAGATCGGCGAGTGCGGCGTCGACTGCGGCGGGCGCGGCCGACGGGAGCCCACCAGTGGCGCCGGCGGCGGTGAGTCGCGCCATCCACAGCTGCGCGCGCTGCTCGAGCGAAGGCCCCACGGCGGAGGACGCGGCGAACGCCTCGGCGAGCGCGGCGCGGCAGCGCGCTTGCTCAAGCGCGGCCTGAAGAGCGACGGAGAAGTCGGAGGTGGCCTGCGGGAGCAGCGCCGCCATCAGCGCCGCGGAATCAGGGACTTGCGTCAAGCCGGGGACCAGGGGGGCGCGCATGGGGACGGCGCGAGGGAGAATGCGCTGCATTTTGCGCTGAGGGGCGGAAGTGTTCGCGGAAGGCGCGGTGCCACCGAGGGAGGTCACGCGGTCGCTATCTGCTCCGGCACTTCCGAAAGCCGACTCGCGCAGAGCCGCCCTTGCGGCGGCTTTTTTCGCTTCGGCCTCCGCAGCCGCAGCTGCAGCCGCCGCAGCGCGGTCCTTGTACGAGGGCCGCCCGCGCTTCCGCGGCCGTTGCGTCTTGCCGTCGCTCGCGGACGCGTCGGGTGCGGCGCGCTTGGCGCTGGGCGTAAAATGAGTGAGGAAGGAGTTGGGTAGCGAGGAGTTGAGAAGCGACGAGTTGAGGAGAGTAGCATTGCCGGTCGGCGACGTCGCTGCGACCATCGACTCGAGAAGCTGCATCTGCGCCGCGGACGGCCCGAGCGGGTCAATGGTGGAGGAGAGGAAGGAGGAGTTGAGGAGGGGGTTGGACAGGCGGGATTGCCACGAGAGGGGGGACGACGCGAGCGCGGAGGAGAACGGGAAACCCGCGGAGCAGAGTGACGCGGCCATTCTCTGGCGACGGAGAAGCGACTCCTGCTGCATGGCTGACGCCGCCGCCAAAACCGCTGCGGTTGCCGAGTCTTGCATGCTGCTGTCGTCCGTAAATTGCGGGGAGGAGAGGAGAGGGTCAGCGGGTAAGGCGAGGTCCACGTCGCTCCTTGGCGCTTGGAAGGGGTCTGATGTGAGCCCGGGGAATCTGCACGCGACGTTCTCTAAAGACTGCTGAAGGAACGCCATAGAAGTCGAGGTGGACCGAAGATATGCAGTGGAGAGAAATGGTGACACGCGAGAGGTTTGTGTTGCGGCAAGAAACGGTATTTCGATTTCGCCAAGAAAAACTGTCTAACGAACTCGGAGGGTGTCGAAGAAAACCAGCCGCGGGCGAAGGAGAGAACGGAGGTACCACAGGGTGAATGAATGGCAAAGCAGCTGGGCTTTGAAATATCAAGGTAGCGAACTGTATTGGTTGTGTGAAGAGGAATCTGTTCTGTATGCTTTCCGTTTCTCTCAGTCTCCTGCACGGGGCCTGAGGTGATGGGGGAAAGGCGGTGGAAGGGGAACGTGGGAGGAACAGCCACAGTTCGTCTGGGTGGGGCACGTTTCAGTACGGTTTACCATGGTCTTTCCACCGCAGCCGGAGTGGTTTGGTAACGAATGTCGGGGTGCAGGGGGGTGCGGTTTGGCATATTGCAACGACGGGGGAGCTGTGGCGAAGGGAAGGGGGAGTAACAAGTCGTTCCTTGGGGGATCGCAAAACAGCACAGCACGTCTGGGAAATGGGGAAGAGAAGCGAGGTCGAGTTGCGGGGTGGTGGTTTTACGAGCACGAGACGACACACACTGGTTATCATTAGGTCGTTATGATGCAACCCCCACGCGAAAGGACCCTTTGTCACTCTCTGCCCCGCTTGCGCTTGAGTTGAAACTTGAACCCACTCGCGCCCCCCTGAGCACGCCTCACTCACCTCGCCAAACAAAATCCTTCATTCCCTTCCACCTTGATCCTATTCACATGGCTTGGCGGACGCTGGGCTGGTTGCGTTTGGCAACACCAAGATCTTCTCACTCCAGCACAGCCTCCGCCACGAGCCCCGAGTAGGGGGACCATCCGGCGGCCGGAAATCCTTGCGGAGTGGGACTGCAAGCTGCCCAGCCCACTGTCCAGCTGGTTCAATCCCTCCCATTCCACCTCCCCTCCCAAGCCATGCCAACCCGCTTCCCCTCAATGCAATGGTGGGGCGGAGCAATACTGTATCGCTGCGGTGTCTACTGCGGGGTTTGGTGCAAGTGTTGAAACCTTGCCTGCGCGCATGCATGAACTGTAGTGAGCCCACGCGCTACCGTCGGCAGCATCGTACACGCGAAGGAGCACGTGAACATCCATCATTTCTGCGTCGCTATTTAATGCAGCGGCCATTGCAATCCGGACATTATGATGATCCTGGTTGGATGTGCCCGCAAATTTCTTCGTGAACGATTCATATCGGTCAGAAACGCATGTTTCATGTGCTGAGTGAGGGGAGATATTCGATACTGTATAGGCGGCGAAACACTTTGATTTCCAAAACGTTTCACACCATTCCATGCCAGACCTTCTGTTGATTTCTCGAAAATTAATTCGGCGTATGTGTCACTTTCACAGCTTCCATTTCCCTTACGACGCACTTCGGAACGGAAGCCACAGAAGCATGCTTCCAGAAGCCTGTTTGTGGTCCACAGCATAAATAATTTTGTGTGTGTGTCCGAGAGCTTGTTTCTCAACTGGGCAGCGGATTCCATTATCTTCAACGACCCAATCAAAGGCCGCTCAAGAAGGCAACTGGCAGCGCGAGAAAAGGGTTTATGACCAGATACCTGCATCCACAGTAATCAGCGCACTGTTGCTAGGAGGTGGGCGTGAGTAATTCAGTGGTCCGGCTCGCAAATCGTCTACTCAGCCGAATGGGCACGTGATGGGGTGGTCGGTAACAGTAAGCTATTGGTCATAAAGAAGTACACCTCGGACCGGACTTGTACAGAAATACCTAAAACAAATCCTGAACAAGAAGAGAACGGATTTGACAGCGGCGTACCTCCTAAGGTGTTTGGAATGCCAAAGGTGTAGGAATTTGCGTGACACCATAATCTGCCCGTAAAGGGCTGGAATCGACTCAACGATGTATCACAAACAAAAGGGAAATTATACGCGCAGTCACAATTATGGCCGTATTATCACGTTTGGTCACGGGGTTATCACGGACAGTCACAGTACAGTACTTCGCTATCACGCATGATCACAGCGCTATCACGCTTGATCACTCCTCGCCCCGCAGGGTTATCACGTTTGGTCACTCGTTGAAACGCCCGCCAAAAAGTCGAAACTCTCAAATCTACTGTAGAGATTCGGGTACTTTTATCTCGCGCGCGTTTTGTCTGTAGTGAAAAACGTGATGTGACTGTCGAAATATACTCGGTCCTTGTTAGGGACCGATGCAGTTTAATGCAGAGTCCGCAAACTATTGTCTGCAGTTATTATTAAAAATAAATAAGCTGTACTAATTTGTTGCAAAAGTACCAAAGAAAACCATCAATTCTAAGAAACATCAAATCTTATCAATCGATTGTGCGCCTGAGACTGAACTTGTTTTTAGCTTGTTAGCAATGTAGTGAATGAAGTGAACGCCAATAATAAAACTATTCGGAAGAACGGACATACCGTATGTCGAACTACCACAACACAATGTGTTAGACAGTATCAAACTATACAGGTTACAGTTATCAATTATTCACATCGGCATAAGCTTATATTACAAGATGCAATTACACTAAACATGTCCATCATAAATGGGTTTGATTAATTCTAAACAGTTAAATTACACATATCAACCAACACAATTACGTGTCGTATATGCATTTCCCCGCCTGTAACGTTCAATGGTTTTCCATCTAATATAAGTCAATTGTATGGGTTTCCCACCAGCTAAAGCTATTGTCACTGTGCTAAACATTATTACAATGCTCTCACTGTTTAAATCATTCAACCAAAACCCATGTCTTTGGTTTATGGATGAAATGCACACCATAAACTAATTATATAATCGAAACTGCTACTGCATCGGTCCCTAACAAGGACCGAGTATATTTCGACAGTCACATCACGTTTTTCACTACAGACAAAACGCGCGCGAGATAAAAGTACCCGAATCTGTACAGTAGATTTGAGAGTTTCGACTTTTTGGCGGGCGTTTCAACGAGTGACCAAACGTGATAACCCTGCGGGGCGAGGAGTGATCAAGCGTGATAGCGCTGTGATCATGCGTGATAGCGAAGTACTGTACTGTGACTGTCCGTGATAACCCCGTGACCAAACGTGATAATACGGCCATAATTGTGACTGCGCGTATAATTTCCCCAAAAGAAATGCTGCAGTTTGGACGACCAATCACAGTAGACGGACGAAATGGAGTGTGCAAGTAGGCTGCACTCCAGCTAGTGATTTCTCAGCGAAGGATCCGTAATCATAATTTTAGATGGGTCGATATTGGCTACAGCGAATGGTTGCGGCGCTTTGTGCTGTAGGCCTTCATTCCAACGAACCATGCCGATTGGAATGCTGTGTGATCATTATGGCTACAGTGCACGACTGAGGATGAATGTCCCAACTTTCTCACTTTCAGGAAAGGACAACAATAAATCTCGTCTTGGAAGGGTATATGTTATCATTAATAAATAACGAAAATATATACTCCATGTGACATTCAAAATGGCTGTTATGTTTCATACCCTTTATCAAATATGATTTCAGGTGGCATCCAATTTGATTCACGTATCATGACACATGGAGATGCATGATGCGAGAAGAGTACTGGTCCTTGACTTATTACTACCCCCACAATAATATGGCCTTTGCATACATATATTTATATGTGCTACGATATGAAACTACATGAGAAGGCATTCCTCTATGTTGCAGGAGCTGACTCTACCGAGTACGAAGTCAACGAGTCAGAAGGGTCGAAGCGACGCAGCAACCGTCTGACCAAGACCGATGCAGGCAGAAACATTTGAAATGAAAAGAGCGGGAACAGGTTTTTAACGGGTTCCCGCGCCGCACGGTTTGAACTCGCTGCAATAAGGGAATGTACCCCTTAGCGTACATGACTAGCCTAGGTATTTTCGTATTCCTTTGTATTCCTATATAAACCCGATATATGCATGCTTTTATCAACTCAGTCATTTTCATTCACTCTGACCTGAGATTCAATCTTCCGCTGCAATACTACATTGCGATCAATCCTGAGCGATCCTTCGCTAAGTCCCATTTGGGATTGTAACATGGTATGAGAGCTACTCAGGGATTCTTCGCATCTTCACTTCCGTGAAATTCGCCGAACCAAGCGAGCGGAACACGCTCCAAGACCAAGATGGCCGGAGGATCCGGAGGCCAAGCAAATCTGACGGGTGAAGGACAAACCAACCCGGTTGCGACAAATGAAGCGACAACTACGATCGGCACTGCCGCACTCGAGCAACTATTCGCTCGACTTTCTACTATGGAGAAAGAACCCCAAGAACTGTGCAAAGGCGACGCGGGAACCTCTTCCCAACCAGCTCAACCTGGACAACCGGCTACGAAAAGCCGTGATACCGCCGCGCACACAGACAAATCAACAACAACTGCCCCCCGTCCAAGTGATAAAGTCATCAACTCTGCGCAAGCACGCTTCCTCAGCGTTTAAAAAATCAAGACTACTGCCGCATTTGACGGCAAAGATTTCTAGACATGGAGTTTCGAGCTTGAGCTTCTCCTACAAACAGCGCAGATCTACCATTACTTCGACGGCTCCTACCCTAAACCGGTGGACGACACCGACGACGCCATGGCTCAGTACTACAGGGAGTCCCTCATGGCGTATAGCGTGCTGCTACGAAATATGACGCCTGCGGAACAACTCAGCATACGCTCCTACAAAGAGAGCGCCGCTCCAGCCTTGGAAGACTGGAAGCACCTAGTTGAAGTTTATCAGCCGAAGGACTTGGTTACAGCCAGCAGGCTCATGCAGCAACTCATGGAGATAAAGATGGGGCACGAGGAGAAAGCGAATTCTTATATTAACCGCTGTCGGAATAACCGTGACCAGATCACGAAGCATGGGAGCGCAATCTCGGAAGAAATCTTCATCAACATAGTCCTTCAGGGACTCGGGCCAGAGTGGGAGCCTTGCAAAGCGCTACTCCGACAACGAGAAATTATCTCAGAAGCCGCGCTATGCGCCGCACTCCCGACTGAACAGCAGAACGTGGACTCGAGTAGAACAATCTCCGCGCCGCGCCGAGAGCGCCTCGCCTTCTACGCAGATAACCGTGAAGAGCGACGACAACCAAGGCACCACTATTGCAAAATATGCAGACTCTTCGGACACTCAACGGATCGATGCAAATCCAAATTCAACTATCGCCACCCAAATTCCACTCACCACAACAACTGGGTCGGCCGACAAGACCCTCGTCATCCTCAGTCTCAGCATCAGACACCTCGTCCCCCTGCGCAACATCATCATCAGCAGCCTCAAGGACCACAATCAAGAGCTCCTAGAAACATAATCGCGAACATGGCGACGCGTCGACGTCGCACTGCTGAACCTGACGAAGAGGACGAACTCCAAGGAAGACTCATTGAACCAGAAGAGGGATGGAACAATCCCCTCACAAAAGACCACTACTACGAGTACCACGAAAACGAGCAAGATTGGCACCTGCCAATTACACTGCGGGAGAGCCCGCCACATGACAACCAACACTACGTACATGTGGGATGGAAGGAAGACGAATGCCCCTTCTTCCACATGCGCTACAAAACAACCTTGGTGACTCCGCGATTGGCGCTACTTCTGCGCAGGAACAACACTGACAACCACCCTGGACAGCTGCTGCGGACAGCACATGGTGGGATCCACTCTACACGTCTCGAACCTGAGTCGCGCCTCCGCAACTTACGTTACCGTTGCCAACAATGAGCAGCTGCGCGCCAATGCGCAGGGCATCGTGGTCCTGCAAGTACGAGACAGCGACACACACATCTCATTCAACCTACTCTCGGCAGGACAACTCAGAGACTGCGGAGTCATGATCGCCACAGACCCAGATACACGCGACCTCCTACTCACTTACGCCCCACCATACACTCCCCCTGAGTCATACAAATACCTCGGGCGAGCTCGCTCAATCAACGGAATTTACGTCCTGGATTTTGACATCCCAAACTGCCAAGCTTCATCTGACAAACTCGTGGATCTCGTCCCTCTTGAGTTCGCTCTCAAGAACAAGGAATCATGGGAACACCCAGATGGACGGCCGTGGATTCGCCGCGGCCCTCATCACCGCGAGATCAACCTGCACGAGCCAGACATCAATGGTCGCTGCACCACCTGTCACACGCCCACAGCAAGCCGCACAGAGCAAGTGGAGAAGGACTATGCGGCAATCCAGGAGGCGGAGAGTGCCGAGGCAGAGCCCACGGGCATGACTGAAATGGAACTTGCAGTAACCACTCACCGCATATTCGGTGAAGGGGACGACGACCGCGGCTTCACACCGCAAGTGTGACCCACGCCGCGTTCCAACACTCTTCACTTCATCCTCACAAGCAACACTGGGACTTTCGACGAAGAAGGCCGCCCGCGCCCTTACACTCGCAACGTCTATCGCACGGAGATTGACCCGACCCGGAAAGATCCTGACGCAAAAGGGGAGCTGAGCATCAAGGAAGAACATGACAAGATCAGGGCAGAAAAGAAACAAAAGCTGTACGAAAAGCGCATTGCGGAAGGATGGGACGAAGAGTCAGCACAACGAGGCGCATGGGGGGACGACGACTACGAAACGGAAGGTGGTGCAACCTGGGCATCTGCCACTGGAGCATGGGGAGCCATCGCCAGCAGCACAGTCACTACGGGAGGATGGGGAACAGCCGAACCCGACGAAGGGGAGCTTACTCAAGAGGAATTAGAAGAGGCTGAACGGGAAATGAAGGCTGAGCGCGGAGAAGAATCACCTCGCGTCGTCATTCCCCTTGGACGACCCCCACGAACTCGCGAACCTCCTCGCTCACCTCATCGTTAGAGTGATCCCTGGTCGAAGATTGAGGAGGGGAATATACCACCAACTCCTCCGCGGGACTCACTTGGTCCAATCTCCCGCCAGGATCCATTCGCTCGTTTCATTGAAGGCACAATGACCCCACTCACCATCATCCCTGACCGTGATTTTCTCGCCCTCTACCTCACAACGGCACCTGCAGAAGGGGAGACAACGGCAGAAGCAGAAGCAGAGGAGCCGGACAACGAAGCAGAACAAGGAGAAGAGGAAGAACCCCCACTCCAGATCCCGCAAGAAACGGAAGCAGAAGCAGCAGAATATTGCGCTCGCTACAAGCGCACCTCCGGCATCCGCGCCGAAGACACAAGACTCTCGCCAGCGGTTGGGCCACCCCTCGCGCCAGACTCTCGCCAACTGCCTCCGCGCTAAGGTTTTTCCGCCAGGAGCACTGCTGCGGCCCGACGGAACAGAACCGCACAACACCCCACACCCGATCACTTGCAGCGTCTGCCCCACCGCTGCGCTCTCCCACAGCTCCTACCCCTTCCTGGAACCAAGTACCAACCGCTACAAGAAACTGGAAAAAGTGTACAGCGATTTTATCGTACTCACCTTCGACGGCATGAACAGCGAGAAATATACTCTCACCTTCATCGACGCCTACCCACGTCACGTGTGGATTGCCAACGTCGACGCCCACTCCAAGGCCCTAAAAGTCTTCCGCATCTGGCTCGCACACGCGCAACGCCAATCAGGGAGGAAGCTGAAAATCTGGCAGAGCGACGAAGCGAAGGAATTTTGCAGCAACGAACTGGAGAGCGTTCTTACTGAGAAGGGGATCAAGCACGAGATCTCTCTCCCCTACGCTCATCAGCAGCAAGGCGTCGCAAAGAGGGTTAACCACACCCTCATGACGAAAGTGCGCGCCCTCATGAACCAGTCCGGCCTACCCAAGAAGTTCTGGCCCTACGCCATGAACCACGCGGTGCGCCTGCACAACCTCCTCTCCACCACGGCCAACAGGGACAACCTTTCCCCGCACATGAAGTGGACCGGCTCCAGAGGAGACCCCTCCATGCTGAGGGTCTGGGGGTGCATGGCGTAGTATCGACCGACATCAGCCACAATTGGCAAGTTCGTTCACCGCGCGGGCTGGGGAATTCATTTGGGGCTCAGTCACGGGCACAAAGACTGGCTTGTTCTCGACATTGACAGCAAGGAGGTTGTTCCCGTGCGCGATATTTTCTTCTACGAGCGACTCACCTTGAAGCAGTGGATCGAAGATGAACGTCGCACCGAGGCACGTGGCTACGTCAACAGCGGTCGCAGCTTCGCGTCCCAAGAAAGCGAAGCGGCAGCAGCGGTACTGGATCGAGAGGACACTGACGAACATCCAAGCGTACCGCCTCGCCCACTGAACGACGACGATGACGACAGCGACGATGATCCCGCGCCAGGACCGTCACGACACCAAGCTGAGCCAAGCACCACAGCGCCCGGCTACGAGAGCGGAGACGACGACGTGGTAGAAGTCACCACCACAGACAACACCAATGTGTCCGGCCTACAGCTTCTCGGCCTGCAAAACGCCAGTCACTACTCTCGCGCGCGCCGTGGAGCCCAAAAATCCTCGCCATGCCCTGACCGGCCCTCACCCTAAGGAGTGGCGTGCCGCGATGGATGCGGAGCTACAAGCGCTGGAGTCTCGAGACACATGGGTCCTGGTCGACCGTACAGCAGTGAAGGGGAGGAGGGTACTCAGCGGAAAATGGGTTTTTTCGCCTGAAGACTAACGCTGACGGCACCATCGAGCGATTCAAGGCACGCTGGGTCGTACGTGGGTACGATCAGCGCCACAGCATCGACTTCGACCAAACCTTCGCTCCTGTCAGCCGCCATACCTCCGTCAGAATCCTACTCGCCATAGCCGCCGCTAAGCACCTACCACTGCGACAGATCAACGTGAAGAACTCGTTCTTAAATGCTTTAGTGGATGCGACCATCTTCGTGGAGCAGCCACACACCTACAGAGAAGGAGACCCCAGAGTCTATCAGCTCAAGAAATCTCTTTACGGGATCAAGCAGGCGCCTCGCCTCTGGTAGCAGCATCTGCACAAAATTCTCCTCAAGATCCGCTTCAAGCAGCTACCGCACGACCCGGGAATGTATCGCCTTCACTTCAGTGGCGACTACATCCTCCTGACAGTTTACGTCGACGACCTACTGTACACGGGCACCTGCAACAAACTTCTTAATCAGTTTGAGGAGAACCTGGCGCAGCGCATTGATATCACCATCAACCACAGTGTGAAGCAATTTTTGGGCCTGAACATCACCTACGCGCCAGAAACAATTCACATGTCAGCCTCCAAGTACGCAAAACAGCTGGGGGAACGCTTCAACATCTCGCCCGCACCACTCTCAACTCCCTACCGTAACCCCAGCGCCAACTACAAAACGGACAACAAACCTCTGTCACCCGCAGGACTTCAAATGTATCAGCAGAAATTGGGGTGCGTGCTATTCACCTCTGTCACCTGTTGACCCGACCTTTCGTACATTGCTAGCCAGCTGGCACAGTACTCCCGCAAGCCAGTAGCTGAGAACCAGCTGGACCTGGAGCGCGCCCTGCAGTACTTTATTTCCACACCTGACATCGGGCTCTCCTACTCCACGCTGACGACAACCTCCTTCAATCTCAACGATTACGTGGACGCAGATCATGCCGCTGACCCTGCAAATCGACGGTCCCGAACCGGCTTCGTTTTCCACCTGGAACCAACAGGACCAATCTCCTGGAACTCACAGAATCAGGAGCTGGTTGCCCTGTCATCAGCTGAAGCATAATACATCGCCGCGACAGCAGCAGATCGCGAAGGCCTGAACCCGCAGGAGCTGTTACAGGAGGCGAAAATCCGAAATTCGTCCACCTTTGGGGTAAATGGCCCAGCGTAAGTGCATCCGGCCTTTGCCCCCCGGTGCAACGACGAAGACCAAGTATAAGAGTTAAAACACCTCCCTTGCGTCTGTGGCTTGTGGGAGTAGCCTCGCCAGTAACGGCCCTCCGTCCTCCTCCTCCTCCTCCTCCTCCTCCTCCTCCTCCTCCTCCTCCTCCTCCTCCTCCTCCTCCTCCTCCTCCTCCTCCATTTCACATATCCTTCGACTTCTGTTCGTTGTTCATTCTATGTTCTCTCTGTCAACGTGTGACCTCTACCAGCCACTAGCCTTCACTGTGGGTTTGCAACTCGCGATTCCTTGTGCAAGGGAGAGGCGCGGATGCATCAAGGGAGAGGCGCAGATGCTGCTGATTGGAGTTGGAGCATGGCGGAGCATGGAGCATGGATGCTGACTGCAGCTCCAACGACAATCAACAACCGGCTAAGTTCCCTCGCCCTGATCCTCTGTTTTTTTCGATTTCGATGCCCCTTCATCCTCCTCCTCCTCCTCCTCCTCCTCCTCCTCCTCCTCCTCCTCCTCCTCCTCCTCCTCCTCCTCCTCCTCCTCCTCCTCCTCCTCCATTTCGCATATCATCCGCCTTCTGTTCATTGTTGTTTTCCTGCATTGTGTCGTCTGTTTCCTCTCTGTCAACATGTAACCTCTACCCAGCTACTAACCTTCACTGTGAGGTTGCACCTTGCGGTTCCTTGTGCAGGGACGGACAGTGAGGCGTTGCTGGGGAAACGGAGAAGCAGCGACAGGAGCAGCATCTGCAGCGGCAGCAGCAACTGGAGCAACAGCGACAGGAGAAACAAGTAAGTAGCTTCTTCCTTCGTGCATTCGGTATTTTCGACTATTTCACTCTGTTGACTCGTATTTTTCACTATTTCACTCTGTTGACTCAGTTCACTCTCTTGACTCATATTTTCTTATCTGATCAAACGTGGTTGCAACTCTCTGTTTGCTGTGCAGGGAGCATGAATATGGGTGGAACACGGAGCAGCAGCGACCAGAGGAGAGCAGCAGCGACCAGAGGAGAGCTGCATCGACCAGAGGAGAGCAGCAGCGACCAGAGGAGAGCTGCAGCGACCAGAGGAGAGCTGCAGCGACCGGAGGAGAGCAGCAGCGACCAGAGGAGAGCTGCAGCGACCAGAGGAGAGCTGCAGCGGCCAGAGGAGAGCTGCAGCGACCAGAGGAGAGCTGCAGCGACCAGAGGAGAGCTGCAGCGACCAGAGGAGAGCTGCAGCGACCAGAGGAGAGCTGCAGGGACCAGAGGAGAGCTGCAGCGATCAGAGGAGAGCTGCAGCGACCAGAGGAGAGATGCAGCGACCAGAGGAGAGCTGCAGCGACCAGAGGAGAGCAGCAGCGACCAGAGGAGAGCTGCAGCGACCAGAGGAGAGCTGCAGCGACCAGAGGAGAGCTGCAGCGACCAGAGGAGAGCTGCAGCGACCAGAGGAGAGCTGCAGCAGCGGCACTGACATCCTTCCAGCAGCAGCAGCTGTGGTGACAGGAAGAGAGCTGCAGTGGCAGCAGCAGCTCTGACATCCTCCTCCCAGCAGCAGCAGCCATGGAGCAAACAGCAACACGCGAAGGGAAGACCAGCTGAACGACACGACATGGCAACACGAGAAGAAATTACCTGACCTGCTGAACCGTCCCATCTCCCCAAGAGATGTTACTTGATGCTGGCGGAGGTGGCCGAGGGGAGAGGAAGAGAGGAGGCGCCAGAGTCGACCCTGGAGTCAACTCACAGCAAGGCGAGTCAACGGTATGAGCAGAAGGCGCCAGAGTCAACGCTGGGGTCGTTGCCAGCAAGGGAAGGGAGGAGAGGAGACAGTTGGACTGACATCAGCGGTGGCAGCAGCAGAGGAAGTAGAAGAGAGGCCCGTAGTGACACCTGAAGAGAGAACCAACGATGACACCAGCGGTGGCAGCAGCGGTTGCAGGAGAAGAGAGGCCCGCAGTAGCAGCAGCGGTGGCAACAGCAGCAGTGGTGGCAGCAGCAGCAGAGGTGGCAGGAGCAGCAGCGGGGAGCAGCAGCAACAGCAGCAGCAGCAGTGGAGGGAGATGGCTGGGACCTGCTGGGAGGGGCATAGATAGGATGTGAGGAGAGCGAGAGTGAGAGGCGAGCGGAGTGTTGAGAACTGCAGCAGGCTGCAGGGTGAGGGTGAGGGGAAGGAGGAGAGAGTGAGAGTTAGAGTGAGAGTGAGAGTTGTCAAACATATCTATGTATGTTATAATTTTGGGTAGGCTGTAGTGGGGTAGACTATTTGGGGTACAACCCCTTAGGGTTCTCCCTTGTACCAAAATCACTCGACATTCTAGTCACTCTTCTCATGCCTAAGTTTCTAAGAAGAGTGGGGTATAAGGACCTCGTTTGCTGGTTTGAGGCGCCTCAAATCCAGTTGTGAGCTGCCGGTGGCAGTTCTGTTGTGTCCTGCAGTGCACTGCAGTGTTCCGTTCCTCCTCTCTCCTCTTCTCTGAGTTTTGAGACACATCTCAAAACTCACTCCCTTGTGAGTCTCAACGTGAAACTCTATCTTTCTCTCTTCTCCTCACTGCAGAGTCGCTGCAGTGAGAAAACAGGGTTTTGAGAGACGACTCATCTCAAGACTCTTTTGCTTGTTCCTCGATGAAAAAATTGTAGTGAGCAAAATTGCACAGCTGGTCCTGAAGCAAGACTGGGCAGAAGACGAGAGCAGCACGTAGGGCAAGCAAGGTTGGGCGGCAGTAAATTCTAGGATAACTTTCACCTGCCCCTGGGCAGTATACTTCTGTCTGTCTTCTCTCTTCCCCCCCTACAGGGTCCCAAGCGATGGTTCCCACCTCACCGCGGTGCTTGGGTGTAACGTTAGGAAATCTGCTCCTAATGGCCAAGAGGAACCCCCCATGCATACTGTGCATGGAAATAATTGTCAGAATCCCAACCACTAGACCATTGGGATAAAAGGGCTTGTTAAGTAGCGGGTCAGTGCGCCCATAACCCCCCAAGACAACGAGCCTGTAATCCTTCCCTAGGATCAATCGAGGATCACCAGTGGACCTCTGACACCCCCCCCGCACTGGGATGCCCGAAGTGCACACACTAGGATTCGAACCCGAGACCTTCGCTCTGATACCATGTCAGAATCCCAACCACTAGATCATTGGGATAAAAGGGCTTGTTAAGTAGCGGGTCAGTGCGCCCATAACCCTCCAGGACAACGAGCCTGTAACCCTTCCCTAGGATCAATCGGGGATCACCAGTGGACCTCTGACAATAATAACAGTACACTAGTGGATTTTCAGAACTGATTCATTCAATAGGACTTCTAGTAGATGAGTACCGTAAGGCCCCGGATTGAAGCGCAGGCCTCGGATAAGCGCCGGAGCTTATAAAAGGATGAGGGCGCTTATATCCGGTCCTCGAATATAAGCGCACCCCTGAAGGCTTACGGATTATACCGTAAGCGACACCTCCAATTGTTGTATTTATAATCTTACTGAAATCGTTGTAACGAAGCTCACATTTTCATTCCCCATATTTTGAATCTCGATACCCTTCACCTCGCTCGGCTCATCGCGAGCACTTCCAGTCAAAATGACCTGTCAGAGGCATAAGTTGACTCATTCTGACTGTATGTGCTGGCAGGGAAGCATTCCCTGCCAGCTTGTCCGAGAGAGATTCTCAATCACAGACCTGTATAGCTTCGACTCGATTCAAAATGCAAAAACGAGATCTACAGTTATCTAAAAAATACGCATTTTATATATGTCATAATATAAGCACCGGCGCTTATAAATTTCCTCAATTATAAGCGCACCCCCTAAAAAACAGTGTTTTATTACAACCCCAGGGGCGCTTCTATCCGGGGTATGACGGTATCTTTTACTTGGATATTTGATATTGAGTTCCCTGAACTGGTTTAACCATAATGCTGACATTAGAATGGGCCTTCAAACATTGACATTGTGGTTATGATATTGTAATGCAAATAGGAGGTCTGTTTACTGGTGATCCTTTTTGTCAACAACGCGTCACTCTTCCCCCATCTCTGCTGCAAATTTGAGTGAATTAATTCAAAAGGCTTGAGTGGATTTGTTCAAACGCTTCAGTGTCATGGATCATTGTTCTCGTAGACCTTGCACTTGTCGCGGATATTTGGAACGGATTCGAGCGATATCCTCAGCGACTCGTAAATATGCGCGCAGTTCTCCATCGCGTGACCTCCGCTCGAATCGAGGCACGTTATTCGGCGCTTTTCTTCTGGTCCATTCCACTTCCTGAATATTTCGAGTCGTTTTCTTTGATCAACCCGCCTCCGCTCCTGCCATGTTGTTGTCCCTGGTTACCATCGTGTTTCGTCCTACGAGATACACCTTTGAGCCTTTCGCGCGTAACATCTTTAGCATTTGATGGCGGAATTCGTTTCGCCCTTCTTACCGTATCCAAAGGAACATCTCCCATCTTCATTGTTCTCAATCCTCGTCTTCCGCATTGCCCGCGTCTCCCCTCACCCGTCTTCTCTAACTCTTCCCTCGCTTGAAGGCATCTTGAGGAAGCGTGTCTTTAAGCGTGTTTCGTTAAGGGAGTCCCCGTACCTGCCTATGCACCTGGCTACCCCCTGCTTTCTCCTACTTCGCAGGTGGAGGGCCAGAAGGTGGCGGAAATAGGTCCGGGTTTGCTGGTGCTGCTCGGATTGCAGGAGGGTGACACTGAAGATGATAGCCAACAGATGTATGGCGCATGATGGTGCATGATGGTGTATGGTCAATGGTACATGGTTCGCACATGGTGCACGTGTCAGTATGCGCCGCTAGTGATGTTTGTTGGATCTGTCTGTGCGTAGTATATGCTGTTTGTGGGAGCTGGCGAATGTTACTGAGAAATGCTTTGACTGTAGTTCATGACGTGCATCCTGTTTTTCCTGCTCCTTATTATCACGATCTTCGTGTCGCAGACGCGAGTCAATCCTCTCCATTCCAATGTGGCCAGGAGAGAAAGGAGATGCAACGATCCGACTCAATGTCTGCCTGCAAGCTCCACTCAATTCTCGCTTCCTCACCCTCTCTTTAGTCTCCCCTCCCTTAAATTGCCTATCTCGTCCATCGTCTAGTTCCGTTATGTGTGCCTTCGTGATTGGTTTGTTCTGGAAACCATGGATTGATGTGATAAGGATGGCCTTGCTTGCATTGCAACGTCATCCACTCTCTAGCGTTTTAGTGCACGTGTTTTTTATGTCTGTTGGCACCCTGCCATCTCTCGTCCTCTCTACTTCGGTGCCTATTAGCACCCTTTCCATCCTCATCCCCCCTCTCCTCTCCCCTTTCATTTCATCAGGTAGTTGAAAAGGGTTTGGACCTACTTGTTGGTACGTATGGATCTTCGTTTCATGCATTGTACAATCGTACCGGTACACCTTGTAATTGTTTTTCACCTTTTTTGGATGCAGTTAGTCAGTTCACCCTTTTTGGTCAGGCGAAGGGAACACGGCTCAATTTCCATGCAGCCATGGCACAGGACAAGGCAGAGCCAGTCTATCGCCACTTCCTCCGCAAGATGGGCGAGGCATACGACCCAGCACATGTGCATAGTGAGTCTTTGTTCTCTTCCTACAACAATCTATGATGTTGGTGGTGCACATGTAACAACTTCGCAGGTCTTGGTGTTTTTGTCCCATGGACGTTTTGCCCTTCTTACAGATGGTATGTTCGGCATCAAGAGAATGGTGAGCCTCACAGCCCTTGCATTCTCGTTTTCATAGACTGTCAGTAGTCATATCGCTGCTGTTGCTAGGTAGGGAGGGAAGTACCCTGTACAGTGCCGCTTTGAAGTTCTTTGACACTTACTGGGGCATTTGCATTTGCAAGTACTGTATGCGTTATTGTCTATCTCTCCCTGGAGTCCGCACCGGTACTTCACACAGGAATCACACCTCCTTTCTCACCCTGAGATCATCTACTCACACATGGTGTGCCATGGACCATTCTCAACCTTTCTGGACTCACGGACGTCTGTTTGGCAAACAGGGAAATCTGCCATCCAAGGAATATAGCAAATGAAATGAACACTAGAGTTTTCTGCCATTGGTATTGACAAATCATATTTCTAGCATGTTCAGACAACTTGAATTTACTAACGTACATAAGAACTGACAGCTGCCAGTTCAAAAATCATTTCCTGTACACAAATTAACTACATATGCCCATTAGCACCGACAGCCTGATCGAACCCTCTCTCGTCCGGAGGAAACGTAACCACCACATCATCTGGAGGAAAGAGCGCCTTCAATATGCCCGGAGTTTTCAACAGTTGCCGACCAGAAATGTTGGGATAAACATCCACCAGGAAGTAATACACATGGCCTGCCGCCATTCCCTGGAGAGATACACACAGGCAGCAGAAAAAGGGATAACTGCTGAGACATGTACCACACATGCATAGCAAAACGAGTGCAAAGCCAACCAACTTAAGCTCACCAGAAGATCAACCACAGGGCTACTTCCAAGAAGAACGGAAAATCCCAAGAGGACCTGCGAGACGATTGAAGCATTGCATACACGTGAGTATGAAGAAGAAAAACTGCAGACACCGTTTTCCTAGCAAGTGGTAATGCATACCCAAGGAAGATAAGGTGCTGTGAAGTTGAACAACCCAAGAAAGCTCATCTGAATATTAGGGTTGCGCCTTCCCCATACGTACACCTGCATTAAGACATCCGTATACGGTGCAAGTATATTCGAGTATGAACAAGAAACTGGAAACCACCGGACTTCGGAACAAACTAGGTCGAAGTACATCCACGCACCATCATGAATGTCAGTGAAGAACCGAGAAACTGGATATTTACGAAGGGAGCAACCATAGTTAACAAGACTCCGCCAAACAGCAGCATAAAGAAGAAATCAGCCGTGCGACCACGGAAAGAGGTCTCCTCAAGCAGTTTACAATATCGGCAGAGGAAGAACATGTGGAAAACGAAATCGATGCCTGCAGTAACACCCGAGACACGGTAAACGAGCTGACAGCTTACAAACAAAGACCTTCAAACTTTGAGACTGTACCCACCAATACTTCCGAAGAAGAAGAAATTCGTAAAGAGCCGCCATAACTGAAACTTCTTGAAGATTAAGTTGGAGTTGAAATACACGGAAAACGGCGAAATGACCTGCAGCGAGGATGCGAGAAATGATTAGGACTCCTAAAGATGAATAACTAGGAAAGCGACCTAAAACAAAGTAAGCCATACTTCGAGAGCGCAACCCGCGGTTGTCAAGAACGATAGTGTCAGGTAAGACCTGGTTATAATGGGCATCTGTTTGTACCAATCTTCAAGAGTCTGCGCCATGGTAGACGACACCGCAAAAAGTGCCGTAAAGAGACGTGGGCAATGGTTATGGAAGCCTTGGGTGGTGATGAGGCGAAAGAACTAGCTCAGCTGCTACGGAATGTGTGCTCCAGGATTCACTCTCAAACTTGCAAGAGCAACGCAACCTTCAGCACCGAGACCAAACGGCAAAGAACGCGATGTCAGAGAAGCTTGCAAAGGAGACACGCAGGTGTTGAGGTGACTGACCAATCAAATTCCCTCGTGCGCGTTTCCGCCAATCAAACCACGCATAGCGGACGCGAAGAGAACCATCAAACGACTCCCCTTCAACAAACTCTGAACCGCTGGTAGGAACTACACTTCAATCCGCAATTATTCCTTGCTCACATATATACAGTGCTCTTATCATTTACTAAGCCACATATCGATTCTGGTTACAACAGAACCTGCCTGAGAACTGAAATATCTTCTATCCAACCATAACTTGATCACACGCTTGAAGAGCTTGGTTTGCAAAGTAACGCACATCTGGATCAGGATCCTCATTAAGCTCCAGTAGACAAGGTCGGATAGTTTGCTCAACGACCTGCAAGGAATACACAAACAACAAGCTACTTCAACCACCAACAAGAATATAAATTAAAACAAGGTAACGGTGAACCAAGCAGACACTTACAGATGGCTCGACAATTGGAATGAAGGACTGAAGCATCTTGGCAACATTAAAGCGGATGTTCGGCACTCTGTGGACACAGAGGACGAAGGCATGTTATTTTCATAAAATCCACAGACCAAACTTGGCACAAATGAGGGAGCAACTGCTTACCGGTCCTTGGCAGCATTCAGGATAACAGGAAGCATTGTATTGCAGGTTGCCTCAGCACCAAGCACTGGGGCCAACATAGAGAGAGAAAGCAGGACTGTCATTCGATACAGGTAGTGAGAGTTGTTCACTTTATCCATGATCTGCAGAACAGCAAGCAATTCCTTGTGAGTGGAGGGTAATACAACCTGCACAGAATTTGTTAACATGATACTGACCATTGGCAGGATTTGAGATTGGGCCCATTCTGCACCGAATTCTTCTGCTAAACGTTTCAGGTTTGTCGCAGCTGCTTCACGAATCGAGTACACCTGCAGTGCCAACATACATAGAAGAAACAGGACAGATATGAGTAACTGCCCAAAGGAAAAATAATTTGCGCCTG
Source organism: Closterium sp. Naga37s-1 (assembly GCA_947471745.1). Taxonomy (NCBI): domain Eukaryota; kingdom Viridiplantae; phylum Streptophyta; class Zygnematophyceae; order Desmidiales; family Closteriaceae; genus Closterium; species Closterium sp. Naga37s-1. Next base: position 262,928 of record CANJKZ010000107.1, read on the forward strand.
AAGCAAGAAACAGGAGAGACTGGTTACCTGATCTTCAAGCCATTGCATGCACAACGACTTTAACTTCTCATCAAAGAACTCCATTCCAAGTTGGCCAGCCAAGAGAGGAATGTACTCAATAATGGCAAGTCGCACTCGCCAGTGCCTGTCCTCTGACAATTCCACAATAGCTGGAAGAAGCGACTGTGACAAAAGGTCCATTCCAATGACTTGATTGACTTGATCCAGCTTGCTGATAATGTTGAGCCGGACATCAGGGAACTCATCTCTTAGCAGAGCCAGGAAGATTGGTAGCAGAGTTTCAATAGTGAGCTCCTGTGGAATGTGGGCAGACTACATGAGCACATAACCAAACTGAAAAGAGAGATGGTACCAGCGTATTGACGGAAGTGCACCTTGCCAAGAAGCGGAGCCATCCCCATGATGACAGATGCCAAGGCAGACCGTACATGTTGAGAAGTATCTGTTGAAAGATCCTGAGAGAGCGATTGACATGCAAGCTGTAAGTAAACGGATGGCTCCAACAATGCATGTTCTGTCAAAGAAAAAGAAGTCGCCGACCTTCACACATGGTAGAATGACATTGAACGCTTCGCCATTCTTAACAATGGCACAGATCTTAGTCACTTTGCCAGCAGCCGCAATGCGGACCTCTGCCTCATTGTCCCTCAGAAGCTTCACATACGCGGGGACAAGCTCCGCCCTGGTTGATCGAAAACTAATATTAGAAAAATGTAAACGGGAGAGACGACTGAACGCAAAGGAAAGGCAAGCACCTCGCGACTTCGGGACCAACGGCCTCACAAAGCTCGTGAAGCTGGTTCGCCACCATATACCGCACTCGCCACGACTTGTCCTGACAAATTGGCATAACAGCGAGAAGTTACGCCAATGCAATCAACTGAGAACGTACTAATAGCACAACGCCGCATTTGAAGGAGGGTGGACTTTTGGGGGAGGAAACGCGACGTGTGGAGAGCAACAATGCGGAAAAAAATACCTGGGCAAACGACAGAATCACAGGAAGGATGCTGGAGATGCAATACTTTTTCTCCAGGAGCTTTCCGACCGCAGCACATCCTTCGACAGCCAATAGTCTCACAGAATCTTGGTCTGCAAAACGAATGGAAGCGACATTAGCTACACGGACTGGTGAAGATATCAAATTTCGTGCAGGTCCTAAAAGACTCGTACCGTCATTTGTAAGATCTTTAAAGAATTCGAGAATGTCAAGCTTCAGGAACTGCGGCTCCACCGTGGCGGCAAACTTGCCCATGTTCAGTGCAGACGAGCGACGGACCATCGGCATGTCGTCATGACTAAGCTGTCCGTAAAGACTTCGAAGATCCGCTCTTTGCTGCTCGGTCGCGCTGGGATAAGCAATATGGAACAGCCCGCAAGCAGACACGCGAGCTGTAAACCATTCCCCCGCTCCAAGCCTCTGGCAATACAAGAGGATTTTCGGAAAATTAGCTACCTTTACACATTCAAAATTCAAGCCTTCCAGAAGAATACATTGGCGAATGCATGGCACCTGAACAAGTGGAACGAAGAACTCGACAATGTCTCGGGGCTTCATCTGTTGTCCAATCTTGCACAACGACTCAACGGCTTTATCCCGGACAACAGTCTCTTCAACCGTGCATAATGTCTCTAACGGAGGAAGGAGCACGGGAGCGTAATCGACACCACCCACGTACGGAATGAACGAACCAAGCTCTTCTGCCATAGCAAGTAGCACTTCATCATCATCGTCATTGTTCTCGTTCAAAAATGGAATTAACTCCTTCCGTGTCCGGTCCTCGCCAAGTGCTCGTGCGATGGTGCTAAGGCGTCTGATTGAGTTCAGACGAAGCTGGATATCGTCATTCTTTAGCTCGTCTATCAGAATGGCGATAGGATACAATGGCTCCTCAACGACGGCCATGTTTGTGGCCATAGAATGAGATGCCAGCTGGCCAGAAAGTAACGATCTTCCTCTAAATACTACAGTAACTACCAAACGTCGCTAGAGCATCCTTCACAAGGACCCCTAATGTTTGGATCTATGCCAGACTGCTTCAAAGGACTAGGGTTTCGAAGGGGCAGAACAATCCCACAGCCGCTCTAGATGGAGTGGGTGTGGTACATAAAGCAAGGTGTGGCACTAGTGTGAAGGGGTGTGGGGATTGGCGCTGTCAGGTCAGAGGTTGTTCGAGCATTATCCGAAAATGGCGCGAGACAGGAGATTGAGACACTCGTTTGAAGATCAATTTCAATACAAGTCGTACGACTTTTGTTGTCTTCATTCCACTGTCAGAATATTGTCGTATCATTATCGAAAACCCAGGTAATGAGACACATTATGTACAAACGAATCACACAGTATTAGAATTTCAATCAGTTGCAGGCTGGACGCATGCGCCACATTCCAGCCACAAAGTCCTGCCCAATAACTGGCGTGCATTGGCAGCACATGTGTACCGTAGCTTTCTTTTCCACCTGTAGTATCTCGCTATTCACCAGCGAAGGCTCCCACGTGGACTCACAGCCAAATCCCTCACATCACTGTCAGAGGGGTGGTAAATAGTTTTCAGAGTCCCGGATGCAACTCAACACCCTCATGTAAATCTCGGGTCATTTTGTGGATCAGTGGATTACATTTTCATTGTTCTTGGTAGTGCAGGCACAAAACAAGGAGTATATGAAGTTGGAACAGCCCACTTGTAACTGGGCCAGGCGGCGAGTAGGGATAGAAAAGACTTGAGAGACCAGGAGTTCCTTCAGGTAAGCATGTTTCGAGAGTCGACTCCCAGAACCTGGGATGTGATTTTGTGCAAATATGCTTTTGATCAAGATTCTCTCGACCCCCCGAAACCAGAAATCCAGACGGAAACAAGCCACAAACCTCGCTGGGTTAGGTGTACTGCAAACCAGCCGTCCGATAGGCAAGACGATGTACGGTGGATGAATTACCGATTTCCTCCCACAGGCAGCCTACCCCACCAATTGCGGGAGGGTCAGAGTGGATTGAGGGGAGGGAGGGGGGGGGGGGGACCACCTCCACTTGAGCTCTTCGCTGGATTGCGGTTTCGTCTTCAGCCACGTGCTTCCCTTCCTCCTCGTCACCACCGAAGGCACAAATCAGAGTGCAGTGCTCTGAAAAGAAGTCTCAAGAAGAAGCAGACGTAGAGTGTGCAGCACTAGTACCTTCTGCCGAAAATAGCTCAGCGGAATCAGGTCGACGCCCGAGGGAGCTCGCTGCCCGCGGGCAAAAAAAAAAACCCCAGATGGGCATGCATCGGGTCCCATTCCCCTTCAAGCAAGTTGGCATTGTTCAGGCATCGTCTTGCCCAAGTAGTGTCTACTCGTCTTCGGAGCTCGAGGATTCAGCCGTCAACACTACCTGTAGATTGCTGCTGTTTTTTTTCTGGATTGAAGCTTCTTTGTCTGGAAAGAGCCATTATGTCGTTCAGTACGTACCGCGACAATGTGACGGGTGTAGCGAGTCAGCCTTGTCGATACTAACTTCGTGTCGCCACGACTAGCGTACCCTAATCGCACAGCAATCACGACCAGATCAGAGCGAGCAAGCGAGGAAGTAGCGTACAATATTTTCTCTGAAACAGAGAACAGCCCTGATTGCCGCTAGAGAGAACGAAACTCATCGCAGCCTCATTCTGCTAGTACTCCAATGGGAGGTTGCCTAAGCCGATCGCATGCCGATGACTCCTTTCCAACAAAAGCCAGAGGCCAGCACAGCAACTACAGTGCACCAGAAAAACCATCTGTAAGACTAGATCAGCCAGGCGCAGAAGGCAAGGAGGTTTCGCACACCCCAGCGCAGCGATCAAAGTCACGAGAAGGATCGGAACACGGCGCGATTCGAGCAGCGCGATCGCGAGACAACTCGGAGCACGGGTCTTCAAAAGTGAAGCCGGAGCTGCCAGTAGATGGCGTGCATTTGCCGGGCAAGAAAGAAAATTCCGAGTTCCTGCCCGGATCGCGACCCGGCAGCAACGACTGGGACCGCAACAACCAGCCGTTGGATCTTTCCGAGATCACCGGCAGAAGCACGGCCGACGATGATGACGTTTCACCCAAGAATGGCCTCAAGCAGATGCTTCAAGAAGTGCGATCCAGCGACCATGCGCGCGTCGCAGCGGTCGCAGGCGACGGGAGCATGGGAATGGGGTTCGGGCAGCGAGGTGGTAACCCGATGTTCGCGCAGATGAACAGCAGCACGCACGGCGTGGGAGCCGGGGGAATGGCGGGGGCGACGTCGATGCACGGCGGAGTGGCGGCCATGGGGAGCTCGTCCATGCACGCGGGGTTCATGGCGTCCGGCTCCATGCACGGTGGCGGCACGGGACGCGCGTCCGCTGTCGCCATGCGGTGAGCGGAGGGAATGACTCTAAACAGTTTTTTTTTTTTTTTTTTGTTCCCGCTTCTGTGGTAGCTCCTGTGTCTGCCTGTGTTGGTCGGTTGGGCAGTGCAAATGGCTGGGGACAACGTGGTTGAAAGCACGGAGGGTCAGAATGATGCCTTAGATATTGCTTGCTTCTCGTGAACCCTTGCTCTACGCACCGACCGCCTGACCCATCGGGCCCACACGGTCCGTTGCATGCAGCTCAAAGTTCGTGCGGCAAATCCGTCTTTGTGACGAAACGGCCGTTTCAACACTCGTTCTCTCTCTCCCCAACCCCCCCTCCTCCCTTTCCCCCACCCCTCCTCTCTCCCCCCTTTCCCCTCCCAACCACCCACCCCCCTCTCCCCCCCCCCCCCTTCCCCCTTTTCTGTCCCCCGCAGTGCCATGCAGGCGGCGAAGCTGCGAGCGTCCAAGACGGCGCTGGAGCGACACAACGTGCAGATCGTGGGCACCGGCTCTGAACTCCTCGTGCTCTCACACGGTTTCGGGCAAAATAAAAATGTGAGTCGCACAGCTTTGGGCAGAAAAAATAAGAATGTACTCTGTCCGATAGGTAGGGTTAGGCTGTAACAGTTGGGTAACGAGCTACGCGCATGGTGAACAATGAACAAGTCAACAAGGGTCCCACCCCCATTGCGTTGAGTGTGTGTCTGATAGCTTGGCCAAGTGACTATACCTAAGCATGCACGCTGAAACAACAAAGCGAATGCAAGGTCCTTGGCTGATTTGCAGAATGCAGGGGCGCCCCTCCCCCCCACTCTCCTCCCCCTCCACAATCGCATCCCCTCCATTCCCCCCAACCCCTTCCCCTTCCCCTTGCTTCTCCCCCCCTATTCGCCTGTTCACATTGTCGTGTGTGTGTGTGCAGATATGGAGCAGCATAGTGGGGCAGCTGGACACGAGTGTGTACCGCATTGTGCTCTACGACCTCACCGGCGCGCTCGGGTACGTCAGGGTCTGTGGCGTGGGAGGCACGGCAAGGCATGGCATGGCGTGGCAGGGGCAGGGGCTGGGGCTGGGTGGGGTGGAAGGGGCATAGTGGGGCAGCTGGACACGAGTGTGTACCGCATCGTGCTCTACGACCTCACCGGCGCACTCGGGTACGTCGGGCTCTGCTGCGCGCTGTAGCGTGGCAGGCATGGCATGGCGTGCCAGGCCTGGGGCTGGGTGGGTTGCGAGGGCTGGGTGGGGTGGGGGAGGGTCATGGCATTGCATGGGCTGGCTGGGTCGGCCTGGTGTGGCATGCGGCGTGCATTGGGAGACGTGGCATGGCGTGCTGCTTGGGGGGGTGACGGGCACGGCATGACATGGCATGAGGTGTGCTGTGCAGCATGGCACAGTGAGCAGTGAATGGATGAGCATGGCATGGAATGCAAAAACATATGGCACGCTACGCAGCTACGGCATGCATCCACCCCGTTCCAGTAAATTGTTTCAAACACTCAAGCAAGCCTAAAATCATCTCACAACTTTGAAACCCCCCTCCCTCAACCCCCTCCCTCCCCCTCCTCTCCCCTCCTCCCTCACTCCTCCCCCCCTTCTCCACTTTCCTGCCGCTTTTGCTCTTCAACCTTTCACGCCTACTTGCATGCCCTCCAGCACGCTGCATAGCTCATGCCCCTCTGCTCTCTCTTCCTCTCCACCCACTTACACCCCTCCCCCTTCCCCCCACCCCCCTCCTCCCCCTCCCCCTCCCCCTCCCCCTTCCCCCCACCCCCGCTCTCTCCCGCCACCAGCACGGACTACGATGCCTTTGACTACCAGCGCTACAGCACGCTGCATGGCTCATGTCCATCCTCTCCTTCCCCCCTCCCCATTTCTACCCCCTCCCCCAGCACGGACTACGATGCCTTTGACTATCAGCGCTACAGCACGCTGCATGGCTTTGCAGAGGACCTGCTGCAGCTTCTGGCAGAGCTGGGCGTTGAGGTATGCTATGCTGAGGGGTGCAGGAGACGTATGCTTCTCAAGGGCTAGAGAGCAGGAAAGCAGGGCTTTTGCTTTGCAACCCACCGCTGCATGGCTTCGCACAGGACCTGCTGCAGCTGCTGGGGGAGCTGGGCGTCGAGGTATGCTGCAGCGAGGGAAGGGGAGAAGCAGTAGAGGCATGCTTCTTGAGGTCGGTAGGAGGACTAGTGGTTGAGAACCGTGGCTTGGCAAAGAATCCCTTGTTTGCTGGGAGAGGTGGGCTAGGGGGTGCGGTGCCAGTGTGGGCAAGGGCACAGGGGCGAGGCACGGATCAGCTGTTTCTGTCTGCATTCGCCAGCACCATGGTCATATTCCCCCACTCCCCAACTTACCATCTCCTCTCCCCTCCTCCCCCCTTCCCCATATCCCCACACCTCTCTCCTCCTCCCCTTCTCCCCCCACACTCCCGCCGCCCACCTGGGATTCACCAGGGCACGGACTGGGGGCATCAGTGCACGTTCATAGGGCACCAGCAGAGCGGCATGATGGGGCTGCTCGCCTCCCTGGAACGCCCGAGAGTGTTCAAGCGCATCATCATCATGGGCTCCTCGCCCAGGTATGCAATTCTTTGTGGCCGGCCCCCGCTGCCTTGCCAGGCGCCCAGGTATTCGCCCAGGTATTCGCCCAGGTATTCGCCCAGGTATTCGCCCAGGTACTCGCCCAGGTACGCATGTCACCAGGTGTGTCTTCTCAGCGCATCATCATCATCATGGGCTCCTCGCCCAGGCAATTATCAAGCCATATTCTCTGCTGCTGGTCTGGTTTTACAGCCTGTGTTGTAGATCGCTTGAATGGTCGATATTCTAGCTTGAGTCAATAAGCCTGTGCATGTTATCTCAATGACTCACTTCCTATAATCATCTGTGAACTAAATCCCTTGGTTGCAGGTTGTTGGATGCTCCGGGCTATGAGGGGGGCTTTGCACTGAACGACCTGGACCAGGTGTTTGGCATCATGCAAGGCAACTTCAAGGTCAGTGGCTTTGCTGCTGCTGCCTCCATTCGCTTCTCCTGTTCCTGCAACCCTGCTGATCCTCACACAGTCCTAAGGCAAGTCTCAGAGATGCGTGTTGAAATCTCTGCCTCTCATCCTATCTCCCATCCATTTTCCATTCCGCATCTCCCGTCCACATCCCCCTTCTGCATCTACCCATGCTTGCTCTGCCTCGTGGAATGGGCGCAGCTGTGGTAGGAAGCTGTGTGCGGGTGCTCACAGCGGATGATGGGAAGGTGCCTTAAGTGCACGACGTTTGAGACTTCCTATTTCCCTTGCGTATCTTCCATACATATCCCCTGCCCGCATCTGCCCGTGTGTGCTTTATTCCTGTGATGCCCTCAGATGTGGAGCAGAGGGTGTGCGCCCGTGCTCACAGCAGACGATGTGAAGGCGCCTCACGTGCGCGACTTCACCCGCCCGCTCTTCCTGCTGCGCCCCGACATCGGCTTCAGCAACCTCAAGACCGCCTTTGCATGCGATGTTCGAGACATCCTCCCACGGGTGAGTGCTCATGCATGGTGCAATGAGGGATGGATGGTACAGCAACCCTTTCTAGATCGTTCTTCCTGCTGTGCGCCGAACAGCTTCAGCAACCTCGACTCACTGAGCCTGCCTTGGTCAGTGCTCCACCTGCCTTGGGACCTTCTGCTCATCTTGTTCCCCACCTCCCATTCCCTTCGCCGTCCCCCCTTGGTCAGTGCAAATTCGTCTTCTCGTTTTCGTGCCCCAGTCAGTAATACAGTACATGCTCACCACCATTCCCAACGCCCGGTGCTGTACCTGCCTTGGGAACTTATACTCATGCACCTGTCCACCTCCCATTCCCTTTGCCTGTTCCCCTAGCAGGTGTCAGTGCAGATCCATCTTCTCTTCTTCGACCAGGACTCAACCGTGCCCCAGTCAGTAATACAGTACATGCTCACCACCATCCCCAACGCCTTTGCCGAAATCCTCTCTACAACCGGCTTCGCTGACTCGCCTACAACCGTTGCCGCGGGCATTCAACGGCATCTCAGCATGCCGATCCGAGAAACGTTTGGGCTGTCGAGTCGGCGGATCTTCAATGCGCGGTACCTACCACCGCCTATGCCTGAAATGGAGGAGGATGCTCAAGAGATGGAGGTGGAAATTATATAGACTAACAATGGTGAAAGCAGGTGTACGTTACGACGAATGAAGGAGCGTAGGTACATCGGGGAGGTTTTGATTGGGTGGAGTGAATTCCACCCACTTTGTTTGCTCTAGGCTAGGACACTGCAGGACACTGCTTACTAAGCTGCTTCGTTGTACCCAACTAGTTGTTTAGTGGAAACTCATGCAGCTCACACTGGTGAGCTCTGGTGTGAGTAGCTGTCTTGTTCGCTCACATCCAATAAGAAATACTTTTGTGGTACCGTACGATTTTGTAGGCTACACTGCCGAACAATTTATCAATCCACCCTGGTCCTTGCGACTAGAGAATCCAGTTACCCGTCGCCACAATCGATTCGCCTGCGACGACCCACCTCTCACACCAAACTCGAGAACCTCCCAGCATCAATCTGACAAATCTACCGTATCACCACAACTCTTCATAATTTCGCCCGCATTTCTCGAGAGATTTTTTCTCAAGCCCAGAACCAGTTTCTACATCCGTCGTCCTATCTTTTCGAACAGTATTTTCCGTGATTCTCTCCCGCATTACAACGGTCCGTGCATCGTTCTAGGGATTCCTCTTTGTTTCATTTTCAAGGGTTAGTTTCACGAGAAGGACTTACCATTTCGTTTTAGATATGGCGACGGCAGCGTCGAAGGAGCAACAGCAGAAGACCATCAATGTCCTTACTGCCGCAGCTCCGCTACAGGTGCGCTCGCTACGGGAATAAAAACAGTATAGTTAAAATCTCGAAAGCCCAGACATTACTCTTCAAACAAACACTCATTTAGCACCAGGACGGAGGGGAGTACATGACATGAGTGCCATAGTTCGGGATCCGTGACGCTGATCTGACAACCTGCACTGTTCACTCCGTGCGGTGGGTGCGTGTCTGGCAGAACTATGAGTTCGACTTCGGCATCGGAGGAGCGCCGGGCAAGGCAGCGGGGGCCAGCCTCAAGGACCAGCGCAGCGGCTACTCCCTCGCCTCTGTGAGTCGCCGTGATTCTCTTCCAATTGTTCATGGTTCTCGTCCCCGCGTTCATGCCAGCTGTGTCAGAGCCCTGCTCGATCCCTCACCTTCCCTCCCCTTGCACTCGCTTGCCACTGCAAATTTTCCCCCTCGGTCCCTCCATCAACCTCCTCCGCCCCGTCCTCTCTCCCCATTCCTCCCCCCGCTTTACGGGCATCTCCGCAGGTATCAAAGGGCGGGGACTTAGCCTCAATGCTCCTCGGCTCTTCCTCCTCCCCCTCCCCAGTCACCGCCGCCCCCAAAGCCCCCGCCTACTCAGGCCCCCCCACAGTAGCCCTCTCCCCCACCTTCACCCCCGCGCCACCCCCCTGGCTGCTCACCCCTTCCGCCCCCGCGCCCACACCGTCCGTCTCTGGCGTCTACTCCGTCACCATCCCGCCGCCCGTCTCCATCCAAGCCTCTTTCAAGGAAGCCCCTCCTACCGGCGTTCCCGTTGCCGGCGCTGCCGCTGCTGCTGCTGCTGCTGGTGGTGCAGCGGGAGCAGCTGTAGGCCCAGGGGCGCTGGGGCTGGCAGGAGTGGGAGCAGCGGGGGCGGGGGGGAAGGGGGCGGCTGGGGGAGGCGGGATGGGCGGGCTGGCTGCCACGTGGACAGCCTCTCCCTTGGGATCCACGAGCAGCAAGAAGCCAGACGCTCTCTCTGACCTCTGGAGCACCGTTGCATCTGGCGCTGCTGCTGGCGGTGGCACGGCTTCTGGCAGCGGTGTTGGTGGTGGGAGTGGTGGTGGCACTGGCGGTGCGGCCTCAGGAGTGTCGTTGGGTAACGGGGTAGCAGACAGAGTCTCATCGTCATCATCAGCAGGAGCAGGAACAACAGCATCAGCCCCAGCAGCAGCTGCAGCGGCAGTGCCGATAGTAGACCCGTTCGGAGACGTGTTTGCCTCAGTTCCCATGGCCCCTGCATCCTCTGCCGCCCCAGCTGCAGCAGCAGCAGCAGCCGGTGGGGACCTGCTGGGGGAAGATCTTCTTTCAGACTTGGGCTCATCCGTGCCTGATGCGGCTTCAGCTTCTGGTGCTCCTGCTGCCGCTGCTAGTCCAATGGACCCTGTGGGGGGCCTGCTGTGATACAGATCTTGCTGGGTGCTGTTTCTTTTTCCGGCCAGAGCTGGGCCTTGGTTGATGCCAGCTTTGTGTATGGCAAAGTCTAATTTATCAGTCGTCTGTCAATTCAAAGTCTGGACAGGACCTGTACGGTATTATCGTGGGAGTGCCTTCAGCAGCTTCAAAGGTTTCTATATTCTATATATATTAACTATACAAGCAATATAGTGTTGGCTCTCAAAACACTTAACAAAACCCCTTGCTGAATAACTAGGGTTGCTACAATGTTACTGACACCCCAAGCAACCAGAAGGTCAGCTTTATCAACACAAGCCGCAGCATTGGGCAGGAAATGCTGCTTTTAATCGGTTTCGAAGTTAATTAAATGGAGTCAAGGGTTGGAGACCCCTAGCAGCCTTGAGGTGAGCTCCCAGGCAACAACAGCCGCAGCATTGGCTGGGAAGGCTCGAGTAAGTGTGGGCAACAGACCAGCATAGAAACCCCGGACGCCACTCTCTCTCAGAATCTGAAACAGGAGGGATGATACCGTGTACACGTAGGGAGGTGTGGGAATGGACGTGAGACAAGATACACGAACGACGGCAGAAGATTCATTGACCAAGGCAGGGCAGAGAGAGAGAGAGGCAGCATGCCAGGGCAGCAAAGAGAGCCATCAACCAAGTGTCCAGGTTGATCAGAGCACTCACAGCTTTGCACTGGCTGAGCATGCGCAGCGACTCGGGTGATGCTGAAGCGTCTGCTGTCTGGATGCGTGTCTTGATGACGTCAAATGGCAACACTGCGGACCAGAACTGATGTGCGGGGTGGAAGGTGGGGGACGTGGGGAGGGGAGGGGAGGGGAGGGGAGGGAGGGTTGCCTTGAATGCGGATCGTGATTGGGAAAAGTAGAGAAACGCTAGCATCCACTCCACAGCTTACGCAGCACTAGGGAGACGGAGCCCAAGAAAAGAGTTTGAGGAATGACACCGACCGACAACCGTGTCAGGCCAGTACGAGCCAGACGAGCGCACCGAGAGCTGACTCACCACAATGCTGGCTAGGGCCCCACTGGCAGTGGACGTGGCAGCCTCAGCTGCCACTCACTCTATATTCAACTAAAGAATCACCCGACTCACCACGATGCCCGCTATCCCCCCACTGGCAATGGCAGTGGCAGCCTCAGCTGCGACTCTCTGCCACTCATTCGCCCCGCCCGTTCCCACAGCCTCCCTTCCCCCCGACACCCCTTCCCCTTCGCCCCCTCTCCCTTCCGCCAGATCTCGTCTCCTCAATCCCTGTCTGACTTGGCTTGACCCTTCTTGCACAATTTCAACTGAGAGGTCCGAGGAGGCGGAGGAGGAAGAAGCGGCGGAAGAGGAGTGCGAGGGGGAGGAAGGGGCGAGGGCGGGGAGGAGGCGGTGCTTGATGGCCTCGTAGGTGAGGAAGAAGCCGATGTTGCCCAGCGACTCCCTCAGTGCTGTTGCTGCCAGGCCTCTGAACAACCCCTGTGGCTGCAGCAGGAGAGGGGGAGTGGGGTAGACAGGAGAGAGAGAGAGAGAGACAAGGAGGAGGGAGGCAAGGGAGGGGAGAGTAAGAGGCGGTGCTTGATGGCCTCGTAGGTGAGGAAGAAGCCAATGTTGCCCAGCGACTCCCTCAGTGCTGTCGCTGCCAGGCCTCTGAACAGCCCTTGTGGCTGAAATGTGAAAGACGGGGGAAGGTTGAGACAGAGAGACAAGGAGGGGGAAAATAAGGTGGAGGGATTTACTACAGCAGCAATTGAAACGGAACAAACAGCTGGCCATACTGCCCGATCACACTCAATGGTCTACCCACTCACCCACTCACTCTCACAACCAGGCTCGATCCCACAAGCCTTACCCCATCGGCCTTGACGGTTTGAACCACGCAATCCCACGGGCCCTTGTAGTGACCCACACCCCCCACCACCCGCTGCTGCTGTTGCTGTTGCTGCTGCTGAAAATGCTGCTGCTGCATCAAAACTTGCTGTTGCAGAGGCGATTGCGAATGGATCTGCTGGCGTTGGGCTGCTTTTGCAGCTGTAGCTGCTGCTGCTGTTGCTGCTGATGTTGCTGGGGTGCGTGCTAGGGAGGGGAAGGCAGCGCTTGCTGTACTGAAGGGGGCGGGGTGAGCAGCAGCGGCAAACGAAGGGGTCAGGCGAGTCATGGCAGGGACGCACTTAGAGGCACCCGCTGCCGCCGCTGCTGTTGGTGCTGCTCCTGCTGTTGCCGCCGCCGCCGCTGCAGTATATACGGAAGCGGCGGGTGAGAGAGCTGGAGACTGGGCTTGCACTTGCAGGCGACACTGCAACAGACGAACAACAGACGAACAACAGACGAACAACAGGGAGGAGATGCTCTTTCAAATAAGATGAGCACGATCCACTTGTGGCATTCGAGGCCGACAAGGCACTATTGGATGCAGGACAACGCCAAACACACAGGACGGTCATGCATGCACACGCCGCGCGCCTACTCGCTTCCAACGCACCTTGACAAGCTCCGTGGGGCAGAGCACGAAGCTGATAAGCCCGCCCGCCAGCCCTGCTGCTGCCGCCACCGTGCCTGCTGTGGGTGCCGACCGCTCCCCGTTCTGAGACAAGGGCGAGGGGCGAGAGAGGAAACAAGGGGGGAGAGAGAGGAGGACAGACAAGGAAGGAGGAGAGGAGGACGGGAAGGGGGTGGGGGAGGAGGGAGGGAAGTGAGGGGAGGGGGAGGAGGAGAGGGGAGGGGAGAGGAGCGGCTGAGAGACATGGGCAACAGGCGACAGCATTGGTGCCTGCGCCTCAGCGTTGGTACCTGGGCCTCAGTATTGGTATGCTGCCCTTAACACTGATACAGGGGGCAGTTGCCTGGGACAAAACTACTTGTCTGGGGGTAGTTACCTGGAGGGCGGTCTTTATTTGAGTGTACGAGCCAAACAGCAGGGAGCTCTCCACTGCGACGCCGATGAAGGATGACGTGGCACCGCGGTATAGGCCGGGGATCTGAGGGAAAAAGGCGGGGAACAGCACACGCGCGAATTTACTAAGGGTTGCGCGATGGTGTGCGCGGAGGTGTGCGCGGTGGGGTGCGCGGCGGGGCTGTGCACCGTGCATGGGGCTTATAACGGAATGAAGGCCCTAAAACGAAGGGGACATGCGGCTCACCCCTTCAGTGCGGAGAATGTGCGACGTGCACTGCCATGCCGAGCGATACCGCGGAGCCCCTAGCGACGCTTGCGACGCGGACGACGCGCCGTTACTGACGTTGCTGGCTTGCAGCTTGACCTGCGGGGATGGTTGGATGGGACGGGATGAGATAGACGAATGGTTGGAAAGAGGGGCTGAGCCCGTCGTGCGACGGTACCATCGACATTGTCGGTTTCACGCCGCCGTTCAATCACAATCGTCCTATCCCCGTCTGCCATTCGCTCTAGCGCCTCACGACAATCCAAGCCGTAAACTCTCACAGCCGTCCGATCCTGACCTTGACGGTATCAAACGGATGTCCCGTGACGACGAGAGCCACCCCTGCAGCGACCCCAGCCGTGAAATCCTTCACTGCGGCGAAATCGTTTGGCGAAGGTGGCGAGGCGAACTGGTTACTCGGTTGCGATCCGAAATCGTTCGCACTTGGAACGGTGACGTCCTTCACACTCTTGCCGGCTTCCTGCCGCATTTTCCGGTGCGATTTCAGCCGCTGATACCCAAGATCACAGCCAGGTGCGATTGATTCACGGAAATGCCGGCAGAGTTGAAGAGCTTACTGCCCGCTGAAAGCAAATGCACGCTGCGCAGGGAATAAGGCTACAAACGGCTGACTGGACGAGCAGAAAAAAGTAGGAACTAAGCGACCGAGCAGAGACGAAGTGTAGTTACGGCAGGTCAGACGAGCAGGAACGCACGCGCAAAAGACTTATTAGCTCGAGCTTTGCTATTTGCGAAGGGCAGCAATATGTATTGACGAGGAGACTAGCCGATCCCAGCTAGTCGAGGCACGCGTATAAATACTGCGTGTTCTCCTCCTCCAACACCAGCTGCGAGCGGCTGTGCTGTAGGTCCCGTATACTATGCCGTATTCCTCGGACTGGCGGGGAAGGATCAAATGCAGGAGGCTTTGAGCTGCGCGCTTGCGTGGAAAGCGGAAGCAAGGCGATTCCGCGCACAAATCAAGGGTGTCGGGCTTTCGCGTCCTGCTTCTCCCGTAAATTTGGGAGTGGTGCATGCACTCGCGCATTCCGAGTCCAAAATAAACCGCTTTGTGCCGTAACCAGTTGTCTTAAAAGCTGTAACTACTTAGAGAGAACGCACTCAACCTTTCTGACCTAAAAAACTTCATGTGCTCCGCCGAAGCAAGACGTTGCCCTCTCACTTGAGAGGACGAGATCGTCGCGCGCGGGGGCCGAAGAGTATATCTCAGCGGACAAGCGAGTCCGCCCGGGGGAGCTCGCTGCCCGCGGGCAAAAAAAATAAACCCCAGAAGGGCATGCATCCGGTCAGGGAGGCATCAACCCTGAACACGGGGAGGCATGGATTTAGGGTTGATGCCTCCCTAGGATGGCATGCCATCCGATAGGGTTTTAGTTTTTTTCTGCCCGGGGCAGCATGTCGTCAAGTCGTCAACAGGTCGTCAGGCTTGACGACCCGTTTTGGCTGAGATTTTCCGAACCGAACAAACACTGTGCCTCGGTCACCCCGATCTCCGCTATAGAGAAAGCCACTGGGCGAACGACAGCGTGGTAAAGGGTCAGTTGCAATATTCTGCATATGGATAATTACACCATGAAGGGTCTGAACACTCGATCCTTTTCCTGCTTATTCTTTTACCGCGGATGCTTGAGAAATATCAGCAAGATGGTTGTGACCGAGCGAACAGAGTCAAACTGGTTCAGCTAGGACCACACAACAGCCCGGGCTAGCAGGACTTCCCCAATGCTGGACAATACGGTATTCTAGCCCCAAGACTAGTTAGTGGCGAATCGTGATCGTTGATCGCAATGGCTTGCCGTCGTTAGGACTGTTCGCGTTGTGATTACCTGCCCGTACTTTCCAACGTATCCGCATTCGTTGCGTTCTTTGCCAACCCGAATGCTGGATTGTCTCCAAGTCGTTGCGCTTTCGCGTCGTCCACGAGCTTCATCAACTGCCGAAATCGAACGCGATTTTCCGTTGCAATAAAATTCTCCATCGCCAAAATACTCCGCAGCCACTGTTGATAACGCAACCATAGCAGCCATCGCATAGCCATCACGTAGTCATCGCATAGCCATCGCAAGCGATCGCAGCCGTCGCATAGGCATCGCCGCCATCGCATTGCAGCCATGAAAGCGGGCTCCGCCAGCAGCCGCGGGGCGGGGCGATTGTGGACGGCAGCGGGGTCGTCGCCGCAAGGATCCATGCGAGGGATCGGAGACTCGTCGCTCACGTCGCGTTCGCGAAAGAGCAAGAAGAGTCGCTCGCTCGTGAGGCGGCTGCTGAAATGTCGCTTCCAGACCTTCATCCTCTGCGTCGTTCTGGTCCGTCCGATCGCTGCCTTTTCAATTTCTCGCCGTCATATCTCTCTTTTGTTCTCCAGCTTTTTTCCATGCGTTGTCGCTTCCCCCCATCCCCTTTGAACCTGTGCACTATCCACATTCTCTTGGCTTCCTACACCCCTCCACCCGCTCCTCCAAACACACACACACCCCTCTCTTTTCTCCCACAACCCCCCCTCTTCCCCCCTTCGCCCTTCCCTTTACCCACACAGCCTCTCCTCACCCCCCCTCGCCACCTTCTCCCTTCCCACGCCCTCCTCCCTCCACCCTTCCCCATCTATGCTCCCATCCCTCCCTCTTTCCATCCGTCGCCATCCTTCCCTCCCTCCCTCCCTCCCTCCCTCCCTCCCTCCCTCCCTCCCTCCCTCCCTCCCTCCCTCCCTCCATCCCTCCCTCCCTCCCTCCCTCCCTCCCTCCCTCCCTCCCTCCCTCCCTCCCTCCCTCCCTCCCTCCCTCCCTCAATCCCTCCCTCTCTCCCTCCCCCCCTCCCCCCCTCCCTCTCTCCCCCCCTCCCTCCCTCCCCCCCTCCCTCCCTCCCCCCCTCCCTCCCTCCCTCCCTCCCTCAATCCCTCCCTCCCTCCCTCCCTCAATCCCTCCCTCCCTCCCTCCCCCCCTCCCCCCTTCCCTCCCTCCCTCCCTCCCTCCCTCCCTCCCTCCCTCCCTCCCTCCGTCCCTCCCTCCCTCCCTCCCTCCCTCCCTCCCTCCCTCCCTCCCTCCCTCCCTCCCTCCCTCCCTCCGCCCCTCCCTCCGCCCCTCCCTCCGCCCCTCCCTCCGCCCCTCCCTCCGCCCCTCCCTCCATCCTTCCCCCTCCATGCGCTCTCAACCTTCCTGCGTTCCTCCATCCCTCCCTCTCTTCCTCCCCTCCCCCACCATTCCTTCGTGCGCCCCCATCCCTCCTTCCCTCGACCCATACGTCCGCCCACCTCCCTTCCCGCCCTCCCTTCTCGCGTGCAGGTGGTGCTGTGCGGTGCGCTCGTCTTCCTCTTTGTGGTCGACAAGTTCCCCTTCTTACTTGACTCACAAGTCCATTTCTCCGCCCGCCCTCATCCCCCTATTCCTCCAACCATCTATCCCCCCATCCGTCCCCCTATTCCTTCCGTCCGCTTATGCAGGTGGTGCTGTGCAGTGCGCTCGTCTTTCTCTTCGTGGTCGACAAGTTCCCATTCTCAATGGGGGCGAAAGAGGCCGCGGCCGCTGCTGCAGACGACCTTGTAAGTCGCTCTGCGCTGCTCTGCAGCTTTTCTCTGCGCTGCTTGCTCTCTTGATTGTACAGCCTGTGCACTTCTTGTTGCCATGGTTATCCAGTGCCCCTTCTTCATGGGGGCCAAACACGCCGTACGTGCTCCTCCGCTGCTGCTGCTGCTGCTGCCGCTGCTGCTGCTCATGCTGTGGTTGCAAGCGACATTGTAAGCCACTCCAGTCCATTCGCATGTACTCTCAACCCCCCTGTTTTCCCCCCCCACACCGTTCCCCTCGCCAGTCCACGTCAGCAGCGGAGACGAAGCCATCCCACGTGGCAATGGATCTGAGCGCGCACGGCAAGCAGCAAGAGACGGTCAGGATGATCACTGGGGAAGGGGACGGCATAGCGGCGGACGGCAAGGGCTCCAAGGGCGGCAAGAGTGGCAAGGGCGGTGGCAAAGGTGGTGGCAAGGATAGTAAAGGCGGCAAGGGGAAAGTAGATCCCAAGCAGGCAGCTCAGGGGAAAGACGCTAAAGATGGAAAAGATGCTAAAGGGGGCAAGGGTGGGAAAGAGGGGAAGGAGACAGGGAAGCCTGGTCCTGGCGGTGGTAAGACGAGTCACCCTACCACAGGTGCTAAGACAGCGACCCCGAAGCAGCAGCAGAAGGCGGGGGATGCTGCTAAGGGGAAGGGGCATCCTGCAGGGAAGCAGCAGGGCAAGTCCCCGGGGGGAAAGGCACCTCATGGGAAATCGCCTGGAGGGAAAGCGCCAGGAGGAAAGGGCGCTGGTGGGAAAGCTGGGGGGGTGGCATCCGGGAAGCAAGCAGGGAAGGCGCAAGCAGGGAAGGTGCAAGCAGGTGCAGCTAAGAATGTTGCGGCTCATGCAGGAGGAAAGGGAGCAGCAGTGGTGCCAAAGGGAAAGGTGCATCCAGCTCCTAGGCAAGTGAAGGGTGGAGGGGCCAAGGGTAAAGGTGGGGTTGCTGCAGGGAAGCAGGGTGGGAAGGGGAAAGGAGCAGTGCCGGCTGGTGGGAAGTTAAGAGGGGTTGCGGCTGATCCCAAGAAGGGAGGGAAAGTTCAGAAGAGTTAGGATGAGAAGCTAGCGATGTCCACAGCGCATGGGCAGGTTTGGATGTTGTTTTCTTGTAAGTGTTGCTGCTGCCATAAGATTCGTGTGTGTTTAATGAAGGTTCTACCTTGTATGAATATGGTCTTCCGATCTGCTAAACTTTGTTGATTCGAATCTACACGTCAGTGTACGCGTTACTGGATCGTTTCGCCTTTTGAACCTCACACAACACCAGGGTGGCTGTTCCAGTTCCTCCTCTCACCTGCAGTCCATTCCCCCGCATTCGCAAGTCGGATTTCCCTACTATTCGAGAGCTCGTCGCCATGGCGAAGGGCAAGGGCGGGGCGATCCTGGTGAAGCTGCTGTCGGCGGCGGGGACGGGCTTTTTTTACGTCACCAAGAAGAACCCGCGCAATCTGCCGCACAAGCTCGAGTTCAGAAAGTACGACCCGCGCGTTCAGAAGCACGTGCTCTTCACCGAGACTAAGCTTCGTTAGTAGATTAATCGCGTCGCGGTCTCGGGTTCGTTTGGGTCTGTGATTGTGACGAGGCCGGGGGTTCTGTTTATGCCGTGCAGAGTTGGTATAGAATGACTTGACTGACTCTTCAAAAAGCAGCGGTTTGCCGTGCAATGAAGCATTATCAATCCACCCATATTTTGTGAATTGGACTGCTCAATTGGTCCGTAGGCTTGTAGTTATAGCGTGAATTGATTCGTTCGAGACTGAATCGTTACGAGGCCCACTAACTCACTGGAATCGCGTACTTACCAGACGTGCCTGACGACGACGTAGACGCGACAGCCGTGAGTCGTTGCGAGCCGCTCGTCGTGAATCGCCGCGAGTCGCGCACCCTGAATCGCGCGCCGTAAGTCGCGCCGCGAGCGATGGATTTCCAGGAGCTGGAGGCGGCGGAGGGGCTGCGCTTCTCGTGGAACGTGTGGCCGTCGTCGCGCCTCGAGGCGACGCGCTGCGTCGTGCCCTTCGGCGCGGTCTTCACGCCGCTCGCGGAAATCCCGGATCTGCAGGTCGTTCCGCATCCGCCGCTGCTCTGCAAGGCGTGCGGCGCCGCGCTCAACCCGTACTGCGCGCTGCACTGCGGCACGCGCTCGTGGGCGTGCGCGCTGTGTCAGCAGGTGTGGGAGGGGGGGTGGGAAGGGGGGAAGTTGGCGGATGGTGTAATGCGCCAAGTAGGCACTGTTCCAGCAGGCACTGAAGGTGGTGGTGGGGGCGGGAAGTAGGAGGGGGGAAAGGTAAAATGAGTGGGGAAATCAGGGGAAAATTGGTGGGATGGTCTGGGTTGATTGGATGATCTTAGGAGAAAAAACTCAAGGACGCCTCTCTCCTCCTGATTTCCTTCCCCCCCTTCCACCCCTCCTCATTTCCCACTCAATTTCTTCCTCCCATTCTCCTATTCCATGCTCTCCCCCCCTCTCAACTCCCCTCTCCTCTCCTCCTCTCTCCTCCTCTCCCTTCCGCTCCTCTCCCCACCCTTCCCTCCCTCCGCTCACACAGGAACGTGTTTCCGCCCAACTACAGGGACGTGAGCGAGACCAATCTGCCCATGGAGCTCCTGCCCCTTCCCCAACACTCGTCCCCCCTCCCGTCTTCCCTCTGCTCTCCTGCTTTCTCCCTCCTGTCACACAGAGGAACGTGTTCCCACCCAACTACAGGGACGTGAGCGAGATCAATCTGCCCATGGAGCTCTCCCCCAGCCTCAGCACCATCGAGTTCCTCCTGTCGCACGCCGCCGCACCGTGCGTACTCCCTCTCTTCTCCACTCTCCTCTCCTCTCCTCTCCTTCCTCTCCCCTCCTCCCTCGCCTCTCCTTTCCTCATCTCCTCTCTCCTCTTGTCTTCTTCTCTTCTCTTCTCATCTCATCTCTTCTCTTCTCTTCTCTTCTCTTCTCTTCTCTTCTCTTCTCATCTCATCTCTTCTCTTTCCATGGCAATACGACCTCCCTGGAGCTGATGTTGAGTTCGAGCCATGTGCCGTCCCCCAATCCCCCTTTTCCTCTTCAGCCACCCCGCATTTCTGTTTGTGCTGGACACGTGTGTCCCCCCTGACGAGCTGCACCACGCCAAAGCCACTCTGCTGCAAGCTGCTCTTTTGTCACCTCATGCGCCATGCCATCTCTCTACTCCCCCTCCTTTCAACAGGCAGCCCGCATTTCTCTTTGTGTTGGACACGTGTGTACCACCTGACGAGCTACACCACGCCAAAGCCGCCCTGCTGCAGCTGCTGCCACTGTTACCAGTCACCTGCCCCGTGGGGCTCATCACAGTGGGCGCACAGGTCTCCGTGCACGAACTCTCCCACTCCCTCCCTCACTCACTCCCTCACTCGCTCCCTCACTCGCGCCCTCGCTCTCAAGCCGGCCCGCTGTCGTCGCGTGTGGTGCTGCTACCGGGGGACAAGGACCTTTCACCCAGCAAGATAAAGCACCTCCTGGGTCTGGGGCTGGGGCTGCCTCATCCTCACCCACCCTCTGCACCATCCAAGACCGCACCCAGCAGCAGCCACGCCCCTGCAATGCACACCACCACCCCTGCCAAAAGGCCTTTTACTGGCAAGCCGTCCTCTCCCAAGGGCCCTCTGTCCCCTAGATCATCTTCCTCCTCCCATTCCTCGTCTACCCACGTGTCACCACCATCATTGTCCACGTCTGCAGAGGCTGTGTCCTCGTCACCGCCCCCTCCGTCGCTGGTGCTGGGCGGCAGAGGGGCGGCGGATGGGCGGTACCTGGTGCCTCTGGTGGAGGGGGAGGGCGTGCTGAGGGGCGTGATAGCGGCGCTACAGCCGGACTCACAGCCAGTGGTGCCAGGGGTCAGGTGAGATGCAGTGGCTTCCAGGTGGACTTAGTGCGGTTCAGATGGGTGGAATCTGGTGCCTCTGGTGGAGGGGGAGGGCGTGCTGAGGGGTGTGATAGCGGCGCTACAGCCAGACTCACAGCCAGTGGTGCCAGAGGTGAGGTGAGATTCAATGGCTTTTCAGTGCGGTTCGGATGGGCGGTACCTGGTGCCTCTGGTGGAGGGCGAAGGCGTGCTGAGGGGCGTGATAGCGGCGCTACAGCCGGACTCACAGCCAGTGGTGCCAGGGGTCAGGTGAGATGCAGTGGCTTTCAGGTGGACTTAGTGTGGTTCAGATGGGTGGAATCTGGTGCCTCTGGTGGAGGGGGAGGGCGTGCTGAGGGGTGTGATAGCGGCGCTACAGCCGGACTCACAGCCGGTGGTGCCAGGAGTCAGGTGCGGTACAATGGCTTTCAGGTGAGCTTTGGTGCGATTCCGATAGGTGGTAGTCGATGCCTGAGTGGGAGTTGTGGGGAACATGAGGGGTGCTATGTCATGTCATGTCATGCATTCTCTCTCAAGTGCGTGTACATCTGGATACCAACCACTGATACCTGTTGTGAAGTGCGTGTAGGGTCTACTTACAGTTGTTGGTCACTGGATTGCACTGCATATGGGTTGCTTGCACCACCAGCTGGCCCTCCGAGGATAAGCTGTGTGTCTTCCCCCACACCTATATCTCCTGGCTTTCCTCCCCTGTGTCCCCTTGCAGGCCGCGCCGAGCCATAGGCGCAGCTTTGGCAGCCGCTGTGGCTGTGATGGAGGCTCGGGGCGAGCAAGGGGGGGCAGAGGAAGGAGGGAGAACGGAGGATGGGACAGGGCGGGCAGCATGGGAGAAGAGGGGAGCAGCAGAGGAGTTGGGAGTGGGGGCAGCAGAGTCAGGAAAGGGGACGAGGAGGGAAGGGGAGGGGACAGGGAGGGGTGGGGAGGGAGCGAGGAAGGGAGGGGAGAGGGCGGGAGGGGGAGGGGAGAGGGCATTGCGATCCGGAGGGCGAGTGGTGGTGCTGCTGGGAGGGCCGGGCACAGTGGGGCCAGGCATGGTGGTGGGTACAGACATGGCAGACTGCCTCCGCACACACTCGGATATTCTCCTCGACAACACCGCTTACTATCAGTCAGTATTCCTCTGCTCTGGGGCTGACACATTGGGGCTGGGCACGGTGGGCTTGGGCTCTGTGTATGGTGGGGCCAGGCATGGTGGTGGGTACAGACATGGCAGACTGCCTCCGCACACACTCGGATATTCTCCTCGACAACACCGCTTACTATCAGTCAGTTCCACTCTGCTCTGGGGCCGACGCATTGGGGCTGGGCACGGTGGGTTTGGGCTCGGAGTATGGTGGGGCCGGGTATGGTGGTGGGTAGAATACAGACATGGCAGACTGCCTTCGAACGCACTCGAATATCCTCCTCGACAACACCGCTTACTACCAGTCAGTTCCACGTTGCCGACCCTCCCGCATGCTTTTGTTTCGTGCTGGATGGACGTGTTCGGTGTCGCTCCCCTTCATGTGTCTTTCCCCTCCTCCCTCCCTCCTCCCAACAGCCGTGCCACACGCTTCTTCTCTCAATTCGTCGAGCGATCAGCAGAGGTATCAGCAGCCATAGACGTGTTTTCATGTGCGGTGTTGTAACTGTTGCTGCACGTGCCGTTTCCTCCTTTTCTCCCTCTTCCCAACAGCCGCGCAACGCGGTTCTACACCCAGTTGGGTGAGCGAGCAGCAGAGGTATCAGCGGCCATAGACGTGTTTGCATGTGCGGCGGACCAAGTGGGGGTGGCGGAGATGAGGGGCGCCATCGAGGCGACAAGTGGCACGCTCGTATTGGCCGACTCGTTTGAGTCAGACATCTTTGCCAAGTCCCTGTGCAAGCTGTTTCAACGGTCGCATGAGGTCAGTATGGATCGTGGCCCATGCCGTGCCATGCCAAGCCATGCCATGCTATGCCACGCCATTGCATACCATATCATGCCATACCATCCTATACCCCTTCCATCCCCGTTACAGGGCCCTCTGCTAGCCGCCACAGACG
The DNA here is from genome assembly GCA_947471745.1 of Closterium sp. Naga37s-1. Classification (NCBI taxonomy): domain Eukaryota; kingdom Viridiplantae; phylum Streptophyta; class Zygnematophyceae; order Desmidiales; family Closteriaceae; genus Closterium; species Closterium sp. Naga37s-1. The sequence goes on from CANJKZ010000107.1 coordinate 286,165, forward strand.
GGGTAGTGGAGGTGAAGCTGCCCAAGGAGATCAAGGTGATGGGGGCGGTGGGGGCGTGTGGCAACCTGTGGAGCAAGGCGGAGAGCGTGAGCGAGCACGAGGTGGGGCAGGGCGGCACGGCTGCCTGGCGCCTCTGTTCCCTCTCCCCCCGCTCCTCCTCCCTCGCCCTCTTCTTTGAGATTGCACCGCCGCACAGAGCGCACCAGATCCCGCCGGGCTCCTTTGCACTGTTCCAGGTTTGTGTTTGCCCGTGTTCCACGTGTGTTGCATGGGGAAGGTGTTCTCTTCACTGCCTGGCGTCTCTGCTCCCTCTCCCCCCACTCCTCCTCCCTCGCCCTCTTTTTCGAGATTGCACCGGCCAGAGCACACCAGATTCCGCCAGGGTCGTTCGCGTTGTTCCAGGTGTGTTGGCCTGGGAGGGTTGGCATGTCTTTCTTTCCCTCTGCTCCCTCTCCCCCCGCTCTCCTCCTCCCTCGCCCTCTTCGTTGAGATAGCATCGCAGAGAGCGCATCAGATCCCGCCGGGCTCGTTCGCGTTATTCCAGGTCTGTTGGCCAGGGAGGGTTGTTTCTTGGGGGGGAGGTGGCTTGTCTCCCTCGCCCACTGATTGCAATCCGTTGTGTGCTGTCATGCGTGTGCTGTCATGCGTGTGCTGTCATGCGTGTGCTGTCATGCGTGTGCTGTCATGCGTGTGCTGTCATGCGTGTGCTGTCATGCGTGTGCTGTCATGCGTGTGCTGTCCCAGGCACGTGAGGTGTTCGGCTGTCTTCCCACCATCCGCCCTCCACTTTCCTATTGCGCTCCCAACCTCCCCCCTTTCCCTCTCAGTTCCTCACCACGTATCGCCACGGGGATGGCAGCAGGAGGGTGCGCGTGGCCACAGCAGCCAGGCGCTGGGTGCACATGGGGGGGGAGGGGGGCGCTGGCGCGGATTCACAGGCTGTTGGGGTGGGGGTGGCGGAAGGGGATGGGGACTTGGTGGTGGGAGGGGTGCCGGGGGGGAGGGTAGCTGCAGCACTGGCGGAAGTGGTGATGGGGTTCGATCAGGAGGCTGCTGCTGCACTCGTGGCCAAGCTAGCTGCCTTCAAGGTGCGTGCGCCTCTGCATTCAATGTGGGCGTTGCTCACACCATATATACTGGGAAGGGAAACGAGGTACTCTCGGACTGTTGTTGTCAGCTCCGATGTGCTTTCCTGTGTTGCATTGCCCTGTCGTGATGCATCTCCCCCTCGCCCCCCATCTCCACCTCAACCCCCACCAGGCAGAGTCAGAGGACATGAGTGATGTGCTGCGCTGGCTGGACCGCATGCTAATCCGTTTTGGAGCCAAGTTCGGGCAGTACAGCCGGGGCGACCCCTCCTCCTTCCACCTCGCCTCCGCCTTCTCCCTCTTCCCCCAGTTCATGTTCCACCTCCGCCGCTCCAGCTTCCTCCAGGTGTGCCTTCCCCCAGCTGTGCCTTTCTCCAGGTGTGCCTTTCTCCAGCTGTGCCTCCCTCCAGGTGTGCCTTCCCCCAGGTGTGCCTTCCCCCAGGTGTGCCTTCCTCCAGGTGTGCCTTCTTCCAGGTGTGCCTTCTTCCAGGTGTGCCTTCTTCCAGGTGTGCCTTCTTCCAGGTATACTTTCATCCAGTGTTACCACGTGTGAAGATGAGTGCAGGCAGTGTGAGGTTGCCGGGTGCTGGGATGTAGCGTGAAGTGATGTGGTTGTAGCTGTGGCAGCCTGGCCGGCACGTTGCTCTTGTCTGACTCTAGGCTCCCCATTATCTGCATGCCATGGCTGCTGTGGTGTTGTGTGTCTATGTGTGCATGTGTGCATGTGTGCATGTGTGCATGGCAGCAGGTGTTCAACCACAGCCCCGATGAGACGGCATTCTTCCGCCTCATGCTCACCAGAGAAGCCGTTGCCAACTCCCTCCTAATGGTTCAGGTACCCTACCGCTCATACCCTTCCTTTCCGCCCGTTCACTTCTCGCGAGCCAGGGCCACTGTTTCTCCTACCATTCAACTCCTCCTTGACCTGTCCTTGCCTTCGCTTCCCGTCCTTCTCCTGCAGCCCGCTCTGATCGCCTACACCTTTGAGTCACCACCACATGCTGTGCTGCTGGACGTGTCATCACTGCAGCCCGACTGTGTGCTGCTGTACGACGGCTTCTTCCACATTGTCGTGTTGCACGGCTCCACCATCGTGCACTGGAAGCACCAGGGTTTCCACCTCGACCCTGCACACGCAGCCTTCAGGTATTCTTCCACCTCTTGACTGAATTACGCTGTGCTGCTGCGTGATGGATTCTTCCACATTGTTGTGCTCCACGGCTCCACCATCGTGCACTGGATGCACCAGGGCTTCCACCTCGACCCCGCACACGCAGCCTTCAGGTGCGCTTCCACCCTTCCACCTCGGACTGGACTCCAGCTGTATGGTCATGCTGCTGTTCTCAGTCTGGATGCAGTTACTGAATCGTCCATTTCATTGCACAAGGGAGGCCTGTGTCATGGCAGCTCTGGTCTGGTGTGCTTGTGTCCATCCCGCAACCTTGCAGGAAACTTCTGGAGTTGCCGATGGAAGATGCGTTAGCTTTGGCCAGCGAGAGAATGCCCGAGCCCAGAATCATGGAGTGTGAGCAAGGGAGTAGTCAGTCAAGATTTCTGACATCTCGGCTCAACCCATCGGCCACGCATGCAAGCTCATCCATCCCGTCATCACCATCATTTGTAGAGGAGGCTAAGAATTCGCAGCAGTACATTTTCACAGATGATGTTAGCCTAGAGACCTTTTCACAACACTTGCAGCGCCTTGCTGTTCAATAAAGCATGTATAGCAGGTGATAAAAAAGCTCTCTGATCTGTAGCACAAAGCTCAGTCAGATACCGACATGTAGAAAATGAATGAATATAAACAGGCTATGCTAGTAGTCTTTTGTGAAGTGAGCATCCACGACCATCATCAGGACATGCAAAGAAACTTCAAGAACTTGGGCCTCTTTTTCGCTGAAGCCAGCTCTGACACCTTCTTCTCGAGTTCGTTAATTTTCTCATTAGCGACCACCAATGCTTTAGGATCTGTTTCAGACACCTGCACATGGGAAAACAAAGTTGTTGTTGAGTGAAAAATGTCAGCGAAGCAAAGACTCCAAGAAATGAGTTCGACACTTACCTTCAGTGCAGAATCTGGAAGAGACAGGTCCTTCACCATGCCTCTTAGCTTGGTCATCTCCATATCCTGCCACGTGGCCGTCTCCCTCACTCGCGCCAGCTCCATGTCCTTCTCCTCCAGCTGAGCCCTCAGCTCCGAGTTCTCCTTCCTCGTAGCCTCCAAAGCGGTTTCCAGCTGAAGTTGCCTCGGTGCGCTCAGCTCTGATTTAAGATTTGAGTCAGGAATGTTGTCAATGACGCCAGAGTCGAGTCCAGCAGTTCCGAGGGAGAACTGATCGGTTTCAGGGGTTGAAACGGCGGTGACTTCTTTCTCGACGGAGGAGCCATCGGTACTGCACTTGCCGATATTTCCAAGAGCATGGCGGCTTTCCGAAGATTCATTGGAGGAATCATGCTCGTCGAGCTGTTCATTCTCCTGACCCTTTGCTTGCGATGAATCTGCATCAGAAGCGGTTTGATCCTCGGACGGCCTCACTACCGAAGCCGAGGTGTCTTGTTGACTGCTAACGGATATGGACTCCTCAATATCTTTCTTCTCTCGCTGAAGCTTCTCAACCTTCATCTGATACTTCTCCAACTCATTCTGACACAACGCAAGCCGCTCTGCTTGCTTCCCTAACCGCTTCTGATAGCTGTCGTCGATACCGGCGAGGTCCTTCTGAAGAGCCAAGCACGTGCTCTCTGATTTCGCAAGAGCAGCTCGAACCTTCTCTAGCTCTGCCTTGAGCGACTTATTCTCCTTAGCTAAATCCATCTGTGCACCTACACCATGCGATGGCACACTAAGACAAAAATATCGGACTTCACGTGATCTTAGTTGACTGATAAAACGTCTGATAAGCCACTCGCTTGCTGCGATGATGCCCCTGAAATCTGTTGTCCCTGAAACACACAGCGTTTGGTTGTGACAACCTCAATGCCATGGCTTCACCTGCCATGCCATATTGAAGCCTATGTGATGGGATGGAAGGTGCACATCCTGACACTCTCGGGTTCATCGAGGTGATTCGTTGTCGAATACACTTCACGAATCACGAGCCTTGGGGGGAATGAGCCCAATGACAGCTGCGGGTGTGTGATCTCGGTTCCCGCCAAATATTCAACTTGCCATGTTCGTTTCCTCGAGTCTGGGCTGAATCACAAACTCGCGACGCGACGCGATATGATCGTGTGGCTGAACTAAAAAATCCGTGAACCAAGTTCCAGCTCAGGTCCATACCGGTATTAGCATCAGAATAATTATTTGATCCAGTTCACTCTATCAAATGTTTCACATTTATCAAAGGTCAACTAATAATTGAACTGATACTAATTGAACATCAACTAGTGATCTACTTTAATTCCCATGTACTGAAATGAATCCATGGGGGGTTCCTCTTGGCCGCTAGGAGCAGAGCTCCTAACGTTACACCCAAGCACCGCGGTGAGGTGGGAACCATCGCTTGGGACCCTGTGGGGGGGGGAGACAGAACACAGACAGAAGGATACTGCCCAGGGGCAGGTGAAAATTATCCTTGAATCCATTGCCGCCCATCCTTACTGGCCCTCCCTGCTGCTCTGGTCTTCTGCCCAGTCTTGCTTCAGGACCAGCTGTGCAATTTTGGTCACTGGCAATTTTTGCAGCGAGGAACAAACAAAAGAGTTTTGAGATGAGTCGTCTCTGAAAACCCTGTTTTTGGTCACTGCAGCGACTCTGCAGTGAGGAGAAGAGAGAAAGAGAGAGTTTCACGTTGAAACTCACGAGTGAGTTTTGAGGTGTGTCTCAAAACTCAGAGAAGAGGAGAGAGGAGGAATGGAACACTGCAGTGCACTGCAGGACACAACAGAACTGCCACCGGCAGCTCACAACTGGATTTGAGGCGCCTCAAACCAGCAAACGAGGTCCTCACACCCCACTCTCACTCTCACCCTAACTCTTAACTCTCACTCGCTCCTCTCCTCACCCTAACGCTGCAGCCTGCTGCAGTTCTCAACACTCCGCTCGTTTCTCACTCTGCTCCCTCCTCACTCTGCTCCCTCCTCACTCTGCTGTCCCTCCTTCACTCTGCTCCTGCCTTCAATCAGCTTCGCTGGCCCCCCTCTCAACAATCTGCCCCCCCTGTATGAGCCATCTCCCCTTCCGTCCCATCACTTCACTTCACAGCACCAACGGCAGCGACTGAGGTAGGAGCGACTGAGGTAGGAGCGACTGAGGTAGGAGCCACTGAGGTAGGAGCGACTGAGGTAGGTGCGACTGAGGTAGGAGCGACTGTGGTGGAGCGACTGAGGCAGAACCTGCGGTCCTATCACCACTAGTGCCACTGCAGGCCTTTCTTCTGCTCCTGCTGCTGCTGCCACCGCTAGTGTCACCACTGGCTTTCTCTGCTCCCACCTTCACTCTGCTTCCCCCCTCCCACTCAGCTTTCCCAAACTCAGCTTCGCTCGACCCCTCCTCTCAACAATCTGCTCCCCCCCCTGTATGAGCCATCTCCCCTTCGGTCCCATCATTTCACTTCACAGCACCAACGGCAGCGACTGAGGTAGGAGCGACTGAGGTAGGAGCGACTGAGGTAGGAGCGACTGAGCCAGCAGTGACAGCAGCGGTGGTAGCAGCTGCGGTCCCATCACCGCTGGTGCCACTGCGGGCCTCTCTTCTTCTCCCGCTGCTGCTGCCACCGCTGCTGTCACTGCTGGCTTTCTCTTCTGCTGCTGCTTCTCCTTTTGTTGCTGCACATCTCCTTTGCTCCTCCACTCCTCGTCACCTGTCCTCCTATCACTCCACAGCACCAGAAGCAGCAGACTGGAGGGAGGTAGGAGCGAGTGAGGTAGCACCTCTTGCTGCTGCTGTCTTCTGGTGTTGCTGATAGTCCCTTTGCTGATGGTCCCAGCTGCTGCCACTGCTGCTGAATGCCGCTGTTGCTGCCACTGCCACTACTGCTCCGCAGCAGCACCACTCCACCTCCAACGCAGCACCACCACTCCACCTCCAAGGCAGCAGCACCACTCCACCTCCAAGGCAGCAGCACCACTCCACCTCCAAGGCAGCAGCACCACTCCACCTCTAACGTAGCAGCACCACTCCACCTCCAACGCAGCAGCACCACTCCACCTCCAACGCAGCATCACCACTCTTCTCCTAATGTTGCTGCTGCGCATCCCCTTTGCTCCTCCACTCCTCTTCACCTGTGCTCCTATGAGCACCAGAAGCAGATAGCAGCTGCCGTCCCCATGAGTGGGGAGAGAGGTAGGAGCTGCTGCTACCTCCTTCTGCTCCCCCGTTCACTCTGCTCCCCCCTTCACTCTGCAGCGCTCAGCGAGGTAGCAGCTGCCGTCTCCATGAGTAGGGAAAGAGGTAGGAGCGCTGATAGGCCTTTTCCGCCTCCGATCCATCTCCTTTGCGCCTCTGCTCATCTGCTTTGCGCCTCTACTCCGTCTGCTTCTCCTTTGCTCCTTTGTCTCCTCTGCTGCTCCTCCTCTGCTGCTCCTTCTCCTCGCTTCTCTGCCTCGACCGACCTTCTGTGATGGGAGGGGAATGGCACAAGGCCAATGAGAGAATGGCACCGATTGCACCCCATGCCTAGAACCAACTAAAAGCAGTTGCGAAATGATTCAGGCAACAAACAAAAAAAGCAGCTAAAGTAAGAAAGAGGATCACCAGTGGCAGTGAAGATTTATCGACGATCGTGCTCCTTCGCTCCTTCACTCCTTCGCTCCACCTCCGCTGCTGCTCCACCTCTCCTCAGCTGAGCCGTCGCTCCTCTGCTCCTCATCTCCTCCTCAGCTGAGCCAACTCGTCCATCTCCTGCGGGATGGGAGGAGAAGCCTCAGGGCGCATGAGACCATTGAACCAACTGAACCCAGTGCCAAGGCTCAGGGAAACGCAAAGAGAACAAAGCAACCACCATGCATCTGAACAAACAGGAAGACTGAAAGCAGGGAAACAACTTAATCACCATCGGCAGCAGAGAGTCCCTCCACCACTGTGCTGTGCTCCATGACTCCTTTGCTCCACTCCTCTCCTCCTTCACTCCTTGCTCCACTCCCCTCCTCCTTCACTCCTTCGCCTCCTCTGCAGTGGCAGAGGATTCCCCTTCACTCCTTCGCCTCCTCTGCAGTGGCAGAGGATTCCCCTTCACTCCTTCGCCTCCTCTGCAGTGGCAGAGGATTCCCCTTCACTCCTTCGCCTCCTCTGCAGTGGCAGAGGATTCCCCTTCACTCCTTCGCCTCCTCTGGCAGTGGCAGAGGATTCCCCTTCACTCCTTCGCTCCTTCTCCTTCGCTCCACATCTCCTCTGCGACATCTCCTCTGAGACATCTCCTCTGCACCATCTCATTTCCTGCGGAATGGAAGGAGAAAAGCCATGAGCTCGCGTCACTGCTGCTCATTGCATCGATTACACCCCGTGCTAACAAGTGATTCACAATGATTGCAAATCGAATGCAGCAATGACCATCAACAGAGAGCAGCAAAGGAGGTACTCACTGGCAGGGGCAGGGGATTCTCTTTCGCTCCACAGCTACTCCCATCCCCTCAGCGCCATCTCCTCTGCTCCTCAGTGGCAGGGGCAGGGGATTCTCTTTTGCTCCTTTGCCTCCTCCTCTGCTGCTCCTCGCCTCCGCTTCTCCTCTGCTGCTCGCCCAATCTGCTCGCCCATCCGATGCATCTCCTGCGGAATGGGAAGGAAGAAGAAGCCTATTGCACAAAGCGATTTGCACCCAGCGATTGGCACCCAGTGATAGCCAAGAAGCGATTCAAAATCGATGCCAAGCAAACAAGGCATCGATCATCTATCCAAAAGAACAAGAAATTGAGAGCAGGAAATGGATACTCACTGGCAATAGCAGAGAATCCCCCTTGGCCTCCTCCCTTCGTTAATCCTCTGCTCCTCCTCTCCTCCTCCTCTCCTCCTCCTCTCCTCCTCCACTCCTCCTCCTCTCCTCCTCCTCTCCTCCTCCTATGGCCCTCCTCTCCTCCTCCTCTCCCCCTCCTCTGCCCCTCCTCTCCTCCTCCTCTCCTCCTATCCTCCTCCTCTCTTCCTCCGCTCCTCCCCTGCCCCGGCGCTCCTCTGCTCCCGTGCAACTCCTGCTCTGCTAAATCAGACAAACAAAGCAACATTAGTATGCGTCGAATACGGAAAGCAGAAAATGGAACAAGACTCACCGAGGGAGGCGCGAGCCGTCGTGCCTTGATCGCTGTCTGAAACACGCACACAAACAACATTAGTACGAGTGGGAAAACAGCAAGCAGAAATGGAACAAGGCTCACCGAGGGGGACGCGAGCCGTCGTGCCTTGATCCCTGTCTGAAACACGCACACAAACAACATTAGTACGAGTGGGAAAACAGCAAGCAGAAATGGAACAAGGCTCACCGAGGGGGGCGCGAGCCGTCGTGCCTTGATCCTTGTCTGAAACACGCACACAAACAACATTAGTATGAGTGGGAAAACAGCAAGCAGAAATGGAACAAGGCTCACCGAGGAGGGCGCGAGCCTTCATTGTCTTGCTGGCGGCTATAACAGAAAAACTCACAGAAACATCCAACATTAGGCATTAGACAAAACAAAAGAATGAAAAGCAGACTGCAGCTTACAGCGGGTCCCGTGTTGCTGCTGCGTTCCGCTATTGCCCCGCCCTTAGTGTTGCCTCCGCGCTGTTGCTGTACCTAGTAGAGAGGGAGGCACACAATTGATCCTTTGCCCCCCAGGGAGCAAAGCATGCGCCTCACTTGAAGCTGCTCCTTCCTCCAGTCTTGCTTCAGGACCAGCTGTGCAAGTTTTCTCACTGCAAAACGTGCAGTGAGGAACAAGCAAAAGAGTTTTGAGATGAGTCGGCTCTCAAAACCCTGTTTTTGCTCACTGCAGCGACTCTGCAGTGACGAGAAAGAGAGAGAGAGAGAGAGAGAGAGCATGAGTTTTAAGCGAAGTCTTGAAACTCACAAGAGAAGAGAGTGAGTTTTGAGATGTCTCTCAAAACTCAGAGAAGAGGAGAGAGGAGGAACGGAACACTGCAGTGCACTGCAGGACACAACAGAACTGCCACCGGCAGCTCACAACTGGATTTGAGGCGCCTCAAACCAGCAAACGAGGTCCTCACACCCCACTCTCACTCTCAATCTAGCTCTCACTCGCTCCTCCCCTCACCCTCACCACTGCAGCCTGCTGCAGTTCTCAACACTCCGCTCGCCTCACACTCTCGCTCTCCTCACATCCTGTCTATGCTCCTCCCTCCGCTGCTGCTGCTGCTACTGCTGCTCCCCGCTGCTGCTGTTGCCACCGCTGCTGCTGCTGCTGCCACCGCTGCTGCTGCTGCCTCCATTGGTGTCAATGCGGGCCTCTCTTCTCCTGCAACCGCTGCTGCCACCGCTGCTGTCATCGTTGCTTCTCTCTTCATGTGTCATTGCGGGCCTCTCTTCTGCTCCCACCGCTGCTGCCACCGCTGATGCCAGTCCACCTGTCTCCCTTCCCTGCTCCACCTGATGCCAGTCCAGTCGTCTCCTCCCTTCCCTGCTCTCTTCTGCTGCAACTGCTGCTGCCACCGCTGCTGTCACTGCTGGCCTCACTTCTGCTCCCACTGCTGCTGCCACCGCTGGTGTCACTGCTGGTTTTCCCTTCTGCTGCAACCAGAAGTGTCATCGCGGGCCTCTCTTCTCCTGCAACTGCTGCTGCCACCGCTGGTGTCATCGTTGATTCTCTCTTCTGCTGTCACTGCGGGCCTCTCTTCTGCTCCATCTGATGCCAGTCCAGCTGTCTCCTCCCTTCCCTGCTCCATCTGACTCCAGCGTTGGCGAGAAGAGCAGCTCCAGCTCATGCCGTTGACTCGCCTGGCGAGAAGAGCAGCTCATGTCTCCTCTCCTCCCTTCCCTCTCATGTCTCCTCTCCTCCCTTCCCTCTCATGTCTCCTCTCCTCCCTTCCCTCTCATGTCTCCTCTCCTCCCTTCCCTCTCATGTCTCCTCTCCTCCCTTCCCTCTCATGTCTCCTCTCCTCCCTTCCCTTGCTGCCAACGACTCCGGCGTTGACTCTGGCGCCTTCTGCTCATGCCGTTGACTCGCCTTGCTGTGAGTTGACTCCAGGGTCGACTCTGGCGCCGACTCTGGCGCCTTCTCTCCTCCTTCTCTCCCCTCGGCCACCTCCGCCAGCATCAAGTAACATCTCTTGGGAAGATGGGACGGTTCAGCAGGTCAGGCCATTTCTTCTCGTGTTGCCATGTCGTGTCGTTCAGCTGGACTTCCCTTCGCGTGCTGTTGTTTGCTCCACGGCTGCTGCTGCTAGGAGGAGGATTTCAGTGCTGGTGCTGCCACTGCAACTCTCTTCCTGTCGCTGCAGCTCTCCTCTGGTCGCTGCAGCTCTCCTCTGGTCGCTGCAGCTCTCCTCTGGTCGCTGCAGCTCTCCTCTGGTCGCTGCAGCTCTCCTCTGGTCGCTGCAGCTCTCCTCTGGTCGCTGCAGCTCTCCTCTGGTCGCTGCAGCTCTCCTCTGGTCGCTGCTGCTCCGTGTTCCACCCACACATTAATGCTCCCTGCACAGCAACCAAAGAGTGGCGACCAAGGTTAATCAGAGAAGAGGCTACAAGAGTAAACAGACAGTGAAATACAATGATTGCAAGAGGAACCCACGGGAGTGTTTAGCCACAGAGTAAACTGAAAAAAAACGAATGCCCAAAGGAAGAGGCTACCTACTTGCTGCTCCTGTCGCTACTGCTCCTGTCACTGCTGCTCCTGTCGCTGCTGCCGCTGCAGATGCTTCTCCTGTCACTGCTTCTCCGTTTCCCCAGCAACGCCTCCCCGTCCGTCCCTGCACAAGGAATCGCGAGTTACAAACCCACAGTGAAGGTTAGTAGCTGGGTAGAGGTTACAAGTTGACAGAGAGAACAGACGACAAACAGAAAGCGAATGATTTGCGAAATGGAGGAGGAGGAGGAGGAGGAGGAGGAGGAGGAGGAGGAGGAGGAGGAGGAGGAGGAGGAGGAGGAGGAGGAGGAGGAGGAGGAGGAAGAGGAGGAGGAGGAGGAGGGAGGGCCGTTACTGGCGAGGCTACTCCCACAAGCCACAGACGCAAGGGAGGTGTTTTAACTCTTGCACTTGGTCTTCATCGTTGCAGCGGGTGGCAAAGGCCGGATGCACTTACGCTGGGCCATTTACCCCGAAGTACCGAAGGGTTAACCGGATGCACTTACGCTGGGGGCATTTACCCCGAAGTACCCAAGGGAAGGGGGTTACCGGATGCTCTTACACTGGGGGCGTTGCCCGAAGTACCAAAGGGGTAAGCGCCTGTGACCCGTGGGGTTCACCTCAACCAGCAACGACGGAGGAGGAGGAGGATGAGAGGGAGAAGGAGAACGGAAGGAGGAGGAGGAGGAGGAGGAGGAGGAGGAGGAGGAGGAGGAGGAGGAGGAGGAGGAGGAGGAGGAGGAGGAGGACGACGACGACGAAGGGGCATGGAAATCGAAATAAACAGAGGGTCAGGGCGAGGAACTTAGCCGGTTGTTGATTGCCGTTGGAGCTGCAGTCAGCATCCGTGCTCCAACTCCAATCAGCAGCATCCGCGCCTCTCCCCTGATGCATCCGCGCCTCTCCCCTGATGCATCCCTTATCCGCAATGCATGCATGAGCCTCTGCCCTGCCTGCACCGACGGAGAAAGTAGGAATGACATGAGATGGACCAGCGAGATGAGTTGGACAGAAAGAGATTGCAGATGAGATGGACCAGCGCTAAACTAACGTAGAGACCAGCGAGTCGAGAAGACCAGCGAGATGAGATGGATAAAAAACGATTGCAGAATCAAGACAGAAATCGGAAAACAAGCGTCCAGAACAGAATTGAGACAGAAAACGGTAACTCACCACAAACGGAATATGTTTACAACAGCCATTAAACGGGAGTGCGTCAAAGTTCTCCTTCGCCCCCAAGTTCCCAGCGATCGAAATTTATAGGAGATGCTCCCGTGTCGCTCCACAGGAAGCGCTTCTGCCGCTCCTGCACGCGTCACAAGGAGAACGTAAGAAGCGTCACAAGGAGAGAATAGGAATGCGATGTGAAACAAGTAGAAAGGGTCACAAGGAGCGCGACCGCGGCTCCTTGAAAGAGTGCGATACGCCATGATACGAAAACGCGAAACGCCATGAAACGAAACGAGTAGACCAGCCACAATCCGTCACGAGAGAAACTGCAGAAACGGAAAACGCTAACTCGTTGAAACGGAAAAACGCTAACTCACGCATTCATTGACGGCGATCGTCGGCGTTCTCCTCCGCCATCCTTCGTCGCGATGCTTCGCGAGCTGCTCTTCGTCGCGAGCTCTTCCGACGTCAATCATCGTCGCGAGCTCTTCCGCCGTCGATCATCGTCGCGCGCTCTTCCGCCGTCGATCATCGTCGCGCGCTCTTCGGCCCTCGATCATCGTCCCGAGCTCTTCCGCCGCCGTTAGAGTCTGACGTCCACGCTTCTCCGTTAACGTCGACGTTGGTAGTGGCCTTGGCTTTGCGAACATCCTCAGCAGTAACGTCGCGAAGAACATCATCAGCAGTAACGTCGCGAGCTCAGCAGTAAAGTCGGGAAGAATTTTCTCAGCAGTAACGCCGCGAAGGAGAATACGCTCAGCAGTATTGTCGGCGAGCTCCTCAGCAGATTTATGAACGTCCTCAGTAGTCACGTCGCGAAGAATACCGCTCAGCAGTAACGTCGAGAAGAATATCCTCAGCGATATCGTCGCGTCGTCAAACTCTGAGGTCGAGAGAAGATCCTCCGTTATAGTAAACTCGTGAGCGATGCAATCTCCTCCTTGTAACGTCGCACAAGGCGATTAGTCTTTAGAGGAAAGCGTTGACGCACGTCCCTAATACTAAAGGTTGCAATTCCCGTTGCGGTTGCTCCGCGTTGTTAAGGTCGCAACAACTTGTGGTTGTCTGAGCTCCACGTCGCGACTCGCGATCATGACACCGAAAACGAATCGATTGATATGCTGTACTAAGGATCTGACGAAACGAATCAACATGAAACGAATAAGCCATTCTGCCACGGTCGTCCAGTCAGGATGAAACGGATTGTAATACTAAGCTTTCTAACGAGCCTGAGGTGTCGCACTGATACTAGTAGTAGCGCTGTGATGACGGCTTAAAACTTCACGATCAATCGTCGTAGCAATGCGTAACCTCCCGAAAAACTGTAGCATCACGTCGTCGAGCACGGAACTGATTGACCATGAAACTGATCGATGAGTCATACTAGCGATGATGAAACTGATCTTTCTCACTAAGCTGTAAGATCCTCTGCTATCATCCTCCTTAAGAATATTAAGCTTAACGCGCTTCGGGAATAGGCCACGTCACGAGAATTACCTCCACGGTACAATAATCTAAGGAAGCCATGGCTACGGATGAATCGAGTTGGAGAACGTGACGAGATTCGTTTCTGAGACAAAGCCTGCATAGGGAATGCCTGAGAGGAATTTGCTATATAGTGACGAAGATTTGGGGAAAAACGAGTCTCAGTACGGTTATGCAGGTTTTATAAAGTTTCAAAACGGTTCAAAACGGTGAAACGTGTTTAAGAAAGGTGAAAAAGTTGATGAGTATTGAGGTGGGGTGATGGTAAGAGAAAGGTGAAAGGGAAGTGACTGAGCGGCAAGGAGCCGCAAGTCGAGTCGCCATGCGGAGTGCTCCCCTCACCTCCACGGCAAGCCCGAGGCGGGGAAGCCGCTGCAAAGTTCGCTGGCGGGTTGCGAAGCCATGATGAAGGCGGGAACGGCGGAAAGTGGTGGGGTGGGATGGGAGTCTCATCAGTGATGACAACGTCTTTGGCAACCAGACGGCGAGTGCGCGGGCAAGAGCCGCCATGTGCGAAACTTTGAGTGACCACGAACTGTAACACTGTGATGGCGGGAAGTCGCTTCTCTTCATCTCGGATGATTCGGCATTCGGATTCGCATTCGCATTCGCATGATTGTATTGTTTGACCAATCATCACCCCAGATGCTGTGGTTGTGGATGTCATGACTCGTGACCCAAAGTCATCACCATGCCTCATTCCCGAGGTGATTCACTTGTGTCAGACGACGGACGGATTCAAATTTGTGTCCTCTGGTGCGACGCCGCTTTCGTCCTCGTTTAAAGGTTTAAAACACCGGCCGACCACCACCCATCACCCCATTCTCAATACACATAGTAATGGAGTAGAGAGGAGCCCTCTCATAACTTTAATAGTAATATTTTAGATATTCCATCAGCAAATCTTCTTTCACCACCACCATCCCAACATGAAACATAAATTGTCTGTATTACTAAACTCACTTTGAGTCATATTGTGCCAATGTGAATAATGGATGGCATGCCCCAAATATACAGATTAGTGATGCATAATTGTAGGCAGGCCTCCATATTGGTTACGATGCGCGCCAAATAATCAGAGAACCCGGGCAATTCAAAAATAAATCAGCCAAAAACACAATATTACACAAAAAATCACAGTTTCCTCGTGTAACTGCATGCATTACGACACCCGCTCGCTGCAGTGTGCACTGCAGTCTGCATTCCTTACGGTAGTCTCATGGTCAGATTGGAAATACTAGAACACATGAAAATTCAGCTGTATTTTGAAAGGCGGATAGGTCGAGTCGAGTGGCAACACACGGCCCAGATTACACTTCCAATCCGATATCAACTCCGGCCGTCCTCCTTGTCGTTGAACACCTTGTGAACGCCAGCCTGCAAGCAAGCACAAGAGCAGTGACAGGAAGAAAAAAATGTAGAGTTTCAGACTCTCAGCCACATCCCTCCACAGATACTTCACATGGAGGGCGACAATTGTGGCAGTTCAAAAAACATTCATAAGCAGGGCCACCAGACTGTCATGGAACATGGCATCATGCTCGCTGTGCATCATCAGACGTGTACGGTTGGTCACACTCACAGCAGTGGAAGCTTTAAGCAGTTCACGGATGGCCATGGTGGCATATCCCGACGCCGGCAGAGAGTTCTCAGAAGTGCATCATGAGACATGGTTGGTGGCACTCACAGCAGTGGAGGATTTAAGCAGCTCACGGATGGCCATGGTGGCGTATCGCGATGCAGGAAAAAAGACCCTTTAGAGAATTCTCAGGGTGCATTATGGCACATGGTTGGTGGCACTCACGGCAGTGGAGGATTTAAGCAGTTCACGGATGGCCATGGTGGCATATCCCGAGGCAGGCAGAGTAAACTCCACCTGCAGCGCCACCCTCACTCCCTCCTCTGCTGCTCCCTCCGCCCCTCGCTCTCCCCTCCTCCCCGCCGCTTGCCCCTTCCCCTCCCCGTTTCCCGCCCCAGCGTCCTGTTCGCCCTGCAATACCTTCTCCTTCTCATCACCACCCTCATCTTTCCCGTTCTCCATCTCACTCTCAACTATCCCTTCCGCTTTTTCTCCATCCTCTGTCGCCGCACCTGCCTCAGCTTCGCCCCTCTCAGGCCCACCCTCCTCCCCATCACCCCCTTCCACCAGGGCCCCAATGGGCCCTTCCCCAATCCCCAAACGCTGCAGCTCATCTCTGCCCAGCCTCACTCCATCTGATGAAGCCAACACCACCACTGCCGGCACTGGCCCTGCTGCTTCCCCTCCTGCCCCTGCTTCTCCTGTTGCTGCCTCTACCCCACTGAGTGCAGCACCGCCAGCAGTAACCCCTGCCTTGTCTTCCCCCCTCTGCGCCTGTTTGAGCGCTCCCTTGTACCCCGGCTGCTTGAACCCATAGTACACATGCGCTGCCTCCACCACTGCAGGGGCGTCACTGCCAGATGTAGCAGCAGCATCACCACTAGCAGATGCAGCAGGGGCATCAGTGGAAGCAGCACCAGCTGCTGCTGCTGCTGCTGTTGAGTTCGAATCTGCTGCTGGACCCACAGATGGGGCAGCAGGTGGGGCGACAGAGGCAGGAGCAGCGGCAGAGGTAGCGGGAGTGGGGGCAGGAGTTGCGAGGGCAGCAGCAGCGATGTGGTCCAAATCAGTCTCTGCCAGCACTTGCGTGGGACGCCAGTATGCCAGGACTTTCCTGCGATGAGTTGTGGGTGGGGGAGGGAGGGGATGAAGCTGCTTCAGTGGACTCGAAGGTCTCTCTGCCAACACTTGCGTGGGACGCCAGTACGCCAGGACTTTCCTGCGATGAGTTGTGGGGGAATGAAGTGGGGAAGGGTGTAAAGGTGAGAATACTAGCGAGGACAGGGGAGACAGAGTGGGGGACGCAGGGAGGGAAAGTGTTACGGAAGTGGGAGCAGGAGGGGGTGTAGGGGAGGAGGTGTGGTGAGGGAAACGGCTGAGGCACGTGGTTGAGATTAAGCTCATGCAGAAAGCAAGGAGCAATGGAAGTCAAAAGCTGTGTGCTTGGAGAAGTGAGAGGGTGAGAGGGAGAGGTGGCTCACCAGTTGTAGTCGGAGGGGCGCTGTAACAAGTAAGAGGGTGGGTGCGAGGGTGAGTGAGAGGGTGAGGTAGAGAGTAATTGGTAGGAGAGTTGGCTCACCAGTTGTAGTCGGAGGGGCGCTGCAGCAGGCGCCTGTAGCCCCCTGGGATGCGCTCGATGGAGTATTCCCTGTCATGCACCATGGGTGGTGGGAGGGATGAGAGAGGGTTAGAGGGTGGGTGAGAGGGTAAGTGAGAGAAAGAATTGCCTTTGCTTCAAGCGACTGTAGCCCCCTGGGATGCCCTCGTCTCCCTGACATGGCGCCATGGGTGGTGGGAGGGATGAGAGGAGGGCGAGTGGGTGAGGGAGGGTGAGAGTGTAAGTGAGAGGAAGAGATGTCTTTGCTTCAAGAGACTGTAGCCCCCTGGGGTGCCCTCGTCTCAATGGAACACTCTCCGTCATGCACGATGGGTGGTGGGTGGGATGAGAGGAGGGTGAGGTGACTTTTGAGTCGACTCAAAAATACTCCCTGTCATGCATGATGGGTGGTGGGTGGGATGAGAGAGGGTGAGAGGGGGGGTGAGAGGGTGAGTGAGAGAGTGAAAGCGCTTGATGGAATACTCCCTGTCATGCAGAGTATGAGCGGGCGGTGCAGCGTATGAGCAGGCGGTGCAGCGTATGAGCGGGCGGTGCAGCGTATGAGCGGGCGGTGCAGCGTATGAGCGGGCGGTGCAGCGTATGAGCGGGCGGTGCAGCGTATGAGCGGGCGGTGCAGCGTATGAGCGGGCGGTGCAGCGTATGAGCGGGCGGTGCAGCGTATGAGCGGGCGGTGCAGCGTATGAGCGGGCGGTGCAGCGTATGAGCGGGCGGTGCAGCGTATGAGCGGGCGGTGCAGAGTATGAGCGGGCGGTGCAGCGTATGAGCGGGCGGTGCAGCGTATGAGCGGGCGGTGCAGAGTATGAGCGGGCGGTGCAGCGTATGAGCGTGCGGTGCAGCGTATGAGCGTGCGGTGCAGCGTATGAGCGTGCGGTGCAGCGTATGAGAGTGCGGTGCAGCGTATGAGCGGGCGGTGCAGCGTATGAGCGGGCGGTGCAGCGTATGAGCGGGCGGTGCTGCGTATGAGCGGGCGGTGCAGCGTATGAGCGGGCGGTGCAGAGTATGAGCGGGCGGTGCAGCGTATGAGCGGGCGGTGCAGCGTATGAGCGGGCGGTGCAGCGTATGAGCGGGCGGTGCAGCGTATGAGCGGGCGGTGCAGCGTATGAGCGGGCGGTGCTGCGTATGAGCGGGCGGGGCAGCGTATGAGCGGGCGGTGCAGCGTATGAGCGGGCGGTGCAGCGTATGAGCGGGCGGTGCAGAGTATGAGCGGGCGGTGCAGAGTATGAGCGGGCGGTGCAGCGTATGAGCGTGCGGTGCAGCGTATGAGCGTGCGGTGCAGCGTATGAGCGTGCGGTGCAGCGTATGAGCGGGCGGTGCAGCGTATGAGCGGGCGGTGCAGCGTATGAGCGTGCGGTGCAGCGTATGAGCGTGCGGTGCAGCGTATGAGCGTGCGGTGCAGCGTATGAGCGTGCGGTGCAGCGTATGAGCGGGCGGTGCAGCGTATGAGCGGGCGGTGCAGCGTATGAGCGGGCGGTGCAGCGTATGAGCGGGCGGTGCAGCGTATGAGCGGGCGGTGCAGCGTATGAGCGGGCGGTGCAGCGCATGAGCGAGCGGTGCAGCGCATGAGCGTGCGGTGCAGCGTATGAGCGGGCGGTGCAGCGTATGAGCGTGCGGTGCAGCGTATGAGCGGGCGGTGCAGCGTATGAGCGGGCGGTGCAGCGTATGAGCGGGCGGTGCAGCGTATGAGCGGGCGGTGCAGCGTATGAGCGGGCAGTGCAGCGTATGAGCGGGCGGTGCAGCGTATGAGCGGGCGGTGCAGCGTATGAGCGGGCGGTGCAGCGTATGAGCGGGCGGTGCAGCGTATGAGCGGGCGGTGCAGCGTATGAGCGGGCGGTGCAGCGTATGAGGGGGCGGTGCAGCGTATGAGCGGGCGGTGCAGCGTATGAGCGGGCGGTGCAGCGTATGAGCGGGCGGTGCAGCGTATGAGCGGGCGGTGCAGCGTATGAGCGGGCGGTGCAGCGTATGAGCGGGCGGTGCAGCGTATGAGCGGGCGGTGCAGCGTATGAGCGGGCGGTGCAGCGTATGAGCGGGCGGTGCAGCGTATGAGCGGGCGGTGCAGCGTATGAGCGGGCGGTGCAGCGTATGAGCGGGCGGTGCAGCGTATGAGCGGGCGGTGCAGCGTATGAGCGGGCGGTGCAGCGTATGAGCGGGCGGTGCAGCGTATGAGCGGGCGGTGCAGAGTATGAGCGGGCGGTGCAGCGTATGAGCGGGCGGTGCAGCGTATGAGCGGGCGGTGCAGAGTATGAGCGGGCGGTGCAGCGTATGAGCGTGCGGTGCAGCGTATGAGCGTGCGGTGCAGCGTATGAGCGTGCGGTGCAGCGTATGAGAGTGCGGTGCAGCGTATGAGCGGGCGGTGCAGCGTATGAGCGGGCGGTGCAGCGTATGAGCGGGCGGTGCTGCGTATGAGCGGGCGGTGCAGCGTATGAGCGGGCGGTGCAGAGTATGAGCGGGCGGTGCAGCGTATGAGCGGGCGGTGCAGCGTATGAGCGGGCGGTGCAGCGTATGAGCGTGCGGTGCAGCGTATGAGCGGGCGGTGCAGCGTATGAGCGGGCGGTGCAGCGTATGAGCGGGCGGTGCAGCGTATGAGCGGGCGGTGCAGATTATGAGCGGGCGGTGCAGCGTATGAGCGTGCGGTGCAGCGTATGAGCGGGCGGTGCAGCGTATGAGCGGGCGGTGCAGCGTATGAGCGGGCGGTGCAGCGTATGAGCGGGCGGTGCAGAGTATGAGCGGGCGGTGCAGCGTATGAGCGGGCGGTGCAGCGTATGAGCGTGCGGTGCAGCGTATGAGCGTGCGGTGCAGCGTATGAGCGGGCGGTGCAGCGTATGAGCGGGCGGTGCAGCGTATGAGCGGGCGGTGCAGCGCATGAGCGGGCGGTGCAGCGTATGAGCGGGCGGTGCAGCGTATGAGCGTGCGGTGCAGCGTATGAGCGTGCGGTGCAGCGTATGAGCGGGCGGTGCAGCGTATGAGCGGGCGGTGCAGAGTATGAGCGGGCGGTGCAGCGTATGAGCGGGCGGTGCAGCGTATGAGCGTGCGGTGCAGCGTATGAGCGTGCGGTGCAGCGTATGAGCGGGCGGTGCAGCGTATGAGCGGGCGGTGCAGCGTATGAGCGGGCGGTGCAGCGCATGAGCGGGCGGTGCAGCGTATGAGCGGGCGGTGCAGCGTATGAGCGTGCGGTGCAGCGTATGAGCGTGCGGTGCAGCGTATGAGCGTGCGGTGCAGCGTATGAGCGTGCGTGCTGTGCTTGCTGGTGAAGAGGTCAGTCAGTGCCGTCGTGTGGTGGAGGCAGGGTCTTAAGGTGCGTCAAAACTCATGCACATGCTGCAGGCATACACACATGCACGTGAGACCCACAACTCACTTAACGCTGTGCTTGCTGGAGAAGAGGTCTATGCCGTCCTGTGGTGGAGGAGGGACGCAGGTAGAGGGGAAGCAGGGAGGTGGGTGGGAAGATGGGAGGTGGGAACATGCATGAGTATTCAAGAACGAGAAGAGAAGAACCATATTCAGTATGAAAACAGAAGAGAAGGTACCCTGCCTGAATGATGGGCTCTTTTCTGACAGCAACGCAGAAGGGAAGACGGGCAGAGAGGAGCACACCTTGGCTTTGAGAGACTGGAAGATGTCAGCGGTGGATTTGTCGCGGTACAGAGTGGTCTACAGAGGCAGCTACAGGCATGGCGACCGTAGGGACAAGCTAGAAGGCGAGGTGGTAGGGAAGGTGGAGAGCGAGAGGACGAAGGGGAAGTGTTAATGGAGAGAGTGACAGCAGCAGAGGGCATACCTTGGCAGCGAGAGAGTGGAAGACTTCAGCAGTGGAGTTGGTGGGGTACTGAATGGAACAGCTGAGGGAGGGGAAAGCGAGGGAGGAGAGAGAGGGCGGGCAAGGTGGGCGGGTGAGGAAAGGTCCGGGGTCTATAATTTGACGAAAGGATCCTGAAATGACCGGCTGAGGGGGGGAGGGAGAGGGAGGACCGGTGTTGCTGGGAGGGGAAGAGAATGGAGTGGACTAGACCTGATGCAAACAGTGGGAATGGTGTCACAATGGTGTGTCCTTGCCATAAGATGCACTGCTTGCATCTGCTTGCAAGCAGTGGCAATGGTGCACGAGATGGCGTGTCCATATTTCATGCATAGGCATAATCACCTCCGGAGCTGCATAGGTAATGGAATTTCATCCACTTCCTTTACGTTTGTGCTTTTTGCGAGAATACTCAAGTCGCAGCACTCACCCCGGCAGCGGCAGCACAACTTGGTCGATAGTACCTACACCCCTCTTTCAGCCTCCTTCGTTTTCTGAATCGACTAAAAACCTGGCAGGATCAGCATGCGTGCAGGGTGTGTCTAAGAATATTCAAGTGGCAGCACTCACTCACCCAGGCAGCGGCAGCACGACTTGGTCGATGGAGTACACGCCTCTCTGCGCCTCCTCCTCACTGACCACCCTCACCTCCTCCCCCTCCGCCCTCGCCTCCACCGCCACTGCTGCCGCCTCCTCGGCCTCCGCCTCTGCGTCTGTGCCCCTCATGCCCCCCTCTGCCCCCACGCCCGCTGCTCTCCCTGCTGCTGCTGCAGCAGCAGCAGCAGCAGCACTAGCAGCCGTGGCAGCGCCAGTGGCAGCGGGAAGGGAGCAGAGCACAAGGTCACCTGCCACCACTCGGGTGGAGCCTGCAGGGAAAGCAGAGGCGGGTAGTGGGGGCAGGACACCATGCGCAGTGGGTATTCACGTGATGCAGCGCGGTGGTGGTGGTGGTTCAGTGTGGCAAGCCTTGTGCAACGATCCAGTGCAATGCCATGCGGTCCCATGAGGTGCTATGTGGTGCAGTGCTCTGAGATGCAGTGTGGTGCTATGAGGTGCGGTGGCATGATAAACCAGCGAAGTGTCACAAGGCAAGGCGGTGAGCGGTGTGATGCAGTGCAGCGCGATATGTTTCTCTCACCGTAAGTTTTGATGCGGTGTGAGGCAGCATGGTTCCACAGATAGCTCTGATAGCTGTGCACGTACCTGCCATGGGGATGGGGGAGAGGTGGGGAAGGAGTGAATGGGAAAAATGAGTGGTTCTTCTTCCACAGATAGCTCTGGTAGCCATGCACGTACCTGACCATGTTGAAGGAAAATGAGGAGGGGAGGTTCATGGTAAGAAGGCGGGGAGGCGGAATGGGAGGGAGGTTACATGGTGAGAGTTTGAAAGGGAGGTTCTTATTCCCCAGGTAGCTCACACGAGACAACTCACATGAGGCTATGGTGCGCGGGATGAAGCCAAGCGCCTGCACCAGATTGCATGGGTTGCGCTTCGAGACATCTCCAGATGCACTTATACCTCGTCATGTCATGCACAGCAGGTGACTCACATGAGCGGCACTCACACCTCATCATGCCATCCACAGCTGACACTCATATGAGGCGCATGGTGCCTCACATGTCCTGTCGTCCAACTGACTCACATGAGGCGCATGGTGCGCGGGATGAATCCCAGCGCCTGCACCAGATTGCGCGGGTTGCGCTTTAGCCCTGACAGCTGCCACGCAGAGAGAAGTGCGGATGATGAATGGGAGGTTGCGGGTGGGGAGATGGACGAAGGAAAAGATTCAGAGGAGCTGAGAGGCGTGCTGAAAGGTGTATGAGAGAGCTGGCCAAGAAAGTGTATGGGGGAGAAGGGAGAGCGACAAGTTGTTTTGGAGCGAGAGGGAGAGAGCATGAACGAACTTAGAGGGGGACGATGCGAGTGTGACTCACCACTCCTCGTTCGGCGACCATTCTGGTCGGCATGTGGATCATTGCAAGGTCGGCGTCTTTTGTCTTCATCCACAGGCGTCTGGCTTCCGCCGCCCCTTCCGATTGTGGCGAGATGAACGGTTGAGATCAGCGTTGGGATGTCACAGACACACGAAGCAGACTGAATGTGATGTAAGGAGTTCTTGGAGAACAGTTTGACTCTTGGAGGCACATTTATGAACGACGGGGGAGTAGCAAGGCACAGGACAGCACCGCACCGCACCAAACCGCACAGCAAAGCAACGCACAGCATAGCACAGCACGGCAGAGCATCACATGATTCTGGGCTGGAGCAGAAGATTCAGCGTGGGGCCAGGCAATGCAAGGCAAGGTGAGGCAAGGCAGGGCGATCAAGGTGTGGCATGGGCGAGCAAGGCAGGTGAGGCAAGCGAGGAAGGTAAGAGGCGTGGTGAGGAAGGTAAGAGGCGTGGTGAGGAAGGTAAGAGGCGTGGTGAGGAAGGTAAGAGGCGTGGTGAGGAAGGTAAGAGGCGTGGTGAGGAAGGTAAGAGGCGTGGTGAGGAAGGTAAGAGGCGTGGTGAGGAAGGTAAGAGGCGTGGTGAGGAAGGTAAGAGGCGTGGTGAGGAAGGTAAGAGGCGTGGTGAGGAAGGTAAGAGGCGTGGTGAGGAAGGTAAGAGGCGTGGTGAGGAAGGTAAGAGGCGTGGTGAGGAAGGTAAGAGGCGTGGTGAGGAAGGTAAGAGGCGTGGTGAGGAAGGTAAGAGGCGTGGTGAGGAAGGTAAGAGGCGTGGTGAGGAAGGTAAGAGGCGTGGTGAGGAAGGTAAGAGGCGTGGTGAGGAAGGTAAGAGGCGTGGTGAGGAAGGTAAGAGGCGTGGTGAGGAAGGTAAGAGGCGTGGTGAGGAAGGTAAGAGGCGTGGTGAGGAAGGTAAGAGGCGTGGTGAGGAAGGTAAGAGGCGTGGTGAGGAAGGTAAGAGGCGTGGTGAGGAAGGTAAGAGGCGTGGTGAGGAAGGTAAGAGGCGTGGTGAGGAAGGTAAGAGGATATCTCCATCTCTGGGTTTGAGCAGCAGGTCAACAGCGGGGCAAGGCAAGGCAAGGCTAGGCAAGGTGCGGAGAGGCGAGGCGAGGTGAAGGGGGCGAGGAAGGTGAGGGGATATCTCCATCTCTGGGTTTGAGCAGCAGGTCCACGGCGCCCTGCCAGTCGCCCCTCAGCAGCGCTGCGCCCACCGTGTGCGTTGCCACTGGACCCACTCCAAAGCGCTGCTCCCAGGGAAGGGAAGCGGTGGGGGTGGGGGACAAGGGCAAGAGTTGGGTGTTTGCGGCGGCTGGAAAAGCTTTGAGAGGTATGCACAGACGAGAGCTTGGCTCTGCTCCTTCCATGTGTTTTGCCACCGGAACCACTCCAAAGCGCTGCTCACACCGGGACAAGCGGGGATGGGGTGGAAGAGAACGGCGAGAGTGGGTTCTGAAGAGGCTTGAAAACCAAACTGCTGCATATACAGGCCCAGAGGAGAGGCGAGGTGAGCATGGGAGGTTTGAGTCGAGTCACTCGTACTTACACTGCACATGTGGGGAGGGGAGCGGGGAGGCAGCAGTACACAGCAGCACCCAGCAGCACCCAGCAGCACCCAGCAGCACCCAGCAGCACCCAGCAGCACCCAGCAGCACGCACCTGCAGGCCAAAGTAGTTGATGATGCCGTGAGAGCGAAGGCCCTCCGCCGCTGCTGTGATGGCGTCTAGACTGGGCGCTCTCACCGCCCTGGGGAACGGGTGGGGGCGGGGAGGAGAGAAGGAGTGGATGGTTGCAGGGGGAAGTGCGGAAAGGGAAGGGCAAGCGGAAGAGGGGCACACCCCGCCCCGCCCACCAGAGGGGGTAATAAGGAAGTGGTTGCGCGCCAGCTGCCCCAGCATGAGGGGTTGGTCGACAAGGCGGTAGTCATGGTTGGGGTGGGGTGAGGTGAGGTGAGGGTTCTCATACACCGTCCATGCACATCAGACCCACCTCAGCGTGACAAGAAAGTGGTTGCCCGCGAGCTGCCCCAGCATGAGGGGCTGGCCCACAAGGTGGTAGTCATGAGAGCAAGGTGGGGTGGGTAAGAAGAAGTCCTACCAGAGGGTAATAAGGAAGCGGTTGCGCGCCAGCTGTCCCAGCACGAGGGGCTGGTCCACAAGGCGGTAGTCGCCCACTCGGATGCCAAACAGCTTCAGGGGTTCCCAAGAGAACAGGGGGGAGGGGCGAGGGGGTTGAGAAGGCTAGTCATGGAGGGCCAGGGGGAGGTGCTCACCTAAGAGTGACGACGAAGCGATTGCCTGCGAGCTGCCCCAGCATGAGAGGCTGGTCCACAAGGCGGTAGTCTTGATGAGGAGGGGGGAGAGGGGCGCACCTGAGAGTGATGACGAAGCGGTTTCCGGCCAGCTGCCCCAGCACGAGGGGCTGGTCCACGAGGCGGTAGTCGCCCACTCGGATGCCAAACAGCTTGGCGTTGAGCGATGCCACCTTACGCGCTGACTGGTTGCTCACTGTCACCTGGTGGGGAGGGGTGATGCGTGGAGGGAGGGGTGGGGTGTGGTGGATGAGTGTGGGTGGCATATGGGAGGATGCCAAACAGCTTGGCGTTGAGCGATGCCACCTTGCGCGCCGACTGGTTGCTCACTGTCACCTGGTGGAAAAAGGGTGCAGTGCACGGTGTGGTGTGATGCGGCGGTGGGGGTGGTGGGCGGGGGTGGTGGCACATGGGAGGATGCCAAACAGCTTGGCGTTCAGTGACGCCACCTTGCGGGCCGACTGGTTGGACACTGTCACCCCTGGTGGTGAGTGGAGGGGGTGTGATACAAGGTGGTGGTGGGTGGGGTGGGCGTGTGGCTGGCACATGGGAGGATGCCAAACAGCTTGGCGTAGTGTAGCACTATTCCTCTCAAGAGCTCTCTCCCTTCCTGTACACCCTCACTTTCCCCAACCTCCTATCACCCCCTGCAACCGCTCTGCACCCACCCTCTGCACAGTGACAGTTCTCTTATCCTTGGTGCCCGAGAAACCCAGCGCCCTGGATTGCACTCCCAGGTAGCGCCTAAGTCCCTCACTGTGACCACCCGTCCCAACCCTAACTCCCTACAACTACCAACCCCTACACCCGACCCCTATAACCACAGTGCACCCACCCACCCGCTGCACAGTCACGGCGCGCTTGTCCTTGGTGCCCGAGAAGCCCAGCGCCCTGCTCTGTACGCCCAGCCCAAGTAGCGCCTGTGGGCCTGACTGTGACCACCCGTCCCAACTCCCCCAACTCCCTACAACCACTCTGCACCCACCCACTACCTACCCACACACTCCCCACCCACCCGCTGCACGGTGACAGCGCGCTTGTCCTTGGTGCCTGAGAAGCCCAGCGCCCTGCTCTGCACGCCCAGGTAGCGCCCCACGAGCGCCATGGCCTCGTTGGTGTCCTTGTTCTCCTTCAACACGTGGAACCTGGTTGGGGGGGGGGGGGGGGGAGGGGGGGGGTAAGAGAGACGGATAAGCACCAGGTGACCAGTGCACGTGCAGAGAGACGTGGGCATGCCAAGTAGCACCCCACGAGCGCCATGGCCTCGTTGGTGTCCTTGTTCTCCTTCAACACGTGGAACCTAGAGAGGTCGGGAAAGGAGGAGGGAGAGGAGTGTGGGATGGGCCGTGACCCGTGATATGGTATGGATGGAGCGCGTGTTGACTTTTGAGTCGACTCAAAAGTCAACTCATGATATGGCATGGATGGAGCGCGTGGAATGTGGGGTTGAGGGGAAGTGCTTTCTATGAGCAGTGAGCATGCGGTACCTTCTGTTCTCCCTTATGCCACGCACATGAGGAAGCGGCGCGCGGTGGTTGCAGGCACCCCATCCGCGCCCTTCCTCCCCCGCCTGTCAAACGCCGGCTGCTCCTCCTCCCCCTGCTCCCCCCCCCGCCCCTCCCCCTCTCCGCCATCCCCCCCTTCCCCCCTAACCTCCCCATCACCATCACCACCATCCCTCCTCCCTCTCTTCCTATCCCCACCCTCCCACTCCTCCCTCCCCCGCTTCCCCCATTTCCCGCCCCTCCCCCCTCTCTTTCCCCCCCAGCGCCCCTCCCGCCACCCCCTCCCATCCCCGCCCCTCTGCCCCCCATCCCCCCGCCCTCCGCGCTCCCCTGCGCGCCCCCCTGCGCCCTTGAGGTTGAGGGCGGGCGGGGGGAGGAAGCGCAGGCGCACACAGCGGTAGGGGGGACCCTGGGGGGCGTCGATGGTATCCGAGACGAGGAAGGGAAAGCCCTTGATAAACGCGTGCATGGCCTGGTGGTGGGGGGAAGGGAGGGGGGAGAAGACACAGGAAAGGTGGGGGGAGGAAGCGCAGGCGCACACGGCGGTAGGGAGGTCCCTGGAGGGCGTCGATGGTGTTGTGTTGGAGACTAGGAAGGGGAAGGCCTTGACGAATGCGTGCATGGCCTGGTGGCGGAAGAGTGAGAGGGAGGTAAGGGGAGGAAGTGGTGAGGGGGAGAAGAAAGGAGGTTAGTGTATGGCACGGCCTGCTGTGCTTGGCCCTGGGGGGCATCAATGGTGTCTGGGACGGGAATGGGAAGGCCTTGAAGAACGCGTGCACGGCCTGGTGGTGAGGGGAAGGAAGGAGGGGAAGAGGTGAGGAAGGGGGGAGACAATGCATAATTTTCCAAAGGCTTTACACTGGAAAGCGAGAGTGCGGAGGTGAGGGAGGGGGAAGAAAGGGGAAGGGGCGCGTTGCAGACAGGGCCGTGCATGCAGGTATAGGCATGGCGCGTTGCAGACAGGGCCGTGCATGCAGGTATAGCCTATAGGCATGGTGGCGTGGCATGGCGCGAAACTCCCCAATCCCCTTCAGCCACATCAGCGACTCACGGCACGGTACGCCTTGTCAGCACTGGCAGCAAACACCACCGGCTCAGGCATGGGCGGCGGAGCCCCTTTCCCCTCCTCCCCTCTTTCCCCCACCTCCCCCCCCTGCACACTCTCCTGCGCCCTTTCTCCCCCAGCTCCCTCCTCTCCTCCCTCCTCGCCTCCCTCCTCTCCCTTCGCCTTCTTCTCTTTCCACCACAGCTGAATGCCTCTAATCCCTTCCAGCAGCTGCAGCAGCTTCCTCGCATCTTCCTCATCGCGCAACCCCCCTCCCCCTCCCCCTTCCCCCTCCGCGCTCCCCCCCAGCGCCTGGCGCAGCTGCGCCAGCACCCCCTGCGCGTCCACGAGCTCCCCCAGGCTCTCCGCCTCGCGCCTGCGCGCCTGCTGCTGCGCCTGCTGCTCCTGCGCCAGCAGCGCAGGGGGCACGTGCAGGTGGGTCAGATGCACCACCGTACCATCCGGTGCTACTTCATTCACTATGAAATCCGCGAACCTGTGGGGAGCATGGGGAGGGGGGAGGGGGGAAGCAGAGGGGGCTGGCTGGATGTGCTGCTCCTGCCGCCAGCAGCACGGGGGGCACATGCAGGTGCGTCAGATGCACCACTGTGCCGTCCGGTGCCACCTCATTCACTATGAAGTCCACAAACCTGGGGAGGAAGGCATGGGGAGGTGGGCATGGGAGGGGAGCAAGGGGGGCTGGATGTACTGCGCCTGCGTGCCTGCTGATCCTGCGCCAGAAGCGCGGGGGGCACGTGCAGGTGCGTCAGATGCACCACTGTACCATGGCTGTGGTGGTGCTCCCAGGACAGCATTGCGGGGGGCACAGCGGTGACATGGTCACACGTGGTCACCACACGTGGTCACGCACGGTCATGCACGGTCACGCACGGTCACGCACGGTCACGCACGGTCACGCATGGTCACGCAGCATGGTCACACGTGGTCACAGATGGTCACAGATGGTCACAGATGGTCACAGATGGTCACAGATGGTCACAGATGGTCACAGATGGTCACAGATGGTCACAGATGGTCACAGATGGTCACAGATGGTCACAGATGGTCACAGATGGGCACAGATGGTCACAGATGGTCACAGATGGTCACAGATGGTCACAGATGGGCACACGTGGTCACGACTGGTGACCGTGTGTGTGTGACCGTGTTACTGATGGTCACACGGACCATGGGTAACCGAATTCATCGGGATTTGCGAGGCTTCAAGAGGGGATCAAGACGGCTGCAGCTGCTGCTGAAGCGCCCGGCCCAGCATGCCTCCGCCTCACCTCTGCTTGAGCACGCCGTGAATGCCGAGAAGATCGTTGGCATAGCAGCATATGCCCACTGACTCCCCTGTCGCCACCACCACTCTCCCTCCTCCCCGCCCTGCCCACCCCCACCATCCTCCCCCCCCCTCACCTCTGTTTGAGCACGCCGTGTATGCCGGGCAGGTCGTTGGCATAGCAGCTTAGCTTATGCCCACTGACTCCTCTGTCGCCGCTATCACCTCTCCGCTCCGTCAAGCAAACCCGTGCCTCACCTCTGTTGCTTTGCCGACTGACTCCTCTGTCGCCGCCATCACTCTCCCTCCTCCCTGTCCTGCCCAGCACTCCTCCCCACTCCCCCGCCTACGCCTCACCTCTGTTTCAGCACGCCGTGAATGCCGGGCAGGTCGTTGGCATAGCAGCATATGCCCACTGACTCCTCTGTTGCCGCCATTCGCTCCCAATCCTCTCCGCCCTCCCCGTCTTCCCCCTCCTCGTCGTCCCCCTCCTCTCCGCCTTCCTCCTCTCCGCTTACCCCCTCCGCAGTCTTTTCCCCGCTCTCACCTACTCTTTCCTTTCCGCCCCCGTCTACCCTGAACCCTGTACCCGCTCCCTCCTTCTCCCCCCCTGCTTCCCAAAGCCTCCCCTCAACTCCCTCCCCCGCACACGCGACTGCTTCAGGCGCGCTTTCCGCTTCCGCTGCGCCTCCTGCTTCCGCGGGTGCGGAGTGGCGAGTCCGCCACGAGCGGATTGCGCCAAAGGGAGCGGGTGGGGAAATGCGAAGGGCGCCCACGCGAGAAGCGGTGGAGGCTTGAGGGATACGAGGAAAGGACTGCCGCCCGCGGAAACCTATACGGGCAGAGGAGGGAAGGCGGAAAGTGGGATTGAGCGGGGGATTGTGGAGGCGAACGCGGAAGAGAGGGGCAATGCGCGAAGTGAAGGGGACTGCCGAGGATCGCACGACGGGGACGGCGATTGGTGACATAAACACTCGCGCGACGCGGAACTTAAGGCGGTTAATTGCGACAGACGGCAACAGTTTCTACGCCTGGTAAGCAGAATCCTTCGACTGCTCGGAGGTGGGCACTGGAGTTCAGATCACTTGGAATTTGGGCCTAAAAACGGGGCCTCTTTCCCATGCGAAACCAATGTGTGCTGTGGTTACCAATTTGCTCAGTATCGTGAATACCCGGCCGCAATTGCCTTGCCCCCACTCCACTCAAGCCTAAATAATGTAAAAGAAGATCCCTTCAATAGAATCCATCACTCATAAAATGCAATAAATGCAATAAATGCAATTGTATGTGGACAGCTTCCAGCCCCAAAACGCGGAAGGATCCGCACATGTGCAGGAATACAGCGGGCGCTCTTCATTCGCGAGCACCGATGACCGATGATGCTCGCAACCCTCCCACGCCCTTGCTGGCTTAGTAATAGGCCCAAACGTACGCAGCCACGTGACCCGGCGGAAGAAAAACGCTCGAAACGAGCGCTTCCAGCCCCAGAAATGCGGAAGGATCCGCACATCTGCAGGAAGTGCAGCGGGTGCTTTTCATTCGCGAGCATAGATAACCCATGATGCTCGCAACCCTCCCACGCCCTTGCTAGCTTGGCAATAGGCCCAGACAAGCACAGCCACGTGACGCGACGGAAGAAAAACGCTCGAAACGAGCGCTTCCAGCCCCAAAACGCGGAAGGATCCGCATTTGTGGAGAAAGTGCAGCGGACGCTCTTCATTCGCGAGCGCCGATGACCGATGATGCTCGCAACCCTCCCACGCCCTTTCTTGCTTGTCAGTAGGTCAAGACAAGCGCAACCACGTGGCCCGGCGGACGAAAAACGCCTAGAACGAGCGCTTCCAGCCCCAAAACGCAGAAGGATCCGCACATGTGCCGGAAGTGCAACGGACGCACTTCATTCGCGAGCGCCGATGACCGAAGATGCTTGCAACCCTCCCACGCCCTTGCTGGCTTGGCAATTGGCCCAGACAAGCACAACCACATGACCCGGGGGAAGAAAAACGCTCAAAACGAGCGCTTCCAGCCCCAAAATGCGGAAGGATCCGCACATGTGCAGGAAGTGTCGCGGACGCTCTTCATTTGCAAGCGCAGATGACCGATGATGCTCGCAACCCTCCCACGCCCTTGCTGGCTTGGCAATAGGCCTAGACAAGCGCAGCCACGTGACGCGGCGGAAGAAAAGCCCTCGGAACGAGCGCTTTCAGCCCCAAAACGCGGAAGGATCCGCACATGTGCAGGAAGTGCAGCGAGCGCTCTTCATTCGCGAGCGCCGATGATCGAAAATGCTCACAACCCTCCCACGCCGTTGCTGGCTTGGCAATAGGCCCAGACAAGCGTAGCTACGTGCCGCCGGCGGAAGAAAAACGCTCGGAACGAGCGCTTCCAGCCCCAAAACGCGGAAGGATCCGCACATGTGTAGGAAGTGCAGCGGGCACTCTTCATTCGCGAGCGCCAATGACCGATGATGCTCGCAACCCTCCCCGCCCTTGGTGGCTTGGCAATAGGCCCACCAGAGAAGCGCAGCCACGTGACCCGGAGGAAGAAAAACGCACGGAACGAGCGCTTCCACCCCCAAAACGCGGAAGGATCCGCACATGTATCGGAAGTGCAGCGGGCGCTCTTCATTCGTGAGGGCCGATGACCGATGATGCTCGCAACTCTCCCACGCCCTTGCTGGCTTGGCAATAGGCCTAGAAAAGCGCAGCCATATGACCCGGCGGAAGAAAAACGCTCGGGACGAGTGCTTTCAGCCCCAAAACGCGGAAGGATCGGCTCATGTGCAGGAAGTGCAGTGGCCGCTCTTCATTCGCGAGCGCCAATTACCGATGATGCTCGCAACCCTCCGACGCCCTTGCTGGCTTGGCAATAGGGCTAGACAAGCGCAACCACATGACCCGACGGAAGAAAAACGCTCGGAACGAACGTTTCCAGCCCCAAAACGCGGAAGGATCCGCAAATGTGCAGGAAGTGCAGCGGGCGCTCTTCATCCGTGAGCGCCGATGACCGATGATGCTCGCAAACCTCCCACGCCCTTGCTGGCTTGGCAATAGGCCTAGACAAGCGCAGCCACGTGGCCCGGCGGAAGAAAAACGCTCAGAACGAGCGCTTCCAGCCACAAAACGCGGAAGGATCCGCACATGTGCAGGAAGTGCAGCGGGCGCTCTTCATTCGCGAGCGCCGATGACCGATGATGCTCGCAACCCTCCCACGCCCTTGCTGGCTTGGTAATAGGCCCAGACAAGTGCAGCCACGTGACCTGGCAGAATAAAAATGCTCGGAACGAGCGCTTCGAGCCCCAAAACGCGGAAGGATCCGCACATGTGCATCAAGTGCAGTGAGCGCTATTCATTCGCGAGCGCCGATGACCGATGATGCTCGCAATATTCCCATGCCCTTGCTGGCTTGGCAATAGGCCCAGACAAGCGCAGCCACGTCACCCGGGGGAAGAAAAACGCTCGAAACGACCGCTTCCAACCCCAAAACGCGGAAGGATCCGCGCATGTGCAGGAAGTGCAGCAGGCCCTTTTCATTCGCGAGCGCCGATGACCGAAGATGTTCGCAACCCTCCCACGCCCTTGCTGGCTTGGCAGTAGGCCCAGACAAGCGCAGCCACGTGACGCGACGGAAGAAAAGCGCTCGGAACGAGCGCTTCCAGCCCCAAAACGCGGAAGGATCCGCACATGTGCAGGAAGTGCAGCGGGCGCTCTTCATTCGCGAGCGCCGATGACCGATGATGCTCGCAACCCTCCCACGCCATTGCTTGCTTTGCAGTAGGTCAAGACAAGCGCAACCACGTGGCCCGGCAAACGAAAAACGCTCAGAACGAGCGCTTGCAGCCCCAAAACGCGGAAGGATCCGCACATGTGCCGGAAGTGCAGCGGACGCATTTCATTCGCGAGCGCCGATGACCGAAGATGCTTGCAACCCTCCCACGCCCTTTCTGGCTTGGCAATAGGCCCAGACAAGTGCAGCCACGTGACCCGGGGGAAGAAAAACGCTCGAAACGAGCGCTTCCAGCCCCAAAATGCGGAAGGATCCGCACATGTGCAGGAAGTGTAGCGGACGCTCTTCATTTGCAAGCGCCGATGACCGATGATGCTCGCAACCCTCCCACGCCCTTGTTGGCTTGGCAATAGGCCCAGACAAGCGCAGCCACGTGATTCGGGGGAAGAAAAGCCCTCGGAACGAGCGCTTCCAGCCCCAAAACGCTGAAGGATCCGCACATGTGCAGGAAGTGGAGCGGGCGCTCTTCATTCGCGAGCGCCAATGACCGATGATGCTCGCAACCCTCCCACGCCGTTGCTGGCTTGGCAATAGGCCCAGACTAGCGTAGCTACGTGCCGCCGGCGGAAGAAAAAAACTCCGAACGAGCGCTTCCAGCCCCCAAAACGCGGAAGGATCGGCTCATGTGCAGGAAGTGCAGTGGGCGCTCTTCATTCGCAAGCGCCGATGACCGATGATGCTCGCAACCCTCCCACGCCCTTGATGGCTTGGCAATAGGCCCAGAAATGCGCAGCCACGTGACCCCACGGAAGTGCAGCGGGCGGTCTTCATTCGTGACCCGGTGGAAGAAAAACGCTCGGAACGAGCGCTTCCAGCCCCAAAACGCGGAAGGATCCGCGCATGTGCAGGAAGTGCAGCGGGCGCTATTCATTCGCGAGCGCCGATGACCGATGTTGCTCGCGCCCTTCCCACGCACTTACAGGCCTGGAATTAGGCCCAGACAAGCGTAGCCACGTGACCCGGCGGAAGAAAATAGCTCGGAACGAGCGCTTCCAGCCCCAAAACGCCGAAGGATCCGCACATGTGCAGGAAGTGCAGCGGGCGCTCTTCATTTGCGAGGGCCGATGACCGATGATGCTCGCAACCCTCCCACGCCTTTCGTGACTTGGCAATAGGCCCAGACAAGCGCAGCCACGTGACCCGGCGGAAGAAAAACGCTCGGAACGAGCGCTTCCAGCCCCAAAACGCAAAAGGATTCGCACATGTGCAGGAAGTGCAGCGTGCGCTCTTCATTTGCGAGTGCCGATGACCGATGATGCTCACAACCCTCCCACGCCCTTGTGGCTTGGCAATAGGTTGAGACAGCGCAGCCACGTGACCTGACAGAATAATAATGCTCGTAGCGAGCGCTTCCAGCCCCAAAACGCGTAAGGATCCGCACATGTGCAGGAAGTTCAGCGAGCGCTACTCATTCGCCTGCGCCGATGACCGATGATGCTCGCAATTCTCCCACGCCCTTGGTGGCTTGGCAATAGGCCCAGACAAGCGCAGCCACGTGACCCGGGGGAAGAAAACAGTCTCGAAACGAGCGCTTCCAGCCCCAAATTGCGGAAGGATCCGCACATGTGCAGAAAGTGTAGCGGACGCTCTTCATTTGCAAGCGCCGATGACCGATGATGCTCGCAACCCTCCGACGCCCTTGCTGGCTTGGCAATAGACTCAGACAAGCGCAGCGACATGACATGGCGGAAGAAAAACGCTCAGATTGAGCGCTTCCAGCCCCTAAACGTGGTAGGATCCGCACATGTGCAGGAAGTGCAGCGGGCGCTCTTCATTCGCGAGGGCCGATGATCGATGATGCTCCCAAACCTCCTACGCCCTGTCAGGCTTGGCAATAGGCCCAGACAAGCACAGCCACATGACCCGGGGGAAGAAAAACGCTCGGAACGAGCGCTTCCAGCCCCAAAATGCGGAAGGATCCGCACATGTGCAGGAAGTGTCGCGGACGCTCTTCATTTGCAAGCGCCGATGACCGATGATGCTCGCAACCCTCCCACGCCCTTGCTGGCTTGGCAATAGGCCCAGAAAAGCGCAGCGACATGACACGGCGGAAGAAAAACGCTCGGATTGAGGGCTTCCAGCCCCAAAACACGGTAGGATGCGCACATGTGCAGGAAGTGCAGCGGGCGCTCTTCATTCGCGAGGGCCGATGATCGATGATGCTCCCAAACCTCCTACGCCCTTGCAGGCTTGGCAATAGGCCCAGACAAGCACAGCCACGTGACCTGGCGGAAGAGAAACGCTCGAAACAAGCGTTTCCAACCCCAAAACGCGGAAGGATCCGCAGATGTGCAGAAAGTGCAGCGGGCGCTTTTCATTTGCGAGCGCCGATGATCGAGAATGCTCGCAACCCTCCCACGCCCTTGCTGGCTTGGCAATAGGCCCACAAAATCGCAGCCACATGACCCGGCGGAAGAAAAACGCTCGGAAAGAGCACTTCCAGCCCAAAACGCGGAAGGATCCGCGCACGTGCAGGAAGTGCAGCGGGCGCTCTTCATTCGCGAGCGCCGATGACCGATGATGCTCACAACCCTCCCACGCCCTTGGTGGCTTGGCAATAGGCCCAGACAAGCGCAGCCACGTGACCCGGCGGAAGAACATCGCTCGAAACGAGCACTTCCAGCCCCAAAACGCGGAAGGATGTGCGCATGTGCACGAAGTGCAGTGGGCGCTCTTCATTCGCGAGCGCCGATGACCGATGATAATCGCAACCCTCCCACCCCCTTGGTGGCTTGGCAATGGGCCCAGACAAGCGCAGCCTCGTGACCCGGCGGAAGAAAACGCTCGGAACGAGCACTTCCAGCCCCAAAACACAATAGGATCCGCACATGTGTAGGAAGTGCAGCGGGCGCTCTTCATTTGCGAGGGCCGATGACCAATGATGCTCGCAATCCTCTCATGCCCTTGCTCGCTTGGCAATAGGCCCAGACAAGCGCAGCCACGTGACCCGGCGGAAGAAGAACGCTCATAACAAGCGCTTCTAGCCCCAAAACGCTGAAGGATCCGCAAATGTGCAGGAAGTGCAGCGGGCGCTCTTCTTTCGAGAGCGCCGATGACCGATGATGCTCGCAACCCTCCCATGCCCTTGCTGGCCTGGCAATAGGCTTAGGCAAGCGCAGCCATGTGACCCGGCGGAAGAAAAACACTCGGAACGAGCGCTTCCAGCCCCAAACGCGGAAGGATCCGCACATGTGCAGGAAGTGCAGCGAGCGCTCTTCATTCGCGAGGGCCGATGACCGATGATGCTCCCAACCCTCCCACGACTTTGCTGGCTTGGAAATAGGTCCAGAAAAGCGCGGCCACGTGACCCGGCGGAAGAAAAACGCTCGGAACGAGTGCTTCCAGCCCCAAAACGCGGAAGGATCCGCACACATGAGCAGGAAGTGCAGCGGTCGCTCTTCATTTGCAAGCGCCGATGACCGATGATGCTTGCAACCCTACCACGCTGTTGCTGGCTTGACCTTAGGCCCAGATAAGCATAGCCACGTGCTGCCAGCGGAAGAAAAACGCTCAAAAGAGCGCTTCCAGCCCCAGAACGTGGAAGGATGCGCACATGTGCAGGAAGTGCAGCGGGCGCTCTTCATTCGCGAGCGCCGATGACCGATGATACTCTCAACCCTCCCACGCCCTTGCTGGCTTGGCAATCGGCCCAGATTAGTGCAGCCACGTGACCCGGCGGAAGAGAAACGCTCGAAACAAGCATTTCCAGCCCCAAAACGCGGAAGGATCCGCACATGTGCAGAAAGTGCAGCGGGCGCTTTTCATTTGTGAGCGCCGATAATTGATGATGCTCGCAACCCTCCCACGCCCTTGCTGGCTTGGCAATAGGCCCACACAATCGCAGCCACATGACCCGGCGGAAGAAAAGCGCTCGGGACGAGCGCTTCCAACCCCAAAACGCGGAAGGATCTGCACATGTGCAGGAAGTGGAGCGGGCGCTCTTCATTCGCGAGCGCCGATGGCTGATGATGCTCACAACCCTCCCACACCGTTGCTGGCTTGGCAATAGGCCTAGACAAGCGTAGCTACGTGCCGCCGGCGGAAGAAAAACGCTCGGAACGAGCGCTTCCAGCCCCAAAACGCGGAAGGATCTGCGCATGTGCAGGAAGTGCAGCGGGCGCTCTTTATTCGCGAGGGCCGATGACCGATGATGCTCGCAACCCTCCCACGCCCTTGGTGGCTTGGCAATAGGCCCAAGCAAGCGCAGCCACGTGACCCGACGGAAGAAAAACGCTCATAACGAGCGCTTCCAGCCCCAAAACGCGGAAGGATCCGCGCATGTGCAGGAAGTGCAGCGGGCGCTCTTCATTCGCGAGCACCGATGACCGATGATGCTCACGCCCCTCCCACGCACTTTTAGGCTTGGCATTAGGCCTAGACAAGCGCAGCCACATGACCCGGTAGAAGAAGATCGCTTGGAACGAGCGCTTCCAGCCCAAATACGCGGAAGGATCTGCACACGTGCACGAGGTGCAGCGGGCGCTCTTCATTCGCAAGCGCCGATGACCGATGATGCTCGCAACCCTCCCACCCCCTTGGTGGCTTGGCAATAGGCCAAGACAAGCGCAGCCTCGTGACCCGGCGGAAGAAAAACGCTCGGAACGAGCGCTTCCAGCCCCAAAACGCGGAAGGATCCGCGCACGTGCAGGAAGTGCAGCGGGCGCTCTTCATTTACGAGCGCCAATGACCGATGATGCTCCCAACCCTCCCACGCACTTTCTGGCTTGGCAGTTGGCTCTGACAAGCGCAGCCACGCGACCTGGCTTAAGAAAAATGCTCAGATCGAGCGCTTCCAGCCCCAAATTGCGGAAGGATCCGCACATGTGCAGGAAGTGCAGCGGGCGCTCTTCATTCGCAAGCGCTGATGACCGATGATGCTCGCAACCCTCCCATGCCCTCGCTGGCTTGGTAATAGGCACAAACAAGCGCAGCGACGTGACACGGCAGAAGAAAAACGCTCGGAACGAGCGCTTCCAGCTCCAAAACGGGAAGGATCTTGCACATGTGCTGGAAGTGCAGCAGGCACTCTTCATTCGCGAGGGCTGATGACTGATGATGCTCGCAACCCTCCCACGCCCTTGTTGGATTGACAATAGGCCTAGACAAGCGCAGCCACGTGACCTAGCGGAAGAAAAAAGCTCGGAACGAGCACTTCCGGCCCCCAAAACGCAGAAGGATCCGCACATGTGCAGGAAGTGCAGCGGGCGCTCTTCATTCACGAGCGCCGATGACCGATGATGCTCGCAACCCTCCCACGCCCTTGCTGGCTTGGCAATAGGCCCAGACAAGCGCAGCCACGTGACCCGGAGAAAGAAAAACGCTCGAAACGAGCGCTTCCAGCTCGAAAACGTGGAAGGATCCGCACATGTGCAGGAAGTGGAGCGGGCGCTTTTCATTCGCGAGCGCCGATGACCGATGATGCTTGCAACCCTCCCACGCATTTGCTGGCTTGGCAATAGGCACAGACAAGCGCCGCCACGTGACGAGGCGGAAGAAAAACGCTCAGAACGAGCGCTTTCAGCCCAAAACGCGGAAGGATCCGCACATGTGCAGGAAGTGCTGCGGGCGCTCTTTATTGGCAAGCGCCAATGACCGATGATGCTCGCAAGCGACCAACCCTCCCACGCCTGACCAACGCATTATTTTCTCTGTAGAAATACAGCGAGTACCATATATGTTTCCCTTTTCCTTTATAGTATACCATTCCCCATCCCCCTTCCAGGTTCTAACCTTTTGGATCTACATAATTCGACAGATATAGACATTCCAAACGTGCATGGTACCTATTCTAGAGGCGCGCATACCGACCAAACTGACCAGCGCATAACTTATGTTTGTAGAGACAGTTAGTGCCATTTATTTGCCAGTCTACTAGGTTAAGCCTTGTACTTTAATAACATTAGGTTCTAACTTTTTCGATCCACATAATTTGGGAGATTTCAGAGTTTCAGCTACGCCTTGTATCTGCACACAAGCGTCCATACTGACCGAACCGACCAACGCATTACTTTCTCTATAGAAATATAGCGAGTACCACATATGTTTCCCTTTCCTTTAAAGTATACCATTTCCCACTCCCCTACCACGTTCTAACCTTTTGGATCTACATAATTTGACAGATACATTCCAAATGTGCATGGTACGCGCACTACATGCGCGCATGCCGACCAAACTGACCAGCGCATTACTTATGCTTGTATAGACAGTTAGTACCATATTCTTGCCAGTCTACTAGATTAGGCCTTGTACTTTAATAACACTAGGTTCTAACCTTTTCGATCCACAAAGTTTGGGAGATTTCAGAGTTCCAGCTACGCCTTGTACCTGCACACTAGCGTGCATACTAACTGAACTGGCCAACACATTATTTTATTTGTAGAAATACAGTGAGTACCACACATGTTTCCCTTTTCCTTTATAGTAGACCATTCCCCACCCCCCTACCAGGTTTTAACCTTTTGGATCTACATAATTTCACAGATATAGACATTCCAAATGTGCATGGTACGTGCACTACATGCGCGCATACCGACCAAACTGACCAGCGCATAACTTATGTTTGTAGAGACAGTTAGTACCGTACTGTTGCCTCTCGACTAGAATAGGCCTTGTACTTTTATAAAACTAGGTTCTAACCTTTTCGATCCACATAATTTGGGAGATTTTAGAGTTTCAGCTACGCCTTGTACCTGCACACAAGCGTGCATACTGACTGAACCGACCAACGCATTATTTTCTCCGTAGAAATACAATGAGTACCATATATGTTTCCCTTTTTTCCTCTATAGTATACCATTCCTTACCCCCCTACCAGGTTCTAACCTTTTAGATCTACATAGTTCGACAGATATAGACATTCCAAACGTGCATGGTACCTGTATCAAAGGCGCGCATACAGACCAAACTGACCAGCGCATTACTTATGTTTGTAGAGACAGTTAGTACCATTTTCTTGTCACTCTACTAGATTAGGCCTTTTAATTTAATAACACTAGGTTCTAACCTTTCCAATCCACAAAATTTGGGAGATTTCAGAGTTTCAGCTACGCCTTGTACCTGCACACAAGCGTGCATACTGACTGAACTAAACAACGCATTATGTTCTCTGTAGAAATATAGTTAGTACTACATATGTTTCCCTTTTCTGTTATAGTATACCATTTCCCACCCCCCTACCACGTTCTAACCTTTTGGATATACATTATTCGACAGATATAGACATTCCAGACGTGCATAGTGCCCGCACTACATGCGCGCATGCTGACCAATCTGACCAGCGCATTACTTATGTTTGTAGAGACAGTTAGTACCATCTTCTTGTCAGTCTACTAGATTAGGCCTTGTACTTTAATAGCACTAGGTTCAAACCTTTTCGATCCACATAATTTGGAAGATTTCAGAGTTCCAGCTACGCCTTGTACCTGCACACAAGCGTGCATACTAACCGAACCGACCAACGCATTATTTTCTCTGTAGAAATACAGGGAGTACCACATATCTTTCCCTTCCCCTTTATATTATACCATTCCTCACCCCCCTACCAGGTTCTAACCTTTTGGATCTACATAATTCGACAGATATAGACATTCCAAACGTGCATGGTACCTGTACTAGAGGCGCGCATACCGACCAAACTGACCAGCGCATAACTTATTTTTGTAGAGACAATTAGTACCATATTCTTGCAAGTCTACTAGATTAGGCCTTATAATTTAATAACACTAGGTTCAAACCTTTTTGATCCACATAATTTGGGAGATTTCAGAGTTCCACCTACGCCTTGTACCTGCACACAAGCGTGCATACTGACCGAACCGACCAACGCAATATTTTCTCTGTAGAAATACAGTGAGTACTACATATGTTTCCCTTTTCCTTTATGATAAACCATTCAATTCATGGCTCATGGGTACCCATAGGTGGCTCATGGGTACCCATACATGGCTCATGGGTACCATACATGGCTCATGGGTACCATACATGGCTCATGGGTACCATACATGGCTCATGGGTACCATACATGGCTCATGGGTACCCATACATGCTCATGGCTACCCATATATGGCTCATGGGTACCATACATGGCTCATGGGTACCCATACATGGCTCATGGGTACCCATACACGGCTCATGGGTACCATACATGGCTCATGGGTACCCATACATGGCTCATGGGTACCCATACATGGCTCATGGGTACCATACATGGCTCATGGGTACCCATACATGGCCCATGGGTACCCATACATGGCTCATGGATACCCATACATGGCTCATGGGTACCCATACATGGCTCATGGGTACCCATACATGGCTCATGGGTACCCATACATGGCTCATGGGTACCCATACATGGCTCATGGGTACCCATACATGGCTCATGGGTACCCATACATGGCTCATGGGTACCCATACATGGCTCATGGGTACCCATACATGGCTCATGGGTACCCATACATGGCTCATGGGTACCCATACATGGCTCATGGGTACCCATACATGGCTCATGGGTACCCATACATGGCTCATGGGTACCCATACATGGCTCATGGGTATTATACATGGCTCATGGGTACCCATACATGGCTCATGGGTACTCATACATGGCTCATGGGTACCATACATGGCTCATGGGTACCATACATGGCTCATGGGTACCCATACATGGCTCGGGTACCCCTACATGGCTCATGGGTACCCATACATGGCTCATGGGTACCCATACATGGCTCATGGGTACCATACATGGCTCATGGGTACCCATACATGGCTCATGGATACCCATACATGGCTCATGGGTACCATACATGGATCATAGGTACCCATACATGGCTCATGGGTACTCATACATGGCTCATGGGTACCATACATGGCTCATGGGTACCATACATGGCTCATGGGTACCCATACATGGCTCATGGGTACCCATGCATGGCTCATGGGTACCCATACATGGTTCATGGGTACCCATACATGGCTCATGGGTACCCATACATTGCTCATGGGTACCATACATGGCTCATGGGTATTATACATGGCTCATGGGTACCCATACATGGCTCATGGGTACTCATACATGGCTCATGGGTACCATACATGGCTCATGGGTACCATACATGGCTCATGGGTACCCATACATGGCTCGGGTACCCCTACATGGCTCATGGGTACCCATACATGGCTCATGGGTACCCATACATGGCTCATGGGTACCATACATGGCTCATGGGTACCCATACATGGCTCATGGATACCCATACATGGCTCATGGGTACCATACATGGCTCATAGGTACCCATACATGGCTCATGGGTACTCATACATGGCTCATGGGTACCATACATGGCTCATGGGTACCATACATGGCTCATGGGTACCCATACATGGCTCATGGGTACCCATGCATGGCTCATGGGTACCCATACATGGTTCATGGGTACCAATACATGGCTCATGGGTACCCATACATTGCTCATGGGTACCATACATGGCTCTTGGGTACCCATACATGGCTCATATGTACTCATATATGGCTCGTGGGTACCATACATGGCTCATGGGTACCATACATGGCTCATGGGTACCATACATGGCTCATGGGTACCCATACATGCTCATGGGTACCCATACATGGCTTATGGGTACATACATGGCTCATGGGTACCCATATATGGCTCATGGGTACCCTTACATGGCTCATGGGTACCCATACATGGCTCATGGGTACCATACATGGCTCATGGGTCCATACATGCTCATGGGTACCCAGACATGGCTCATGGGTACCCATACATGGCTCATGGGTACCCATACATGGCTCATGGGTACGATACATGGGTCATGGGTACCCATACATGGCTCATGGGTACCCATACATGGCTCATGGGTACCGTACATGGCTCATGGGTACCATACATGGCTCATGAATACCATACATGCCTCATGGGTACCATATATGGCTCATGGGTA
Source organism: Closterium sp. Naga37s-1 (assembly GCA_947471745.1). Taxonomy (NCBI): domain Eukaryota; kingdom Viridiplantae; phylum Streptophyta; class Zygnematophyceae; order Desmidiales; family Closteriaceae; genus Closterium; species Closterium sp. Naga37s-1. The sequence continues at coordinate 328,447 of CANJKZ010000107.1, forward strand.
CACATACATGGCTCATGGGTACGCATACATGGCTCATGGGTACCATACATGGCACATGGGTACCCATGTATGGCTCATGGGTACTCATACATGGCTCAAGGGTACCATACATGGCTCATGGGTACCATACATGGCTCATGGGTACCATACATGGTTCATGGGTACTATACATGGCTCATGGGTACCCATACATGGCTCATGGGTACCCATACATGGCTCATGGGTACCATACATGGCTCATGGGTACCCATACATGGCTCATGGGTACCCATACATGGCTCATGGGTAAGATACATGGCTCATGGGTACCCATACATGGCTCATGGGTACCCATACATGGCTCATGGGTACCATACATGGCTCATGGGGACCCATACATGGCTCATGGGTACCCATGCCTGGCTCATGGGTACCCATACATGGCTCATAAGTACCCATACATGGCTCATGGGTACCCATGCATGGCTCATGGGTACCATACATGGCTCATGGGTACCCATACATGGCTCATATGTACTCATACATGGCTCATGTGTACCATACATGGCTCATGGGTACCATACATGGCTCATGGGTACCATACATGGCTCATGGGTACCATACATGGCTCATGGGTACCCATACATGCTCATGGGTACCCATACATGGCTTATGGGTACCATACATGGCTCATGGGTACCATACATGGCTCATGGGTACCATACATGGCTCATGGGTACCATACATGACTCATGGGTACCATACATGGCTCATGGGTACCCATACATGGCTCATGGGTACCATACATGGCTCATGGGTACCCATACATGGCTCATGGGTACCATCCATGGCTCATGGGTACCCATACATGGCTCATGGGTACCATACATGGCTGATGGGTACCCATGCATGGCTCATGGGTTCCCATACATGGCTCATGGGTACCCATACATGGCTCATGGGGACCCATACATGGCTCATGGGTACCCATGCATGGCCATGTATGGTACCCATATATGGCTCATGGGTACCATACATGAGCCATGTATGTGTACCCATGAGCCATGTATGGGTACCCATGAGCCATGTATGGTACCCATGAGCCATGTATGGTACCCATGAGCCATGTATGGTACCCATGAGCCATGTATGGTACCCATGAGCCATGTATGAGTACCCATGAGCCATGTATGAGTACCCATGAGCCATGTATGGGTACCCATGGGCCATGTATGGTACCCATGAGCCATGTACGGGTACCCATGAGCCATATGCGGGTACCCATGAGCCATGTATGGGTACCCATGAGCCATGTATGGGTACCCATGAGCCATGTATGGGTACCCATGAGCCATTTATGTGTACCCATGAGCCATGTACGGGTACCCATGAGCCATGTATGGGTACCCATGTTCCATGTATGGGTACCCATGAGCCATTTAAGGGTACCCATGCGCCATGTATGGGTACCCATGAGCCATTTATGGGTACCCATGAGCCATGTATGGGTACCCATGAGCCATGTATGGGTACCCATGAGCCATGTATGGGTACCCATGAGCCATGTATGGTACCCATGAGCCATGTATGGGTACCGATGAGCCATGTATGGGTACCCACGAGCCATGGATGGTACCCGTGAACCATGTATGGTACCCATAAGCCATGTATGGTTCCCATGAGCCATGTATGGGTACCCATGAGCTATGTATGGTACCCACGAGCCAGAAATGGGTACCCACGAGCCATGTATGGTACCCGTGAACCATGTATGGTACCCATGAGCCATGAATGGGTACCCATGAGCCATGTATGGGTACCCATGAGCCATAAATGGGTACCCATGAGCCAGGTATGGTACCCATGAGCATGTATGGTACCCATGAGCCATAAATGGGTACCCATGAGCCATGTATGGTACCCATGAGCCATGTATGGTACCCATGAGCCAAGTATGGGTACCCATGAGCCATTTATGGGTACCCATGATCCATGTATGGTACCCATGAGCCATGCATGGGTACCCATGAGCCATGTATGGGTACCCATGAGCCATGTATGGGTACCCATGAGCCATGTACCCATGAGCCATGTATGGGTACCCATGAGCCATGTATGGGTACCCATGAGCCATGTATGGTACCCATGAGCCATGTATGGGTACCCATGAGCCATGTACGGTACCCATGAGCCATGTATGGGTACGCATGAGCCATGTATGGTACCTATGAGCCATATATGAGTACCCATGAGCCATGTATGGGTACCCATGAGCCTGGTCTGGTACTTATGAGCCATGTATGGTTACCCATGAGCCATATATGGGTACCCATGAGCCATGTATGGGTACCCATGAGCCATGTATGGGTACCCATGAGCTTTGTATGGGTACCCATGAGCCATGTATGGGTACGCATGAGCCATGTATGGGTACCCATGAGCTATGTATGGGTACCCATGAGCCATGTATGGGTACCCATGAGCCATGTATGGTACCCATAAGCCATGTATTGGTACCCATGAGCCATGTATGGGTACCCATGAGCCATGTATGGTACCCATGAGCCATTTATGGGTACCCATGAGCCATGTATGGTACCCATTTGCCATGTATGGGTACCCATGAACCATGTATGGTACCCATGAGCCATGTATGGTACCCATGAGCCATGAGCTGGTACGGCGTCGTCCCCGCGGGCAGCGACGACCGCTCCAGGCAGTTGCGAACCCAGACGGCCTGCCGCAGAGCGAGATGCCACCAGTGGTGCTGCACGCCCATGTGCAGCAGCATCGTCCGCACAGACTCCACCACCGTCCTCATCTCCCGCTCCGCCATGCCATTCTGCTGCGGGGTGTAAGGGCAGGTCAAGTCGTGGACGATTCCCTTGCCGTCCACGAAGGCGGTGAAGTCCTTCCCGAGGAACTCCCCTCCGCGGTTAGAACGCAGTTGCAGCACCGAATGCTTAGCCTGCCGCTCCACCAGCACCAGCCACTTCTGGAACTCCAGCAGCACGTCCGACTTCTTGGCTACTGGCATCACCCACACATAGCGGGTCTTGCGGTGCCGTCCTTGGCAGCCACGCGAAATGGCCCGCACAAGTCGATGTGCACGACGGCCAGGATGTCGTCGGCGTCGGAGCCGTGGTCGGGGAAGGTGTGTCGCGCCAGCTTCCCGCCGACGCACGAAACACACGGTGAGTCGGCGCCAGACGCCGACATGAGGTCCAGCCCGGTGGCGACCTCGTGCTTCGCCGAGCTCCGTATGGTGTCCATGCCAACATGCGCAAGCCTCGCGTGCAGCCTGTTCGGGGTTGCCTTTGTTGCCGAGACTATCGCCCGCAGAGCCACCTCCTCTGTCGTGGGCGTCGTCGACTTTACCGAGCACGTCCCCTGCCGCGGAGACGAGCAACATCCTGTCGCCGTCGTCCTTCAGGGTCACCCCGCTCTCCTTCAGCTGGCCAGCCGAAAGCAGATTCGCCTGCACGCCCGGGACGTAGAGAACGTCGGAGATGAGCACCCGCTTCCCGGCCTCCCCTTGCAGAGCAACCGTGCCACGGCCGCGAACATCCTGCAGCGCCCCATTGAAGCCGCGCACGTGCTTCACGTCGCCGCTCGGTCCCAAGTCGACGAAGGCCTCATTCGTCCCCATCTGGTGGTGCGAGCAGCCGCTGTCGGCAGGACCACTGCGGGGTTTGCTTGCACAGCTGCCGCCACCGCTTGGAAATCCTCGCCAGCTTCCGGCGCCAGCGAGACAGTCGGCTCTACGATACCGACCAGCGAGCACGACGCCTCCTTGTCACCTCGCCCTTTGCCACCCGCGGAAGAGTCGGCGTCCTTCGCCGAGGTCGACTTCGTCGACTGCTTCTCCTTTCGCGGCTGGTTTCCTCGACGCGGACGACGGCTGTCAGACCTCCCGCGGCCTCCATTGGTTTCGTCGTCGTCCGAGTCACTGCGGTCGGGACACTCGAAGGAGAGGTGATCGGGATCGCCGCACAGCCAGCATTCCCGACGTCGACCTCCTCCTCCACGACCGCCATCCTTGGCCGACTTCTGCTTGTCAGCGTCCCTCGCCGGCTTCCCGCCACCGCGGTGACTGCCACCAGACTGCCCGCGCTGTCCCGATCGACCACCTTGTTTCGCCGGGGCGACGTAGTTCACTTGCGCGAGGAGCTCCTGGGACCGCTCAGCCTCCTACATCACCTCGTCCTGAAGGATGTACGAGGTCAATATGTCCTCGTTGAGCGTCGCCCGCGTGCTCGGCGCCATCGACAGCCGCTTCAGCAGGTTGTAGCTGCTTGGAAGTCCCTGCATGACGTGCGTAACGTACGACGCCGTTGAGTACTCCGCGCCAGCCATCCGAATGGTGGCGAGAATTCGCCGAGCTCGGTTGCAGTAGTCAGTCGCGGTCTCCTCGTCACCCATACGCAAGTGCGTCAACTGCCCCTCAAGCTGGGCGATGAACAAGTCGTCAGTGACCTGGTAAGTTGACTCGATGAAATGCCACGCCCAGTGGCCGGCGTCGAGGCACTCCGTGCACGTCTTCAGGGCGATCTGTACGCCCGGCGAGCAGCACGGCGAGATGACCGTGAAGGTCAGCAACTGCACGGCGCAAAATTCCGCTCGCAGGTCGGGGTAGTGCTCCTCCGGCGTCGCCACGGTCCCGCGGGCGAAGCCCATCAGCCCGGCCATCTCCACCTGGGGCTCAATCGCTTCCTTCCACGTAAGGATGTCGGGACGACCGACCAGCGGAGGGGTGACCGAGATCCTGTCCGGCGTAAACTTGAAGTAGCCGTAGCTCGGCGCAATTCCTCCCGCGGTCACGTGCGTCGCCGACATCGGCGCCAATTCACTTCGTCTGCCTCTGACGTAGCCCTGCGAGGCCCCTGCGGCCGCGGACGACTGCATCCCTCGCGCCTGAACGCCGCCGACTTCATCGGCGTGAATCACACCTCGCTGCCTCGACGTGCCTCCCGCGCTGCTGCCGACTTGGCCACCACCCGCGTTGACGTCCGCGTCGACGCCGCCCGCGTTGTTCACCGGTCGAGGAGACGCAGGCCGAGAGGGAGGGTGCTCCGTCGCCCACAATGCGCGGATGCCAGCCTCGACGACCGCCCAGGGCAGGTCGCCATACTCGTTGGCCTCGTGCCTTCTCCTTGCGTTCTCCAGCCGTGTGTACAGGGTGTCCACAACGCCCGCTTGCACTACGGGGTCCACCATGGTGTCTAGCACGGCTGCCGGTCTACGAACAAGCTAGGTGAGTGCAAAGTCGACTAAACCGAAGGTGCCTTCGCGGTGTCGTCCACGCTCACCGCACCATGCGGAGATAACTAGTGCAACGGGAGCTAGACTACGAGCTAGGCACAGGGCAAGAGTGATCGTAGTGTTCGTTTTTTCCTTAGTCGTTTCCAAGTGCTAACACTGCTTGCTAGTTCACGGGGAAAATTGGCTAGAGTTTCACTAGGAAAACATGACAACAAAAGTTCAGAATGATAGAATCAACATTGGCAACACAGACTACATCAGACCTAGCAAGGCTGCTGGTCGACTGCCAGCGCAGCACGGTCGACCGCGTGCCAGCACTACTTGGTCGACCGCGCTCCAGCAGAGCAGAGTCGCGGCATACCAACGTTGCCAGTCCGCGGTGTGACAACGCTGCAGTAAGTCGGCTGCATAGCGTTGCATCTGCGGGACAACGGTGCACCTGCTTCGCAGGTGCGTGCAGCTGGTTGGCGCCCAAGTTCCCCTCACATGCCCAGCGCGGACACTCCACCCGTGACGGCGCCCACCAGCCACGTCGACCTCGGGATACCACCCCCGAGGTCGTCCTCGCAGAAACCACCCTGGCGACCTTCGCCCACGTCGCCCGGGTATCCTGGTCGACCGAGAATCCCGCAGCCCCCGTGGCCCCCGGTCGTCGAACCGCGGCCACCGCGGTCCCCGTGGTCCTGTGGTCCCGTGGTTCTCCCGTGGACCTGCGGTTCTCCCGCGGCCCCGCGGTTCTCCCGCGGCCCTAGGGGTCGGCTCCGCCCAAGCGAGGACGGGGCCAAACACTACTCCCGTTGACAATGCCTACCCATACATGGCTCATGGGTACCATACATGGCTCATGGGTACCATACATGGTTCATGGGTACCATACATGGCTCGTGGGTACCCATTTATGGCTCATGGGTACCATACATGGCTCATGGGTACCCATACATGGCTCATGGGTACCATACATGGCTCATGGGTACCCATACATGGCTCGAAAGTACCATACATGGCTCATGGGTACCCATACGTGGCTTATGGGTACCCATACATGGCTCATGGGTACCATACATGGCTCATGGGTACCCATACATGGCTCAAGGGTACCCATACATGGCTCATGCGTACCATACATGGCTCATGGGTACCATACATGGCTCATGGGTACCATACATGGTTCATGGGTACCATACATGGCTCGTGGGTACCCATTTATGGCTCATGGGTACCATACATGGCTCATGGGTACCCATACATGGCTCATGGGTACCATACATGGCTCATGGGTACCCATACATGGCTCGAAAGTACCATACATGGCTCATGGGTACCCATACGTGGCTTATGGGTACCCATACATGGCTCATGGGTACCATACATGGCTCATGGGTACCCATACATGGCTCATGCGTACCCATACATGGCTCATGCGTACCCATACATGGCTCATGGGTACCCATACATGGCTCAAGGGTACCATACATGGCTCATGGGTACCATACATGGATCATGAATACCCATACATGGCTCATGGGTACCCATACATGGCTCATGGATACCATACATGGCTCATGGGTACCATACATGGCTCATGGGTACCCATTTATGGCTCATGGGTACCATACATGGCTCATGGGTACCCATACATGGCTCATGGGTACCATACATGGCTCATGGGTACCCATACATGGCTCATGGGTACCCATACATGGCTCATGGTTACCCATACATGGCTCTTGGGTACCCATACATGGCTCATGCGTACCCAATTATGGCTCATGCGTACCCATACATGGCTCATGCGTACCCATACATGGCTCATGGATACCCATACATGTCTCATGGGTACCCATTCATGGCTCATGGGTACCATACATGGCTCATGGGTACCATACATGGATCATGGGTACCCATACATGGCTCATGGGTACCCATTCATGGCTCATGGGTACCATACATGGCTCATGGGTACCATACATGGCTCATGGGTACCCATTTATGGCTCATGGGTACCATATATGGCTCATGGGTACCCATTTATGGCTCATGGGTACCATACAAGGCTCATGGGTACCATACCTGGCTCATGGGTACCCATTTATGGCTCATGGGTACCATACATGGCTCATGGGTACCCATACATGGCTCATGGGTACCATACATGGCTCATGGGTACCATTACATGGCTCATGGGTACCATACATGGCTCATGGGTACCATACATGGCTCATGGGTGAGAGGTTCCAGAAGAAGAAGGTGGCTCGGGCGGCCATCTATGATTTCATGCGCCATGCGAGGATTTACAGGGTGGAAAAGTTGAGAAAGGCGCCATCGGGGAGTGTCGGGGGGCAGCCACGGGACCCGTGGGGAGGACTGGCAGGAGACGAAAGGGCGGCGATAGCAAGAATCTGCGAGGCGGGGGAGCAGGCCACATGGAGGGTTGAATTCTTATCCATATGGCAGAACCCCAAGACCTTCCACCGACCACCATAAACACGGGCAGGGGGGGAGGCACCTGAGCTCCGGTTTGGGTCTGTCGGTTCCCTCCAGAATCCAGTTACGACTGTGAATGTATTTGCATGATTATAATGCAAACTCGTTCTTCAAAAAAAAAAAAAAAAAAAAAAAAAAAAAAAAACATGGCTCATGGGTACCCATTTATGGCCCATGGGTACCCTCATGGCTCATGGGTACCATACATGGCTCATGGGTACCCACTTATGGCTCATGGGTACCATACATGGCTCATGCGTACCCATACATGGCACATGGGTCTCATACATGGCTCATGGGTACCCATACATGGCTCATGGGTACCATACATGGCTCATGGGTACCCATACATGGCTCATGGGTACCATACATGGCTCATGGGTACATGGCTCATGGGTACCATACATGGTTGATGGGTACCATACATGGCTCGTGGGTACCATACATGGCTCATGGGTACCATACATGGCTCATGGGCACCATACATGGCTCATGGGTACCATACATGGCTCATGGGTACCATACATGGTTCATGGGTACCATACATGGCTCGTGGGTACCCATTTATGGCTCATGGGTACCATACATGGCTCATGGGTACCCATACATGGCTCATGGGTACCATACATGGCTCATGGGTACCCATCACCTCGCCCCATTCTCCCTCCTTCCATCACCCCGCCCCATTCTCCCTTCTTCTATCACCCTGCCCCATTCTCCCGCTTTCCATCACCCCGCCCCATTCTCCCGCTTTCCATCACCCCTCCCCATTCTCCCGCTTTCCATCACAGACTCAGTAGCACCTAGAGCAGCAGCCTCTACAGAACGAGGGACACATCGCTGAGAAAACAACTCACTAAGTAGCTGCAGGGAGAAGGTCTCCTGCTGACTCTGCTGCCACTGCTGTGCAGTACTACCCATGAACCATGTATGGGTACTCATGAGCCATGTATAGGTACCCAAGAGCCATCTATGGGTACTCATGAGCCATGTATCGGTACCCATGAGCCATGTATGGGTACCCATGAGCCATGTATGGGTACGCATGAGCCATGTATGGGTACTCATAAGCCATGTATGGGTACCCATGAGCCATGTATGGGTACCCATGAGCCATGTATGGGTACCCATGAGCCATGTATGGTACCCATGAGCCATGTATGGGTACCCATGAGCCATGTATGGTACCCATGAGCCATGTATGGGTACCCATGAGCCATGTATGGGTACCCATGAGCCATGTATGGGTACCCATGAGCCATGTATGGGTACCCATGAGCCATGTATGGTACCCATGAGCCATATATGGTACCCATGAGCCATGTATGGTACCCATGAGCCATGTATGGTACCCATGAGCCATGTATGGTACCCATGAGCCATGTATGGTACCCATGAGCCATGTATGGGTACCCATGAACCATGTATGGGTACCCATGAGCCATGTATGGTACCCATGAACCATGTATGGTACCCACGAGCCATGTATGGTACCCATGAACCATGTATGGGTACCCATGAGCCATGTATGGGTACCCATGAGCCATGTATGGGTACCCATGATCCATGTATGGTACCCATGAGCCATGTATGGGTACCCATGAGCCATGTATGGGTACCCTTGAGCCATAAACGGGTACCCATGAGCCACATATGGTACCCATGAGCCATAAATGGGTACCCATGAGCCATGTATGGTACCCATGAGCCATGTATGGTACCCATGAGCCATGTATGGGTACCCATGAACCATGTATGGTACCCACGAGCCATGTATGGTACCCATGAACCATGTATGGGTACCCATGAGCCATGTATGGGTACCCATGAGCCATGTATGGTACCCATGAACCATGTATGGTACCCACGAGCCATGTATGGTACCCATGAACCATGTATGGGTACCCATGAGCCATGTATGGGTACCCATGAGCCATGTATGGGTACCCATGATCCATGTATGGTACCCATGAGCCATGTATGGGTACCCATGAGCCATGTATGGTACCCATGAGCCATATATGGTACCCATGAGCCATGTATGGTACCCATGAGCCATGTATGGGTACCCATGAGCCATGTATGGTACCCATGAGCCATATATGGTACCCATGAGCCATGTATGGTACCCATGAGCCATGTATGGTACCCATGAGCCATGTATGGGTACCCATGAGCCATGTATGGGTACCCATGATCCATGTATGGTACCCATGAGCCATGTATGGGTACCCATGAGCCATGTATGGGTACGCATGAGCCATGTATGAGTACGCATGAGCTATGTATGGGTACCCAAGAGCCATGTATGGGTACCCATGAGCCATGTATGGGTACCCATGAGCCATGTATGGGTACCCATGAGCCATGTATGGGTACCCATGATCCATATATGGTACCCATGACCCATGTATGGGTACCCTTGAGCCATGTATGGTACCCATGAGTCATGTATGGGTACCCATGAGCCATGTATGGGTACCCATGAGCCATGTATGGTACCCATGAGCCATGTATGGGTACGCATGAGCCATGTATGGTACCCATGAGCCATAAATGGGTACCCATGAGCCATGTATGGTACCCATGAGCCATGTAGGGTACCCATGGGCCATAAATGGGTACCCATGAGCCATATATGGTACCCATGAGCCATGTATGGGTACCCATGAGCCATGTATGGTTCCCATGAGTCATGTATGGGTACCCATGAGCCATGTATGGGTACCCATGAGCCATGTATGGTACCCATGAGCCATGTATGGGTACGCATGAGCCATGTATGGTACCCATGAGCCATGTATGGGTACCCATGAGCCATGTATGGGTACCCATGATCCATGTATGGTACCCATGAGCCATGTATGGGTACCCATGAGCCATGTATGGGTACGCATGAGCCATGTATGAGTACGCATGAGCTATGTATGGGTACCCAAGAGCCATGTATGGGTACCCATGAGCCATGTATGGGTACCCATGAGCCATGTATGGGTACCCATGAGCCATGTATGGGTACCCATGATCCATATATGGTACCCATGAGCCATGTATGGGTACCCTTGAGCCATGTATGGTACCCATGAGTCATGTATGGGTACCCATGAGCCATGTATGGGTACCCATGAGCCATGTATGGTACCCATGAGCCATGTATGGGTACGCATGAGCCATGTATGGTACCCATCAGCCATAAATGGGTACCCATGAGCCATGTATGGTACCCATGAGCCATGTAGGGTACCCATGGGCCATAAATGGGTACCCATGAGCCATATATGGTACCCATGAGCCATGTATGGGTACCCATGAGCCATGTATGGTTCCCATGAGTCATGTATGGGTACCCATGAGCCATGTATGGGTACCCATGAGCCATGTATGGTACCCATGAGCCATGTATGGGTACGCATGAGCCATGTATGGTACCCATGAGCCATAAATGGGTACCCATGAGCCATGTATGGTACCCATGAGCCATGTAGGGTACGCATGGGCCATAAATGGGTACCCATGAGCCATGTATGTTACCCATGAGCCATGTATGGTACCCATGAGCCATGTATGGGTACCCATGAGGCATGTATGGGTACCCATGAGCCATGTATGGGTACCCATGAGCCATGTATGGGTACCCATGAGCCATGCACGGGTACCCATGAGCCATGTATGGGTACCATGGGTACCCACGAGCCATGTATGGGTACCCATGAGCCATGTATGGGTACGCATGAGCCATGTATGGGTACGCATGAGCCATGTATGGGTACCCAAGAGCCATGTATGGGTACCCATGAGCCATGTATGGGTACCCATGAGCCATGTATGGGTACCCATGAGCCATGTATGGGTACCATGGGTACCCACGAGCCATGTATGGGTACCCATGAGCCATTTATGGTACCCATGAGCCATGTATGGGTACCCATGAGCCATGGATGGTACCCATGAGCCATGTATGGGTACCCATGAGCCATGTATGGTACCTATGATCCATACATGAGTACCCAGGAGCCATGTATGGGTACCCATGAGCCATGTCTGGTACTTATGAGCCGTGTATGGGTACCCATGAGCCATGTATGGGTACTCATGAGCCATGTATAGGTACCCATGAGCCATCTATGGGTACTCATGAGCCATGTATGGGTACCCATGAGCCATGTATGGGTACCCATGAGCCATGTATGGGTACGCATGAGCCATGTATGGGTACTCATAAGCCATGTATGGGTACCCATGAGCCATGTATGGGTACCCATGAGCCATGTATGGGTACCCATGAGCCATGTATGGTACCCATGAGCCATGTATGGGTACCCATGAGCCATGTATGGTACCCATGATCCATGTATGGGTACCCATGAGCCATGTATGGGTACCCATGAGCCATGTATGGGTACCCATGAGCCATGTATGGGTACCCATGAGCCATGTATGGGTACCCATGAGCCATGTATGGTACCCATGAGCCATGTATGGGTACCCATGAGCCATGTATGGTACCCATGAGCCATATATGGTACCCATGAGCCATGTATGGTACCCATGAGCCATGTATGGTACCCATGAGCCATGTATGGTACCCATGAGCCATGTATGGTACCCATGAGCCATGTATGGGTACCCATGAACCATGTATGGGTACCCATGAGCCATGTATGGTACCCATGAACCATGTATGGTACCCACGAGCCATGTATGGTACCCATGAACCATGTATGGGTACCCATGAGCCATGTATGGGTACCCATGAGCCATGTATTGGTACCCATGATCCATGTATGGTACCCATGAGCCATGTATGGGTACCCATGAGCCATGTATGGGTACCCTTGAGCCATAAATGGGTACCCATGAGCCACATATGGTACCCATGAGCCATAAATGGGTACCCATGAGCCTTGTATGGTACCCATAAGCCGCGTATGGTACCCATGAGCCATGTATGGGTACCCATGAGCCATGTATGGGTACCCATGATCCATGTATGGTACCCATGAGCCATGTATGGGTACCCATGAGCCATGTATGGTACCCATGAGCCATATATGGTACCCATGAGCCATGTATGGTACCCATGAGCCATGTATGGTACCCATGAGCCATGTATGGGTACCCATGAGCCATGTATGGGTACCCATGATCCATGTATGGTACCCATGAGCCATGTATGGTACCCATGAGCCATGTATGGGTACCCATGAGCCATGTATGGGTACGCATGAGCCATGTATGAGTACGCATGAGCTATGTATGGGTACCCAAGAGCCATGTATGGGTACCCATGAGCCATGTATGGGTACCCATGAGCCATGTATGGGTACCCATGAGCCATGTATGGGTACCCATGATCCATATATGGTACCCATGAGCCATGTATGGGTACCCATGAGCCATGTATGGGTACCCATGAGCCATGTATGGGTACCCATGAGCCATGTATGGGTACCATGGATACCCATGAGCCATGTATGGGTACCCATGAGCCATGTATGGGTACGCATGAGCCATGTATGAGTACGCATGAGCTATGTATGGGTACCCAAGAGCCATGTATGGGTACCCATGAGCCATGTATGGGTACCCATGAGCCATGTATGGGTACCCATGAGCCATGTATGGGTACCCATGATCCATATATGGTACCCATGAGCCATGTATGGGTACCCTTGAGACATGTATGGTACCCATGAGTCATGTATGGGTACCCATGAGCCATGTATGGGTACCCATGAGCCATGTATGGTACCCATGAGCCATGTATGGGTACGCATGAGCCATGTATGGTACCCATGAGCCATAAATGGGTACCCATGAGCCATGTATGGTACCCATGAGCCATGTAGGGTACCCATGGGCCATAAATGGGTACCCATGAGCCATATATGGTACCCATGAGCCATGTATGGGTACCCATGAGCCATGTATGGTTCCCATGAGTCATGTATGGGTACCCATGAGCCATGTATGGGTACCCATGAGCCATGTATGGTACCCATGAGCCATGTATGGGTACGCATGAGCCATGTATGGTACCCATGAGCCATGTATGGGTACCCATGAGCCATGTATGGGTACCCATGATCCATGTATGGTACCCATGAGCCATGTATGGGTACCCATGAGCCATGTATGGGTACGCATGAGCCATGTATGAGTACGCATGAGCTATGTATGGGTACCCAAGAGCCATGTATGGGTACCCATGAGCCATGTATGGGTACCCATGAGCCATGTATGGGTACCCATGAGCCATGTATGGGTACCCATGATCCATATATGGTACCCATGAGCCATGTATGGGTACCCTTGAGCCATGTATGGTACCCATGAGTCATGTATGGGTACCCATGAGCCATGTATGGGTACCCATGAGCCATGTATGGTACCCATGAGCCATGTATGGGTACGCATGAGCCATGTATGGTACCCATGAGCCATAAATGGGTACCCATGAGCCATGTATGGTACCCATGAGCCATGTAGGGTACCCATGGGCCATAAATGGGTACCCATGAGCCATATATGGTACCCATGAGCCATGTATGGGTACCCATGAGCCATGTATGGTTCCCATGAGTCATGTATGGGTACCCATGAGCCATGTATGGGTACCCATGAGCCATGTATGGTACCCATGAGCCATGTATGGGTACGCATGAGCCATGTATGGTACCCATGAGCCATAAATGGGTACCCATGAGCCATGTATGGTACCCATGAGCCATGTAGGGTACGCATGGGCCATAAATGGGTACCCATGAGCCATGTATGTTACCCATGAGCCATGTATGGTACCCATGAGCCATGTATGGGTACCCATGAGGCATGTATGGGTACCCATGAGCCATGTATGGGTACCCATGAGCCATGTATGGGTACCCATGAGCCATGCACGGGTACCCATGAGCCATGTATGGGTACCATGGGTACCCACGAGCCATGTATGGGTACCCATGAGCCATGTATGGGTACGCATGAGCCATGTATGGGTACGCATGAGCCATGTATGGGTACCCAAGAGCCATGTATGGGTACCCATGAGCCATGTATGGGTACCCATGAGCCATGTATGGGTACCCATGAGCCATGTATGGGTACCATGGGTACCCACGAGCCATGTATGGGTACCCATGAGCCATTTATGGTACCCATGAGCCATGTATGGGTACCCATGAGCCATGGATGGTACCCATGAGCCATGTATGGGTACCCATGAGCCATGTATGGTACCTATGATCCATACATGAGTACCCAGGAGCCATGTATGGGTACCCATGAGCCATGTCTGGTACTTATGAGCCGTGTATGGGTACCCATGAGCCATGTATGGGTACTCATGAGCCATGTATAGGTACCCATGAGCCATCTATGGGTACTCATGAGCCATGTATGGGTACCCATGAGCCATGTATGGGTACCCATGAGCCATGTATGGGTACGCATGAGCCATGTATGGGTACTCATAAGCCATGTATGGGTACCCATGAGCCATGTATGGGTACCCATGAGCCATGTATGGGTACCCATGAGCCATGTATGGTACCCATGAGCCATGTATGGGTACCCATGAGCCATGTATGGTACCCATGATCCATGTATGGGTACCCATGAGCCATGTATGGGTACCCATGAGCCATGTATGGGTACCCATGAGCCATGTATGGGTACCCATGAGCCATGTATGGGTACCCATGAGCCATGTATGGTACCCATGAGCCATGTATGGGTACCCATGAGCCATGTATGGTACCCATGAGCCATATATGGTACCCATGAGCCATGTATGGTACCCATGAGCCATGTATGGTACCCATGAGCCATGTATGGTACCCATGAGCCATGTATGGTACCCATGAGCCATGTATGGGTACCCATGAACCATGTATGGGTACCCATGAGCCATGTATGGTACCCATGAACCATGTATGGTACCCACGAGCCATGTATGGTACCCATGAACCATGTATGGGTACCCATGAGCCATGTATGGGTACCCATGAGCCATGTATTGGTACCCATGATCCATGTATGGTACCCATGAGCCATGTATGGGTACCCATGAGCCATGTATGGGTACCCTTGAGCCATAAATGGGTACCCATGAGCCACATATGGTACCCATGAGCCATAAATGGGTACCCATGAGCCTTGTATGGTACCCATAAGCCGCGTATGGTACCCATGAGCCATGTATGGGTACCCATGAGCCATGTATGGGTACCCATGATCCATGTATGGTACCCATGAGCCATGTATGGGTACCCATGAGCCATGTATGGTACCCATGAGCCATATATGGTACCCATGAGCCATGTATGGTACCCATGAGCCATGTATGGTACCCATGAGCCATGTATGGGTACCCATGAGCCATGTATGGGTACCCATGATCCATGTATGGTACCCATGAGCCATGTATGGTACCCATGAGCCATGTATGGGTACCCATGAGCCATGTATGGGTACGCATGAGCCATGTATGAGTACGCATGAGCTATGTATGGGTACCCAAGAGCCATGTATGGGTACCCATGAGCCATGTATGGGTACCCATGAGCCATGTATGGGTACCCATGAGCCATGTATGGGTACCCATGATCCATATATGGTACCCATGAGCCATGTATGGGTACCCATGAGCCATGTATGGGTACCCATGAGCCATGTATGGGTACCCATGAGCCATGTATGGGTACCATGGATACCCATGAGCCATGTATGGGTACCCATGAGCCATGTTTGGCTACATATGAGCCATGTGTGGTACCCATGAGCCATGTATGGGTACCCATGAGCCATGTATGGGTATCCATGAGCCATGTATGGTACCCATGAGCCATGTATGGGTACCCATGAGCCATGTATGGGTACCCATGAGTCATGTATGGTACCCATGAGCCATGTATGGGTATCCATGAGCATGTATGGGTACCCATGAGCCATGTATGGGTACCCATGAGCCATGTATGGTACCCATGAGCCATGTATGGGTACCCTTGAGCCATGTATGGGTACCCATGACCCATGTATGGGTACCCATGAGCCATGTATGGGTACCCATGAGCCGGTATATAGAGGGAAATGATGGGATACAGGAGCCTAGCTCAGGATGACGTTCCCCCGTTCCTTGTCCCCCATGTGGGCCATCAGATATTCAACCAGCTGAACTCGCGCAAGCTGGAGGAGTGGAACGTGTTTGAGGGGCTGCTGGTCGGCTCAAGGCAGACGCACCTCCTCTCCTCTCCCCCATCCCTCTGCCCTTACGTCGCCCCCTCTCTCTCCTCCGCCCACCAGATATTCAACCAGCTGAACTCGCGCAAGCTGGAGGAGTGGAACGTGTTTAAGGGGCTTCTGGTCAACCACCTCTTCATCCTCATCGTCTCCATGGAACTCTCCGTGCAGGTCAGCTCAGGTCAACGCAGGTCAATGCAGGTGAGTGCAGGTCATCTCTGGTCAATGCTGGTCAACCGCCTCTTCATCCTCATCGTCTCCATCGAGCTCTCCGTGCAGGTCAGCGATGGTCAATGCTGCTAGTCAACCCTGGTCAGTGCTTGCTGGTCAATACAGGTTAATGGTAGCTGGTCAGTGTCAACCAAAATTCTAGTCGGTGCAATCAGGAATGGTAGATGTTTTTTGCTGCTGCATTGGTGAAACGTTGCTGTTGCTCTGGGGCAGCTCACGTATCATGTGCGCCTCACATCGCATGTGCCTCTTACTACTACCCACTTTCCCTCTCTCTTGCACTACACTGCAATCCCGAGGTGCTGCTAGTGGAGCTGCTGGGCAAGTTCGCAGGCTGTGTGCGCCTGACGCTGCCGCAGTGGGCTCTGTGCTTCCTGCTGGGGTTTGGTTGCGTGCCCTTCGGCATGCTCTCCAAGCTCATCCCCCTGCCAGATACTGCTGACACTGTATGCACGGTACATGCGCATGATTGGTAAGCTTGCAATCCCGGGTTGTGTGCGCCTAACGCTGCTGCAGTGGGCGCTCTGCTTCCTGCTGGGGTTTGGCTGTGTGCCCTTCGGCATGCTCTCCAAGCTCAACCCCCTGCCAGGTACTGCTGGCACTGTATGCACGGTACATGCGCATGCTTGGTAAGCTTGCAATCCCGGGTTGTGTGCGCCTGACGCTGCAGCAGTGGGCGCTCTGCTTCCTGCTGGGGTTTGGCTGTGTGCCCTTCGACATGCTCTCCAAGCTCATCCCCCTGCCAGGTACTGCTTTGCATTTTGTGCTTACTGGTACACTTGATTGGATCTTCATTCTTGGTACACTGCCATGTTTTGTACACTGTCTCCATTTGTGTATTTCTGAAAATGATATGGACTGTTTTCCCCCTCATCATTCTATGAGCAGGAAAACGCCACGCTCGGAAGAAGATTCTTTTTGGCCGGAATGCCAACCAGGGCTTCGAGCGCCTCGACGAAGCCCAATGATTAAAGAATGCTCTTTAGGGTTTATCGGAAAATATTGGTTGGTCCCACCACAATGGAGGCTTCAAATGGCCAAGCCTCCTGCGTCCAAATTTTGAAAATACCGGGGCATGGTTTTATTGGCTTACAAAAATTCCATGAAACACGGAAAATTTTATCTATAGGGGAAATAAGTCACTAGAGTTCAATTTGTCTGGATTACACAACTGAAAATTGCTGACTAGTACCGTATGTGAAATCGTAATTGAGATTGACATAACGCGGTAAGAGCAAACTTGCAGGAGCGAGGATGGCTGGCTAAGAGCTCGCTAGTCATTGCTCACGCCATCTCAAATTCCTCTCGCAATTCACGCCATCGAACTGCTCTGCCAATTGCTCTCTTGCAATTTTATTCATTATAGTGGCTAATCCGCTTACCTGCGCGATTCTCACCCTTTTTCGTTCGTCCTCACATGTGACGCATCGTGCGCGATTCGCCGCGATGTCCGCAGCAGCGGCGGGTCGCACGGTGTGGTTCGACGCGCACTGCCATCTGCAGGACCCGCGCATTGCCGCGCGCGCCGCGCACATCGTGGGCGGCGCGGCCGACGCGGGCGTCCAATGGATGGTGTGCAACGGCACGCATGAGGTCAGCAGACGTGATGACGTCAGAATTTTCAGGAATCATGGCAGCAGTAGCATTTAACACGCCCTCGCCTCCCCTTCCCATGCCCAATGCTTCCCCCATGCACGTTCGGGCATTAGGGGGACTGGGAAGTGGTGGCCGCCATTGCTGCCGCCCACCCTTGCGTCATCCCATCCTTCGGCCTGCACCCATGGTATGTGAATGTACGTGCATGGCACATGACAGATGGCTCATGATGCATGACTCATGGCGCATGGCGCATGACAGATGGCTTATGATGCATGAATCATGGCGCATGGAGCATGACCTGAAACGGTTACCACGTGATGATGCACGCACATAATACATGCCCCGCACCACACGGCATGCATGCCCCCATGCCCGCCCCATGCCCTCATGCCCGCCTTATGCCCCCATGCCCACCCCATGCCCGCATGCCTCAACCATTGCCTCTCCATGCCCCTATGGTCCCCAATACCCCCCATGCCCCCATATCCCCATGCCCCCCCCGTCCCCCCCCCCACGGCCCCACGCCCCCATGCGTCCAGGTACGTGCACTCTCGGTCGACCCAGTGGCTGCAGCATCTGGAGGAGCGGTTCTCAGCCCTGCCATGCCCCCACAGCCCCACGCTGCCATGACCCATGCACCCACGCCCCCCCCGTGCCCCCCCCCCCACGCCCCCACGCCCCCATGCACCCATGCCATGCGTGCAGGTACATTGACTCTCGGTCGCCCGAGTGGCTGCAGCATCTGGAGGAGCGGCCATGTATGGGTACCCATGAGCCATGTTTGGGTACCCATGAGCCATGTATGGTACCCATGAGCCATGTATGGGTACCCATGAGCCATGTATGTGTATCCATGAGCCATGAATGGTACCCATGAGCCATGTATAGGTACCCATGAGCCATGTATGGGGTACCCATGAGCCATGTATGGGTACCCATGAGCCATGTATGGTACCCATGAGCCATGTATGGGTACCCATGAGCCATGTATGTGTACCCATGAGCCATGTATGTGTACCCATGAGCCATGTATGGTACCCATGAGCCATGTATGGGTACCCATGAGCCATGAATGGGTACCCATGAGCAATGTATGGTACCCATTGCCATGTATGGGTAACCATGAGCATGTATGGGTACCCATGAGCCATGTATGGTACCCATGAGCCATCTATGGTACCCATGAGCCATGTATGGTACCCATGAGCCATGTATGGTACCCATGAGCCATGTATGAGTACCCATGAGCCATGTATGAGTACCCATGAGCCATGTATGGGTACCTATGGGCCATGTATGGTTCCCATGAGCCATGTACAGGTACCCATGAGCCATGTACAGGTACCCATGAGCCATGTATGGGTACCCATGAACCATGTATGGGTACCCATGAGCCATGTATGGGTGCCCAAGAGCCATTTATGGGTACCCATGAGCCATGTATGGGTACCCACGAGCCATGTATGGAAACCCATGAGCCATGTATGGGTACGCATGAGCCATGTATGGTTACCCATGAGCCATGTATGGGTACCCATGAGCCATGTATAGGTACCCATGAGCCATGTATGGTACCCATGAGCCATGAATGGGTACCCATGAGCCATGTATGGGTACCCATGAGCCATGTATGGTACCCATGAGCCATGTATGGGTACCCATGAGCCATGTATGGTACCCATGAGACATGTATGGGTACCCATGAGCCATGTATGGTACCCATGAGCCATAAATGGGTACCCACGAGCCATGTATGGCACCCATGAACCATGTATGGGTACCCATGAGCTATGTATGGGTACCCATGAGCCATGTATGGTACCCATGAGCCATGTATGGGTACCCATGAGCCATATATGGTACCCACGAGCCATAAATGGGTACCCATGAGCCATGTACGGTACCCATGAGCCATGTATGGTACCCATGAGCCATGTATGGGTACCCATGAGCCATGTATGGGTACCTATGATCCATGTATGATACCCATGAGTCATGTATGGTACCCATGAGCCATGTATGGGTACCCATGAGCCATGTATGGTACCTATGAGCCATGTATGGGTACCCATGAGCCATGTATGGTACCCATGAGCCATGAATGGGTACCCATGAGCCATGTATGGTACCCATGAGCCATAAATGGGTACCCACGAACCATGTATGGTACCCACGAACCATGTATGGTACCCATGAGCCATGTATGGTACCCATGAGCCATGTATGGTACCCATGACCCATGTATGGGTACGCATGAGCCATGTATGGGTACCCATGAGCCATGTATGAGTACCCATGAGCCATGTATGGGTACCCATGATCCATGTATGGGTACCCATGAGCCATATCTGGGTACCCATGAGCCATGTATGGTACCCATGAGCCATGTATGGGTACGTCTAAGCCATGTATGGGTACCCATGAGCCATGTATGAGTACCCATGAGCCATGTATGGCTACACATAAGCCATGTATGGTACCCATGAGCCATGTATGGGTACCCATGAGCCATGTATGGGTACTCATGAGCCATGTATGGTACCCATGAGCCATGTATGGAGACCCATGAGCCATGTATGGGTACGCATGAGCCATGTATGGTACCCATGAGCCATAAATGGGTACCCATGAGCCATGTATGGTACCCATGAGCCATGTAGGGTACCCATGGGCCATAAATGGGTACCCATGAGCCATGTATGGTACCCATGAGCCATGTATGGGTACCCATGAGCCATGTATGGGTACCCATGTGCCATGTATGGGTACCCATGAGCCATGTATGGTACCCATGAGCCATGTATGGGTACCCATGAGCCATATATAGGTACCCATGAGCCATGTATGGGTACCCATGAGCCATGTATGGGTACCCATGAGCCATGTATGGGTACCCATGTGCCATGTATGGTACTCATGAGCCATGTATGGGTACCCATGGGCCATGTATGGGTACCCATGTGCCATGTATGGGTACCCATGAGCCATGTATGGGTACCCATGAGCCATATATGGGTACCATGAGCCATGTGTGTTACCCACGAGCCATGTATGGTACCCAGGAGCCATGTATGGTACCCATGGGCCATGTATGGGTACCCATGAGCCATGTATGGGTACCCATGAGCCATGTATGGGTACCCATGAGCCATGTATGGCTACCCATGAGCCATGTATAGGTACCCATGAGCCATGTATGGTACCCATGAGCCATGTATGGGTACCCATGAGCCATGTATGGGTACCCATGAGCCATGTATGGTACCCATGAGCCATGTATGGGTACCCATGAGCCATGTATGGTACCCATGAGCCATCAATGGGTACCCATGAGCCATGTATGGTACCCATGAGCCATAAATGGGTACCCACGAACCATGTATGGTACCCATGAACCATGTATGGTACCCATGAGCCATGTATGGTACCCATGAGCCATGTATGGTACCCATGAGCCATGTATGGGTACGCATGAGCCATGTATGGGTACCCATGAGCCATGTATGAGTACCCATGAGCCATGTATGGCTACACATGAGCCATGTATGGTACCCATGAGCCATGTATGGGTACCCATGAGCCATGTATGGGTACTCATGAGCCATGTATGGTACCCATGAGCCATGAATGGAGACCCATGAGCCATGTATGGGTACGCATGAGCCATGTATGGTACCCATGAGCCATAAATGGGTACCCATGAGCAATGTATGGTACCCATGAGCCATGTAGGGTACCCATGGGCCATAAATGGGTACCCATGAGCCATGTATGGTACCCATGAGCCATGTATGGTACCCATGAGCCATGTATGGGTACCCATGAGCCATGTATGGGTACCCATGAGCCATGTATGGGTACCCATGAGCCATGTATGGGTACGCATGAGCCATATATGGGTACGCATGAGCCATGTATGGGTACCCATGAGCCATGTATGGGTACTCATGAGCCATGTATGGGTACCGATGAGCCATGTATGGGTACCCATGAGTCATGTATGGGTACCCATGATCCATGTATGGTACCCATGAGCCATGTATGGGTACCCATGAGCCATGTATGGTACCCATGAGTCATGTATGGGTACCCATGAGCCATGTATGGGTACCCATGAGCCATGTATGGGTACCCATGATCCATGTATGGTACCCATGAGCCATGTATGGGTACCCATGAGCCATGTATGGGTACCCATGAGCCATGTATGGGTATCTTTGAGCCATGTATGGGTACCCATGAGCCATGTATGGGTACCCATGAGCCATGTATGGGTACCCATGAGCCATGTATGGTACCCATGAGCCATGTATGGGTACCCAAGAGCCATCTATGGGTACCCATGAGCCATGTATGGGTACCCATGAGCCATGTATGGGTACCCATGAGCCATATATGGGTACCCATGAGCCATGTATGGGAACCCATGAGCCATGTATGGGTACCCATAAGCCATGTATGGGTACCCATGAGCCATGTATGGCACCCATGAGCCATGTATGGGTACCCATGAGCCATCAATGGGTACCCATGAGCCATGTATGGTACCCATGAGCCATAAATGGGTACCCACGAACCATGTATGGTACCCATGAACCATGTATGGTACCCATGAGCCATGTATGGTACCCATGAGCCATGTATGGTACCCATGAGCCATAAATGGGTACCCATGAGCCATGTATGGGTACCCATGAGCCATGTATGAGTACCCATGAGCCATGTATGGCTACACATGAGCCATGTATGGTACCCATGAGCCATGTATGGGTACCCATGAGCCATGTATGGGTACTCATGAGCCATGTATGGTACCCATGAGCCATGTATGGAGACCCATGAGCCATGTATGGGTACGCATGAGCCATGTATGGTACCCATGAGCCATAAATGGGTACCCATGAGCCATGTATGGTACCCATGAGCCATGTAGGGTACCCATGGGCCATAAATGGGTACCCATGAGCCATGTATGGTACCCATGAGCCATGTATGGTACCCATGAGCCATGTTTGGGTACCCATGAGCTATGTATGGGTACCCATGATCCATGTATGGTACCCATGAGCCATGTATGGTACCCATGAGCCATGTATGGGTACCCATGAGCCATGTATGGGTACCCATGAGCCATGTATGGGTACCCATGAGCCATGTATGGGTACGCATGAGCCATATATGGGTACGCATGAGCCATGTATGGGTACCCATGAGCCATGTATGGGTACTCATGAGCCATGTATGGGTACCGATGAGCCATGTATGGGTACCCATGAGTCATGTATGGGTACCCATGATCCATGTATGGTACCCATGAGCCATGTATGGGTACCCATGAGCCATGTATGGTACCCATGAGTCATGTATGGGTACCCATGAGCCATGTATGGGTACCCATGAGCCATGTATGGGTACCCATGAGCCATGTATGGGTACCCATGAGCCATGAATGGGTACCCATGAGCCATGTATGGGTACCCATGAGCCATGTATGGTACCCATGAGCCATGTATGGGTACCCATGTTCCATGTATGGTACCCATGAGCCATGTATGGGTACCCATGAGCCATGTATGGGTACCCATGAGCCATAAATGGGAACCCATGAGCCATGTATGGTACCCATGAGCCATAAATGGGTACCCAGGAGCCATGTATGGTACCCATAAGCCACGTATAGTACCCATGAGCCATGTATGGGTACCCATGAGCCATGTATGGGTACCCATGATCCATGTATGGTACCCATAAGCCATATATGGGTACCCATGAGCCATGTATGGTACCCATGAGCCATGTATGGGTACGCATGAGCCATGTACGGGTACCCATGAGCCATGTATGAGTACCCATGAGCCATGTATGGCTACACATGAGCCATGTATGGTACCCATGAGCCATGTATGGGTACCCATGAGCCATGTATGGGTACTCATGAGCCATGTATGGTACCCATGAGCCATGTATGGAGACCCATGAGCCATGTATGGGTACGCATGAGCCATGTATGGTACCCATGAGCCATAAATGGGTACCCATGAGCCATGTATGGTACCCATGAGCCATGTAGGGTACCCATGGGCCATAAATGGGTACCCATGAGCCATGTATGGTACCCATGAGCCATGTATGGGTACCCATGAGCCATGTATGGGTACCCATGTGCCATGTATGGGTACCCATGAGCCATGTATGGTACCCATGAGCCATGTATGGGTACCCATGAGCCATGTATGGGTACCCATGAGCCATGTATGGGTACCCATGAGCCATGTATGGGTACCCATGAGCCATGTATGGGTACCCATGTGCCATGTATGGGTACTCATGAGCCATGTATGGGTACCCATGGGCCATGTATGGGTACCCATGTGCCATGTATGGGTACCGATGAGCCATGTATGGGTACCCATGTGCCATGTATGGGTACCCATGTGCCATGTATGGGTACCCATGTGCCATGTATGGGTACCCATGTGCCATGTATGGGTACCCATGTGCCATGTATGGGTACCCATGTGCCATGTATGGGTACCTATGTGCCATGTATGGGTACCCATGTGCCATGTATGGGTACCCATGAGCCATGTATGGTACCCATGAGCCATGTATGGGTACTCATGAGCCATGTATGGTACCCATGAGCCATGTATGGAGACCCATGAGCCATGTATGGGTACGCATGAGCCATGTATGGTACCCATGAGCCATAAATGGGTACCCATGAGCCATGTATGGTACCCATGAGCCATGTAGGGTACCCATGGGCCATAAATGGGTACCCATGAGCCATGTATGGTACCCATGAGCCATGTATGGTACCCATGAGCCATGTTTGGGTATCCATGAGCTATGTATGGGTACCCATGATCCATGTATGGTACCCATGAGCCATGTATGGTACCCATGAGCCATGTATGGGTACCCATGAGCCATGTATGGGTACCCATGAGCCATGTATGGGTACCCATGAGCCATGTATGGGTACGCATGAGCCATATATGGGTACGCATGAGCCATGTATGGGTACCCATGAGCCATGTATGGGTACTCATGAGCCATGTATGGGTACCGATGAGCCATGTATGGGTACCCATGAGTCATGTATGGGTACCCATGATCCATGTATGGTACCCATGAGCCATGTATGGGTACCCATGAGCCATGTATGGTACCCATGAGTCATGTATGGGTACCCATGAGCCATGTATGGGTACCCATGAGCCATGTATGGGTACCCATGAGCCATGTATGGGTACCCATGAGCCATGAATGGGTACCCATGAGCCATGTATGGGTACCCATGAGCCATGTATGGTACCCATGAGCCATGTATGGGTACCCATGTTCCATGTATGGTACCCATGAGCCATGTATGGGTACCCATGAGCCATGTATGGGTACCCATGAGCCATAAATGGGAACCCATGAGCCATGTATGGTACCCATGAGCCATAAATGGGTACCCAGGAGCCATGTATGGTACCCATAAGCCACGTATAGTACCCATGAGCCATGTATGGTACCCATGAGCCATGTAGGGTACCCATGGGCCATGAATGGGTACCCATGAGCCATGTATGGGTACCCATGAGCCATGTATGGTACCCATGAGCCATGTATGGGTACCCATGAGCCATGTATGGTACCCATGAGACATGTATGGGTACCCATGAGCCATGTATGGTACCCATGAGCCATAAATGGGTACCCACGAGCCATGTATGGCACCCATGAACCATGTATGGGTACCCATGAGCTATGTATGGGTACCCATGAGCCATGTATGGTACCCATGAGCCATGTATGGGTACCCATGAGCCATGTATGGTACCCATGAGCCATGTATGGGTACCCATGAGCCATGTATGGGTACCCATGTGCCATGTATGGGTACCCATGAGCCATGTATGGTACCCATGAGCCATGTATGGGTACCCATGAGCCATATATAGGTACCCATGAGCCATGTATGGGTACCCATGAGCCATGTATGGGTACCCATGAGCCATGTATGGGTACCCATGTGCCATGTATGGTACTCATGAGCCATGTATGGGTACCCATGGGCCATGTATGGGTACCCATGTGCCATGTATGGGTACCCATGAGCCATGTATGGGTACCCATGAGCCATATATGGGTACCATGAGCCATGTGTGTTACCCACGAGCCATGTATGGTACCCAGGAGCCATGTATGGTACCCATGGGCCATGTATGGGTACCCATGAGCCATGTATGGGTACCCATGAGCCATGTATGGGTACCCATGAGCCATGTATGGCTACCCATGAGCCATGTATAGGTACCCATGAGCCATGTATGGTACCCATGAGCCATGTATGGGTACCCATGAGCCATGTATGGGTACCCATGAGCCATGTATGGTAACCATGAGCCATGTATGGGTACCCATGAGCCATGTATGGTACCCATGAGCCATCAATGGGTACCCATGAGCCATGTATGGTACCCATGAGCCATAAATGGGTACCCACGAACCATGTATGGTACCCATGAACCATGTATGGTACCCATGAGCCATGTATGGTACCCATGAGCCATGTATGGTACCCATGAGCCATGTATGGGTACGCATGAGCCATGTATGGGTACCCATGAGCCATGTATGAGTACCCATGAGCCATGTATGGCTACACATGAGCCATGTATGGTACCCATGAGCCATGTATGGGTACACATGAGCCATGTATGGTACCCATGAGCCATGTATGGGTACCCATGAGCCATGTATGGGTACTCATGAGCCATGTATGGTACCCATGAGCCATGTATGGAGACCCATGAGCCATGTATGGGTACGCATGAGCCATGTATGGTACCCATGAGCCATAAATGGGTACCCATGAGCCATGTATGGTACCCATGAGCCATGTAGGGTACCCATGGGCCATAAATGGGTACCCATGAGCCATGTATGGTACCCATGAGCCATGTATGGTACCCATGAGCCATGTTTGGGTACCCATGAGCTATGTATGGGTACCCATGATCCATGTATGGTACCCATGAGCCATGTATGGTACCTATGAGCCATGTATGGGTACCCATGAGCCATGTATGGGTACCCATGAGCCATGTATGGGTACCCATGAGCCATGTATGGGTACGCATGAGCCATATATGGGTACGCATGAGCCATGTATGGGTACCCATGAGCCATGTATGGGTACTCATGAGCCATGTATGGGTACCGATGAGCCATGTATGGGTACCCATGAGTCATGTATGGGTACCCATGATCCATGTATGGTACCCATGAGCCATGTATGGGTACCCATGAGCCATGTATGGTACCCATGAGTCATGTATGGGTACCCATGAGCCATGTATGGGTACCCATGAGCCATGTATGGGTACCCATGAGCCATGTATGGGTACCCATGAGCCATGAATGGGTACCCATGAGCCATGTATGGGTACCCATGAGCCATGTATGGTACCCATGAGCCATGTATGGGTACCCATGTTCCATGTATGGTACCCATGAGCCATGTATGGGTACCCATGAGCCATGTATGGGTACCCATGAGCCATAAATGGGAACCCATGAGCCATGTATGGTACCCATGAGCCATAAATGGGTACCCAGGAGCCATGTATGGTACCCATAAGCCACGTATAGTACCCATGAGCCATGTATGGTACCCATGAGCCATGTAGGGTACCCATGGGCCATGAATGGGTACCCATGAGCCATGTATGGGTACCCATGAGCCATGTATGGTACCCATGAGCCATGTATGGGTACCCATGAGCCATGTATGGTACCCATGAGACATGTATGGGTACCCATGAGCCATGTATGGTACCCATGAGCCATAAATGGGTACCCACGAGCCATGTCTGGCACCCATGAACCATGTATGGGTACCCATGAGCTATGTATGGGTACCCATGAGCCATGTATGGTACCCATGAGCCATGTATGGGTACCCATGAGCCATGTATGGTACCCATGAGCCATGTATGGGTACTCATGAGCCATGTATGGGTACCCATGTGCCATGTATGGGTACCCATGAGCCATGTATGGTACCCATGAGCCATGTATGGGTACCCATGAGCCATATATAGGTACCCATGAGCCATGTATGGGTACCCATGAGCCATGTATGGGTACCCATGAGCCATGTATGGGTACCCATGTGCCATGTATGGTACTCATGAGCCATGTATGGGTACCCATGGGCCATGTATGGGTACCCATGTGCCATGTATGGGTACCCATGAGCCATGTATGGGTACCCATGAGCCATATATGGGTACCATGAGCCATGTGTGTTACCCACGAGCCATGTATGGTACCCAGGAGCCATGTATGGTACCCATGGGCCATGTATGGGTACCCATGAGCCATGTATGGGTACCCATGAGCCATGTATGGGTACCCATGAGCCATGTATGGCTACCCATGAGCCATGTATAGGTACCCATGAGCCATGTATGGTACCCATGAGCCATGTATGGGTACCCATGAGCCATGTATGGGTACCCATGAGCCATGTATGGTACCCATGAGCCATGTATGGGTACCCATGAGCCATGTATGGTACCCATGAGCCATCAATGGGTACCCATGAGCCATGTATGGTACCCATGAGCCATAAATGGGTACCCACGAACCATGTATGGTACCCATGAACCATGTATGGTACCCATGAGCCATGTATGGTACCCATGAGCCATGTATGGTACCCATGAGCCATGTATGGGTACGCATGAGCCATGTATGGGTACCCATGAGCCATGTATGAGTACCCATGAGCCATGTATGGCTACACATGAGCCATGTATGGTACCCATGAGCCATGTATGGGTACCCATGAGCCATGTATGGGTACTCATGAGCCATGTATGGTACCCATGAGCCATGTATGGAGACCCATGAGCCATGTATGGGTACGCATGAGCCATGTATGGTACCCATGAGCCATAAATGGGTACCCATGAGCCATGTATGGTACCCATGAGCCATGTAGGGTACCCATGGGCCATAAATGGGTACCCATGAGCCATGTATGGTACCCATGAGCCATGTATGGTACCCATGAGCCATGTTTGGGTACCCATGAGCTATGTATGGGTACCCATGATCCATGTATGGTACCCATGAGCCATGTATGGTACCCATGAGCCATGTATGGGTACCCATGAGCCATGTATGGGTACCCATGAGCCATGTATGGGTACCCATGAGCCATGTATGGGTACGCATGAGCCATATATGGGTACGCATGAGCCATGTATGGGTACCCATGAGCCATGTATGGGTACTCATGAGCCATGTATGGGTACCGATGAGCCATGTATGGGTACCCATGAGTCATGTATGGGTACCCATGATCCATGTATGGTACCCATGAGCCATGTATGGGTACCCATGAGCCATGTATGGTACCCATGAGTCATGTATGGGTACCCATGAGCCATGTATGGGTACCCATGAGCCATGTATGGGTACCCATGATCCATGTATGGTACCCATGAGCCATGTATGGGTACCCATGAGCCATGTATGGGTACCCATGAGCCATGTATGGGTATCTTTGAGCCATGTATGGGTACCCATGAGCCATGTATGGGTACCCATGAGCCATGTATGGGTACCCATGAGCCATGTATGGTACCCATGAGCCATGTATGGGTACCCAAGAGCCATCTATGGGTACCCATGAGCCATGTATGGGTACCCATGAGCCATGTATGGGTACCCATGAGCCATATATGGGTACCCATGAGCCATGTATGGGAACCCATGAGCCATGTATGGGTACCCATAAGCCATGTATGGGTACCCATGAGCCATGTATGGCACCCATGAGCCATGTATGGGTACCCATGAGCCATCAATGGGTACCCATGAGCCATGTATGGTACCCATGAGCCATAAATGGGTACCCACGAACCATGTATGGTACCCATGAACCATGTATGGTACCCATGAGCCATGTATGGTACCCATGAGCCATGTATGGTACCCATGAGCCATGTATGGGTACGCATGAGCCATGTATGGGTACCCATGAGCCATGTATGAGTACCCATGAGCCATGTATGGCTACACATGAGCCATGTATGGTACCCATGAGCCATGTATGGGTACCCATGAGCCATGTATGGGTACTCATGAGCCATGTATGGTACCCATGAGCCATGTATGGAGACCCATGAGCCATGTATGGGTACGCATGAGCCATGTATGGTACCCATGAGCCATAAATGGGTACCCATGAGCCATGTATGGTACCCATGAGCCATGTAGGGTACCCATGGGCCATAAATGGGTACCCATGAGCCATGTATGGTACCCATGAGCCATGTATGGTACCCATGAGCCATGTTTGGGTACCCATGAGCTATGTATGGGTACCCATGATCCATGTATGGTACCCATGAGCCATGTATGGTACCCATGAGCCATGTATGGGTACCCATGAGCCATGTATGGGTACCCATGAGCCATGTATGGGTACCCATGAGCCATGTATGGGTACGCATGAGCCATATATGGGTACGCATGAGCCATGTATGGGTACCCATGAGCCATGTATGGGTACTCATGAGCCATGTATGGGTACCGATGAGCCATGTATGGGTACCCATGAGTCATGTATGGGTACCCATGATCCATGTATGGTACCCATGAGCCATGTATGGGTACCCATGAGCCATGTATGGTACCCATGAGTCATGTATGGGTACCCATGAGCCATGTATGGGTACCCATGAGCCATGTATGGGTACCCATGAGCCATGTATGGGTACCCATGAGCCATGAATGGGTACCCATGAGCCATGTATGGGTACCCATGAGCCATGTATGGTACCCATGAGCCATGTATGGGTACCCATGTTCCATGTATGGTACCCATGAGCCATGTATGGGTACCCATGAGCCATGTATGGGTACCCATGAGCCATAAATGGGAACCCATGAGCCATGTATGGTACCCATGAGCCATAAATGGGTACCCAGGAGCCATGTATGGTACCCATAAGCCACGTATAGTACCCATGAGCCATGTATGGGTACCCATGAGCCATGTATGGGTACCCATGATCCATGTATGGTACCCATAAGCCATATATGGGTACCCATGAGCCATGTATGGTACCCATGAGCCATGTATGGGTACGCATGAGCCATGTACGGGTACCCATGAGCCATGTATGAGTACCCATGAGCCATGTATGGCTACACATGAGCCATGTATTGTACCCATGGATACCCATGAGCCATGTATTGTACCCATGGATACCCATGTATGGGTACCCATGAGCCATGTATGGGTACTCATGAGCCATGTATAGGTACCCATGAGCCATCTATGGTACCCATGAGCCATGTAGGGTACCCATGGGCCATGAATGGGTACCCATGAGCCATGTATGGGTACCCATGAGCCATGTATGGTACCCATGAGCCATGTATGGGTACCCATGAGCCATGTATGGTACCCATGAGACATGTATGGGTACCCATGAGCCATGTATGGTACCCATGAGCCATAAATGGGTACCCACGAGCCATGTCTGGCACCCATGAACCATGTATGGGTACCCATGAGCTATGTATGGGTACCCATGAGCCATGTATGGTACCCATGAGCCATGTATGGGTACCCATGAGCCATGTATGGTACCCATGAGCCATGTATGGGTACTCATGAGCCATGTATGGGTACCCATGTGCCATGTATGGGTACCCATGAGCCATGTATGGTACCCATGAGCCATGTATGGGTACCCATGAGCCATATATAGGTACCCATGAGCCATGTATGGGTACCCATGAGCCATGTATGGGTACCCATGAGCCATGTATGGGTACCCATGTGCCATGTATGGTACTCATGAGCCATGTATGGGTACCCATGGGCCATGTATGGGTACCCATGTGCCATGTATGGGTACCCATGAGCCATGTATGGGTACCCATGAGCCATATATGGGTACCATGAGCCATGTGTGTTACCCACGAGCCATGTATGGTACCCAGGAGCCATGTATGGTACCCATGGGCCATGTATGGGTACCCATGAGCCATGTATGGGTACCCATGAGCCATGTATGGGTACCCATGAGCCATGTATGGCTACCCATGAGCCATGTATAGGTACCCATGAGCCATGTATGGTACCCATGAGCCATGTATGGGTACCCATGAGCCATGTATGGGTACCCATGAGCCATGTATGGTACCCATGAGCCATGTATGGGTACCCATGAGCCATGTATGGTACCCATGAGCCATCAATGGGTACCCATGAGCCATGTATGGTACCCATGAGCCATAAATGGGTACCCACGAACCATGTATGGTACCCATGAACCATGTATGGTACCCATGAGCCATGTATGGTACCCATGAGCCATGTATGGTACCCATGAGCCATGTATGGGTACGCATGAGCCATGTATGGGTACCCATGAGCCATGTATGAGTACCCATGAGCCATGTATGGCTACACATGAGCCATGTATGGTACCCATGAGCCATGTATGGGTACCCATGAGCCATGTATGGGTACTCATGAGCCATGTATGGTACCCATGAGCCATGTATGGAGACCCATGAGCCATGTATGGGTACGCATGAGCCATGTATGGTACCCATGAGCCATAAATGGGTACCCATGAGCCATGTATGGTACCCATGAGCCATGTAGGGTACCCATGGGCCATAAATGGGTACCCATGAGCCATGTATGGTACCCATGAGCCATGTATGGTACCCATGAGCCATGTTTGGGTACCCATGAGCTATGTATGGGTACCCATGATCCATGTATGGTACCCATGAGCCATGTATGGTACCCATGAGCCATGTATGGGTACCCATGAGCCATGTATGGGTACCCATGAGCCATGTATGGGTACCCATGAGCCATGTATGGGTACGCATGAGCCATATATGGGTACGCATGAGCCATGTATGGGTACCCATGAGCCATGTATGGGTACTCATGAGCCATGTATGGGTACCGATGAGCCATGTATGGGTACCCATGAGTCATGTATGGGTACCCATGATCCATGTATGGTACCCATGAGCCATGTATGGGTACCCATGAGCCATGTATGGTACCCATGAGTCATGTATGGGTACCCATGAGCCATGTATGGGTACCCATGAGCCATGTATGGGTACCCATGATCCATGTATGGTACCCATGAGCCATGTATGGGTACCCATGAGCCATGTATGGGTACCCATGAGCCATGTATGGGTATCTTTGAGCCATGTATGGGTACCCATGAGCCATGTATGGGTACCCATGAGCCATGTATGGGTACCCATGAGCCATGTATGGTACCCATGAGCCATGTATGGGTACCCAAGAGCCATCTATGGGTACCCATGAGCCATGTATGGGTACCCATGAGCCATGTATGGGTACCCATGAGCCATATATGGGTACCCATGAGCCATGTATGGGAACCCATGAGCCATGTATGGGTACCCATAAGCCATGTATGGGTACCCATGAGCCATGTATGGCACCCATGAGCCATGTATGGGTACCCATGAGCCATCAATGGGTACCCATGAGCCATGTATGGTACCCATGAGCCATAAATGGGTACCCACGAACCATGTATGGTACCCATGAACCATGTATGGTACCCATGAGCCATGTATGGTACCCATGAGCCATGTATGGTACCCATGAGCCATGTATGGGTACGCATGAGCCATGTATGGGTACCCATGAGCCATGTATGAGTACCCATGAGCCATGTATGGCTACACATGAGCCATGTATGGTACCCATGAGCCATGTATGGGTACCCATGAGCCATGTATGGGTACTCATGAGCCATGTATGGTACCCATGAGCCATGTATGGAGACCCATGAGCCATGTATGGGTATGCATGAGCCATGTATGGTACCCATGAGCCATAAATGGGTACCCATGAGCCATGTATGGTACCCATGAGCCATGTAGGGTACCCATGGGCCATAAATGGGTACCCATGAGCCATGTATGGTACCCATGAGCCATGTATGGTACCCATGAGCCATGTTTGGGTACCCATGAGCTATGTATGGGTACCCATGATCCATGTATGGTACCCATGAGCCATGTATGGTACCCATGAGCCATGTATGGGTACCCATGAGCCATGTATGGGTACCCATGAGCCATGTATGGGTACCCATGAGCCATGTATGGGTACGCATGAGCCATATATGGGTACGCATGAGCCATGTATGGGTACCCATGAGCCATGTATGGGTACTCATGAGCCATGTATGGGTACCGATGAGCCATGTATGGGTACCCATGAGTCATGTATGGGTACCCATGATCCATGTATGGTACCCATGAGCCATGTATGGGTACCCATGAGCCATGTATGGTACCCATGAGTCATGTATGGGTACCCATGAGCCATGTATGGGTACCCATGAGCCATGTATGGGTACCCATGAGCCATGTATGGGTACCCATGAGCCATGAATGGGTACCCATGAGCCATGTATGGGTACCCATGAGCCATGTATGGTACCCATGAGCCATGTATGGGTACCCATGTTCCATGTATGGTACCCATGAGCCATGTATGGGTACCCATGAGCCATGTATGGGTACCCATGAGCCATAAATGGGAACCCATGAGCCATGTATGGTACCCATGAGCCATAAATGGGTACCCAGGAGCCATGTATGGTACCCATAAGCCACGTATAGTACCCATGAGCCATGTATGGGTACCCATGAGCCATGTATGGGTACCCATGATCCATGTATGGTACCCATAAGCCATATATGGGTACCCATGAGCCATGTATGGTACCCATGAGCCATGTATGGGTACGCATGAGCCATGTACGGGTACCCATGAGCCATGTATGAGTACCCATGAGCCATGTATGGCTACACATGAGCCATGTATTGTACCCATGAGCCATGTATGGGTACCCATGAGCCATGTATGGGTACTCATGAGCCATGTATGGTACCCATGAGCCATGTATGGAGACCCATGAGCCATGTAAGGGTACGCATGAGCCATGTATGGTACCCATGAGCCATAAATGGGTACCCATGAGCCATGTATGGTACCCATGAGCCATGTAGGGTACCCATGGGCCATAAATGGGTACCCATGAGCCATGTATGGTACCCATGAGCCATGTATGGGTACCCATGAGCCATGTATGGGTACCCATGTGCCATGTATGGGTACCCATGAGCCATGTATGGTACCCATGAGCCATGTATGGGTACCCATGAGCCATGTATGGGTACCCATGAGCCATGTATGGGTACCCATGAGCCATGTATGGGTACCCATGAGCCATGTATGGGTACCCATGTGCCATGTATGGGTACTCATGAGCCATGTATGGGTACCCATGGGCCATGTATGGGTACCCATGTGCCATGTATGGGTACCGATGAGCCATGTATGGGTACCCATGTGCCATGTATGGGTACCCATGTGCCATGTGTGGGTACCCATGTGCCATGTATGGGTACCCATGTGCCATGTATGGGTACCCATGTGCCATGTATGGGTACCCATGTGCCATGTATGGGTACCTATGTGCCATGTATGGGTACCCATGTGCCATGTATGGGTACCCATGAGCCATGTATGGGTACCCATGTGTCATGTATGGGTACCCATGAGCCATGTATGGGTTCCCATGAGCCATGTATGGGTACCCATGAGCCATGTATGGGTACCCATGTGCCATGTATTGGTACCCATGAGCCATGTATGGGTACCCATGGGCCATGTATGGGTACCCATGTGCCATGTATGGGTACACATGAGCCATGTATGGGTACCCATGTGCCATGTATGGGTACCCATGTGCCATGTATGGGTACCCATGTGCCATGTATGGGTACCCATGAGCCATGTATGGGTACCCATGTGCCATATATGGGTACCCATGTGCCATGTATGGGTACCCATGTGCCATGTATGGTTACCCATGAGCCATGTATGGGTACCCATGTACCATGTATGGGTACCCATGAGCCATGTATGGGTACCCATGGGCCATAAATGGGTACGCATGGGCCATGTATGGTACCCATGAGCCATAAATGGGTACCCATGAGCCATGTATGGTACCCACGAGCCATGTAGGGTACCCATGGGCCATAAATGGGTACCCATGAGCCATGTATGGGTACCCATGAGCCATGTATGGGTACCCATGAGCCATGTATGGGTACCCATGTGCCATGTATGGGTACCCATGAGCCATGTATGGTACCCATGAGCCATGTATGGATACCCATGAGCCATGTATGGGTACCCATGAGCCATGTATGGGTACCCATTAGCCATGTATGGTACCCATGAGCCATGTATGGGTACCCATGAGCCATGTATGGTACCCATGAGCCATGTATGGGTACCCATGAGCCATGTATGGGAACCTGTGAGCCATGTATGGGTACCCATGAGCCATGTATGGGTACCCATGAGCCATGTATGGTACCCATGAGCCATGTATGGGTACCCATGAGCCATGTATGGTACCCATGAGCCATGTATGGTACCCATGAGCCATGTATGGTACCCATGAGCCATGTATGTGTACCCATGGGCCATAAATGGGTACGCATGGGCCATGTATGGTACCCATGAGCCATAAATGGGTACCCATGAGCCATGTATGGTACCCACGAGCCATGTAGGGTACCCATGGGCCATAAATGGGTACCCATGAGCCATGTATGGGTACCCATGAGCCATGTATGGGTACCCATGAGCCATGTATGGGTACCCATGTGCCATGTATGGGTACCCATGAGCCATGTATGGTACCCATGAGCCATGTATGGATACCCATGAGCCATGTATGGGTACCCATGAGCCATGGTATGGGTACCCATGAGCCATGTATGGTACCCATGAGCCATGTATGGTATCCATGAGCCATGTATGGTACCCATGAGCCATGTATGGGTACCCATGAGCCATGTATGGGTACCCATGAGCCATGTATCGTACCCATGAGCCATGTATGGGTACCCATGAGCCATGTATGGGTACCCATGAGCCATGTATGGTACCCATGAGCCATGTATGGGTACCCATAAGCATGTATGGGTACCCATGAGCCATGTATGGGTACCCATGAGCCATGTATGGGTACCCATGAGCCATATATGGGTACCCACATGTATGGGTACCCATGAGCCATGTATGGTACCCATGAGCCATGTATGGGTACCCATGAGACATGTATGGGTACCCATGAGCCATGTATGGTACCCATGAGCCATGTATGGGTACCCATGAGCCATGTATGGGTACCCATGAGCCATGTATGGTTCCCATGAGCCATGTATGGTACCCATGAGCCATGTATGGTACCCATGAGCCATGTATGGGTACCCATGAGCCATGTATGGGTACCCATGAGCCATGTATGGGTACCCATGAGCCATGTATGGTACCCATGAGCCATGTATGGTACCCATGAGCCATGTATGGTACCCATGAGCCATGTATGGGTACCCATGAGCCATGTATGGGTACCCATGAGCCATGTATGGGTACCCATGAGCCATGTATGGTACCCATGAGCCATGTATGGTACCCATGAGCCATGTATGGTACCCATGAGCCATGTTTGGGTACCCATGATCCATGTATGGGTACCCATGAGCCATATATGGGTACCCACATGTATGGGTGCCCATGAGCCATGTATGGTACCCATGAGCCATGTATGGGTACCCATGAGCCATATATGGGTACCCATAAGCCATGTATGGTACCCATGAGCCATGTATGGGTACCCATGAGCCATGTATGGGTACCCATGTGCCATGTATGGGTACTCATGAGCCATGTATGGGTACCCATGGGCCATGTATGGGTACCCATGTGCCATGTATGGGTACCCATGTGCCATGTATGGGTACCCATGAGCCATGTATGGGTACCCATGTGTCATGTATGGGTACCCATGAGCCATGTATGGGTTCCCATGAGCCATGTATGGGTACCCATGAGCCATGTATGGGTACCCATGTGCCATGTATGGGTACCTATGTGCCATGTATGGGTACCCATGTGCCATGTA
Organism: Closterium sp. Naga37s-1; assembly: GCA_947471745.1. Lineage (NCBI taxonomy): Eukaryota > Viridiplantae > Streptophyta > Zygnematophyceae > Desmidiales > Closteriaceae > Closterium > Closterium sp. Naga37s-1. The sequence continues at coordinate 367,332 of CANJKZ010000107.1, forward strand.
TAGGTACCCATGAGCCATGTATGGGTACCCATGTGTCATGTATGGGTACCCATGAGCCATGTATGGGTTCCCATGAGCCATGTATGGGTACCCATGAGCCATGTATGGGTACCCATGTGCCATGTATTGGTACCCATGAGCCATGTATGGGTACCCATGGGCCATGTATGGGTACCCATGTGCCATGTATGGGTACACATGAGCCATGTATGGGTACCCATATGCCATGTATGGGTACCCATGTGCCATGTATGGGTACCCATGTGCCATGTATGGGTACCCATGTGCCATGTATGGGTACCCATGAGCCATGTATGGGTACCCATGTGCCATATATGGGTACCCATGTGCCATGTATGGGTACCCATGTGCCATGTATGGTTACCCATGAGCCATGTATGGGTACCCATGTACCATGTATGGGTACCCATGAGCCATGTATGGGTACCCATGGGCCATAAATGGGTACGCATGGGCCATGTATGGTACCCATGAGCCATAAATGGGTACCCATGAGCCATGTATGGTACCCACGAGCCATGTAGGGTACCCATGGGCCATAAATGGGTACCCATGAGCCATGTATGGGTACCCATGAGCCATGTATGGGTACCCATGAGCCATGTATGGGTACCCATGTGCCATGTATGGGTACCCATGAGCCATGTATGGTACCCATGAGCCATGTATGGATACCCATGAGCCATGTATGGGTACCCATGAGCCATGTATGGGTACCCATGAGCCATGTATGGTACCCATGAGCCATGTATGGGTACCCATGAGCCATGTATGGTACCCATGAGCCATGTATGGGTACCCATGAGCCATGTATGGGAACCTGTGAGCCATGTATGGGTACCCATGAGCCATGTATGGGTACCCATGAGCCATGTATGGTACCCATGAGCCATGTATGGGTACCCATGAGCCATATATGGGTACCCATGAGCCATGTATGGTACCCATGAGCCATGTATGGGTACCCATGAGCCATGTATGGTACCCATGAGCCATGTATGGTACCCATGAGCCATGTATGGTACCCATGAGCCATGTATGGGTACCCATGGGCCATAAATGGGTACGCATGGGCCATGTATGGTACCCATGAGCCATAAATGGGTACCCATGAGCCATGTATGGTACCCACGAGCCATGTAGGGTAAACATGGGCCATAAATGGGTACCCATGAGCCATGTATGGGTACCCATGAGCCATGTATGGGTACCCATGAGCCATGTATGGGTACCCATGTGCCATGTATGGGTACCCATGAGCCATGTATGGTACCCATGAGCCATGTATGGATACCCATGAGCCATGTATGGGTACCCATGAGCCATGTATGGGTACCCATGAGCCATGTATGGTACCCATGAGCCATGTATGGTATCCATGAGCCATGTATGGTACCCATGAGCCATGTATGGGTACCCATGAGCCATGTATGGGTACCCATGAGCCATGTATCGTACCCATGAGCCATGTATGGGAACCCATAAGCCATGTATGGGTACCCATGAGCCATGTATGGTACCCATGAGCCATGTATGGGTACCCATAAGCATGTATGGGTACCCATGAGCCATGTATGGGTACCCATGAGCCATGTATGGGTACCCATGAGCCATATATGGGTACCCACATGTATGGGTACCCATGAGCCATGTATGGTACCCATGAGCCATGTATGGGTACCCATGAGACATGTATGGGTACCCATGAGCCATGTATGGTACCCATGAGCCATGTATGGGTACCCATGAGCCATGTATGGGTACCCATGAGCCATGTATGGTACCCATGAGCCATGTATGGTACCCATGAGCCATGTATGGTACCCATGAGCCATGTATGGGTACCCATGAGCCATGTATGGGTACCCATGAGCCATGTATGGGTACCCATGAGCCATGTATGGTACCCATGAGCCATGTATGGTACCCATGAGCCATGTATGGTACCCATGAGCCATGTATGGGTACCCATGAGCCATGTATGGGTACCCATGAGCCATGTATGGGTACCCATGAGCCATGTATGGTACCCATGAGCCATGTATGGTACCCATGAGCCATGTATGGTACCCATGAGCCATGTATGGGTACCCATGATCCATGTATGGGTACCCATGAGCCATATATGGGTACCCACATGTATGGGTGCCCATGAGCCATGTATGGTACCCATGAGCCATGTATGGGTACCCATGAGCCATATATGGGTACCCATGAGCCATGTTAGGTACCCATGAGCCATGTATGGGTACCCATGAGCCATGTATGGGTACCCATGAGCCATGTATGGTACCCATGAGCCATGTATGGTACCCATGAGCCATGTATGGTACCCATGAGCCATGTATGGTACCCATGAGCCATGTATGGGTACGCATGAACCATGTATGGGTACCCATGAGCCATGTATGAGTACCCATGAGCCATGTATGGCTACACATGAGTTATGTATGGTACCCATGAGCCATGTATGGGTACCCATGAGCCATGTATGGGTACTCATGAGCCATGTATGGTACCCATGAGCCATGTATGGAGACCCATGAGCCATGTATGGGTACGCATGAGCCATGTATGGTACCCATGAGCCATAAATGGGTACCCATGAGCCATGTATGGTACCCATGAGCCATGTAGGGTACCCATGGGCCATAAATGGGTACCCATGAGCTATGTATGGTACCCATGAGCCATGTATGGGTACCCATGAGCCATGTATGGGTACCCATGTGCCATGTATGGGTACCCATGAGCCATGTATGGTACCCATGAGCCATGTATGGGTACCCATGAGCCATGTATGGGTACCCATGAGCCATGTATGGGTACCCATGAGCCATGTATGGGTACCCATGAGCCATGTATGGGTACCCATGTGCCATGTATGGGTACTCATGAGCCATGTATGGGTACCCATGGGCCATGTATGGGTACCCATGTGCCATGTATGGGTACCGATGAGCCATGTATGGGTACCCATGTGCCATGTATGGGTACCCATGTGCCATGAATGGGTACCCATGTGCCATGTATGGGTACCCATGTGCCATGTATGGGTACCCATGTGCCATGTATGGGTACCCATGTGCCATGTATGGGTACCTATGTGCCATGTATGGGTACCCATGTGCCATGTATGGGTACCCATGAGCCATGTATGGGTACCCATGTGTCATGTATGGGTACCCATGAGCCATGTATGGGTTCCCATGAGCCATGTATGGGTACCCATGAGCCATGTATGGGTACCCATGTGCCATGTATGGGTACCTATGTGCCATGTATGGGTACCCATGTGCCATGTATAGGTACCCATGAGCCATGTATGGGTACCCATGTGTCATGTATGGGTACCCATGTGCCATGTATTGGTACCCATGAGCCATGTATGGGTACCCATGGGCCATGTATGGGTACCCATGTGCCATGTATGGGTACACATGAGCCATGTATGGGTACCCATGTGCCATGTATGGGTACCCATGTGCCATGTATGGGTACCCATGTGCCATGTATGGGTACCCATGTGCCATGTATGGGTACCCATGAGCCATGTATGGGTACCCATGTGCCATATATGGGTACCCATGTGCCATGTATGGGTACCCATGTGCCATGTATGGGTACCCATGAGCCATGTATGGGTACCCATGTGCCATGTATGGGTACCCATGAGCCATGTATGGGTACCCATGGGCCATAAATGGGTACGCATGGGCCATGTATGGTACCCATGAGCCATAAATGGGTACCCATGAACCATGTATGGTACCCATGAGCCATGTAGGGTACCCATGGGCCATAAATGGGTACCCATGAGCCATGTATGGGTACCCATGAGCCATGTATGGGTACCCATGAGCCATGTATGGGTACCCATGTGCCATTTATGGGTACCCATGAGCCATGTATGGTACCCATGAGCCATGTATGGATACCCATGAGCCATGTATGGGTACCCATGAGCCATGTATGGGTACCCAGGAGCCATGTATGGTACCCATGAGCCATGTATGGGTACCCATGAGCCATGTATGGTACCCATGAGCCATGTATGGGTACCCATGAGCCATGTATGGGAATCCGTGAGCCATGTATGGGTACCCATGAGCCATGTATGGGTACCCATGAGCCATGTATGGTACCCATGAGCCATGTATGGGTACCCATGAGCATGTATGTGTACCCATGAGCCATATATGGTACCCATGAGCCATGTATGGTACCCATGAGCCATGTATGGTACCCATGAGCCATGTATGGTACCCATGAGCCATGTATGGTACCCATGAGCCATGTATGGGTACCCATGAGCCATGTATGGGTACCCATGAGCCATGTATGGGTACCCATGAGCCATGTATGGGTACCCATGAGCCATGTATGGGTACCCATCTGCCATGTATGGGTACCCATGAGCCATGTATGGGTACCCATGGGCCATGTATGGGTACCCATGTGCCATGTATGGGTACCCATGAGCCATGTATGGGTACCCATGTGCCATGTATGGGTACCCATGTGCCATGTATGGGTACCCATGTGCCATGTATGGGTACCCATGTGCCATGTATGGGTACCCATGTGCCATGTATGGGTACCCATGTGCCATGTATGGGTAACCATGTGCCATGTATGGGTACCCATGTGCCATGTATGGGTACCCATGAGCCATGTATGGGTACCCATGTGCCATGTATGGGTACCCATGAGCCATGTATGGGTACCCATGAGCCATGTATGGTACCCGTGAGGCATGTATGGGTACCCATGAGCCATGTATGGGTACCCATGAGCCATGTATGGGTACCCATGAGCCATATATGGGTACCCACATGTATGGGTACCCATGAGCCACGTATGGTACCCATGAGCCATGTATGGGTACCCATGAGCCATATATCGGTACACATGAGCCATGTATGGTACCCATGAGCCATGTATGGGTACCCATGAGCTATGTATGGGTACCCATGAGCCATGTATGGTACCCATGAGCCATGTATGGTACCCATGAGCCATGTATGGTACCCATGAGCCATGTATGGGTACCCATGAGCCATGTATGGGTACCCATGAGCCATGTATCGTACCCATGAGCCATGTATGGGTACCCATGAGCCATGTATGGGTACCCATGAGCCATGTATGGTACCCATGAGCCATGTATGGGTACCCATAAGCATGTATGGGTACCCATGAGCCATGTATGGTTACCCATGAGCCATGTATGGGTACCCATGAGCCATATATGGGTACCCACATGTATGGGTACCCATGAGCCATGTATGGTACCCATGAGCTATGTATGGGTACCCATGAGACATGTATGGGTACCCATGAGCCATGTATGGTACCCATGAGCCATGTATGGGTACCCATGAGCCATGTATGGGTACCCATGAGCCATGTATGGTACCCATGAGCCATGTATGGTACCCATGAGCCATGTATGGTACCCATGAGCCATGTATGGGTACCCATGAGCCATGTATGGGTACCCATGAGCCATGTATGGGTACCCATGAGCCATGTATGGTACCCATGAGCCATGTATGGTACCCATGAGCCATGTATGGTACCCATGAGCCATGTAGGGGTACCCATGAGCCATGTATGGGTACCCATGAGCCATTTATGGGTACCCATGAGCCATGTATGGTACCCATGAGCCATGTATGGTACCCATGAGCCATGTATGGTACCCATGAGCCATGTATGGGTACCCATGATCCATGTATGGGTACCCATGAGTCATATATGGGTACCCACATGTATGGGTACCCATGAGCCATGTATGGTACCCATGAGCCATGTATGGGTACCCATGAGCCATATATGGGTACCCATGAGCCATGTATGGTACCCATGAGCCATGTATGGGTACCCATGAGCCATGTATGGGTACCCATGAGCCATGTATGGTACCCATGAGCCATGTATGGTACCCATGAGCCATGTATGGGTACCCATGAACCATGTATGGGTACCCATGAGCCATGTATGGTACCCATGAGCCATGTATGGTACCCATGAGCCATGTATGGTACCCATGAGCCATGTATGGGTACCCATGATCCATGTATGGGTACCCATGAGCCATAAATGGGTACCCATGAGCCATGTATGGGTACCCATGAGCCATGTATGGTACCCATGAGCCATGTATGGGTACCCATGAGCCATGTATATTACCCATGAGCCATGTATGGGTACCCATGAGCCATGTATGGTACCCATGAGCCATAAATGGGTACCCACGAGCCATGTATTGGTACCCATGAACCATGTATGGTACCCATGAGCCATGTATGGGTACCCATGAGCCATGTATGGGTACCCATGATCCATGTATGGTACCCATGTGCCATGTATGGGTACCCATGAGCCATGTATGGGTACTCATGAGCCATGTATGGTACCCATGAGCCATGTATGGAGACCCATGAGCCATGTATGGGTACGCATGAGCCATGTATGGTACCCATGAGCCATAAATGGGTACCCATGAGCCATGTATGGTACCCATGAGCCATGTAGGGTACCCATGGGCCATAAATGGGTACCCATGAGCCATGTATGGTACCCATGAGCCATGTATGGGTACCCATGAGCCATGTATGGTACCCATGAGCCATGTATGGGTACCCACGAGCCATGGGTACCCATGAGCCATGTATGGGTACCCATGAGCCATGTATGGGTACCCATGAGCCATGTATGGGTACCCATGAGCCATGTATGGGTACCCATGAGCCATGTATGGGTACCCATGAGCCATGTATGGGTACCCATGAGCCATGTATGGGTACCCATGAGCCATGTATGGTATCCATGAGCCATGTATGGGTACCCATGAGCATGTATGGGTACCCATGAGCCATGTATGGTACCCTTGAGCCATGTCTGGTAACCATGAGCCATGTATGGTACTCATGAGCCATCTATGGTATCCATGAGCCATCTATGAGTACATATGAGCCATGTATGGGTACCCATGAGCCATGTATGGGTACCCATGAGCCATGTATGGTATCCATGAGCCATGTATGGGTACCCATGAGCATGTATGGGTACCCATGAGCCATGTATGGTACCCATGAGCCATGTCTGGTAACCATAAGCCATGTATGGCACCCATGAGCCATGTATGGTATCCATGAGCCATCTATGAGTACCCATGAGCCATGTATGGGTACCCATGAGCCGTGTATGGGTACCCATGAGCCTTGTATGGGTACCCATGAGCATGTATGGGTACCCATGAGCCATGTATGGTACCCATGAGCCATGTATGGTTACCCATGAGCCATGTATGGGTACCCATGAGCCATGTATGGGTACCCATGAGCCATGTATGGGTACCCATGAGCCATGTATGGGTACCCATGAGCCATGTATGGTACCCATGAGCCATGTATGGGTACCCATGAGCCATGTATGGGTATCCTTGAGCCATGTATGGGTACCCATGAGCCATGTATGGGTACCCATGAGCCATGTATGGGTATCCATGAGCCATGTATGGGTACCCATGGGCCATGTATGGGTACCCATGAGCCATGTATGGTACCCATGAGCCATGTATGGGTACCCATGAGCCATGTATGGGTACCCATGAGCCATGTATGGTATAATATAAAGGGGAAGGGAAAGATATGTGGTACTCCCTGTATTTCTACAGAGAAAATAATGCGTTGGTCGGTTCGGTTAGTATGCACACTTGTGTGCAGGTACAAGGCGTAGCTGGAACTCTGAAATCTTCCAAATTATGTGGATCGAAAAGGTTTGAACCTAGTGTTATTAAAGTACAAGGCCTAATCTAGTAGACTGACAAGAAAATGGTACTAACTGTCTCTACAAACGTAAGTAATGCGCTGGTCAGATTGGTCGGCATGCGCACATGTAGTGCGGGCACCATGCACGTCTGGAATGTCTATATCTGTCGAATAATGTATATCCAAAAGGTTAGAACGTGGTAGGGGGGTGGGAAATGGTATACTATAACAGAAAAGGGAAACATATGTGGTACTCACTATATTTCTACAGAGAACATAATGCGTTGGTCAGTTCAGTCAGTATGCACGCTTGTGTGCAGGTACAAGGCGTAGCTGAAACTCTGAAATCTCCCAAAAATTGTGGATTGGAAAGGTTAGAACCTAGTGTTATTAAATTACAAGGCCTAATCTAGTAGACTGACAAGAAAATGATACTAACTGTCTCTACAAACATAAGTAATGCGCTGGTCAGTTTGGTCGGTATGCGCGCATTTGATACAGATATCATGCACGTTTGGAATGTCTATATATGTCGAACTATGTAGATCTAAAAGGTTAAAACCTGGTAGGGGGGTAAGGAATGGTATACTATAGAGGAAAAAAGGGAAACATATATGGTACTCATTGTATTTCTACGGAGAAATTAATGCGTTGGTCGGTTCAGTCAGTATGCACGCTTGTGTGCAGGTACAAGGCGTAGCTGAAACTCTAAAATCTCCCAAATTATGTGGATCGAAAAGGTTAGACCCTAGTTTTATAAAAGTACAAGGCCTATTCTAGTAGAGAGGCAACAGTACGGTACTAACTGTCTCTACAAACATAAGTTATGCGCTGGTCAGTTTGGTCGGTATGCGCGTATGTAGTGCACGTACCATGCACGTTTGGAATGTCTATATCTGTGAAATTATGTAGATCCAAAAGGTTAAAACCTGGTAGGGGGGTGGGGAATGGTCTACTATAAAGGAAAAGAGAAACATGTGTGGTACTCACTGTATTTCTACAAAGAAAATAATGTGTTGGCCAGTTCAGTTAGTATGCACGCTAGTGTGCAGGTACAAGGCGTAGCTGGAACTCTGAAATCTCCCAAACTATGTGGATCAAAAAAGTTAGAACCTAGTGTTATTAAAGTACAAGGCCTAATCTAGTAGACTGGCAAGAATATGGTACTAACTGTCTCTACAAACATAAGTAATTCGCTGGTCAGTTTGGTTGGCATGCGCGCATGTAGTGCGGGTACGATGCACGTTTGGAATGTCTATATCTGTTGTATTATGTAGATCCAAAAGGTTGGAATGTGGTAGGGTGGTGGGGAATGTTATACTATAAAAGAAAAGGGTAACATATGTGGTCCTCACTGTATTTCTACAGAGAAAATAATGCGTTGGTCGGTTGGATCAGTATGCACGCTTGTGGGCAGGTACAAGGGGTAGCTGGAACTCTGAAATCTCCCAGATTATGTGGATCGAAAAGGGTTAGAACCTAATGTTATTAAAGTACAAGGCTTAACCTAGTAGACTGGCAAGAAAATGGCACTAACTGTCTCTACAAACATAAGTTATGCGCTGGTCAGTTTGGTTGGTATGCGCGCATCTAGAACAGGTACCATGCACGTTTGGAATGTCTATATCTGTCGAATTATGTAGAAGAACCTGGAAGGGGGATGGGGAATGGTATACTATAAAGGAAAAGGGAAACATATATGGTACTCGCTGTATTTTTACAGAGAAAATAATGTGTTGGTCAGGCGTGGGAGGGTTGGTCGCTTGCGAGCATCATCGGTCATTGGCGCTTGCCAATAAAGAGCGCCCGCTGCACTTCCTGCACATGTGCAGATCCTTCCGTGTTTTGGGCTGAAAGCGCTCGTTCTGAGTGTTTTTCTTCCGCCTGGTCATGTGGCGGCGCTTGTCTGTGCCTATTGCCAAGCCAGCAAAGGCGTGGGAGGGTTGCAAGCATCATCGGTCATCGGCGCTCGCGAATGAAAAGCGCCCGCTGCACTTCCTGCACATGTGCGGATCCTTCCGCGTTTTGGAGCTGGAAGCGCTCGTTTCGAGCGTTTTTCTTCCGCCGGGTCACGTGGCTGCGCTTGTCTGGGCCTATTGCCAAGCCAGCAAGGGCGTGGGAGGGTTGCGAGCATCATCGGTCATCGGCGCTCGCGAATGAAGAGCGCCCGATGCACTTCCTGCACATGTGCGGATCCTTCTGCGTTTTGGGGGCCGGAAGTGCTCGTTCCGAGCTTTTTTCTTCCGCTGGGTCACGTGGCTGCGCTTGTCTAGGCCTATTGTCAATCCAACAAGGGCGTGGGAGGGTTGCGAGCATCATCAGTCATCAGCCCTCGCGAATGAAGAGTGCCTGCTGCACTTCCAGCACATGTGCAAGATCCTTCCGCGTTTTGGAGCTAGAAGCACTCGTTCCGAGCGTTTTTCTTCTGCCGTGTCACGTCGCTGCGCTTGTTTGTGTCTATTACCAAGCCAGCGAGGGCATGGGAGGGTTGCGAGCATCATCGGTCATCGGCGCTTGCGAATGAAGAGCGTCCGCTGCACTTCCTGCACATGTGTGGATCCTTCCGCATTTTGGGGCTGGAAGCGCTCGTTCTGAGCATTTTTCTTAAGCCGGGTCGCGTGGCTGCGCTTGTCAGAGCCTATTGCCAAGCCAGAAAGTGCGTGGGAGGGTTGGGAGCATCATCGGTCATTGGCGCTCGTGAATGAAGAGCGCCCGCTGCACTTCATGCACGTGCGCGGATCCTTCCGCGTTTTGGGGCTGGAAGCGCTCGTTCCGAGCGTTTTTCTTCCGCCGGGTCACGAGGCTGCGCATGTCTTGGCCTATTTCCAAGCCATCAAGGGGGTGGGAGGGTTGCGAGCATCATCGGTCATCGGCGCTCGCGAATGAAGAGCGCCCGCTGCACCTCGTGCACGTGTGCAGATCCTTCCGCGTTTTTGGGCTGGAAGCGCTCGTTCCAAGCGATCTTCTTCTGCCGGGTCATGTGGCTGCGCTTGTCTAGGCCTAATGCCAAGCCTAAAAGTGCGTGGGAGGGGCGCGAGCATCATCGGTCATCGGTGCTCGCGAATGAAGAGCGCCCGCTGCACTTCCTGAACATGCGCGGATCCTTCCGCGTTTTGGGGCTGGAAGCGCTCGTTCCGAGCGTTTTTCTTCCGTCGGGTCAGGTGGCTGCGCTTGCCTGGGCCTATTGCCAAGCCACCAAGGGCGTGGGAGGGTTGCGAGCATCATCGGTCATCGGCCCTCGCGAATAAAGAGCGCTCGCTGCACTTCCTGCACATGTGCAGATCCTTCCGCGTTTTGGGGCTAGAAGCGCTCGTTCCGAGCGTTTTTCTTCTGCCGGCGGCACGTAGCTAAACTTGTCTAGGCCTATTGCCAAGCCCGCAACGGTGTGGGAGGGTTGTGAGCATCATCAGTCATCGGCGCTCGCGAATGAAGAGCGCCCGCTCCACTTCCTGCACATGTGCGGATCCTTCCGCGTTTTGGGGTTAGAAGCGCTCGTCCCGAGCGTTTTTCTTCCGCCGGGTCATGTGGCTGCGATTTTGTGGGCCTATTGCCAAGCCAGCAAGGGCGTGGGAGGGTTGCGAGCATCATCAATTATCGGCGCTCACAAATGAAAAGCGCCCGCTGCACTTCCGATACATGTGCGGATCCTTCCGCGTTTTGGGGGAGGAAGCGCTCGTTCTGAGCGTTTTTCTTCCGCCGGGTCACGTGGCTGCGCTTCTCTGGGCCTATTGCCAAGCCAGCAAGGGCGTGGGAGGGTAGCAAGCATCATCGGTCATCGGCGCTCGTGAATGAAGAGCGCCCGCTGCACATCCTGCACATGTGCGGATCCTTCCGCGTTTTGGGGCTGGGACCTCTCGTTCCGAGCGTTTTTCTTCCGCCGGGTCACGTGGCTGCGCATTTCTGGGCCTATTTCCAAGCCATCAAGGGCGTGGGAGGGTTGAGAGCATCATTGATCATCGGCGCTTGCGAATGAAGAGCGCCCGCTTCACTTCTTGTATATGTGCGGATCCTTCCGCGTTTTGGGGCTGGAAGCACTTGTTTCGAGCGTTTTTCTTCTGCCGGGTCACGTGGCTGCACTTGTCTGGGCATATTGCCATACCAGCAAGGGTGTGGGAGGGTTGCGAGCATCATCGGTCATCGGCGCTCAGGAATGAAGAGCGCCCACTGCAATTACTGCACATGTGCGGATCCTTCCGCGTTTTGGGGCTGGAAGCGCTCGTTCCGAGCGTTTTTTCCGCCGGCGGCACGTGGCTGAGCCATGTATGGTACTCATGAGCCATGTATGGGTACCCATGAGCATTTATGGGTACCCATGAGCCATATATGGTACCCATGAGCCATGTATGGTACCCATGAGCCATGTATGGGTACCCATGAGCCATGTATGGGTACCCATGAGCCATGAATGGGTACCCATGAGCCATGTATGGGTACCCATGAGCCATGTATGGTACCCACGAGCCATGTATGGGTACCCATGAGCCATGTATGGTACCCATGAGCCATGTATGGGTACCCATGAGCCATGTATGGTACCCATGAGCCATAAATGGGTACCCACGAGCCATGTATGGCACCCATGAACCATGTATGGTACCCATGAGCCATGTATGGGTACCCATGAGCCATATATGGGTACCCATGATCCATGTATGGTACCCATGAGCCATGTATGGGTACCCATGAGCCATGTATGGGTACCCATGAGCCATGTATGGGTACCCATGAGCCATGTATGGTACCCATGAGCCATAAATGGGTACCCATGAGCCATGTATGGGTACCCATGAGCCATGTATGGATACCCATGAGCCATGCATGGGTACCCATGAGCCATGTATGGTACCCATGAGCCATGTATGGGTACCCATGAGCCATGTATGGTACCCATGAGCCATGTATGGGTACCCATGAGCCATGTATGGGTACCCATGAGCCATGTATGGGTACCCATGAGCCATGTATGGGTACCCATGAGCATGTATGGGTACCCATGAGCCATATATGGTACCCATGAGCCATGTATGGTACCCATGAGCCATGTATGGTACCCATGAGCCATGTATGGTACCCATGAGCCATGGATGAGTACATATGAGCCATGTATGGGTACCCATGAGCCATGTATGGTACCCATGAGCCATGTATGGGTACCCATGAGCCATGTATGGGTACCCATGAGCCATGTATGGGTACCCATGAGCCATGTATGGGTACCCATGAGCCATGTATGGGTACCCATGAGCCATGTATGGGTACCCATGAGCCATGTATGGTACCCATGAGCCATGTATGGGTACCCATGAGCCATGCATGGGTACCCATGAGCCATGTATGTACCCATGAGCCATGTCTGGGTACCCATGGGCCATGTATGGGTACCCATGAGCCATGTATGGTACCCATGAGCCATGTATGGGTACCCATGAGCCATGTATGGGTACCCATGAGCCATGTATGGTACCCATGAGCCATGTATGGGTACCCATGAGCCATGTATGGGTACCCATGAGCCTTGTATGGTACCCATGAGCCATGAATGGGTACCCATAAGCCATGTATGGGTACCCATGAGCCATGTATGGTACCCATGAGCCATGTATGGGTACCCAGGAGCATGTATGGGTACCCATGAGCCATGTATGGTACCCATGAGCCATGTATGGGTACCCATGAGCCATGTATGGGTACCCATGAGCCATGTATGGGTACCCATGAGCAATGTATGGGTACCCATGAGCCATGTATGGGTACCCATGAGCCATGTATGGGTACCCATGTGCCATGTATGGGTACCCATGAGCCATGTATGGTACCCATGAGCCATGTATGGGTACCCATGAGCCATGTATGGTACCCATGAGCCATGTATGGGTACCCATGAGCCATGTATGGTACCCATGAGCCATAAATGGGTACCCACGAGCCATGTATGGCACCCATGAACCATGTATGGTACCCATGAGCCATGTATGGGTACCCATGAGCCATATATGGGTACCCATGATCCATGTATGGTACCCATGAGCCATGTATGGGTACCCATGAGCCATGTATGGGTACCCATGAGCCATGTATGGGTACCCATGAGCCATGTATGGTACCCATGAGCCATAAATGGGTACCCATGAGCCATGTATGGGTACCCATGAGCCATGTATGGATACCCATGAGCCATGCATGGGTACCCATGAGCCATGTATGGTACCCATGAGCCATGTATGGGTACCCATGAGCCATGTATGGTACCCATGAGCCATGTATGGGTACCCATGAGCCATGTATGGGTACCCATGAGCCATGTATGGGTACCCATGAGCCATGTATGGGTACCCATGAGCCATGTATGGTACCCATGAGCCATGTATGGGTACCCATGAGCATGTATGGGTACCCATGAGCCATATATGGTACCCATGAGCCATGTATGGTACCCATGAGCCATGTATGGTACCCATGAGCCATGTATGGTACCCATGAGCCATGGATGAGTACATATGAGCCATGTATGGGTACCCATGAGCCATGTATGGTACCCATGAGCCATGTATGGGTACCCATGAGCCATGTATGGGTACCCATGAGCCATGTATGGGTACCCATGAGCCATGTATGGGTACCCATGAGCCATGTATGGGTACCCATGAGCCATGTATGGGTACCCATGAGCCATGTATGGTACCCATGAGCCATGTATGGGTACCCATGAGCCATGCATGGGTACCCATGAGCCTGTATGTATCCATGAGCCATGTCTGGGTACCCATGGGCCATGTATGGGTACCCATGAGCCATGTATGGTACCCATGAGCCATGTATGGGTACCCATGAGCCATGTATGGGTACCCATGAGCCATGTATGGTACCCATGAGCCATGTATGGGTACCCATGAGCCATGTATGGGTACCCATGAGCCTTGTATGGTACCCATGAGCCATGAATGGGTACCCATAAGCCATGTATGGGTACCCATGAGCCATGTATGGTACCCATGAGCCATGTATGGGTACCCAGGAGCATGTATGGGTACCCATGAGCCATGTATGGTACCCATGAGCCATGTATGGGTACCCATGAGCCATGTATGGGTACCCATGAGCCATGTATGGGTACCCATGAGCAATGTATGGGTACCCATGAGCCATGTATGGGTACCCATGAGCCATGTATGGGTACCCATGTGCCATGTATGGGTACCCATGAGCCATGTATGGTACCCATGAGCCATGTATGGGTACCCATGAGCCATGTATGGGTACCCATGAGCCATGTATGGGTACCCATGAGCCATGTATGGTACCCATGAGCCATGTATGGGTACCCATGAGCCATGTATGGTACCCATGAGCCATGTATGGGTACCCATGAGCCATGTATGGGTACCCGTGAGCCATGTATGGGTACCCATGAGCCATGTATGGGTACCCATGAGCCATGTATGGTACCCATGAGCCATTTATGGGTACCCATGAGCATGTATGGGTACCCATGAGCCATGAATGGGTACCCATAAGCCATGTATGGGTACCCATGAGCCATGTATGGGTACCCATGAGCCATGTATGGTACCCATGAGCCATGTATGGTACCCATGAGCCATGTATGGTACCCATGAGCCATGTATGGGTACCCATGATCCATGTATGGGTACCCATGAGCCATAAATGGGTACCCATGAGCCATGTATGGGTACCCATGAGCCATGTATGGTACCCATGAGCCATGTATTGGTACCCATGAGCCATGTATGGGTACCCATGAGCCATGTATGGTACCCATGAGCCATAAATGGGTACCCACGAGCCATGTTTGGCACCCATGAACCATGTATGGTACCCATGAGCCATGTATGGGTACCCATGAGCCATGTATGGGTACCCATGATCCATGTATGGTACCCATGTGCCATGTATGGGTACCCATGAGCCATGTATGGGTACCCATGAGCCATAAATGGGTACCCATGAGCCATGTATGGTACCCATGAGCCATAAATGGGTACCCATGAGCCATGTATGGTACCCATAAGCCACGTATGGTACCCATGAGCCATGTATGGGTACCCATGAGCCATGTATGGGTACCCATAATCCATGTTTGGTACCCATGAGCCATATATGGGTACCCATGAGCCATGTATGGTACCCATGAGCCATGTATGGGTACGCATGAGCCATGTATGGGTACCCATGAGCCATGTATGAGTACCCTTGAACCATGTATGGGCTACCTATGAGCCATGTATGGTACCCATGAGCCGATGGATTCTGCCGCGATGGTTAGCTCGTTCGCTCTAAGAGGTTTACAAGCAACTCGTTATAATTCTGACATTTTCGGAATCAGCTCAACGCGACGCGCAGATTGGTATAACTATTGTGCCCATCATACGGGCACCATACCATTCTTGTCAACGGAGTGTTCCGCTATCTCTGTCGTGCTTCCCAAGAAGCCTCGAGCTTCACGTTTTTCCGCAAGGCGGTCCGGCTCTTTTCAGATTACTTCTAACGACCACAACGCTACACCCTATCGTGCAGTTTTTATTAAGACTCAGGGAACTGCTACCCTTGGGCTTTCAACCTCGGAAACTCAGCATTTGGAGCTGGAGATCTGGTCTGCCCGCAGCGCACTCCTGCTATTAATACGCACTCTCGTGTTGCCTTTTACATCATTGTTCTCTAAGGCGTCTTCTCCTCAGACTGCGACTTCTTTTCTTCTGTTCGTCACGATGCCGCCTAAAGGCTCCCGCAAGGCTGTGGTGGACCCGCTGGCTGCTGACGCCAACACTCCGACGGATCCTGCATTGTCAACGGCAGAAGGGAAGAAGGAAGTGTTTGAGATCACGGCAGCTCAAGTTGTTGACAACGCTGCTGGCTCATCTGGACTCTCAGTGGAAGAGAAGTCTGACTCTACTGAGCATCTGGTCGATGCTGTTGAAGAGTTGGTGGACGACTACGACGATGAACTGGATGTTGACTTCAAGGCTGATGAGCTTTGCGGGCTGCGTTACATAGCGATTCTGCTCGTCCCTTTCATCCTTCACCAGGAACTTGCCTCGGTTGTTTCTACTGTCCGGCTGCTGATGAGGCGGGTGTGGTCCTCAGTCTTGTCCGCTGATGTCGCTAACACCTCGAAATTTCAGATCCTGCACCCAGCATACGTTGCGAAGACTCGCTACTGCAGGCTCCATATCTCATTCCTGTTGGAGGGGGACGCTCTCAATGTCAGGCAGCAAGATGTGGATTACCAGCGCGTGAACGGCAAGCTGGTCAGGCTGAACTGGCTTCACGCGGACGACCCATCCTTTGTCCGTGAACGCGCCTCCAACCCGCTGGCCACGGAGGTCGTTTTCAGGAATGTCTCGGCTTCTGTCGCTCCTGAAGCGCTACAACGGCTGCTGGCTCACTACAAGCTCAAGATCAGCCAGAAGCCGATCTACAAGGAAGGCCTCTGTTTCCACAGAGTACTTCATCCGATCACAGGTGCTGACACCGACGTCATTAAGGGCCTTGTGGTTCCCCATCCAAACGGCAAGCTGCGCTGGCGTCACGCCATCAACGACCCATCGGACCCGGAGAAGCTGATCCTGATCCATTACCCGTCGCTTTCCTGCAAACTCTGCGGGGGGCAACACGATGACAAGCATCACGACGCATATGTCACTGAGCGGCAACACAACATCGGGAAATGGAACCTGTCTCTGGGTAGAGCGCACAGGATCAATGGTAACTCCTCTGTTCTTTTTGTTTCGCCTCTCCCGTTGCTGGTGCTCACCGCTAACCCGCAAATGTTCCTTTTCAGCTGCCTCCCTGCGGGTGAACCCGCTTACGCTGCCGATCCTGCTAGACCCTGCAGTTGCTCTCATCTCTACTGGCAACCTGCGGGAGGAATGGCTGTGCACTCAGACGGGATGCAGGAAGGCGCACGGAACGTCCCTCATGGATGCTGCCGCTCGCATCAAGCTGGCGAGCCATCTGCAGCATCTCGAGACGCTCGGCACTGCCACCAAGTCCACCCTCGAGAAAGCAAGTCTCGGCGCGATCAGGAAGGACTACGGGATTTAGCTCACACGCTCGGAGTGGTCTCAGCAGCAGTCGCAGTAGTCTTCACGGTAGTCAGTGTAGTGGCCTCAATTACCCTGTGGATGCGTAGGGGTCATCAATCTGTTGTTAAATGACTAATAAAGACTCCCCCCTCACCTTTGCGACACTGAACGTGAACGGTTTAGGTGACCGGCTGAAGCAAGCTAGAGTTCATGACTGGGCTAGAGTGACAGCAGACTTCTTAGTTTTGACAGACACTAGATTAGCCTCCAGCCACCCTTACTGGACCACTCTCACCTCCTTCAGCACTGCGGCGGCTTCGGCGCAGACGAAGGCAGGCGGGGTAGCTATCCTCTGTAGAAATCCGCACTTCAGCCTCCGCGACGTAGTAGAGCATCCCTCCGGTAGGATCCTGCAGGCATGCGCGTATAGCCAAGATTTCGAGTTAGTCTTACTGGCAGTTTACTTTCCAGCCGACTCAGCTTCTAGAAACGCTTTCGTTGCACATACCCTGGGCCCGGTCATTGACCAGATCCCTCCCTCGTCTCACCTTATTATAGCAGGGGACCTCAACTTAGTTGAAAACCCGCTCCTAGACAAGTCGTCCAAGTTTGGCTCCTCTTACGAGAACGACCGTCTCTTCCGCCGCTGTAGCGCTTTTCAGATCTCTGACGCATTCCGCACGCTCCACCCTAGGAAACGGGAGTTTACCTTCTACTCAAGAGCGAAAGCTGCCAGTTCCAGAATCGACCGCATCCTCCTCTCCCATTCTCTCTTACCGCATCTGGACACCGCCGTGCATGACATGCCAGAAGAGACTATCTCGGACCACGACTTCGCTATAAAGATTGGGTTGAGACTCCACCTTAAGACTAGATCTGGTCCAGGTCTCTGGAGACTCCCGCCTGCCATGTTAAACAAGCCGGGTGTTTTAAAGATAATAGAAGCCACGGTTAATAGGACGCGTGTTAAGGACGGTAGCAGTTTTGAACTCCTTACCTCACGACTCAATGCCGGGCTCAGGTCCTATGCCCGCGAGGAGAGGAAACGAGTTCGGGCGACCACATCGCATCTGGCAGATATCGTGGCGCGGCTGAAGCCGGAGGCTATGGCTGACCCACATGGCTTTGCTCATGGTGATCTGCTGGAAGCCAAGTCGAAGCAGTTGAAGGAGTATGTGGCCTCGAGAAGGGAGCACCGGCACCTGCTGGCAGGGACAAAGGAGGAGCTAGTGGGGGAGATAGCCTCGAAGCATCTGACAGCAAAAATCCAGGCTCGGAAGGCCAAGACTCTGATCTCAGAACTGCATGTAGATGGAAAGGTGATTTCGGACACTAAGGGGATTCTGGGTGCGGCGTCGGCCTACTTCTCAGGCATCTTCAGTGAAGATCGCCGTAGCAGTTCCAAGAAATGGACACCGGCTCCAGGTAGTAAGCTCTCCTCGGCCGCAGCGGAGAGCCTTGTTACGGATTGGACGGAGGGGGAGGTGAAGGCTGCTTTTAAGGCGATGGCGGCGCACAAGTCCCCGGGCAGTGACGGATTGCCGAAGGAACTCTTTGAGTCACACTGGGACGTGCTGGGGGGTAGCTTCATGGAGCTGGTGCGGGATTTTGCCGACATCGCCACGCTACCTGCGGAAACAAAAGAGGCGGTTACTATCCTTCTGCACAAGAAAGGGGAGAGAGAGTCGCTGAACAACTATCGCCCGATCACTTTGTTGAAGTTCTCTTACAAAGTGCTGGCGAGGGTGGTAGCGGATCGCATCAAGAAGGTCTTGCATCAAGTCATATCGCCGGAGCAGTACGGTTTCATTCCTGGTCGCAGACTGTCGGACGCAGTCGCCTTGGTCGCGGATGTTATCGACGCCGCGAAGCACGGAAGCGAGGACTGGTACCTGCTCTTAGTGGATTTCCAGAAAGCCTTTGATTCCGTGTCCCGTGATTTCATCTTCAGGGTGCTCCGCAGCATGGGCTTCCCGGAGCGCTTCGTTTCCTGGGTGGAGGGCCTGCACAGTGGCACAACAACCAATTTACTGATTAATGGCTGGCTTAGCGAGGGTCTGCAGGTGCGGTCGGGTGTTCGCCAGGGCTGCCCTCTGGCCCCCTACCTTTTCCTCTGCGCGATGGAACCCCTGGCACAGATGGTGGAGAAGCGGAAGTTGGGCCTGAGTTTGGCGGGGCAGAGGTTGGCATACCTGGGGTATGCCGATGACATGACGCTGTTCCTGCAAGGGAAGCAGCAAATCAAGAAAGCGGTCAGGATCCTCAAAGACTTCGAGCTACAATCGGGACTGGCTACAAACAAAGGCAAATCGGTGGTGATGCCTTTAGGGGTGAATCGCACTCACAACCCGATCTCGTCAGAAGGTTTCAAGTGGGCTGGCGTGGATGATGCGGAGCGTCTGCTGGGGATCTGGATCACGCCGGGTGGAAGTTGCCTTCCCACCTGGGAGAAGGCACTGGAGTGCATCACTGACAAGTTAACGAGATGGAAGCAGAAGTACTTGACGGAATCGGCGAGGTCGGGGGTGGTCAACAGTTACATCTCACCTCTGATCTCAGTCCAGGCGCAGGTGTTCCCTCCCCCTCCCGAGATATGGCTGGAAATTTCCAGGTTGCTACACAACTTCGTGTCGGCCAACCAAGCGTCTTCAGCGAAGGCCTTCATACTCTGGAGTCGGGAGTTGGTGTATCTGCCCAGGGCCTTGGGGGGGCTTGGAGTACAGGACCCCGGAATTCTCCTGGCATGCTTGGCGGCGAGACGTGCAGGGCTGATGGTGACGGAGAAAAACCTGCTCAAGCAAGACATTGCAAAGAAAGCAGCAGAGCTTCCTTTGGGATTAGACTCCTTTCTGGCGCACAAGAAGCTCCTGCGGCACTGGAAAGGTCGAAGCGAGAGGTGGAAGGCGATCTGCGGGTGTATCCTGGAGTCCCCGCTCGGTGAGCGCCCCCTGGCGGTCGACGCTGCAGACATTGCGCGGGAGCCGATCGTTTTCAACCGCAGAATCTTGCTCGGAGGGACGAATCCAATCGGTGGGCAAAAAGCAGCGGAGCGTCTCTGGAGTTGGCGGTTGGGGCAACTGACGCATATTGGTGCAGACGGGGTCCCTGTTTTAAAATCGCTGGAGGTTCTGACGAGGGAGCTGGGCGGAGATAAGGCGTCTGCAAAAATGGCGTTGAAGGCTCTAGAGCTTGCTCCGGATGCCTGGCGAACGGCACTACTGGCAGCTGGCAGGGAGAGCTCGGCTGCCTCACAACAGCAGGGACTACCCTATGTCTCGCATGGGAGGGTCATCCCCCTGAAGCAGATGAGGAAGTTCTGGGGAGCGGGACTGCCCTCAAGCAAACGTTTGAAGTGGGAGGGCAAATGGAGTGGTAAAATCGACTGGAAGCGAGTGGTGGACGTGCGTGACTCGCTGGTCATCCCAAACAGGCCACGTAGCGTGTTGCTAAGGATTCACACCCTGAATCTGCAAGTCGGGGAACGGGTGGCCTTTTTGTCCTGCAAACCGGCCTGCCCGTACTGTGGGGAAGCTGAAACCCTAGAGCACTGCCTCTATGAGTGCCCTCGTATCCAGGTGGTGGTCTCAGCCATCAAACGGGCCCTGCGCATGCTGAATCCGGCACGTCACATTTCTTGTCTGGGGGACCTGCTTTTCAAACGTCCGGGCATAAAATCAGCTTTCCCGGAAGCAACTCTAACGGGGATTGGGCTGCACCAGTTGTGGCTGGAGCGGTGCGATGCTGTTTTTCGGGGCAGCAAATTCAGAGCGCGCCGAGTGCTTCGGAGGATTGAGAGAGCTTTCTACATGCACGCGAGGATCTACACGAGGCATTTAAGCGGGAAGGGTCTGATGCACCTTCGGCTTGGGCGGGGAAGGAAGGTTCTACAGTTGCGGGAGGCGGAGCAGCGGTTTCTTGGCAGGATACGGGTCCCGGATGAGAAGAGGTGGACGTGGACAACAGCTTTTGCGGCGATCTGGTCCAATCCGAGAAGGGCACGAGGCCCTGCATAAGTACCTGGGATGGCTTCTGCCATGCCCTCAAGCACAGTTACGACTGTCTTTGGTTTGTTACACTTGTTCACTCGGTGTATCTTATCAATTTAATATAAAAAAAAAAGGTACCCATGAGCCATGTATGGGTACCCATGAGCCATGTATGGGTACTCATGAGCCATGTATGGAGACCCATGAGCCATGTATGGGTACGCATGAGCCATGTATGGTACCCATGAGCCATGTATGGGTACCCATGTGCCATGTATGGGTACCATGTGCCATGTATGGGTACCCATGTGCCATGTATGGGTACCCATGTGCCATGTATGGGTACCCATGTGCCATGTATGGGTACCCATGTGCCATGTATGGGTACCCATGTGCCATGTATGGGTACCCATGTGCCATGTATGGGTACCCATGAGCCATGTATGGGTACCCATGTGCCATGTATGGATACCCATGAGCCATGTTTGGGTACCCATGAGCCATGTATGGTACCCGTGAGCCATGTATGGGTACCCATGAGCCATGTATGGGTACCCATGAGCCATGTATGGGTACCCATGAGCCATATATGGGTACCCACATGTATGGGTACCCATGAGCCATGTATGGTACCCATGAGCCATGTATGGGTACCCATGAGCCATATATGGGTACCCATGAGCCATGTATGGTACCCATAAGCCATGTATAGGTACCCATGAGCATGTATGGGTACCCATGAGCCATGTATGGTACCCATAAGCCATGTATGGTACCCATGAGCCATGTATGGTACCCATGAGCCATGTATGGGTACCCATGAGCCATGTATGGGTACCCATGAGCCATGTATCGTACCCATGAGCCATGTATGGGTACCCATGAGCCATGTATGGGTACCCATGAGCCATGTATGGTACCCATGAGCCATGTATGGATACCCATGATCCATGTATGGGTACCCATGTGCCATGTATGGGTACCCATGAGCCATGTATGGTACCCATGAGCCATGTATGGGTACCCATGAGCCATGTATGGGTACCCATGAGCCATCTATGGTTACCCATGAGCCATGTATGGGTACCCATGAGCCATGTATGGGTACCCATGTGCCATGTATGGGTACCCATGAGCCATGTATGGGTACCCATAGGCCATGTATGGGTACCCATGTGCCATGTATGGGTACCCATGAGCCATGTATGGGTACCCATGTGCCATGTATGGGTACCCATGAGCCATGTATGGGTACCCATGAGCCATCTATGGGTACCCATGAGCCATGTATGGTACCCATGAGCCATGTATGGGTACCCATGAGCCATGTATGGGTACCCATGTGCCATGTATGGGTACCCATGAGCCATGTATGGTACCCATGAGCCATGTATGGGTACCCATGAGCCATGTATGGGTACCCATGAGCCATCTATGGGTACCCATGAGCCATGTATGGGTACCCATGAGCCATGTATGGGTACCCATGTGCCATGTATGGGTACCCATGAGCCATGTATGGGTACCCATAGGCCATGTATGGGTACCCATGTGCCATGTATGGGTACCCATGAGCCATGTATGGGTACCCATGTATGGGTACCCATGTGCCATGTATGGGTACCCATGTGCCATGTATGGGTACCCATGTGCCATGTATGGGTACCCATGTGCCATGTATGGGTACCCATGTGCCATGTATGGGTACCCATGTGCCATGTATGGGTACCCATGTGCCATGTATGGGTACCCATGAGCCATGTATGGGTACCCATGTGCCATGTATGGGTACCCATGAGCCATGTTTGGGTACCCATGAGCCATGTATGGTACCCGTGAGCCATGTATGGGTACCCATGAGCCATGTATGGGTACCCATGAGCCATGTATGGGTACCCATGAGCCATATATGGCTACCCACATGTATGGGTACCCATGAGCCATGTATGGTACCCATGAGCCATGTATGGGTACCCATGAGCCATATATGGGTACCCATGAGCCATGTATGGTACCCATAAGCCATGTATAGGTACCCATGAGCATGTATGGGTACCCATGAGCCATGTATGGTACCCATAAGCCATGTATGGTACCCATGAGCCATGTATGGTACCCATGAGCCATGTATAGGTACCCATGAGCCATGTATGGGTACCCATGAGCCATGTATCGTACCCATGAGCCATGTATGGGTACCCATGAGCCATGTATGGGTACCCATGAGCCATGTATGGTACCCATGAGCCATGTATGGGTACCCATAAGCATGTATGGGTACCCATGAGCCATGTATGGGTACCCATGAGCCATGTATGGTATCCATGAGCCATGTATGGGTACCCATGAGCATGTATGGGTACCCATGAGCCATGTATGGTACCCATGAGCCATGTATGGTAACCATGAGCCATGTATGGTACCCATGAGCCAGGTATGGTATCCATGAGCCATCTATGAGTACATATGAGCCATGTATGGGTACCCATGAGCCATGTATGGTACCCATGAGCCATGTATGGGTACCCATGAGCCACGTATGGGTACCCATGAGAAATGTATGGGTACCCATGAGCCATGTATGGGTATCCATGAGCCATGTATGGGTACCCATGATCCATGTATGGGTACCCATGAGCCATGTATGGTTACCCATGAGCCATGTATGGGTACCCATGAGCCATATATGGGTACCCATGAGCCATGTATGGGTACCCATGAGCCATGTATGGTACCCATGAGCCATGTATGGGTACCCATGAGCCATGTATGGTACCCATAAGCCATGTATGGGTACCCATGAGCATGTATGGGTACCCATGAGCCATGTATGGTACCCATGAGCCATGTATGGTACCCATAAGCCATGTATGGTACCCATGAGCCATGTATGGTACCCACGAGCCATGTATGAGTACATATGAGCCATGTATGGGTACCCAAGAGCCATGTATGGTACCCATGAGCCATTTATGGGTAACCATGAGCCATGTATGGGTACCCATGAGCCATGTATGGGTACCCATGAGCCATGTATGGGTACCCATGAGCCATGTATGGGTACCCATGAGTTATGTATGGGTACCCATGAGCCATGTATGGGTACCCATGAGCCATGTATGGGTACCCATGAGCCATGTATGGGTACCCATGAGTCATGTATGGGTACCCATGAGCCATGTATGGGTACCCATGAGCCATGTATGGGTACCCATGAGCCATGTATGGGTACCCATGAGCAATGTATGGGTACCCATGAGCCATGTATGGGTACCCATGAGCCATGTATGGGTACCCATGAGCATGTATGGGTACCCATGAGCCATGTATGGTACCCATGAGCCATGTATGGGTACCCATGAGCCATGTATGGGTACCCATGAGCCATGTATGGTATCCATGAGCCATGTATGGGTATCCATGAGCATGTATGGGTACCCATGAGCCATGTATGGTACCCATGAGCCATGTATGGTAACCATGAGCCATGTATGGTACCCATGAGCCATGTATGGTATCCATGAGCCATCTATGAGTACATATGAGCCATGTATGGGTACCCATGAGCCATGTATGGTACCCATGAGCCATGTACGGTTACCCATGAGCCATGTATGGGTACCCATGAGCCATGTATGGGTACCCATGAGCCATGTATGGGTACCCATGAGCCATGTATGGTACCCATGAGCCATGTATGGGTACCCATGAGCCATGTATGGGTATCCATGAGCCATGTATGGGAACCCATGAGCCATGTATGGGTACCCATGAGCCATGTATGGATATCCATGAGCCATGTATGGGTACCTATGGGCCATGTATGGGTACCCATGAGCCATGTATGGTACCCATGAGCCATGTATGGGTACCCATGAGCCATGTATGGGTACCCATGAGCCATGTATGGTACCCATGAGCCGTGTATGGGTACCCATGAGCCATGTATGGGTACCCATGAGCCATGTGTGGTACCCATGAGCCATATATGGGTAGCCATGAGCATGTATGGGTACCCATGAGCCATGTATGGTACCCATGAGCCATGTATGGTACCCATGAGCCATGTATGGTACCCATGAGCCATGTATGGTACCCATGAGCCGTGTCTGGGTACCCATGAGCCACCTATAGGTACCCATGAGCCATGAATGGAATGGTTTATCATAAAGGAAAAGGGAAACATATGTGGTACTCACTGTATTTCTACAGAGAAAATATTGCGTTGGTCGGTTCGGTCAGTATGCACGCTTGTATGCAGGTACAAGGCGTAGGTGGAACTCTGAAATCTCCCAAATTATGTGGATCAAAAAGGTTAGAATCTAGTGTTATTAAATTATACGGCCTAATCTAGTAGACTGGCAAGAATATGGTACTAACTGTCTCTACAAAAATAAGTTATGCGCTGGTCAGTTTGGTCGGTATGCGCGCCTCTAGTACAGGTACCATGCACGTTTGGAATGTCTATATCTGTCGAATTATGTAGATCCAAAAGGTTAGAACCTGGTAGGGGGGTGAGGAATGGTATAATATAAAGGGGAAGGGAAAGATATGTGGTACTCCCTGTATTTCTACAGAGAAAATAATGCGTTGGTCGGTTCGGTTAGTATGCACGCTTGTGTGCAGGTACAAGGCGTAGCTGGAACTCTGAAATCTTCCAAATGATGTGGATCGAAAAGGTTTGAACCTAGTGTTATTTAAGTACAAGGCCTAATCTAGTAGACTGACAAGAAAATGGTACTAACTGTCTCTACAAACATAAGTAATGCGCTGGTCAGATTGGTCGGCATGCGCACATGTAGTGCGGGCACCATGCACGTCTGGAATGTCTATATCTGTCGAATAATGTATATCCAAAAGGTTAGAACGTGGTAGGGGGGTGGGAAATGGTATACTATAACAGAAAAGGGAAACATATATGGTACTCACAATATTTCTACAGAGAACATAATGCGTTGGTCAGTTCAGTCAGTATGCACGCTTGTGTGCAGGTACAAGGCGTAGCTGAAACTCTGAAATCTCCCAAATTTTGTGGATTGGAAAGGTTAGAACCTAGTGTTATTAAATTACAAGGCCTAATCTAGTAGACTGACAAGAAAATGGTACTAACTGTCTCTACAAACATAAGTAATGCGCTGGTCAGTTTGGTCGGTATGCGCGCCTTTGATACAGATACCATGCACGTTTGGAATGTCTATATATGTCGAGCTATGTAGATCTAAAAGGTTAGAACCTGGTAGGGGGGTAAGGAATGGTATTCTATAGAGGAAAAAAGGGAAACATATATGGTACTCATTGTATTTCTACGGAGAAAATAATGCGTTGGTCGGTTCAGTCAGTATGCACGCTTGTGTGCAGGTACAAGGCGTAGCTGAAACTCTAAAATCTCCCGAATTATGTGGATCGAAAAGGTTAGAACCTAGTTTTATAAAAGTACAAGGCCTATTCTAGTAGAGAGGCAACAGTACGGTACTAACTGTCTCTACAAACATAAGTTATGCGCTGGTCAGTTTGGTCGGTATGCGCGCATGTAGTGCACGTACCATGCACATTTGGAATGTCTATATCTGTGAAACTATGTAGATCCAAAAGGTTAAAACCTGGTAGGGGGGTGGGGAATGGTCTACTATAAAGGAAAAGGGAAACATGTGTGGTACTCACTGTATTTCTACAGAGAAAATAATGCGTTGGCCGGTTGGATCAGTATGCACGCTTGTGGGCAGGTACAAGGGGTAGCTGGAACTCTGAAATCTCCCAGATTATGTGGATCGAAAAGGTTAGAACCTAGTGTTATTAAAGTACAAGGCCTAATCTAGTAGACTGGCAAGAATATGGTACTAACTGTCTATACAAGCATAAGTAATGCGCTGGTCAGTTTGGTCGGCATGCGCGCATGTAGTGCGCGTACCATGCACATTTTGAATGTATCTGTCAAATTATGTAGATCCAAAAGGTTAGAACGTGGTAGGGGAGTGGGAAATGGTATACTTTAAAGGAAAAGGGAAACATATGTGGTACTCGCTATATTTCTATAGAGAAAGTAATGCGTTGGTCGGTTCGGTCAGTATGGACGCTTGTGTGCAGATACAAGGCATAGCTGAAACTCTGAAATCTCCCAAATTATGTGGATCGAAAAGGTTAGAACCTAATGTTATTAAAGTACAAGGCTTAACCTAGTAGACTGGCAAGAAAATGGCACTAACTGTCTCTACAAACATAAGTTATGCGCTGGTCAGTTTGGTCGGTATGCGCGCATCTAGAACAGGTACCATGCACGTTTGGAATGTCTATATCTGTCGAATTATGTAGAAGAACCTGGAATGGGGATGGGGAATGGTATACTATAAAGGAAAAGGGAAACATATATGGTACTCGCTGTATTTCTACAGAGAAAATAATGTGTTGGTCAGGCGTGGGAGGGTTGGTCGCTTGCGAGCATCATCGGTCATTGGCGCTTGCCAATAAAGAGCGCCCGCTGCACTTCCTGCACATGTGCAGATCCTTCCGTGTTTTGGGCTGAAAGCGCTCGTTCTGAGCGTTTTTCTTCCGCCTGGTCACGTGGCGGCGCTTGTCTGTGCCTATTGCCAAGCCAGCAAAGGCGTGGGAGGGTTGCAAGCATCATCGGTCATCGGCGCTCGCGAATGAAAAGCGCCCGCTGCACTTCCTGCACATGTGCGGATCCTTCCGCGTTTTGGAGCTGGAAGCGCTCGTTTCGAGCGTTTTTCTTCCGCCGGGTCACGTGGCTGCGCTTGTCTGGGCCTATTGCCAAGCCAGCAAGGGCGTGGGAGGGTTGCGAGCATCATCGGTCATCGGCGCTCGCGAATGAAGAGCGCCCGCTGCACTTCCTGCACATGTGCGGATCCTTCTGCGTTTTGGGGGCCGGAAGTGTTGGTGCAACCCTACGGTTTGCACTCGGCTTGTTGTCCGTGTGCGTGAATGTGTGTGTGTATGGAATGGTATGAGGGCATGGGATAATATATATTTCATGCTTATAATTGTGTGTGAATGTTGAGTCATGATGTCGAGTGTGTGTGTCGAGTCAATAGCGAGTTATTGCTAGACGCGTGTTACGCGGTCGTTTGTGTCTCGCGCGCGGTTTCTATTTTGTCGTGCGCGGTTTCTATTTTGTCCTGTGTCGAACGTTCGGCGTGTCGCAGGTGTGTGCAGCAGACCCATCAAGAACTCAAGGATGAGTTTGTGATGAAGAGCCCGAGCCTTGGTGTCAAGCCTCAAGTGATTTCGAAGCTCGCCAAAAGGGTACACCTCAAGATATTGAAGATAGTTACATTACTTTGTGTAGTGTAACATTTCACTTGGTGTAGGCCCTAGTGAAGGGTAGTTTCGAGACCCTTCGTGGTTGGGGACAGTGTGGCACTGTTCCACATCACTGTACCTCGGCTCTTGGGGTTTGTAGGAGCTGGGAGTCATTCCCAACTCGTAACTCTTCCTATCTTGTGTTCTAAGACTATAGTGGCTACCATAGTACCGTTCGTTCAAACCAACGCTGTGTCTTCAATTCTTTATCAAATTGTGCAATCTAAATTGATAATTGTAGACGACGTGAAGACGCTCCAGATCCAATTTGAATCAAGTCATTTGCAGCTGTGAGCAGAACGCTATCAACGTTTGAAGCCGCTGTGCAGAAATCCGTCTGTGCTCTCTATCTTTCGTTTTAGGCACATTCAAGCCTATTGTGACTATAACAAGTGGTATCAGAGCCCCTTGGAGCAGTTTCGACAATGTCTGGACCTGAGGAAAGGGGTGGCAGAGGTGCTGGTGGCAGTGGAGAAGCTCAAGCTCAAGGCCAACCCCGTGATTCAGCCATGGCGCCCATGCAACCAAGTCTTGGCCCACCTAGGGATGAGCCTAGGGTGTTTGGGCTTGACAAGTTCAACGGTGACAACTTTGCTGAATGGTCCTTCAAGATGGAGAACATCTTTGACCACTATGACCTGCTGGAGGTGATGGAAGGAACGGAGAAGCGCCCCGAGAACGACCCGGAGAAGAGCCCGTGGGTGCGGAAGAGCGCACAAGGCTATCTCTTACTTGGGCAAGCGTTGGGGAGCAGTCAGATCCGTCACATCAAGCCATTCCAGCGTGAACCAGAGAAAGGACCAAAGGCATGGGCTGCTCTCAAGGGTGTACATGCTCCTGCAACAGCGGCGGTAGCGGTGGTGTTGGAACGGCAAATGGCGGCACTACGAATTGAAGAAAACGAAGCGGTTGAAGAAGGGGTGCAGAAATTCTTCGACTTGTTGACGCGGCTTGAGGGAGCTGATTTGAACTACAGTGAGCTCCAAAAGAAGACCAAGTTGCTGGCCTTACTCCCAGAGTCATGGTCCTCGCTCATCATCAACCTTAATCGCGACTTGCCCCGCCTCTCGCTTGAAGACGTGAAGCGAGCTATCCTTCAAGAGGATTTCCGCCGCCGTGAGTTGGCGAGTGCGGATGGCGCTGGGGCAGTGAGCATCGGCCGTGGATATGGTCGAGGAAGAGGCAGAGGACGAGGGGGAGGAAGGTTTGGTGGCAGCAACTTCGGCGGAGGCCACAGGAGTGGCGGTTACGGCAGCGACGACAAGAGCTACGGACGCGGTCACGGCCGATTCGACGGCGAGTGTCACTATTGCCACAAGAGCGGACACATGTGGCGCGACTGCTACAAACTCCCTGATGGTTG
This sequence comes from Closterium sp. Naga37s-1, assembly GCA_947471745.1. Classification (NCBI taxonomy): domain Eukaryota; kingdom Viridiplantae; phylum Streptophyta; class Zygnematophyceae; order Desmidiales; family Closteriaceae; genus Closterium; species Closterium sp. Naga37s-1. The sequence goes on from CANJKZ010000107.1 coordinate 397,837, forward strand.
GACCCCTGCTCAAGGCCAAGAGGGTAGAGGAGCAGGAGGAGGGAGAGGACGAGGCCGTGGAGGCCGTGGCGGTCGCGGTGGCGGAGCTGCAAACATGAAGAGCGGAGACAACGACAAGGACCCGAGCGACGATCGATACCCGGGTCTATTCTACTTCGTGTCGACGCAAGTACCGGCTGGTCCAGAGAAGGATGAAGGCTTTGAGGAGCCAGCAGCTGTGGGGAAGGTGACCCTACACCCCCTGGACTATTGGGTGATTGATAGTGGCGCTACCTATAGCATGACACCTCGCCCGGACTTGCTCACCGAACTCGAGCCGTCACCGGTGAAGCATGTCACATCGGCTTTGGGGCAGCGAGCAGAGGTGAAATGCATGGGCAAGGCCATGTTCAAGGGTGCTGATGGGAAGATGGTGGGCCTCAAGAACGTGCTTTGGGTGCCCAGTCTTGCTGCAAACCTGATTTCCGTGCGGCGGTTGGCAAAGGCCGGCATGGACACGAACTCGAAGGGAGCCAAGACCTACACCGCAAGGCTTGGCGATCGAATTCTTTGGGACCTTCATGAGGACAGGGATGTCTACAACGAGATGTGGCAGATCCCAGTGGTCCCTATGCCTAAGGAGAGGCAAGTGGCAGCAAGCAACAGCACCAAGGATGGAGCGGTCGGTAGCGACGATGGCGCGAACGGTCGCGCTAAGGAGAATGAGCTCAAGAAGAGCAAACCTGGAGGGACCAGCAAGTTCAGTGAACCTAAGGAGAGTGGTGCAGCAACCAAGGAGCAGCAAAAGGGTGAGGAGAACCCAGAGGCAGCAGCGGAGGAGGACTACGGAGAGAGTATGTGGGGCGCTATTGCGAGCGCGGCATTCTCCAATCCAACTTCGGCTACGGGGGAGTGTGATTGGCTCACCTTGCATCGGCGCATGGGGCATGTGGCCCTGCCCATCTTGCAGCAGCTAGTGAAGAATGAGATGGTTGCTGGCATACGTGTGAAGGGGGAGCCCGATGAGGTGCTTGGCTGCCCGACGTGCATTCAAGCCAAGTTCACCCGGTTTCCGTTCCCTAGTTCGGAGGCAACGGCAAAGGCACCGCTTGATGAGGTGGTGATGGACGTGGTGGGCCCCCTGAAGCTTGGAGCTGCTGGAGCTGAGTATTTTCTCACCATTGTCGACGTCTACACCCGCATGACTTGGGTGTACGTGCTGGCCAAGAAGAGCGACGTGGCTGAAACGTTGAAGACGGATTGGTTCCCGATGGTGGAGCGGCAATAAGACCGTCTAGTCAAGTCAATCCGCACCGATCGAGGGGGAGAGTTCCTGAGCAAGGAGTTTGGGTTGTGGCTGAAGAAGAATGGTATTCGGCACTCCCTCACCATGCCATACTCCCCTGCAATGAACGGCATCGCCGAGCGAGCGAACCGCACAATCACGGAGGCGGCACGCGGGTTGCTCATTGAAGCCGGGCTACCCGACTATTTCTGGCCTGATGCGGTGCGGAGCGCGTGTGTGGCCAAGAACAGAGCCTTGACTCATGTGGGAGCAGACAAATGGGTGCCCTATGTGGAGTGGCTGGGAAGGAAGCCAAAGGTGGATATGCTTCGGGTGTTCGGGTGCATGTGCATGGCGCTCGTGCCTAAGCATCTTCGGCACAACAAGCTTGGTGCCAAGGCGGTGTGGGCCGTGCACTTGGGCATGGCTCAAAACAGCAAGGGATGGCTTCTTTGGGACCCATTCACCAAGAAGTTCTTGGTGAGCAGGGACTGCAAGTTCATGGAGAACTTCATGTACAAGGATTGGAAGGCGGAGAATGAGGCGAAGATAGGCGTGCGGTTTGGGGAGGTGAAGAGTTCCGGTTTGGAGCATGTGGAGCTGCCTTTGGAGCTGAGCAGCGGCAGCACAACCACAAGGCAATCCTCCCTTGTGAATGGGGGAGAGGAGGCCAATGATGCAGAGGAAGAAGAGGAGGAGGTGCAGCAAGTGAGCGAGCGTGCACCGTCACTCCCTTCCCGTACTACGAGTGCTCCACGGATTCGAGCCACACCGCAGCAACGCCAAGGCCTTCAAGTCCCTGCAGCTGAGGAGGAAGGAAGGGGAAAGAGGAGAGTTCAACCCCCTAATAGGCTGACCTATGATGCGCCGGGAAAGCAGGGCAAGACAGCCCTGGCTGGAGCGGCAATGATGGTCGGAGACGACGAGGAGAGTGACTACGAGGAGTGTGCCTTCGCGTTCTTCTCTCCGGTGGAGATGCCGGGAGAACCAGCAACTCTCAAGGAGGCTTTGGAGAGTAGTGATGCTAAGGAGTGGAAGAAGGCCATGGAGAGTGAGCTGAAGAGCATCGAGGAGAATGACACGTTTGAATTGGTGGAGCTACCAGAGGGGCGTACGGCGATAACGTCCAAGTGGCTCTTCAAAATCAAGTCGGATGCCGACGGCAAGATCGAGCGCTACAAGTCTAGGCTTGTAGCCAAGGGGTACCAGCAGAAGGAGAAGGTGGACTTCAAGGAGCTGTTTGCCCCTGTGGTGAAGCCGACGACGCTGCGAACCCTATTCGTGGGAGCCGCCATCAAAGGATGGGTAGTAAAGCAAATGGACATCGTAACGGCATTCCTTAACGGCATCCTTGAGGAGGAGATTTTTATGGCGCAGCCAGAGGGGTTTGATGATGGTAGTGGCAGAGTTTGGAAGCTGAAGAAGGCCCTCTATGGGCTGAAGCAGGCCCCTAGGCAATGGTACATGAAGCTGCGCGAAGTGTTGGAGGGGATCGGCTTCACTCCCTCAACGGCCGATCACTCCTTGTTCATGCTTGGCGAGGGGGAGCAGAGGAGTTTCATGGTGGTTTATGTGGATGACATCCTCATTTTCTCACCCTCTTCTGACCTTGTGAAGGAGGTGATGCTGAAGCTTCAAGACAAGTTCAAGTGCAAGGCCCTTGGTGACGTGAGCTTCTACCTTGGGCTCCACATCGAACGAGATGTGGAGAAGCGGTGCATGCGGGTGCATCAACGAAAGTACCTGGAGGCATTGGCTGCCAACTTTGGGCAGAGTGAAGGCCATGTGGCTACACCCTTTCCTTCTGGGTTCAAGTGTGTGAAGGGACCAGAGGAGGAGAGCGTTGGTGAAGAGGAGAGGCGCCGATTTCACTCGTTGGTGGGCAGCCTCATGTATGCGGCGGTAAACACCCGACCGGACGTCGCGTTTGCTACCGGGCAGCTGGCTAGGGTTGTGCAATGCCCTAATGAGGAGCAGGTAGCAGCTGGAATGAGGGTGGCCAAGTATCTTGGCCAAACACCGACCGTTGGGCTGGAATACTCGGCGGCGGCACAAAGGCGCCAAAAGGGCGCGGATGGTGTTGAACCCGGGCGTTTGTTCCTCACAGCCTACTCGGATGCTTCATATGCATCAGAACCAGAGGACATGACAAGTGTGGGAGGCTTCATATGCTGTGTTGGTGGAGGCCCAACTGCTTGGGAGAGCAAGAAGCAGATTGACCAAGCTTTGAGCTCGGTGGAGTCCGAGTACATGGCACTCTTCCGTGCCGTACGGGAGATTGTGTGGCAGCGGCGTTTGTTGGCTGAATTGGGGGAGGAGCAGCAAGGACCTACCCCACTGTACTGTGACAGCCAGAGTGCCATTGCTCTTGCTAAGAACCCTGTGTTGCATGGACTCACGAAGCACATGAGGGTGAAGTGGCATTGGACGAGGAGCATGGTAACCGCGGGTGAAGTTGAGTTGCGCTACGTGAAGACCACGGGGCAGCCGGCTGACATGATGACCAAGAGGCTGGTGGAGCAGCAGCATTGGAAGTTTTGCAAGCTGGCTGGGATGGCTCTGAACTGAGAGAGCAACATATCCTAAGGCCAACAATCCGAGGGGGAGTTTGTTGGTGCAACCCTACGGTTTGCACTCGGCTTGTTGTCCGTGTGCGTGAATGTGTGTGTGTATGGAATGGTATGAGGGCATGTGATAATATATATTTCATGCTTATAATTGTGTGTGAATGTTGAGTCATGATGTCGAGTGTGTGTGTCGAGTCAATAGCGAGTTATTGCTAGACGCGTGTTACGCGGTCGTTTGTGTCTCGCGCGCGGTTTCTATTTTGTCGTGCGCGGTTTCTATTTTGTCCTGTGTCGAACGTTCGGCGTGTCGCAGGTGTGTGCAGCAGACCCATCAAGAACTCAAGGATGAGTTTGTGATGAAGAGCCCGAGCCTTGGTGTCAAGCCTCAAGTGATTTCGAAGCTCGCCAAAAGGGTACACCTCAAGATATTGAAGATAGTTACATTACTTTGTGTAGTGTAACATTTCACTTGGTGTAGGCCCTAGTGAAGGGTAGTTTCGAGACCCTTCGTGGTTGGGGACAGTGTGGCACTGTTCCACATCACTGTACCTCGGCTCTTGGGGTTTGTAGGAGCTGGGAGTCATTCCCAACTCGTAACTCTTCCTATCTTGTGTTCTAAGACTATAGTGGCTGCCATAGTACCGTTCGTTCAAACCAACGCTGTGTCGTCAATTCTTTATCAAATTGTGCAATCTAAATTGATAATTGTAGACGACGTGAAGACGCTCCAGATCCAATTTGAATCAAGTCATTTGCAGCTGTGAGCAGAACGCTATCAACGTTTGAAGCCGCTGTGCAGAAATCCGTCTGTGCTCTCTATCTTTCGTTTTAGGCACATTCAAGCCTATTGTGACTATAACACATCGCGACGCTCTGGGGCGTCCGGGTAGAGCATCGCGACGCTTTGGGGCGTCCGGGGAGAGCATCGCAACGCTCTGGGGCGTCCGGGGAGAGCATCGCGATGCTCTGGGGCGTCCGGGGAGAGCATCGCGATGCTCTGGGGCGTCCGGGGAGAGCATCGCGATGCTCTGGGGCGTCCGGGGAGAGCATCGCGACGCTCTGGGTCGTCCGGGGAAAGCATCACGACGCTCTGGGGCGTCCGGGGAGAGCATAGCGACGCTCTGGGGCGTCCGGGGAGAGCATCGCGACGCTCTGGGGCGTCCGGGGAGAGCATCGCGACGCTCTGGGGCGTCCGGGGAGAGCATCGCGACGCTCTGGGGCGTCCGGGGAGAGCATCGCGACGCTCTGGGGCATCCGGGGAGAGCATCGCGACGCTCTGGGGCATCCGGGGAGAGCATCGCGACGCTCTAGGGCGTCCGGGGAGAGCATCACGACGCTCTGGGGCGGCTGGGGAGAGCATCGCGACGCTCTGGGGCGTCCGGGTAGAGCATCGCGATGCTCTGGGGCGTCCGGGGAGAGCATCGCGACGCTCTGGGGCGTCCTGGGAGAGCATCGCAACGCTCTGGGGCGTCCGGGGAGAGCATTACGACGCTCTGGGGCGGCTATGGAGAGCATCGCGACGCTCTGGGGCGTCCGGGTAGAGCATCGCGACGCTCTGGGGCGTCCGCGGAGAGCATCCCGACGCTCTGAGGCGTCCGGGGAGAGCATCGCGACGCTCTGGGGCGTCCGGGGAGAGCATCGCGATGCTCTGGGGCGTCTGGGGAGAGCATCGCGACGCTCTAGGGCGTCCGGGGAGAGCATCGCGGCGCTCTTGGGCGTCCGGGGAGAGCATCGCGACGCTCTGGGGCGTCCGGGGAGAGCATCGCGACGCTCTGGGGCGTCCGAGGAGAGCATCGCGACGCTCTGGGGCATCCGGGGAGAGCATCGCGACGCTCTGGGGCGTCCGGGGAGAGCATCGCGACGCTCTAGGGCGTCCGGGGAGAGCATCACGACGCTCTGGGGCGGCTGGGGAGAGCATCGCGACGCTCTGGGGCGTCCGGGTAGAGCATCGCGATGCTCTGGGGCGGCTGGGGAGAGCATCGCGACGCTCTGGGGCGTCCGGGTAGAGCATCGCGACGCTCTGGGGCGTTCGTTCTGAGCGTTATTCTTCCGCCGGGTCACGTGGCTGCGCTTCTCTGGGCCTATTGCCAAGCCAGCAAGGGCGTGGGAGGGTAGCAAGCATCATCGGTCAGCGGCGCTCGTGAATGAAGAGCGCCCGCTGCACATCCTGTATGGGTCCCCATACATGGCTCATGGGTATCCATACATGGCTCATGGGTACCCATACACGGCTCATGGGTACCCATACATGGCTCATGGGTACCATACATGGCTCATGGGTACCCATACATGACTCATGGGTACCCATACATGGCTCATGGGTACCATTTATGGCTCATGAGTACCATACATGGCTCATGGGTACCCATACATGGCTCATGGGTACCATACATGGCACATGGGTACCCATACATGGCTCATGGATACCCATACATGGCTCATGGGTACCCATACATGGCTCATGGGTACCCATACATGGCTCATGGATACCCATACATGGCTTATGGGTACCCATACATGGCTCATGGGTACCCATACATGGCTCAGGGGTACCCATACATGGCTCATGGGTACCCATACATGGCTCATGGGTACCCATACATGGCTCATGGGTACCTTAATGGCTCATGGGTACCCATACATGGCTCAGGGGTACCCATACATGGCTCATGATACCCATACATGGCTCATGGATACCCATACATGGCTCATGGATACCCATACATGGCTCATCGATACCCATACATGGCTCATGGGTACCCATACATGGCTCATCGATACCCATACGTGGCTCATGGCTACCCATACATGGCTCATGGGTACCCATAAATGGCTCATGGGTACCCATACATGGCTCACGGGTACCCGTACATGGCTCATGGGTACCCATACATGGCTCATGGGTACCCATACATGGCTCATGGGTACCCATACATGGCTCATGGGTACCCATACATGGCTCATGGGTACCCATACATGGCTCATGGGTACCTATACATGGCTCATGGGTACCCATACATGGCTCATGGGTACCATACATGGCTCATGGGTACCCATACATGGCTCATGGGTACCCATACATGGCTCATGATACCCATACATGGCTCATGGATACCCATACATGGCTCATCGATACCCATACTTGGCTCATGGGTACCCATACATGGCTCATCGATATCCATACGTGGCTCATGGGTACCCATACATGCTCATGGGTACCCATACATGGCTCATGGGTACCCATACATGGCTCATGGGTATCCATACATGGCTCATGGGTACCATACATGGCTCATGGGCACCCATACATGGCTCATGGGTACGCATACATGGCTCATGGGTACCCATATATGGCTCATGGGTACCCATACATGGCTCATGGGTACCCATACATGACTCATGGGTACCCATACATGGCTCATGGGTACCCATACATGGCTCATGGGTACCCATACATGGCTCATGGGTACCCATACATGGCTCATGGGTACCCATACATGGCTCATGGGTACCCATACATGGCTCATGGGTACCATACATGGCTCTTGGGTACCCATACATGGCTCATAAGTACCAGACATGGCTCATGGGTACCCATACATGGCTCATGGGTACTCATATATGGCTCATAGGTACCATACATGGCTCATAAGTACCAGACATGGCTCATGGGTACCATACATGGCTCATGGGTACCCATACATGGCTCATGGGTACCATACATGGCTCATGGCTACCCATACATGGCTCATAAGTACCAGACATGGCTCATGGGTACCCATACATGGCTCATGGGTACTCATATATGGCTCATAGGTACCATACATGGCTCATGGGTACCATACATGGCTCATGGGTACCCATACATGGCTCATGGGTACCCATACATGGCTCATGGGTACCCACACATGGCTCATGGGTACCCATACATGGCTCATGGGTACCATACATGGATCATGGGTACCCATTCATGGCTCATGGGTACCCATACATGGCTCATGGGTACCCATACATGGCTCATGGGTACCCATACATGGCTCATGGGTACCATTTATGGCTCATGGGTACACATACATGGCTCATGGGTACCCATACATGGCTCATGGGTACCATACATGGCTCATGGGTACCCATACATGGCTCATGGGTACCCCATACATGGCTCATGGGTACCCATACATGGCTCATGGGTACCCATACATGGCTCATGGATACCATACATGGCTCATGGGTACCATACATGGATCATGGGTACCCATACATGGCTCATGGGTACCCATACATGGCTCATGGGTACCATACATGGCTCATGGGTACCATACATGGCTCATGGGTATCCATACATGGCTCATGGGTACCCATACATGCTCATGGGTACCCATACATGGCTCATGGGTACCCATACATGGCTCATGGGTACCCATACATGGCTCATGGGTACCATACATGGCTCATGGGTACCCATACATGGCTCATGGGTACCCATACATGGCTCATGGGTACCCACACATGGCTCATGGGTACCCATACATGACTCATGGGTACCCATACATGGCTCATGGGTACCCATACATGGCTCATGGGTACCCATACATGGCTCATGGGTACCCATACATGGCTCATGGGTACCCATACATGGCTCATGGGTACCCATACATGGCTCATGGGTACCCATACATGGCTCATGGGTACCCATATATGGCTCATGGGTACCCATACATGGGTCATGGGTACCCATACAGGGCTCATGGGTACCCATACATGGCTCATGGGTACCCATACATGGCTCATGGGTACCCATACATGGCTCATGGGTACCCATACATGGCTCATGGGTACCTATATATGGCTCATGGGTACCCATACATGGCTCATGGGTACCATACATGGCTCATGGGTACCCATACATGGCTCATGGTTACCCATACATGGCTCATGATACCCATACATGGCTCATGGGTACCCATACATGGCTCATGGGTACCCATACATGGCTCATGGGTACCCATACATGGCTTATGGGTACCCATACATGGCTCAGGGGTACCCATACATGGCTCATGGGTACCCATACATGGCTCATGGGTACCCAAACATGGCTCATGGGTACCATACATGGATCATGGGTACCCATACATGGCTCATGGGTACCCATACATGGCTCATGGGTACCCATACATGGCTCTTGGGTACCCATACATGGCTCATGGGTACCCATACATGGCTCATGGGTACCCATACATGGCTCATGGGTACCATACATGGATTATGGGTACCCATACATGGCTCATGGGTACCCATACATGGCTCATGGATACCCATACATGGCTCATGCGTACCCATACATGGCTCATAGGTACCCATACATGGCTCATGGGTTCCCATACATGGCTCATGGGTACCCATACATGGCTCATGGGTACCCATACATGGCTCATGGGTACCCATACATGGCTCATGGGTACCCATACATGGCTCATGGATACCATACATGGCTCATGGGTACCATACATGGATCATGGGTACACATACATGGCTCATGGGTACCCATACATGGCTCATGGGTACCATACATGGCTCATGGGTACCATACATGGCTCATGGGTATCCATACATGGCTCATGGGTACCCATACATGCTCATGGGTACCCATACATGGCTCATGGCTACCCATACATGGCTCATAAGTACCAGACATGGCTCATGGGTACCCATACATGGCTCATGGGTACTCATATATGGCTCATAGGTACCATACATGGCTCATGGGTACCACACATGGCTCATGGGTACCCATACATGGCTCATGGGTACCCATACATGGCTCATGGGTACCCAGACATGGCTCATGGGTACCCATACATGGCTCATGGGTACCATACATGGATCATGGGTACCCATTCATGGCTCATGGGTACCCATACATGGCTCATGGGTACCCATACATGGCTCATGGGTACCCATACATGGCTCATGGGTACCATTTATGGCTCATGGGTACACATACATGGCTCATGGGTACCCATACATGGCTCATGGGTACCATACATGGCTCATGGGTACCCATACATGGCTCATGGGTACCCCATACATGGCTCATGGGTACCCATACATGGCTCATGGGTACCCATACATGGCTCATGGATACCATACATGGCTCATGGGTACCATACATGGATCATGGGTACCCATACATGGCTCATGGGTACCCATACATGGCTCATGGGTACCATACATGGCTCATGGGTACCATACATGGCTCATGGGTATCCATACATGGCTCATGGGTACCCATACATGCTCATGGGTACCCATACATGGCTCATGGGTACCCATACATGGCTCATGGGTACCCATACATGGCTCATGGGTACCATACATGGCTCATGGGTACCCATACATGGCTCATGGGTACCCATACATGGCTCATGGGTACCCACACATGGCTCATGGGTACCCATACATGACTCATGGGTACCCATGCATGGCTCATGGGTACCCATACATGGCTCATGGGTACCCATACATGGCTCATGGGTACCCATACATGGCTCATGGGTACCCATACATGGCTCATGGGTACCCATACATGGCTCATGGGTACCCATACATGGCTCATGGGTACCCATATATGGCTCATGGGTACCCATACATGGGTCATGGGTACCCATACATGGCTCATGGGTACCCATACATGGCTCATGGGTACCCATACATGGCTCATGGGTACCCATACATGGCTCATGGGTACCCATACATGGCTCATGGGTACCTATACATGGCTCATGGGTACCCATACATGGCTCATGGGTACCATACATGGCTCATGGGTACCCATACATGGCTCATGGTTACCCATACATGGCTCATGATACCCATACATGGCTCATGGGTACCCATACATGGCTCATGGGTACCCATACATGGCTCATGGGTACCCATACATGGCTTATGGGTACCCATACATGGCTCAGGGGTACCCATACATGGCTCATGGGTACCCATACATGGCTCATGGGTACCCAAACATGGCTCATGGGTACCATACATGGATCATGGGTACCCATACATGGCTCATGGGTACCCATACATGGCTCATGGGTACCCATACATGGCTCTTGGGTACCCATACATGGCTCATGGGTACCCATACATGGCTCATGGGTACCCATACATGGCTCATGGGTACCATACATGGATCATGGGTACCCATACATGGCTCATGGGTACCCATACATGGCTCATGGGTACCCATACATGGCTCATGCGTACCCATACATGGCTCATAGGTACCCATACATGGCTCATGGGTACCCATACATGGCTCATGGGTACCCATACATGGCTCATGGGTACCCATACATGGCTCATGGGTACCCATACATGGCTCATGGGTACCCATACATGGCTCATGGATACCATACATGGCTCATGGGTACCATACATGGATCATGGGTACCCATACATGGCTCATGGGTACCCATACATGGCTCATGGGTACCATACATGGCTCATGGGTACCATACATGGCTCATGGGTATCCATACATGGCTCATGGGTACCCATACATGCTCATGGGTACCCATACATGGCTCATGGGTACCCATACATGGCTCATGGGTACCCATACATGGCTCATGGGTACCATACATGGCTCATGGGTACCCATACATGGCTCATGGGTACCCATACATGGCTCATGGGTACCCACACATGGCTCATGGGTACCCATACATGACTCATGGGTACCCATACATGGCTCATGGGTATTTATACATGGCTCATGGGTACCCATACATGGCTCATGGGTACCCATACATGGCTCATGGGTACCCATACATGGCTCATGGGTACCCATACATGGCTCATGGGTACCCATACATGGCTCATGGGTACCCATACATGGCTCATGGGTACCCATACATGGGTCATGGGTACCCATACATGGCTCATGGGTACCCATACATGGCTCATGGGTACCCATACATGGCTCATGGGTACCCATACATGGCTCATGGGTACCCATACATGGCTCATGGGTACCTATACATGGCTCATGGGTACCCATACATGGCTCATGGGTACCATACATGGCTCATGGGTACCCATACATGGCTCATGGTTACCCATACATGGCTCATGATACCCATACATGGCTCATGGGTACCCATACATGGCTCATGGGTACCCATACATGGCTCATGGGTACCCATACATGGCTTATGGGTACCCATACATGGCTCAGGGGTACCCATACATGGCTCATGGGTACCCATACATGGCTCATGGGTACCCATACATGGCTCATGGGTACCTTAATGGCTCATGGGTACCCATACATGGCTCAGGGGTACCCATACATGGCTCATGGATACCCATACATGGCTCATGGATACCCATACATGGCTCATCGATACCCATACATGGCTCATGGGTACCCATACATGGCTCATCGATACCCATACATGGCTCATGGGTACCCATACATGGCTCATGGGTACCCATACATGGCTCATGGGTACCCATACATGGCTCATGGGTACCCATACATGGCTCACGGGTACCCGTACATGGCTCATGGGTACCCATACATGGCTCATGGGTACCCATACATGGCTCATGGGTACCCATACATGGCTCATGGGTACCCATACATGGCTCATGGGTACCCATACATGGCTCATGGGTACCTATACATGGCTCATGGGTACCCATACATGGCTCATGGGTACCATACATGGCTCATGGGTACCCATACATGGCTCATGGGTACCCATTCATGGCTCATGATACCCATACATGGCTCATGGGTACCCATACATGGCTCATGGGTACCTATACATGGCTCATGGGTACCCATACATGGCTCATGGGTACCATACATGGCTCATGGGTACCCATACATGGCTCATGGGTACCCATACATGGCTCTTGGGTACCCATACATGGCTCATGGGTACCCATACATGGCTCATGGGTACCCATACATGGCTCATGGGTACCATACATAGATCATGGGTACCCATACATGGCTCATGGGTACCCATACATGGCTCATGGGTACCATACATGGCTCATGGGTACCCATACATGGCTCATGGGTACCCATACATGGCTCTTGGGTACCCATACATGGCTCATGGGTACCCATACATGGCTCATGGGTACCCATACATGGCTCATGGGTACCATACATGGATCATGGGTACCCATACATGGCTCATGGGTACCCATACATGGCTCATGGGTACCCATACATGGCTCATGGGTACCCATACATGGCTCATGGGTACCCATACATGGCTCATGAGTACCCATACATGGGTCATGGGTACCCATACATGGCTCATGGGTACCCATACATGGCTCATGGGTACCCATACATGGCTCATGGGTACCCATACATGGCTCATGGGTACCCATACATGGCTCATGGGTACCTATACATGGCTCATGGGTACCCATACATGGCTCATGGGTACCTATACATGGCTCATGGGTACCCATACATGGCTCATGGGTACCATACATGGCTCATGGGTACCCATACATGGCTCATGGGTACCCATACATGGCTCTTGGGTACCCATACATGGCTCATGGGTACCCATACATGGCTCATGGGTACCCATACATGGCTCATGGGTACCATACATGGATCATGGGTATCCATACATGGCTCATGGGTACCCATACATGCTCACGGGTACCCATACATGGCTCATGGGTACCCATACCTGGCTCATGGGTACCCATACATGGCTCATGGGTACCATACATGGCTCATGGGTACCCATACATGGCTCATGGGTACCCATACATGGCTCATGGGTACCCACACATGGCTCATGGGTACCCATACATGACTCATGGGTACCCATACATGGCTCATGGGTACCCATACATGGCTCATGGGTACCCATACATGGCTCATGGGTACCCATACATGGCTCATGGGTACCCATACATGGCTCATGGGTACCCATACATGGCTCATGGGTACCCATACATGGCTCATGGGTACCCATACATGGGTCATGGGTACCCATACATGGCTCATGGGTACCCATACATGGCTCATGGGTACCCATACATGGCTCATGGGTACCCATACATGGCTCATGGGTACCCATACATGGCTCATGGGTACCTATACATGGCTCATGGGTACCCATACATGGCTCATGGGTACCATACATGGCTCATGGGTACCCATACATGGCTCATGGTTACCCATACATGGCTCATGATACCCATACATGGCTCATGGGTACCCATACATGGCTCATGGGTACCCATACATGGCTCATGGGTACCCATACATGGCTTATGGGTACCCATACATGGCTCAGGGGTACCCATACATGGCTCATGGGTACCCATACATGGCTCATGGGTACCCATACATGGCTCATGGGTACCTTAATGGCTCATGGGTACCCATACATGGCTCAGGGGTACCCATACATGGCTCATGATACCCATACATGGCTCATGGATACCCATACATGGCTCATGGATACCCATACATGGCTCATCGATACCCATACATGGCTCATGGGTACCCATACATGGCTCATCGATACCCATACATGGCTCATGGGTACCCATACATGGCTCATGGGTACCCATACATGGCTCATGGGTACCCATACATGGCTCATGGGTACCCATACATGGCTCACGGGTACCCGTACATGGCTCATGGGTACCCATACATGGCTCATGGGTACCCATACATGGCTCATGGGTACCTTAATGGCTCATGGGTACCCATACATGGCTCATGGGTACCATACATGGATCATGGGTACCCATACATGGCTCATGGGTACCCATACATGGCTCATGGGTACCCATACATGGCTCATGGGTACCCATACATGGCTCATGGGTACCCATACATGGCTCATGGGTACCCATACATGGCTCATGGGTACCATACATGGCTCATGGGTACCCATACATGGCTCATGGGTACCCATACATGGCTCATGGGTACCCACACATGGCTCATGGGTACCCATACATGACTCATGGGTACCCATACATGGCTCATGGGTACCCATACATGGCTTATGGGTACCCATACATGGCTCAGGGGTACCCATACATGGCTCATGGGTACCCATACATGGCTCATGGGTACCCATACATGGCTCATGGGTACCTTAATGGCTCATGGGTACCCATACATGGCTCAGGGGTACCCATACATGGCTCATGATACCCATACATGGCTCATGGATACCCATACATGGCTCATGGGTACCATATATGGCTCATGGGTACCCATACATGGCTCATGGGTACCCATACATGGCTCATGGGTACCCATACATGGCTCATGGGTATCTTAATGGCTCATGGGTACCCATACATGGCTCAGGGGTACCCATACATGGCTCATGATACCCATACATGGCTCATGGATACCCATACATGGCTCATGGATACCCATACATGGCTCATCGATACCCATACATGGCTCATGGGTACCCATACATGGCTCATCGATACCCATACGTGGCTCATGGCTACCCATACATGGCTCATGGGTACCCATAAATGGCTCATGGGTACCCATACATGGCTCACGGGTACCCGTACATGGCTCATGGGTACCCATACATGGCTCATGGGTACCCATACATGGCTCAAGGGTACCCATACATGGCTCATGGGTACCCATACATGGCTCATGGGTACCTATACATGGCTCATGGGTACCCATACATGGCTCATGGGTACCATACATGGCTCATGGGTACCCATACATGGCTCATGGGTACCCATACATGGCTCATGATACCCATACATGGCTCATCGATACCCATACTTGGCTCATGGGTACCCATACATGGCTCATCGATATCCATACGTGGCTCATGGGTACCCATACATGCTCATGGGTAGCCATACATGGCTCATGGGTACCCATACATGGCTCATGGGTATCCATACATGGCTCATGGGTACCATACATGGCTCATGGGCACCCATACATGGCTCATGGGTACGCATACATGGCTCATGGGTACCCATACATGGCTCATGGGTACCCATACATGGCTCATGGGTACCCATACATGACTCATGGGTACCCATACATGGCTCATGGGTACCCATACATGGCTCATGGGTACCCATACATGGCTCATGGGTACCCATACATGGCTCATGGGTACCCATACATGGCTCATGGGTACCCATACATGGCTCATGGGTACCATACATGGCTCTTGGGTACCCATACATGGCTCATAAGTACCAGACATGGCTCATGGGTACCCATACATGGCTCATGGGTACTCATATATGGCTCATAGGTACCATACATGGCTCATAAGTACCAGACATGGCTCATGGGTACCATACATGGCTCATGGGTACCCATACATGGCTCATGGGTACCATACATGGCTCATGGCTACCCATACATGGCTCATAAGTACCAGACATGGCTCATGGGTACCCATACATGGCTCATGGGTACTCATATATGGCTCATAGGTACCATACATGGCTCATGGGTACCATACATGGCTCATGGGTACCCATACATGGCTCATGGGTACCCATACATGGCTCATGGGTACCCACACATGGCTCATGGGTACCCATACATGGCTCATGGGTACCATACATGGATCATGGGTACCCATTCATGGCACATGGGTACCCATACATGGCTCATGGGTACCCATACATGGCTCATGGGTACCCATACATGGCTCATGGGTACCATTTATGGCTCATGGGTACACATACATGGCTCATGGGTACCCATACATGGCTCATGGGTACCATACATGGCTCATGGGTACCCATACATGGCTCATGGGTACCCCATACATGGCTCATGGGTACCCATACATGGCTCATGGGTACCCATACATGGCTCATGGATACCATACATGGCTCATGGGTACCATACATGGCTCATGGGTACCCATACATGGATCATGGGTACCCATACATGGCTCATGGGTACCATACATGGCTCATGGGTACCATACATGGCTCATGGGTATCCATACATGGCTCATGGGTACCCATACATGCTCATGGGTACCCATACATGGCTCATGGGTACCCATACATGGCTCATGGGTACCCATACATGGCTCATGGGTACCATACATGGCTCATGGGTACCCATACATGGCTCATGGGTACCCATATATGGCTCATGGGTACCCACACATGGCTCATGGGTACCCATACATGACTCATGGGTACCCATACATGGCTCATGGGTACCCATACATGGCTCATGGGTACCCATACATGGCTCATGGGTACCCATACATGGCTCATGGGTACCCATACATGGCTCATGGGTACCCATACATGGCTCATGGGTACCCATACATGGCTCATGGGTACCCATACATGGCTCATGGGTACCCATACATGGGTCATGGGTACCCATACATGGCTCATGGGTACCCATACATGGCTCATGGGTACCCATACATGGCTCATGGGTACCCATACATGGCTCATGGGTACCCATACATGGCTCATGGGTACCTATACATGGCTCATGGGTACCCATACATGGCTCATGGGTACCATACATGGCTCATGGGTACCCATACATGGCTCATGGTTACCCATACATGGCTCATGATACCCATACATGGCTCATGGATACCCATACATGGCTCATCGATACCCATACATGGCTCATGGGTACCCATACATGGCTGATCGATACCCATACATGGCTCATGGGTACCCATACATGGCTCATGGGTACCCATACATGGCTCATGGGTACCCATACATGGCTCATGGGTACCCATACATGGCTCATGGGTACCCATACATGGCTCATGGGTACCCATACATGGCTCATGGGTACCCATACATGGCTCATGGGTACCCATACATGGCTCATGGGTACCCATACATGGCTCATGGGTACCCATACATGGCTCATGGGTACCATACATGGCTCATGGGTACCCATACATGGCTCATGGGTACCCATACATGGCTCATGGGTACCCATACATGGCTCATGGGTACCCATACATGGCTCATGGGTACCCATACATGGCTCATGGGTACCCATACATGGCTCATGGGTACCCATACATGGCTCATGGGTACCCATACATGGCTCATGGGTACCCATACATGGCTCATGGGTACCCATACATGGCTCATGGGTACCATACATGGCTCATGGGTACCCATACTTGGCTCATGGGTACCCATACATGGCTCATGGGTACCATACATGGCTCATGGGTACCCATACATGGCTCATGGGTACCCATACATGGCTCATGGGTACCCATACATGGCTCATGGGTACCCATACATGGCTCATGGGTACCATACATGGCTCATGGGTACCCATACATGGCTCATGGGTACCCATACATGGCTCATGGGTACCCTACATGGCTCATGGGTACCATACATGGCTCATGGGTACCCATACATGGCTCATGGGTACCCATACATGGCTCATGGGTACCCATACATGGCTCATGGGTGGCTCATGGGTACCCATACATGGCTCATGGGTACCCATACATGGCTCATGGGTACCCATACATGGCTCATGGGTACCCATACATGGCTCATGGGTACCCATACATGGCTCATGGGTACCCATACATGGCTCATGGGTACCATACATGGCTCATGGGTACCCATACTTGGCTCATGGGTACCCATACATGGCTCATGGGTACCATACATGGCTCATGGGTACCCATACATGGCTCATGGGTACCCATACATGGCTCATGGGTACCCATACATGGCTCATGGGTACCCATACATGGCTCATGGGACCCATACATGGCTCATGGGTACCCATACATGGCTCATGGGTACCCATACATGGCTCATGGGTACCCATACATGGCTCATGGGTACCCATACATGGCTCATGGGTACCCATACATGGCTCATGGGTACCCATACATGGCTCATGGGTACCATACATGGCTCATGGGTACCCATACATGGCTCATGGGTACCCATACATGGCTCATGGGTACCATACATGGCTCATGGGTACCCATACATGGCTCATGGGTACCCATACATGGCTCATGATACCCATACATGGCTCATGGATACCCATACATGGCTCATGGGTACCCATACATGGCTCATCGATACCCATACATGGCTCATGGGTACCCATACATGGCTCATCGATACCCATACATGGCTCATGGGTACCCATACATGGCTCATGGGTACCCATACATGGCTCATGGGTACCATACATGGCTCATGGGTACCCATACATGGCTCATGGGTACCCATACATGGCTCATGGGTACCCATACATGGCTCATGGGTACCTATACATGGCTCATGGGTACCCATGCATGGCTCATGGGTACCATACATGGCTCATGGGTACCCATACATGG
The DNA here is from genome assembly GCA_947471745.1 of Closterium sp. Naga37s-1. NCBI lineage: Eukaryota > Viridiplantae > Streptophyta > Zygnematophyceae > Desmidiales > Closteriaceae > Closterium > Closterium sp. Naga37s-1. Next base: position 417,078 of record CANJKZ010000107.1, read on the forward strand.
CTCATGGGTACCCATACATGGCTCATGGGTACCGTACATGGCTCATGGGTACCATACATGGCTCATGGGTACCATACATGACTCAGGGTTACCCATACATGGCTCATGATACCCATACATGACTCATGGATACCCATACATGGCTCATCGATACCCATACATGGCTCATGGGTACCCATACATGGCTTATCGATACCCATACATGGCTCATGGGTACCCATACATGGCTCATGGGTACCATACATGGCTCATGGATACCCATACAGGCTCATGGGTACCCATACATGGCTCATGGGTACCCATACATGGCTCATCGATACCCATACATGGCTCATGGGTACCCATACATGGCTCATCGATACCCATACGTGGCTCATGGGTACCCATACATGCTCATGGGTACCCATACATGGCTCATGGGTACCCATACATGGCTCATGGGTACCTATACATGGCTCATGGGTACCCATACATGGCTCATGGGTACCATACATGGCTCATGGGTACCCATACATGGCTCATGGGTACCCATACATGGCTCATGATACCCATACATGGCTCATGGATACCCATACATGGCTCATGGGTACCCATACATGGCTCATCGATACCCATACATGGCTCATGGGTACCCATACATGGCTCATCGATACCCATACATGGCTCATGGGTACCCATACATGGCTCATGGGTACCCATACATGGCTCATGGGTACCATACATGGCTCATGGGTACCCATACATGGCTCATGGGTACCCATACATGGCTCATGGGTACCCATACATGGCTCATGGGTACCCATACATGGCTCATGGGTACCATACATGGCTCATGGGTACCCATACATGGCTCATGGGTACCCATACATGGCTCATGGGTACCATACATGGCTCATGGGTACCATACATGGCTCATGGGTACCCATACATGGCTCGTGGGTACCCATACATGGCTCATGGGTACCCATACATGGCTCATGGGTACCCATACATGGCTCATGGGTACCATACATGGCTCATGGGTACCCATACATGGCTCATGGGTACCCATACATGGCTCATGGGTACCCATACATGGCTCATGGGTACCCATACATGGCTCATGGGTACCATACATGGCTCATGGGTACCATACATGGCTCATGGGTATCCATACATGGCTCATGGGTACCCATACATGGCTCATGGGTACCCATACATGGCTCATGGGTACCCATACATGGCTCATGGGTACCCATACATGGCTCATGGGTGGCTCATGGGTACCCATACATGGCTCATGGGTACCCATACATGGCTCATGGGTACCCATACATGGCTCATGGGTACCCATACATGGCTCATGGGTACCCATACATGGCTCATGGGTACCATACATGGCTCATGGGTACCCATACATGGCTCATGGGTACCATTTATGGCTCATGGGTACACATACATGGCTCATGGGTACCCATACATGGCTCATGGGTACCGTACATGGCTCATGGGTACCCATACATGGCTCATGGGTACCCCATACATGGCTCATGGGTACCCATACATGGCTCATGGGTACCCATACATGGCTCATGGATACCATACATGGCTCATGGGTACCATACATGGATCATGGGTACCCATACATGGCTCATGGGTACCCATACATGGCTCATGGGTACCATACATGGCTCATGGGTACCATACATGGCTCATGGGTATCCATAGATGGCTCACGGGTACCCATACATGCTCATGGGTACCCATACATGGCTCATGGGTACCCATACATGGCTCATGGGTACCCATACATGGCTCATGGGTACCATACATGGCTCATGGGTACCCATACATGGCTCATGGGTACCCATACATGGGTCATGGGTACCCATACATGGCTCATGGGTACCCATACATGGCTCATGGGTACCCATACATGGGTCATGGGTACCCATACATGGCTCATGGGTACCCATACATGGCTCATGGGTACCCATACATGGCTCATGGGTACCCATACATGGCTCATGGGTACCCATACATGGCTCATGGGTACCTATACATGGCTCATGGGTACCCATACATGGCTCATGGGTACCATACATGGCTCATGGGTACCCATACATGGCTCATGGTTACCCATACATGGCTCATGATACCCATACATGGCTCATGGATACCCATACATGGCTCATCGATACCCATACATGGCTCATGGGTACCCATACATGGCTCATCGATACCCATACATGGCTCATGGGTACCCATACATGGCTCATGGGTACCCATACATGGCTCATGGGTACCCATACATGGCTCATGGGTACCCATACATGGCTCATGGGTACCCATACATGGCTCATGGGTACCCATACATGGCTCATGGGTACCCATACATGGCTCATGGGTACCCATACATGGCTCATGGGTACCCATACATGGCTCATGGGTACCCATACATGGCTCATGGGTACCATACATGGCTCATGGGTACCCATACATGGCTCATGGGTACCCATACATGGCTCATGGGTACCCATACATGGCTCATGGGTACCCATACATGGCTCATGGGTACCCATACATGGCTCATGGGTACCCATACATGGCTCATGGGTACCCATACATGGCTCATGGGTACCCATACATGGCTCATGGGTACCCATACATGGCTCACGGGTACCCATACATGGCTCATGGGTACCCATACATGGCTCATGGGTACCATACATGGCTCATGGGTACCCATACATGGCTCATGGGTACCCATACATGGCTCATGGGTACCATACATGGCTCATGGGTACCCATACATGGCTCATGGGTACCCATACATGGCTCATGGGTACCCATACATGGCTCATGGGTACCCATACATGGCTCATGGGTACCATACATGGCTCATGGGTACCCATACATGGCTCATGGGTACCCATACATGGCTCATGGGTACCCTACATGGCTCATGGGTACCATACATGGCTCATGGGTACCCATACATGGCTCGTGGGTACCCATACATGGCTCATGGGTACCCATACATGGCTCATGGGTACCCATACATGGCTCATGGGTACCCATACATGGCTCATGGGTACCCATACATGGCTCATGGGTACCCATACATGGCTCATGGGTACCCATACATGGCTCATGGGTACCCATACATGGCTCATGGGTACCATACATGGCTCATGGGTACCCATACATGGCTCATGGGTACCATACATGGCTCATGGGTACCCATACATTGCTCATGGGTACCATACATGGCTCATGGGTACCCATACATGGCTCATGGGTACCCATACATGGCTCATGATACCCATACATGGCTCATGGATACCCATACATGGCTCATGGGTACCCATACATGGCTCATCGATACCCATACATGGCTCATGGGTACCCATACATGGCTCATCGATACCCATACATGGCTCATGGGTACCCATACATGGCTCATGGGTACCCATACATGGCTCATGGGTACCATACATGGCTCATGGGTACCCATACATGGCTCATGGGTACCCATACATGGCTCATGGGTACCCATACATGGCTCATGGGTACCTATACATGGCTCATGGGTACCCATGCATGGCTCATGGGTACCATACATGGCTCATGGGTACCCATACATGGCTCATGGGTACCCATACATGGCTCATGGGTACCATACATGGCTCATGGGTACCATACATGGCTCATGGGTACCATACATGGCTCATGGTTACCCATACATGGCTCATGATACCCATACATGACTCATGGATACCCATACATGGCTCATCGATACCCATACATGGCTCATGGGTACCCATACATGGCTCATCGATACCCATACATGGCTCATGGGTACCCATACATGGCTCATGGGTACCATACATGGCTCATGGGTACCCATACAGGCTCATGGGTACCCATACATGGCTCATGGGTACCCATACATGGCTCATCGATACCCATACATGGCTCATGGGTACCCATACATGGCTCATCGATACCCATACGTGGCTCATGGGTACCCATACATGCTCATGGGTACCCATACATGGCTCATGGGTACCCATACATGGCTCATGGGTACCTATACATGGCTCATGGGTACCCATACATGGCTCATGGGTACCATACATGGCTCATGGGTACCCATACATGGCTCATGGGTACCCATACATGGCTCATGATACCCATACATGGCTCATGGATACCCATACATGGCTCATGGGTACCCATACATGGCTCATCGATACCCATACATGGCTCATGGGTACCCATACATGGCTCATCGATACCCATACATGGCTCATGGGTACCCATACATGGCTCATGGGTACCCATACATGGCTCATGGGTACCATACATGGCTCATGGGTACCCATACATGGCTCATGGGTACCCATACATGGCTCATGGGTACCCATACATGGCTCATGGGTACCCATACATGGCTCATGGGTACCATACATGGCTCATGGGTACCCATACATGGCTCATGGGTACCCATACATAGCTGATGGGTACCATACATGGCTCATGGGTACCCATACATGGCTCATGGGTACCCATACATGGCTCATGGGTACCCATACATGGCTCATGGGTACCATACATGGCTCATGGGTACCCATACATGGCTCATGGGTACCCATACATAGCTGATGGGTACCATACATGGCTCATGGGTACCATACATGGCTCATGGGTACCCATACATGGCTCGTGGGTACCCATACATGGCTCATGGGTACCCATACATGGCTCATGGGTACCCATACATGGCTCATGGGTACCATACATGGCTCATGGGTACCCATACATGGCTCATGGGTACCCATACATGGCTCATGGGTACCCATACATGGCTCATGGGTACCCATACATGGCTCATGGGTACCATACATGGCTCGTGGGTACCCATACATGGCTCATAGGTACCCATACATGGCTCATGGGTACCCATACATGGCTCATGGGTACCCATACATGGCTCATGGGTACCATACATGGCTCATGGGTACCCATACATGGCTCATGGGTACCCATACATGGCTCATGGGTACCATACATGGCTCATGGGTACCCATACATGGCTCATGGGTACCCATACATGGCTCATGGGTACCATACATGGCTCATGGGTACCATACATGGCTCATGGGTACCCATACATGGCTCGTGGGTACCCATACATGGCTCATGGGTACCCATACATGGCTCATGGGTACCCATACATGGCTCATGGGTACCCATACATGGCTCATGGGTACCCATACATGGCTCATGGGTACCCATACATGGCTCATGGGTACCCATACATGGCTCATGGGTACCCATACATGGCTCATGGGTACCCATACATGGCTCATGGGTACCCATACATGGCTCATGGGTACCCATACATGGCTCATGGGTACCCATACATGGCTCATGGGTACCCATACATGGCTCATGGGTACCCATACATGGCTCATGGGTACCCATACATGGCTCATGGGTACCCATACATGGCTCATGGGTACCCATACATGGCTCATGGGTACCCATACATGGCTCATGGGTACCCATACATGGCTCATGGGTACCCATACATGGCTCATGGGTACCCATACATGGCTCATGGGTACCCATACATGGCTCATGGGTACCCATACATGGCTCATGGGTACCATACATGGCTCATGGGTACCATACATGGCTCATGGGTACCCATACATGGCTCATGGGTACCCATACATGGCTCATGGGTACCATACATGGCTCATGGGTACCATACATGGCTCATGGGTACCCATACATGGCTCATGGGTACCCATTCATGGCTCATGGGTACCATATATGGCTCATGGGTACCCATACATGGCTCATGGGTACCATACATGGCTCATGGGTACCATAGATGGCTCATGGGTACCCATACATGGCTCATGGGTACCCATACATGGCTCATGGGTACCCATACATGGCTGATGGGTACCCATACATGGCTCCTGGGTTCCCATACATGGCTCATGGGTACCATACGGCTCATGGGTACCCATACATGGCTCATGGGTACCATACATGGCTCATGGGTACCCATACATGGCTCATGGGTACCCATACATGGCTCATGGGTACCCATACATGGCTCATGGGTACCATACATGGCTCATGGGTACCCATACATGGCTCAGTGGGTACCCATACATGGCTCATGGGTACCCATACATGGCTCATGGGTACCCATACATGGCTCATGGGTACCCATACATGGCTCATGGGTACCCATACATGGCTCATGGGTACCCATACATGGCTCATGGGTACCCATACATGGCTCATGGGTACCCATACATGGCTCATGGGTACCCATACATGGCTCATGGGTACCCATACATGGCTCATGGGTACCATACATGGCTCATGGGTACCCATACATGGCTCATGGGTACCCATACATGGCTCATGAATACCATACATGGCTCATGGGTACCCATACATGGCTCATGGGTACCCATACATGGCTCATGGGTACCCATACATGGCTCATGGGTACCCATACATGGCTCATGGGTACCATACATGGCTCATGGGTACCCATACATGGCTCATGGGTACCCATACATGGCTCATGGGTACCATACATGGCTCATGGGTACCATACATGGCTCATGGGTACCCATACATGGCTCGTGGGTACCCATACATGGCTCATGGGTACCCATACATGGCTCATGGGTACCCATACATGGCTCATGGGTACCCATACATGGCTCATGGGTACCATACATGGCTCATGGGTACCCATACATGGCTCATGGGTACCATACATGGCTCATGGGTACCCATACATTGCTCATGGGTACCATACATGGCTCATGGGTACCCATACATGGCTCATGGGTACCCATACATGGCTCATGATACCCATACATGGCTCATGGATACCCATACATGGCTCATGGGTACCCATACATGGCTCATCGATACCCATACATGGCTCATGGGTACCCATACATGGCTCATCGATACCCATACATGGCTCATGGGTACCCATACATGGCTCATGGGTACCCATACATGGCTCATGGGTACCATACATGGCTCATGGGTACCCATACATGGCTCATGGGTACCCATACATGGCTCATGGGTACCCATACATGGCTCATGGGTACCTATACATGGCTCATGGGTACCCATGCATGGCTCATGGGTACCATACATGGCTCATGGGTACCCATACATGGCTCATGGGTACCCATACATGGCTCATGGGTACCATACATGGCTCATGGGTACCATACATGGCTCATGGGTACCATACATGGCTCATGGTTACCCATACATGGCTCATGATACCCATACATGACTCATGGATACCCATACATGGCTCATCGATACCCATACATGGCTCATGGGTACCCATACATGGCTCATCGATACCCATACATGGCTCATGGGTACCCATACATGGCTCATGGGTACCATACATGGCTCATGGGTACCCATACAGGCTCATGGGTACCCATACATGGCTCATGGGTACCCATACATGGCTCATCGATACCCATACATGGCTCATGGGTACCCATACATGGCTCATCGATACCCATACGTGGCTCATGGGTACCCATACATGCTCATGGGTACCCATACATGGCTCATGGGTACCCATACATGGCTCATGGGTACCTATACATGGCTCATGGGTACCCATACATGGCTCATGGGTACCATACATGGCTCATGGGTACCCATACATGGCTCATGGGTACCCATACATGGCTCATGATACCCATACATGGCTCATGGATACCCATACATGGCTCATGGGTACCCATACATGGCTCATCGATACCCATACATGGCTCATGGGTACCCATACATGGCTCATCGATACCCATACATGGCTCATGGGTACCCATACATGGCTCATGGGTACCCATACATGGCTCATGGGTACCATACATGGCTCATGGGTACCCATACATGGCTCATGGGTACCCATACATGGCTCATGGGTACCCATACATGGCTCATGGGTACCCATACATGGCTCATGGGTACCATACATGGCTCATGGGTACCCATACATGGCTCATGGGTACCCATACATAGCTGATGGGTACCATACATGGCTCATGGGTACCCATACATGGCTCATGGGTACCCATACATGGCTCATGGGTACCCATACATGGCTCATGGGTACCATACATGGCTCATGGGTACCCATACATGGCTCATGGGTACCCATACATAGCTGATGGGTACCATACATGGCTCATGGGTACCATACATGGCTCATGGGTACCCATACATGGCTCGTGGGTACCCATACATGGCTCATGGGTACCCATACATGGCTCATGGGTACCCATACATGGCTCATGGGTACCATACATGGCTCATGGGTACCCATACATGGCTCATGGGTACCCATACATGGCTCATGGGTACCCATACATGGCTCATGGGTACCCATACATGGCTCATGGGTACCATACATGGCTCGTGGGTACCCATACATGGCTCATAGGTACCCATACATGGCTCATGGGTACCCATACATGGCTCATGGGTACCCATACATGGCTCATGGGTACCATACATGGCTCATGGGTACCCATACATGGCTCATGGGTACCCATACATGGCTCATGGGTACCATACATGGCTCATGGGTACCCATACATGGCTCATGGGTACCCATACATGGCTCATGGGTACCATACATGGCTCATGGGTACCATACATGGCTCATGGGTACCCATACATGGCTCGTGGGTACCCATACATGGCTCATGGGTACCCATACATGGCTCATGGGTACCCATACATGGCTCATGGGTACCCATACATGGCTCATGGGTACCCATACATGGCTCATGGGTACCCATACATGGCTCATGGGTACCCATACATGGCTCATGGGTACCATACATGGCTCATGGGTACCCATACATGGCTCGTGGGTACCCATACATGGCTCATGGGTACCCATACATGGCTCATGGGTACCCATACATGGCTCATGGGTACCCATACATGGCTCATGGGTACCCATACATGGCTCATGGGTACCCATACATGGCTCATGGGTACCCATACATGGCTCATGGGTACCCATACAGGCTCATGGGTACCCATACATGGCTCATGGGTACCCATACATGGCTCATGGGTACCATACATGGCTCATGGGTACCCATACATGGCTCACGGGTACCCATACATGGCTCATGGGTACCATACGTGGCTCATGGGTACCATACATGGCTCATGGGTACCATACATGGCTCATGGGTACCCATACATGGCTTATGGGTACCCATACATGGCTCATGGGTACCATACATGGCACATGGGTACCCATACATGGCTCATGGGTACCCATTCATGGCTCATGGGTACCATATATGGCTCATGGGTACCCATACATGGCTCATGGGTACCATACATGGCTCATGGGTACCATAGATGGCTCATGGGTACCATACATGGCTCATGGGTACCCATACATGGCTCATGGGTACCCATACATGGCTGATGGGTACCCATACATGGCTCCTGGGTTCCCATACATGGCTCATGGGTACCATACGGCTCATGGGTACCCATACATGGCTCATGGGTACCATACATGGCTCATGGGTACCCATACATGGCTCATGGGTACCCATACATGGCTCATGGGTACCCATACATGGCTCATGGGTACCATACATGGCTCATGGGTACCCATACATGGCTCGTGGGTACCCATACATGGCTCATGGGTACCCATACATGGCTCATGGGTACCCATACATGGCTCATGGGTACCCATACATGGCTCATGGGTACCCATACATGGCTCATGGGTACCCATACATGGCTCATGGGTACCCATACATGGCTCATGGGTACCCATACATGGCTCATGGGTACCATACATGGCTCATGGGTACCCATACATGGCTCATGGGTACCCATACATGGCTCATGAATACCATACATGGCTCATGGGTACCCATACATGGCTCATGGGTACCCATACATGGCTCATGGGTACCCATACATGGCTCATGGGTACCCATACATGGCTCATGGGTACCATACATGGCTCATGGGTACCCATACATGGCTCATGGGTACCCATACATGGCTCATGGGTACCATACATGGCTCATGGGTACCATACATGGCTCATGGGTACCCATACATGGCTCGTGGGTACCCATACATGGCTCATGGGTACCCATACATGGCTCATGGGTACCCATACATGGCTCATGGGTACCCATACATGGCTCATGGGTACCATACATGGCTCATGGGTACCCATACATGGCTCATGGGTACCATACATGGCTCATGGGTACCATACATGGCTCATGGTTACCCATACATGGCTCATGATACCCATACATGACTCATGGATACCCATACATGGCTCATCGATACCCATACATGGCTCATGGGTACCCATACATGGCTCATCGATACCCATACATGGCTCATGGGTACCCATACATGGCTCATGGGTACCATACATGGCTCATGGGTACCCATACAGGCTCATGGGTACCCATACATGGCTCATGGGTACCCATACATGGCTCATCGATACCCATACATGGCTCATGGGTACCCATACATAGCTCATCGATACCCATACGTGGCTCATGGGTACCCATACATGCTCATGGGTACCCATACATGGCTCATGGGTACCCATACATGGCTCATGGGTACCTATACATGGCTCATGGGTACCCATACATGGCTCATGGGTACCATACATGGCTCATGGGTACCCATACATGGCTCATGGGTACCCATACATGGCTCATGATACCCATACATGGCTCATGGATACCCATACATGGCTCATGGGTACCCATACATGGCTCATCGATACCCATACATGGCTCATGGGTACCCATACATGGCTCATCGATACCCATACATGGCTCATGGGTACCCATACATGGCTCATGGGTACCCATACATGGCTCATGGGTACCATACATGGCTCATGGGTACCCATACATGGCTCATGGGTACCCATACATGGCTCATGGGTACCCATACATGGCTCATGGGTACCCATACATGGCTCATGGGTACCATACATGGCTCATGGGTACCCATACATGGCTCATGGGTACCCATACATAGCTGATGGGTACCATACATGGCTCATGGGTACCCATACATGGCTCATGGGTACCCATACATGGCTCATGGGTACCCATACATGGCTCATGGGTACCATACATGGCTCATGGGTACCCATACATGGCTCATGGGTACCCATACATAGCTGATGGGTACCATACATGGCTCATGGGTACCATACATGGCTCATGGGTACCCATACATGGCTCGTGGGTACCCATACATGGCTCATGGGTACCCATACATGGCTCATGGGTACCCATACATGGCTCATCGGTACCATACATGGCTCATGGGTACCCATACATGGCTCATGGGTACCCATACATGGCTCATGGGTACCCATACATGGCTCATGGGTACCCATACATGGCTCATGGGTACCATACATGGCTCGTGGGTACCCATACATGGCTCATAGGTACCCATACATGGCTCATGGGTACCCATACATGGCTCATGGGTACCCATACATGGCTCATGGGTACCATACATGGCTCATGGGTACCCATACATGGCTCATGGGTACCCATACATGGCTCATGGGTACCATACATGGCTCATGGGTACCCATACATGGCTCATGGGTACCCATACATGGCTCATGGGTACCATACATGGCTCATGGGTACCATACATGGCTCATGGGTACCCATACATGGCTCGTGGGTACCCATACATGGCTCATGGGTACCCATACATGGCTCATGGGTACCCATACATGGCTCATGGGTACCCATACATGGCTCATGGGTACCCATACATGGCTCATGGGTACCCATACATGGCTCATGGGTACCCATACATGGCTCATGGGTACCATACATGGCTCATGGGTACCCATACATGGCTCGTGGGTACCCATACATGGCTCATGGGTACCCATACATGGCTCATGGGTACCCATACATGGCTCATGGGTACCCATACATGGCTCATGGGTACCCATACATGGCTCATGGGTACCCATACATGGCTCATGGGTACCCATACATGGCTCATGGGTACCCATACAGGCTCATGGGTACCCATACATGGCTCATGGGTACCCATACATGGCTCATGGGTACCATACATGGCTCATGGGTACCCATACATGGCTCATGGGTACCCATACATGGCTCATGGGTACCCATACATGGCTCATGGGTACCCATACATGGCTCATGGGTACCATACATGGCTCATGGGTACCCATACATGGCTCGTGGGTACCCATACATGGCTCATGGGTACCCATACATGGCTCATGGGTACCCATACATGGCTCATGGGTACCCATACATGGCTCATGGGTACCCATACATGGCTCATGGGTACCCATACATGGCTCATGGGTACCATACATGGCTCATGGGTACCCATACATGGCTCATGGGTACCATACATGGCTCATGGGTACCCATACATGGCTCATGGGTACCCATACATGGCTCATGGGTACCATACATGGCTCATGGGTACCCATACATGGCTCATGGGTACCCATACATAGCTGATGGGTACCATACATGGCTCATGGGTACCCATACATGGCTCATGGGTACCCATACATGGCTCATGGGTACCCATACATGGCTCATGGGTACCATACATGGCTCATGGGTACCCATACATGGCTCATGGGTACCCATACATAGCTGATGGGTACCATACATGGCTCATGGGTACCATACATGGCTCATGGGTACCCATACATGGCTCGTGGGTACCCATACATGGCTCATGGGTACCCATACATGGCTCATGGGTACCCATACATGGCTCATGGGTACCATACATGGCTCATGGGTACCCATACATGGCTCATGGGTACCCATACATGGCTCATGGGTACCCATACATGGCTCATGGGTACCCATACATGGCTCATGGGTACCATACATGGCTCGTGGGTACCCATACATGGCTCATAGGTACCCATACATGGCTCATGGGTACCCATACATGGCTCATGGGTACCCATACATGGCTCATGGGTACCATACATGGCTCATGGGTACCCATACATGGCTCATGGGTACCCATACATGGCTCATGGGTACCATACATGGCTCATGGGTACCCATACATGGCTCATGGGTACCCATACATGGCTCATGGGTACCATACATGGCTCATGGGTACCATACATGGCTCATGGGTACCCATACATGGCTCGTGGGTACCCATACATGGCTCATGGGTACCCATACATGGCTCATGGGTACCCATACATGGCTCATGGGTACCCATACATGGCTCATGGGTACCCATACATGGCTCATGGGTACCCATACATGGCTCATGGGTACCCATACATGGCTCATGGGTACCATACATGGCTCATGGGTACCCATACATGGCTCGTGGGTACCCATACATGGCTCATGGGTACCCATACATGGCTCATGGGTACCCATACATGGCTCATGGGTACCCATACATGGCTCATGGGTACCCATACATGGCTCATGGGTACCCATACATGGCTCATGGGTACCCATACATGGCTCATGGGTACCCATACAGGCTCATGGGTACCCATACATGGCTCATGGGTACCCATACATGGCTCATGGGTACCATACATGGCTCATGGGTACCCATACATGGCTCACGGGTACCCATACATGGCTCATGGGTACCATACGTGGCTCATGGGTACCATACATGGCTCATGGGTACCATACATGGCTCATGGGTACCCATACATGACTTATGGGTACCCATACATGGCTCATGGGTACCATACATGGCACATGGGTACCCATACATGGCTCATGGGTACCCATTCATGGCTCATGGGTACCATATATGGCTCATGGGTACCCATACATGGCTCATGGGTACCATACATGGCTCATGGGTACCATAGATGGCTCATGGGTACCATACATGGCTCATGGGTACCCATACATGGCTCATGGGTACCCATACATGGCTGATGGGTACCCATACATGGCTCCTGGGTTCCCATACATGGCTCATGGGTACCATACGGCTCATGGGTACCCATACATGGCTCATGGGTACCATACATGGCTCATGGGTACCCATACATGGCTCATGGGTACCCATACATGGCTCATGGGTACCCATACATGGCTCATGGGTACCATACATGGCTCATGGGTACCCATACATGGCTCGTGGGTACCCATACATGGCTCATGGGTACCCATACATGGCTCATGGGTACCCATACATGGCTCATGGGTACCCATACATGGCTCATGGGTACCCATACATGGCTCATGGGTACCCATACATGGCTCATGGGTACCCATACATGGCTCATGGGTACCCATACATGGCTCATGGGTACCATACATGGCTCATGGGTACCCATACATGGCTCATGGGTACCCATACATGGCTCATGAATACCATACATGGCTCATGGGTACCCATACATGGCTCATGGGTACCCATACATGGCTCATGGGTACCCATACATGGCTCATGGGTACCCATACATGGCTCATGGGTACCATACATGGCTCATGGGTACCCATACATGGCTCATGGGTACCCATACATGGCTCATGGGTACCATACATGGCTCATGGGTACCATACATGGCTCATGGGTACCCATACATGGCTCGTGGGTACCCATACATGGCTCATGGGTACCCATACATGGCTCATGGGTACCCATACATGGCTCATGGGTACCCATACATGGCTCATGGGTACCATACATGGCTCATGGGTACCCATACATGGCTCATGGGTACCATACATGGCTCATGGGTACCATACATGGCTCATGGTTACCCATACATGGCTCATGATACCCATACATGACTCATGGATACCCATACATGGCTCATCGATACCCATACATGGCTCATGGGTACCCATACATGGCTCATCGATACCCATACATGGCTCATGGGTACCCATACATGGCTCATGGGTACCATACATGGCTCATGGGTACCCATACAGGCTCATGGGTACCCATACATGGCTCATGGGTACCCATACATGGCTCATCGATACCCATACATGGCTCATGGGTACCCATACATGGCTCATCGATACCCATACGTGGCTCATGGGTACCCATACATGCTCATGGGTACCCATACATGGCTCATGGGTACCCATACATGGCTCATGGGTACCTATACATGGCTCATGGGTACCCATACATGGCTCATGGGTACCATACATGGCTCATGGGTACCCATACATGGCTCATGGGTACCCATACATGGCTCATGATACCCATACATGGCTCATGGATACCCATACATGGCTCATGGGTACCCATACATGGCTCATCGATACCCATACATGGCTCATGGGTACCCATACATGGCTCATCGATACCCATACATGGCTCATGGGTACCCATACATGGCTCATGGGTACCCATACATGGCTCATGGGTACCATACATGGCTCATGGGTACCCATACATGGCTCATGGGTACCCATACATGGCTCATGGGTACCCATACATGGCTCATGGGTACCCATACATGGCTCATGGGTACCATACATGGCTCATGGGTACCCATACATGGCTCATGGGTACCCATACATAGCTGATGGGTACCATACATGGCTCATGGGTACCCATACATGGCTCATGGGTACCCATACATGGCTCATGGGTACCCATACATGGCTCATGGGTACCATACATGGCTCATGGGTACCCATACATGGCTCATGGGTACCCATACATAGCTGATGGGTACCATACATGGCTCATGGGTACCATACATGGCTCATGGGTACCCATACATGGCTCGTGGGTACCCATACATGGCTCATGGGTACCCATACATGGCTCATGGGTACCCATACATGGCTCATGGGTACCATACATGGCTCATGGGTACCCATACATGGCTCATGGGTACCCATACATGGCTCATGGGTACCCATACATGGCTCATGGGTACCCATACATGGCTCATGGGTACCATACATGGCTCGTGGGTACCCATACATGGCTCATAGGTACCCATACATGGCTCATGGGTACCCATACATGGCTCATGGGTACCCATACATGGCTCATGGGTACCATACATGGCTCATGGGTACCCATACATGGCTCATGGGTACCCATACATGGCTCATGGGTACCATACATGGCTCATGGGTACCCATACATGGCTCATGGGTACCCATACATGGCTCATGGGTACCATACATGGCTCATGGGTACCATACATGGCTCATGGGTACCCATACATGGCTCGTGGGTACCCATACATGGCTCATGGGTACCCATACATGGCTCATGGGTACCCATACATGGCTCATGGGTACCCATACATGGCTCATGGGTACCCATACATGGCTCATGGGTACCCATACATGGCTCATGGGTACCCATACATGGCTCATGGGTACCATACATGGCTCATGGGTACCCATACATGGCTCGTGGGTACCCATACATGGCTCATGGGTACCCATACATGGCTCATGGGTACCCATACATGGCTCATGGGTACCCATACATGGCTCATGGGTACCCATACATGGCTCATGGGTACCCATACATGGCTCATGGGTACCCATACATGGCTCATGGGTACCCATACAGGCTCATGGGTACCCATACATGGCTCATGGGTACCCATACATGGCTCATGGGTACCATACATGGCTCATGGGTACCCATACATGGCTCATGGGTACCCATACATGGCTCATGGGTACCCATACATGGCTCATGGGTACCCATACATGGCTCATGGGTACCATACATGGCTCATGGGTACCCATACATGGCTCGTGGGTACCCATACATGGCTCATGGGTACCCATACATGGCTCATGGGTACCCATACATGGCTCATGGGTACCCATACATGGCTCATGGGTACCCATACATGGCTCATGGGTACCCATACATGGCTCATGGGTACCCATACATGGCTCATGGGTACCCATACAGGCTCATGGGTACCCATACATGGCTCATGGGTACCCATACATGGCTCATGGGTACCATACATGGCTCATGGGTACCCATACATGGCTCATGGGTACCCATACATGGCTCATGGGTACCATACATGGCTCATGGGTACCCATACATGGCTCGTGGGTACCCATACATGGCTCATGGGTACCCATACATGGCTCATGGGTACCCATACATGGCTCATGGGTACCCATACATGGCTCATGGGTACCCATACATGGCTCATGGGTACCCATACATGGCTCATGGGTACCCATACATGGCTCATGGGTACCCATACAGGCTCATGGGTACCCATACATGGCTCATGGGTACCCATACATGGCTCATGGGTACCATACATGGCTCATGGGTACCCATACATGGCTCATGGGTACCCATACATGGCTCATGGGTACCCATACATGGCTCATGGGTACCATACATGGCTCATGGGTACCATACATGGCTCATGGGTACCCATACATGGCTCGTGGGTACCCATACATGGCTCATGGGTACCCATACATGGCTCATGGGTACCCATACATGGCTCATGGGTACCCATACATGGCTCATGGGTACCATACATGGCTCATGGGTACCCATACATGGCTCATGGGTACCCATACATGGCTCATGGGTACCCATACATGGCTAATGGGTACCCATACATGGCTCATGGGTACCCATACAGGCTCATGGGTACCCATACATGGCTCATGGGTACCCATACATGGCTCATGGGTACCATACATGGCTCATGGGTACCCATACATGGCTCATGGGTACCCATACATGGCTCATGGGTACCATACGTGGCTCATAGGTACCATACATGGCTCATGGTTACCCATACATGGCTCATGGGTACCCATACATGGCTCATGGGTACCCATACATGGCTCATGGGTACCATACATGGCTCATGGGTACCCATACATGGCTCATGGGTACCATACATGGCTCATGGGTACCATACATGGCTCATGGTTACCCATACATGGCTCATGATACCCATACATGACTCATGGATACCCATACATGGCTCATCGATACCCATACATGGCTCATGGGTACCCATACATGGCTCATCGATACCCATACATGGCTCATGGGTACCCATACATGGCTCATGGGTACCATACATGGCTCATGGGTACCCATACAGGCTCATGGGTACCCATACATGGCTCATGGGTACCCATACATGGCTCATCGATACCCATACATGGCTCATGGGTACCCATACATGGCTCATCGATACCCATACGTGGCTCATGGGTACCCATACATGCTCATGGGTACCCATACATGGCTCATGGGTACCCATACATGGCTCATGGGTACCTATACATGGCTCATGGGTACCCATACATGGCTCATGGGTACCATACATGGCTCATGGGTACCCATACATGGCTCATGGGTACCCATACATGGCTCATGATACCCATACATGGCTCATGGATACCCATACATGGCTCATGGGTACCCATACATGGCTCATCGATACCCATACATGGCTCATGGGTACCCATACATGGCTCATCGATACCCATACATGGCTCATGGGTACCCATACATGGCTCATGGGTACCCATACATGGCTCATGGGTACCATACATGGCTCATGGGTACCCATACATGGCTCATGGGTACCCATACATGGCTCATGGGTACCCATACATGGCTCATGGGTACCCATACATGGCTCATGGGTACCATACATGGCTCATGGGTACCCATACATGGCTCATGGGTACCCATACATAGCTGATGGGTACCATACATGGCTCATGGGTACCCATACATGGCTCATGGGTACCCATACATGGCTCATGGGTACCCATACATGGCTCATGGGTACCATACATGGCTCATGGGTACCCATACATGGCTCATGGGTACCCATACATAGCTGATGGGTACCATACATGGCTCATGGGTACCATACATGGCTCATGGGTACCCATACATGGCTCGTGGGTACCCATACATGGCTCATGGGTACCCATACATGGCTCATGGGTACCCATACATGGCTCATGGGTACCATACATGGCTCATGGGTACCCATACATGGCTCATGGGTACCCATACATGGCTCATGGGTACCCATACATGGCTCATGGGTACCCATACATGGCTCATGGGTACCATACATGGCTCGTGGGTACCCATACATGGCTCATAGGTACCCATACATGGCTCATGGGTACCCATACATGGCTCATGGGTACCCATACATGGCTCATGGGTACCATACATGGCTCATGGGTACCCATACATGGCTCATGGGTACCCATACATGGCTCATGGGTACCATACATGGCTCATGGGTACCCATACATGGCTCATGGGTACCCATACATGGCTCATGGGTACCATACATGGCTCATGGGTACCATACATGGCTCATGGGTACCCATACATGGCTCGTGGGTACCCATACATGGCTCATGGGTACCCATACATGGCTCATGGGTACCCATACATGGCTCATGGGTACCCATACATGGCGCATGGGTACCCATACATGGCTCATGGGTACCCATACATGGCTCATGGGTACCCATACATGGCTCATGGGTACCATACATGGCTCATGGGTACCCATACATGGCTCGTGGGTACCCATACATGGCTCATGGGTACCCATACATGGCTCATGGGTACCCATACATGGCTCATGGGTACCCATACATGGCTCATGGGTACCCATACATGGCTCATGGGTACCCATACATGGCTCATGGGTACCCATACATGGCTCATGGGTACCCATACAGGCTCATGGGTACCCATACATGGCTCATGGGTACCCATACATGGCTCATGGGTACCATACATGGCTCATGGGTACCCATACATGGCTCACGGGTACCCATACATGGCTCATGGGTACCATACGTGGCTCATGGGTACCATACATGGCTCATGGGTACCATACATGGCTCATGGGTACCCATACATGGCTTATGGGTACCCATACATGGCTCATGGGTACCATACATGGCACATGGGTATCCATACATGGCTCATGGGTACCCATTCATGGCTCATGGGTACCATATATGGCTCATGGGTACCCATACATGGCTCATGGGTACCATACATGGCTCATGGGTACCATAGATGGCTCATGGGTACCATACATGGCTCATGGGTACCCATACATGGCTCATGGGTACCCATACATGGCTGATGGGTACCCATACATGGCTCCTGGGTTCCCATACATGGCTCATGGGTACCATACGGCTCATGGGTACCCATACATGGCTCATGGGTACCATACATGGCTCATGGGTACCCATACATGGCTCATGGGTACCCATACATGGCTCATGGGTACCCATACATGGCTCATGGGTACCATACATGGCTCATGGGTACCCATACATGGCTCGTGGGTACCCATACATGGCTCATGGGTACCCATACATGGCTCATGGGTACCCATACATGGCTCATGGGTACCCATACATGGCTCATGGGTACCCATACATGGCTCATGGGTACCCATACATGGCTCATGGGTACCCATACATGGCTCATGGGTACCCATACATGGCTCATGGGTACCATACATGGCTCATGGGTACCCATACATGGCTCATGGGTACCCATACATGGCTCATGAATACCATACATGGCTCATGGGTACCCATACATGGCTCATGGGTACCCATACATGGCTCATGGGTACCCATACATGGCTCATGGGTACCCATACATGGCTCATGGGTACCATACATGGCTCATGGGTACCCATACATGGCTCATGGGTACCCATACATGGCTCATGGGTACCATACATGGCTCATGGGTACCATACATGGCTCATGGGTACCCATACATGGCTCGTGGGTACCCATACATGGCTCATGGGTACCCATACATGGCTCATGGGTACCCATACATGGCTCATGGGTACCCATACATGGCTCATGGGTACCATACATGGCTCATGGGTACCCATACATGGCTCATGGGTACCCATACATGGCTCATGGGTACCCATACATGGCTAATGGGTACCCATACATGGCTCATGGGTACCCATACAGGCTCATGGGTACCCATACATGGCTCATGGGTACCCATACATGGCTCATGGGTACCATACATGGCTCATGGGTACCCATACATGGCTCATGGGTACCCATACATGGCTCATGGGTACCATACGTGGCTCATAGGTACCATACATGGCTCATGGTTACCCATACATGGCTCATGGGTACCCATACATGGCTCATGGGTACCCATACATGGCTCATGGGTACCATACATGGCTCATGGGTACCCATACATGGCTCATGGTTACCATACATGGCTCATGGGTACCATACATGGCTCATGGGTACCCATACATGGCTCATGGGTACCCATACATGGCTCATGGGTACCATACATGGCTCATGGGTACCCATACATGGCTCATGGGTACCCATACATGGCTCATGGTACCATATATGGCTCATGGGTACCCATACATGGCTCATGGGTACCCATACATGGCTCATGGGTACCATACATGGCTCATGGGTACCATATATGGCTCATGGGTACCATACATGGCTCATGGGTACCCATACATGGCTCATGGGTACCCATACATGGCTGATGGGTACCCATACATGGCTCCTGGGTTCCCATACATGGCTCATGGGTACCATACGGCTCATGGGTACCCATACATGGCTCATGGGTACCATACATGGCTCATGGGTACCCATACATGGCTCATGGGTACCATACATGGCTCATGGGTACCATACATGGCTCATGGGTACCCATACATGGCTCATGGGTACCCATACATGGCTCATGGGTACCATACATGGCTCATGGGTACCATACATGGCTCATGGGTACCCATACATGGCTCGTGGGTACCCATACATGGCTCATGGGTACCCATACATGGCTCATGGGTACCCATACATGGCTCATGGGTACCCATACATGGCTCATGGGTACCCATACATGGCTCATGGGTACCCATACATGGCTCATGGGTACCCATACATGGCTCATGGGTACCATACATGGCTCATGGGTACCATACATGGCTCATGGGTACCATACATGGCTCATGGGTACCATACATGGCTCATGGGTACCATACATGGCTCATGGGTACCCATACATGGCTCATGGGTACCATACATGGCTCATGGGTACCCATACATGGCTCATGGGTACCCATACATGGCTCATGGGTACCATACATGGCTCATGGGTACCATACATGGCTCATGGGTACCCATACATGGCTCGTGGGTACCCATACATGGCTCATGGGTACCCATACATGGCTCATGGGTACCCATACATGGCTCATGGGTACCCATACATGGCTCATGAGTACCCATACATGGCTAATGGGTACCCATACATGGCTCATGGGTACCCATACAGGCTCATGGGTACCCATACATGGCTCATGGGTACCCATACATGGCTCATGGGTACCATACATGGCTCATGGGTACCCATACATGGCTCATGGGTACCCATACATGGCTCATGGGTACCATACGTGGCTCATAGGTACCATACATGGCTCATGGTTACCATACATGGCTCATGGGTACCATACATGGCTCATGGGTACCCATACATGGCTCATGGGTACCCATACATGGCTCATGGGTACCATACATGGCTCATGGGTACCCATACATGGCTCATGGGTACCCATACATGGCTCATGGTACCATATATGGCTCATGGGTACCCATACATGGCTCATGGGTACCCATACATGGCTCATGGGTACCATACATGGCTCATGGGTACCATATATGGCTCATGGGTACCATACATGGCTCATGGGTACCCATACATGGCTCATGGGTACCCATACATGGCTGATGGGTACCCATACATGGCTCCTGGGTTCCCATACATGGCTCATGGGTACCTTACGGCTCATGGGTACCCATACATGGCTCATGGGTACCATACATGGCTCATGGGTACCCATACATGGCTCATGGGTACCATACATGGCTCATGGGTACCATACATGGCTCATGGGTACCCATACATGGCTCATGGGTACCCATACATGGCTCATGGGTACCATACATGGCTCATGGGTACCATACATGGCTCATGGGTACCCATACATGGCTCGTGGGTACCCATACATGGCTCATGGGTACCCATACATGGCTCATGGGTACCCATACATGGCTCATGGGTACCCATACATGGCTCATGGGTACCCATACATGGCTCATGGGTACCCATACATGGCTCATGGGTACCCATACATGGCTCATGGGTACCCATACAGGCTCATGGGTACCCATACATGGCTCATGGGTACCCATACATGGCTCATGGGTACCATACATGGCTCATGGGTACCCATACATGGCTCACGGGTACCCATACATGGCTCATGGGTACCATACGTGGCTCATGGGTACCATACATGGCTCATGGGTACCATACATGGCTCATGGGTACCATACATGGCTCATGGGTACCCATACATGGCTTATGGGTACCCATACATGGCTCATGGGTACCATACATGGCTCATGGGTACCCATACATGGCTCATGGGTACCCATTCATGGCTCATGGGTACCATATATGGCTCATGGGTACCCATACATGGCTCATGGGTACCCATACATGGCTCATGGGTACCATACATGGCTCATGGGTACCATAGATGGCTCATGGGTACCATACATGGCTCATGGGTACCCATACATGGCTCATGGGTACCCATACATGGCTGATGGGTACCCATACATGGCTCCTGGGTTCCCATACATGGCTCATGGGTACCATACGGCTCATGGGTACCCATACATGGCTCATGGGTACCATACATGGCTCATGGGTACCCATACATGGCTCATCGGTACCCATACATGGCTCATGGGTACCCATACATGGCTCATGGGTACCATACATGGCTCATGGGTACCATACATGGCTCATGGGTACCATACATGGCTCATGGGTACCATACATGGCTCATGGGTACCATACATGGCTCATGGGTACCCATTCATAGCTCATGGGTACCATACATGGCTCATGGGTACCATACATGGCTCATGGGTACCATACATGGCTCATGGGTACCATACCTAGAACCACCAATCCCATCGCCATCACACCCTCCCCCCCAACCCACCTGCATGACGACGAAGGGAGAAGATGATGGTCACCAGCTGCACCTCCATCCATCCCACCCATTCCCACCCCTCCCCCCTTAGCACACCAGCACATAGACAACTTTGTGATGCCCCCAGCCCACCTGCATGAAGACGAAGGAGGAGAAGACGATGGTAACCAGCTGCTTCTCCCCTTCTGATATCTCCATTCCCCCGTTGGCGATCACCCTGGGCACGCCTGGGGGCCCCGGTAGCTGCAGCAGCTCAATTCCTTTGAACCACAGCACGCACAGCAGCGACAGCTGGTACACCGTCTGCCCAATGATGCTGCGCCACATGGCAGCGGATACCAGCTCCTGGCTGCGCCCCACGGGCGGCTGCTCCAGCAGCTTGTCGGACGGGGGCTCTGTGGCCAGGGCTAATGCACCTAGCGTGTCCTGAATCAGGTCCACCCAGAGCATCTGAAGGGTAGTGGGGCAAAAAGGGGTTGAGAGGGAGTAAGAGGTGAAGTGCCACATGGCGTGCGGCCATGGCAGAGATGATGTTGCGCCACATGGCAGCCGACACCAGCTCCTGGCTGCGCCCCACGGGCGGCTGCTCCAGTAGCTTGTCGGACGGGGGCTCTGTGGCGAGAGCAAGTTCTCCTAGTGTGTCCTGAATCAGATCCACCCACAACATCTGGAGAGTAGGAGGAGGGGGTGGAATGGAGCAGTGCAGGGGAGATGAGCTCCTGGCTGCGCCCCACGGGCTCTGTGGCCAGGGCGAGCGCTCCTAGCGTGTCCTGAATCAGGTCCACCCAGAGCATCTGAGGCAGGGGGGAGATGGATTTGGAGGGGGGGAGAGAAGAGTGCAGAGGAGGGGAAATGAGCTCCTGGCTGGCTGCGCCCCACAGGTGGCTGCTCCAGCAGCTTGTCTGAGGGGGACTCTGTGGCCAAGGCAAGTGCACCTAGGGTGTCCTGAATCAAATCCACCCAGAGCATCTGGGGAGCGAGAATGAGGGAAGAGGTTTAGAGAGTGAAAGGGAGAAGGCGCAGTGCAGTGGAAAATGAGGTATTGGTTGTGCCCCACAGGGCGGAAGGAACGACAATATTGATACCATTCGTGGTATTATCCTAACGTTCCCTCACCACGTTCACATCTCCTAACGTTCCATATGTTCTCCCATATAATGTTCCACACTCAGAGCTCCACTCGCATTGCTGATGCAAAATGTTCTGCCACACTCTCCCCGCACTCTCCCTGCAAAAGAGGCATGTGCAATTTGATGCAGGCTGCAGAGTTCCAGCATAGGTGGAGGGCCATTTGCGATCGGATTGCCTCCGATGAAATGAGGCACGTGCGGTTCGATGCAGGCTGAAGTGTTCCAGCATAGGTGGAGGTCCATTTGCCCTTGCTTCCAGGGCGGACAACTCCTCAGATTGCCTCCAGATGTAATGAAGCACGCGCACATTGATCCAGCTGTTGAATTGGTGGGAGAAGGCAGGGAGGGGAGAGCGAGCAGGAGGGAAAGGGGGGGAGGTGGTGGGAGGTGGAGGGAGTAAGAAGAGAAAGGAAAAGTGGGTGAGGAATGGGGAGTGGGGAGAAGGTCAGACAGAAGTGTGGCATGTGCGAATGACCATGTCCTAGTACGAGCGCCCTGGCTTAGGAGGGAAGGATGAGGGGGGGAGGATGGGGGAGGATAAAAGGAGAAGGGAAAGGAAGGAAAATGTGTGGAAAATGGGAGAGGGAGGAAGGGAAGGAGGAATGCGTGCAGCAGGGGAGAAAAGGTGCAGGCATGAGTAAACAAACATCCCGTCTGCACTCAGGTGCATTAGCTGGGCGTGGGGGATGGGGAAGGGCAGGGGAGGACAAGATGTATGACAGCAAGGACAGCATTGGAGGCAGGCAGGCATGGGGGCACAAACACGCTGCCAGCTCCAACACTCATTAGCTGATTGTGAGAGCAGGAAACGGAGAGGAAGGACGGGAGAGAGGAGGGGAGGGGGGAAGGGATAAGAGCACAGGGCAGCAACAGTCATCGCTACTCTTTAGACTATCCATGGAGAATGAATGTAAATCCCCTCCACACACACATCAAGGACCACAGTACCAACTTGGTATTAGTAGCGACAAAGGCAGGGCCACCCCGAGGGCATCAGTCTTACCTCTACTAAGAATGTGGATGTATTTGTCACAGTATCATATCTCCCCAGCTCGCTTGCTGCAAGTGCAGATCTCCCCGGCTGCACGTCCGTATCATATGTACCCGTGGATTGCACCTGCAAAGCTTCCCACCTTGCTTGCTGCACGTCCAAGCCTCCACCACCTCGACCTCTCCGCAACCTCCTGCCCTACCCACACCCATTTGCCCCCAGACCTCTCCCCGTCCAGCTGAACCTTGTGTAAGAGTGCAGGTGAGACGCACCCAAGTGCCATGCCGTGCTGGAGGACCGATGTGGGAGCTGGAGTGGTGGCGGGGGAGCAGGAGCGCAGCCGGGGTGTAGTGCAGGAGCTGGTGGTTCATGCTGTATACCGCTATTCAGTCCTGGTGTATGGGGAATGATGGACGGCAGCGGTAGGGGTGTTGGTGGGAGGGATGAAGCAAGGGAAGACGGAAGGAGAAGCAACCCAGAGTGAAGGGGGGAGTCTGGGAGAACGAGGCGAGGGATGAGGGTGAGAAACAGGAATCGGGTGTGGAGATGATGCAATCTTCTTAGACTCGTCCTTAATCTCTAACAAGTGGTATCAGAGCTGATTGAGGACCTTGTGAAGAGTCTACTGAGGTGTGACGACCCTCCTAGACCCACCATGGCCTGTGGGCGTGCCTAAGTGGAGTTTTAGAGGTTGCACGTGACTTCCGCTAAGGGGAAACTCCGCCGAAATTTTGTTGGCGCCGACACTTGTGAAAATTTTGTGGATCTACATTGTGACCAGCAAAGGGGGGAGCTGAAACCTGTGATTGGGAGCAGAGGAGATGAGTCAAGGAAGTGGAGAAGCAGCTGACAAGAAGAGTGAACCGCCACCATCCAAGATCGAAGCTTTGGAGGGCTCCAATTATGAGGAATGGAGCGGGCGGATTCGGAGCGCCTTCAAGCGCTACAAGCTGCTGAAACCTGCGATGGGAGAAGAGAAGATGCTTGAGGAAGGAGAGGCATGTGACCGATGGATTGAGAGGAGTGCGGTGCTGTACGACCTCATCGTACAGTCGGTCAACAACGATATGTTTCAGCACATCAAAGATTGGTGGAGCTCGATGACTCGGGACCGAAGGCGTGGAAGCTGCTACGCGACGTGGTTCAACCCAACACGCTGCTGATGGTGATTGTGTTGGAGAAGGAGCTGGCGGCCCTCTCCATGCGACCGGGAGACGATGTGAAACCGGTGCTTGACAAGATCAAGGACACCTATGCGAGGATAGCAGCGGCGGGCAGCGAAGTGTCGCAGATGCAGCAGTGCACCAAGATCATCTCGGTGCTCGACAACTCGTGGGACAACCTCATCCCCACCCTCAACATTCAGCAGGACAAGTGGACGCCTGAGTGGCTACGGCAGCAGATTCTGCAAGAGGACTTCCGCAGGCGCCACACAGGAGGTGGTGATGCCAACAAAATTGTTGAGGGGTATGGACCTGCAGGAGGCAGCAGAGGAAGAGGGGGAGGGAGCGGCCGAGGCCGTGGGAGAGGCTTTGGCAGAGGAAGAGGCCGAGGTGACTACAATGAGGGGCATGGGAGCTCTGGTGGCAGGGGGAGCACCCGAATGGAGGGAGCTTGCTGGTACTGCAAGAAGGCTGGACACCCGTGGTTCAAGTGTTTCAGCCGGCCTGAGGGATGGGCGCCTCCAGGCATGAAGCCGCCAAGTGGTGAACGCGCACGAGGTGGCGCTGTGCAAGGTTCAGGTGCACAAGGTGAAGGTGCACAAGGTAAAGCCGACCCTGAAATGTTCCTCTTGGTTGAGGATGTGAAAGAGAGTGAGGATGATATGGGTTCCGTTGAGAAGGTTGTGATGCACCCCCTCACTCACTTGGTGATCGATTCAGGTTGCACAAGTCACATGACTCCGCGGACAGATTTGCTTGATGAGGTGAAACCCCCCGGGAAGATCAAGTTTGTGGCTGCCGCTTCAGGTGCTTTGCTCCCTGTGATTGGTGTTGGGAATGCCAAGGTGATGGGAGCCAATGGGGGGCTTGTGGGGCTTGGGAATGTCCTACTGGTTGAAGGTTTGTCCGCTAACCCCCTCTCTGTGCGCCGGCTGCAGAAAAGCAAGGCAAAGGTCACGTTCGGCCCAACGAGCTGCCGCGCGAAGCTTGGGAAGTTGCTACTGTGGGATTTGGACGAGAAGAGTAGCTGCATCAAGGACCTGTGGCAGCTGCCCATCATCTCTTGGAATGGGAAACCACCAGCAACGGCAAAGGCAGCGGCAGCGGCTAAGGCAACTGCGGGAGGAGAGGAGACTGCACCAACTGCTGGGACCCTGGATGCAGTCAAGAAGGTGCAGCAGCTACAGCAGCCACATGGTGAGGTGCTTGCTGGTGTGGATGCGACAGCTGCATGGGCTAAGGCTTCATCCGGGAGTGGTGAGGCCGATTGGGAGACGTGGCACAAGAGGCTATGCCACATCAACATTCCAATGCTGCAAAAGCTGGTGAAGGATGGGAGCCTGAAGGGATTGGAGGTGAAGGGGGCAGCAAAGGAGATTGGGAGCTGCCCTACATGCCTTGAGACCAAGTTTACGACGTTTCCCTTCAGCAGCAGCACGGGACCAGCCAAGGCACCACTCGCGCTTGTGCACATGGATGTGGTGGGGCCTACGCGGGCCCTTTCTCTCGCGGGCAGCCGCTACTTTTTAACCATTGTGGATGACCACACGTGTGCGGTGTGGGTCTACCCTCTTAAGACCAAGGGGGAGGTGGTTAAGGAGTGGATGCAGAGAGCTCAACGGGAGAGCGGACACAAGGTGAAGGTGATCCGCACCGACAACGGGGGAGAGTTCATTGGCGCTGATTTTGAGGCGGTGCTGAAGAAGAAGGGGATCCAGCACCAGCTCACGGTACCCTACAACCCTCAGCAGAACGGTGTGGCTGAGCGGTTCAACCGGACCCTGCAGGAAGGTGATCGCACTCTTCTTGGGCGCGCAGGGCTGCCGGATCCGTTTTGGGTGACTGCACTGCGGCAGGTCGCTCTTGTGAAGAACAGGGTGCTGGCAACTGTTGGGGACAAGCAGTGGGTCCCCTACACCAAGTGGTATGGGAGTGCACCAGCAGTCAACATGCTGAGAGCATACGGCTGCATGGTGGTGTTTCATGTGCCTAAGGAGAAGAGGGAAAAGCTGGAAGCTTCTGGGAGATGGGGTGTGCACTTGGGGCTTGCCAAGGATCACACGGGCTGGTTGATATGGGATTTGACCAGCCAGCAGTTGACTGTGTCAAGGGATGTGAAGTTCCTTGAGTTCTTGTACTACAAGGAGTGGAAGCAGCAGCAGCAGAAGGTTCCCACTACACCGCTGATCATTGAGGCCGATGAGGTGCAACGGCCTTCGAGGCAAGTGCAGGTCACTGTTTCAGAGGAGGAGATCTCTGGGGTGACTGAGGATGGGGGAGAACCTGAGGTGGTGGAGCAGCAGCAGCAGCAACAGCAGTAGCAGCCGCAGCAGCAGCAGCAGCAAGGTGCTCCACAAGGTGCCGCACATACGGCTGACCGTCCTAGAAGGATGTGCGCCGTCCTAGGTGGGGAATGCCCCACCCCCCTACCAGGTTCTAACCTTTTGGATCCACATAATTCGACAGATATAGACATTCCAAATGTGCATGGTACCTGTACTACAGGTGCAAAAACCGACCAAACTGACCAGCGCATAACTTATGTTTGTAGAGACAGTTAGTACCATATTCTTGCTAGTCTGCTAGATTAGGCCTTGTACTTTAATAACATTAGGTTCTAACCTTTTCCATCCATATAATCTGGGAGATTTCAAAGTTTCAGCTACGCCTTGTAACTGCACACAAGCGTGCATACTGACTGAACCGACCAACGCACTATTTTCTCTGTAGAAATACAATGAGTACCACATATGTTTCCCTTTTCCTTTATAGTATACCATTCCCCAACCCCCTACCACGTTCTAACCTTTTGGATCTATATAATTCGACAGATATAGACATTCCAAACATGCATGGTACCCGCACTACATCCGCGCATGCCAACCAAACTGACCAGCGCATTACTTATGCTTGTAGAGACAGTTAGTACCATATTCTTGCCAGTCTACTAGATTATGCTTTGTACCTTAATAACACTAGGTTTTAACCTTTTTGATCCACATAATTTGGGAGATTTCAGAGTTCCAGCTACGCCCTGTACCTGCACACAAACGTGCATACTGACCAAACCGACCAACGCATTATTTTCTCTGTAGAAATACAGTGAGTACCACATATATTTCCCTTTTTATTTATAGTGTACCATTTCCCACCCCCTAACCAGGTTCTAACCTTTTGAATCCACATAATTTGACAGATATAGATATTCCAAACGTGCATGGTACCTGTACTACAGGCGCGCATACCGATCAAACTAACCAGCGTATAACTTATGTTTGTAGAGACAGTTAGTACCAGTTTCTTGCCAGTCTACTAGATTAGGCCTTATACTTTAGTAACACTAGGTTCTAACCTTTCTGATCCACATAATTTGGGAGATTTCAGAGTTTCAGCTACGCCTTGTACCTGCACACAAGCGTGCATACTGACCGAATCGACCAACGCATTTATTTTGTTTTTGTAGAAATACGGTGAGTACCACATATGTTCCCTTTTTCCTTTATAGTATACCATTCCCCACCCCCCTACCACGTTTCAACCTTTTGGATCTACATAATTCGATAGATATAGACATTCCAAACGTACATGGTACCTGCACTACCGGCGCGCATACCGACCAAACTGACCAGCGCATTAATTATGTTTGTAGAGACAGTTAGTACCATATTCCTGCCAGTCTACAAGATTAGGTCTTGTACTCTAATAACATTAGGTTGCCATATATTTTATGTTTGTTTGGATCTATTGCCAAGCCAGCAAGGGCTTGGGAAGGTTGCGAGCGCCATCGGTCATCGGCGCTCGCGAATGAAGAGCGCCCGCTGCACTTCCTGCACATGTGAGGATCCTTCCGCGTTTTGGGGCTGCAAGCACTCGTTCCGAGGGTTTTTCTTCCGCCGGGTCGCGTGGCTGCGGTTTTCTGGGCCTATTGGCAAGCCAGCAAGGGCGTGGGAGGGTTGCAAGCATCATCGGTCATCGGCGCTCGCGAATGACGAGCGCTCGCTGCACTTCCTATACATGTGCGGATCCTTCCGCGTTTTGGGGTTGGGAGCGCTCGTTCCGAGCGTTTTTCTTCCGCCGGGTCACCTGGCTACGCTTGTCTGGGCCTATTGCCAAGCCATGAAGGGTGTGGGAGGGTTGCGAGCATTATCGGTAATCAGCGCTCGCGAGTGAAGAGCGCCCGCTGCACTTCCTGCACATGTGCGGATCCTTCCGCGTTTTGGGGTTGGAGCGATCGTTCCGAGCGTTATTCTTCCGCCGGGTCATGTGGTTGTGCTTGTCTGGGCCAATTGTGAAGCCAGCAAGAGCGTAGGAGGGTTGCGAGCGTCATCGGTCATCAGCGCTCGCAAATGAAGAGCGCTCGCTGCACTTCCTGCGCATGTGAGGATCCTTCCGCGTTTTGGGGCTGGAAGCGCTCATTCCGAGCGTTTTTCTTCTGCCGGGACGCGTGGTTGTGCTTGTCTGGGCCTACTGCCAAGCCAGCAAGGACGTGAGAGTGTTGCGAGCATCATCGATCATTGGCGCTCGCGAATGATGAGCGCCTGCTGCACTTCCTGCACATTTGCGGATCCTTCCGCGTTTATGGCTGGAAGCGCTCGTTTCGAGCGTTTTTCTTCCGCCGGGTCGCGTGGCTGCGCTTGTCTGGGCCTATTGCCAAGCCAGCAAGGGCGTGGGAGGGTTGAAAGCATCATTGGTCATCGGCGCTCGCGAATGAAGAGCACACGCTGCACTTCCTGCACATGTGCGAATCCTTCCGCGTTTTGGGGCTGGAAGCGCTCGTTCCGAGGGTTTTGCTTACGGCGTGGCTGTGCTTGTCTGGGCCTATTGCCAAGCCAGCAATTGCGTGGGAGGGTTGCGAGCATCATCGGTCATCGGTGCTCGCGAATGAAGAGCGCCCGCTGAACTTCCTGCACATGTGCAGATCCTTCTGCATTTTGGGGCTGGAAGCGTCTGTTCCGAGTGTTTTTCTTCTTGCGGGTCACGTGGCTGCGCTTGTCTGGGTCTATGGCCAAGCCAGCAAGGGCGTGGGAGGGTTGCGAGCATCATCGGTAATCGGCGCTCGCGAATGAAGAGCGCCCGATGCACCTCCTGCATACGTGCGGATCCTTTCGCGTTTTGGTGGTGAAAGCGCTCGTTCCTAGCGTTTTTCTTCCGCCGGGTCACGTGGCTGCGCTTGTCTGGGCCTATTACCAAGCCAGCAAGGGCGTGGAAGGATTGAGAGCATCATCGGTCATCGGCGCTCGCGAATGAAGAGCGCCCGCTGCAGTTCCTGCACATGTGTGGATCTTTCCGCGTTTTGGGGCTGGAAGCGCTCCACGGACAAAAATGAATTGATCCAATACAGGTGTAGTAAATACAATTGTATGTGATCACTATAGTGACCGATGGTGTTGCTGAGTTCTTATCGCGCGCGACGCGAAGGAGGCGCTCAGACAACCTTTTGCAACCTAGATATAAGAACTCGAGGGAAGTGATACAGGAGCCACATGTTCATTCTTCCTGCTAGTCTCCCGCTTCCCGTCACACGCGCGGAAATATCGTCATCCCGCCATGAACCGCTTTCCCTCAGCGCGCGTGTGCGCCAAGTAGAGCAGGCAATCCCAAGAACCAAAGCGCAAACATTTGTTTGATCCTTACCGCACTAAATCTTACTGCCTCGCTTCGCATCCAGCAGGGCCGTGTCTAACCTCTTAAGGTAATCCTCGCCAACCCCCACCCTCACCTTGCCCAGTCAAGCAGCTGTTTGCAGGGAAGCAGCGCGCGCGGAAAGTAGTGTACAGAAGTGGGGCGGAATCCTGGTCCCCACCAGTAGGGGCGAAATAGGCGTTCCACGCTGTTCCATACTGGTACGACGACTGTTACTTAGCCGCTCTAGGCAACTGCAGCAAGTATACTTAGCCGCTTAGTAGCGAGACCTTGTAGGAGCGTCGCAGGCAATTGTGCTGATTGATATCTCTAAACACTCATAGAAACAGTTCATGTGATTGTGGCCCAGTGCCATTGGTCATGGCAGCTGCTTCGTTACAATCCGCTTCGTTACCCGCGCTACTGAATCGCGTCGGCGAGCTACACGAAGAAGTGAGCGACGCGATCGAGCGAAGCCTCCAGTGCGACTTTTTTCTCTCCACCGGCGGTATCGGCGCCGCCGCCGCCGCTGGTGCCGCCGCCGGTGCCGCCGCCGATTGCGCTTCTGCGGGGTCTTCTCCCTCTGGCCCGCTGGTGGCTTCTCGGTATGGAAAAAGCGCGTCGCTCTCCTGAAAGTGACTCAAAATCGAGTTTCAAAACCTCCTGATTTCTTAAATTGTGCATTTATTCCGTTTCATAAGCATCGAGTTACACGTGGCACTAATTTTAGCTCCTATACCCGTCCAGTGATTCTTCTCCTCTCTCATTCAATGCGCCCCCTTGCAGTTTCCGTCATTGTTTCTTTCCATTCCCCAGCAACCTTGTATTTGCCATTGTCTCTTCACCAGTCTCCATGTTCCAGACACATGTTTCTCTTTCCTTATTCTTGTCTGCTCGACACACTGAGTTTTGAGACGGTCTCAAAACTCTTCACCAGTCTCCCTGTTCCTTACACATGTTTCTCCCGTTTCCTTATTCTTGTCTGCTCGACACTCTGAACTCTCCCTTTTCTCCGCGCAGCCTGTCGCAACAGGACACGCCCACCAAAAACTCCAGCGGCTCTAGCGGGGACAAGTCTAACGGGGATAAGTCTAACGGGTCTGGAAGCAACACAAGCTCCCCCTCCTCTTCCTACCAACGCGCCTATGAAAAACATGTCGAGTCTGCCCGGAAGGCCGGGCAGGACGAGAAGATTCAGTCCGGGCAGGGAAGCGCCGAGGCACGGATGCTGATTGCGCTCCGCGACGCGCTTGAGATGCTCGAGTGGCACCTGGACCAGCTGCTACAGTGCGAGGAAACGCTTCAGGAGAAACTTCAGGTGAAACAACAGAAGACGCAGCAGCAGATAAACCATCTGCGCGCGCCGCAGCGGCAGGGGCGCAGGGCGAGCGCGGGAAAAACCGGGGCGCGGGGAGTCAACGCCGCCGCCCTCGCGGCCGCGGCGGCTGCCAGAGCAGCGGCGGCGGAGGAAGCCGCGGCGGGTTCCGCGGAGGGGGGGTGCGAGGCGGAGGCGGAGGCGGCGACGCAGTGGGCGCAAATGGTGACTGAGTTAAAGATGGCGGCGCGGATCGTGGCGTCGCAGGGGCGGTGCCACCAGGGGCGCGAGGCGGAGGTGGTTGCGCGCATCCAGCAGCTGGCGGAAGACGTTGACCTGGAGCCCTTCCCCTTCCCTTCCGCCCTTGCCCCCCTCCCTTCCGCCATTGCCCCCTTCCCTTCCGCCCAGCAGCATAAGTTATTTTCTTCCTCCGCCTTCTCCCCTTTCCCCGCCGCCCCCCTCCTCGCGTTGCTCCCTGCCCACGCGCCCTCCCCCTCCTCCTCCCCCTCCTCCCTCCTCCCCCAACCCCTCACTCCCGCGCAAGGCCCCGCCGCTGCGCCGTACTCCTCCGCGCATCCCTTCTCCCCCTCCCCCTCCCCCTTCTCCGCTTCCGCGCTTTCCCCTTCCCCCTCGAAGGAAGCTTCCATGCAACTTCCGCCCTACTACCAACACCCGGAAGTCGCAGTGATGGGCGGAGGGGCGGTTGCGGAGGGGGAGGACTCAGATGGGGACAGCCCCACGAGCGGGCAGGTCGGGCAGAATGACTGGGCGGTGGGCAGGCCGCCGGTCAGGAGAAAAATATTCGGGCAAGAGTCTGAGAGCGAGGAAGAGAGTGAGGAAGAGAGTGAGGGTGAGAGCGAAGAAGGGAGTGAGGGGGAAGGTGAGGGGTATACGGGGAAGGAGGGTAAGGGAGAGGAGGCGGAGGGAGAAGGTGAGAGTGCGGGTGAGGGAGATGCTGTCACTGATCAAGCCAAGTCTGAAGCGCCTCAGGAACATGCGCCTCAGGAACATGCGCCTCAGGAACATGCGCCTCAGGAACATGCGCCTCAGGAACATGCAACTGGTGCTCTGGGTCTGGGGGGTGGGGAGGGAGGCGAGGGTGGTGAGAAGCGTAACACATTGCCTCATGAAGATGCTGCTGCTGCACCTGCTGACACTGTACTTTTGCCTTCCGCTGTTTCTGCTACTGACGATGCTGCTGCAGTTACTGCTGCTGTTACTGCTGCTGTTGGTGGTGGTGATGTCGGTGGTGATGTGAGTGATGGAGCTGCAGCGACTGCTGACCTGACTGATCCTAACTTATCTGGCGCCACTGCTGCCAGTTCTGCTGTGTCCGCTGACCCTCATGCACCTGATTCTACTGATTCTCCTGACTCTGTTGATTCTGTTAGATCTAACGACTCTGCTGCTGCGAGTTCGCCTGGTGCTGCTGGCACAGCGTTAGAGAGCAGCGGTTCTGGTGCTGCTAAGGCGAGTGACTGTGCTGCAGTCACAACGACTGAGGCCACGACTGAGGCTACCTCGGCTGACTCTTTTTCTGCCACTGTTATCTCTGCCGTTGACAATTCTAACGCTCACGCTGCTGACACCGCTGACACCGCTGACACCGCTGACGTAACTGCTGCTGGTACTGTTGCTGACTCCCCCGCTGTTGCTGTATCTGCAGTTACTGCTGCTTCCGCAAATGACTTCCCTGCTGCACCTGCTCCCATCGACCCCAGCTGTGCTGCCACTGCTGACGCCTCACTTGCTGCCGCCGCTGCCACTGTCGCGGCTGACTCCTCTGCTGCCCACGCAACTCCTGATTCCATCGCTGCACCCGCAGCACCACTGGTCGAGCCTGCACATACCTCTCCAAGCCAGCTCCCCTCAGTTCAACCGCCCTCAGATGAGCCCTCCTCGGGCCTCACCTCTTTGGCTCACCCCTCGTCAGCCGATTCCCTTCCCCAGTCCCCACCTGACTCTCTTCCCTCCCCTCCCGTCCCCCCGCTAGAAGCCTCTCGGATACACTCACGCCACCCTCTACCATACCAAGCTGTGCCGAACCTGGCTGCCGAACCTGACTCGCAGCCTGACCAGCAGGCCCGGAACCAGCCGAACCAGAGCTGGGCGCTCCAGCCGATCAACCAGGTTCGGGCGTTGACTCGTGTGGCGACTGGCGGTGCTAAAGCCATAGAGGTGGTGGTGGGGAGGGTTGCCCGCCTCTCCTCCTTCCTCCTCCACCCCATGACGCTCAGCCTTGGCGGCCTTGTCGGTGTCTCCCTTGGGATTGCCGCTGCCACGTCAGCAAGGAGGGAGAAGGGGGGTGGGCATTGGGGGGTGGTGAGGCGAGGGGTGTTGGGAGCGCTGCCGAGACCGGGTGCTGAGTCAGCTGTTGTGTGGAGGGAGGAGGAGAGGGGGCGGGAGAGGGAGAGCGAGAGAAAGAGGGAGGAGGAGAAAGCGAGGGAGGTTGAAGCGTGGGAATTGGACGAGAGGTTGTGGGCAGCGGAGGGGGATTGGGGAGAGGGAGACGGGTCGTTTGGATTGAGGGGTTTGGATGAGGAGGAGGGTTATGGGAGCATTGGGGAGGCGGACGAGGAGGAAGAAGAAAAAGAGTCAGACGAGGAAGAGGAAAGGAGGGAAGAGGAGGGTGGTATGTGGGGCACGAGTGGTGGTTCAGTGGAGGGTGTAGGGAAGAGCGAGGGGGAAGGGGTGCAGGAGCGGGGCGGGGGTCTATTAGCGTTCTTGCAGGGGGAAATGAGGCGACTCAAGGGGCAATCAGACGAGGCAGGTCTGGTTGGAAGCGGAGGAAGCGAGGAGAAGGGAGGGAGGGGTGGGGTGGCGTGGGGGGCAGGGCAGGCGGGGGCGTATGCTGCTGCAGTGCTGGAGCGGCTGAGGGAGGAGGTGCGCGTGAGAGAAGAGGAACTGGCGAGAGTGAAGGCGAGGGGGGAGGAGCTTGAGCGAGTGAGGATGCGAGAGCTGCAGCTGCTGCAGGGGCAGTGGGGCGAGGTGGGGGTGGTGGATGCTGGGGAGGAAGGGGAGGTGGGAGGGGAGAAGAGAGAGGAGGAGACAAGGGAGCAGGGAGGGGAGGAGAGAGACGAGGAGGGAGGGGAGGAGAGAGGAGAGGACGGAGGGGAAGGGAAAGGGGAGGGGAAGGGGGAGAGGGCAGGAGGGGGGTTTGGAGTGCATGTGGATGATCCCCTGCTGGCTGCTGTTCTCAGAGACCTCTCCGTGCGCCCGGTTGACTCTGCCCATGCTGCTGTTGCTGCGGCTGCTGCTGCTGGTGATGATGATGTGGGGATCACTCCGCTGCCGCGGTTGAACATCAGCAAGCCCAAGGGAGAGTGGGACCACCAGCAGGAGCAGCAGCGGCGGAAGAAGCCTCAAGGCGGCTTTGAGCGAGAGTGGGATGGAGTGAGCAGCCTTAGCAAGCCAGGCTCGGATGCATGTGTTTCTGCTGCCGGTGGTGCTGGTGTTGCTGGTAGTGGGGGTGACTTTCGGGATTGTGGAAGCTTCTTGGAAGCAGCACAGGGCTGGCTGGAGAAGGTTCAGGAGGGGAGGTCCCAGATTGACAGTCAGATGCTTAAAGCGGGCGGCACACTGCAAAAGGCGGGCGGCACACTGCACAAGGCAGGTGCGGCGTTACTTGACGCGCCTCGGAACACCATCCATGCCACAGGCCAGGCGTTGCCGAACGTGATTCCGAGCCTGCTGCCGTGCGTTGCTCGCAAGTACGAGAGGCTGAAGAGGCGTGGGTGGGTGGGGGTGCTGCGAGGAGGGGGCAGCGGGGAGGGCAGGGAAAAGGAACGGGGCGGCTGCACGGATGAAGCACAGCAGGCACGAGACAGCACTGCGTATAGTAATGCTGTGCAAAGCAGTAGTTTTATTGTGGCTTCTCACACTGAGGTGCATGGAGTGAATTTGGCACCTGGTGCGGTGATGGTTCCAGGTGTTGCAGCAGGGGGGGCAGGGCATGGAGGAGGGGATGGCTTCTGGACAGATCTGAAGGAGAAGGCTCAGCAGTTGAGCACTGGACGGAAGAGAGGGAGGGAGTGAGGGAGTGAGAGAGTGAAGGGTGTTGATGCTTGTCTTTTCCCTGTCTACGAGCGTGGGCTGTGTGAAGTGTGCCTGCTTGCAGATTTTCAAATTTCTTCTTTATTTTCCCCTTGTTCTAATGTGTGCATGCTTTTCCTATTGTGTTCCCCCACGCTCCCCTTCCGCATGCCTTCACCCTTGTTGGGCTGAAAAATATCCTTCTACTTACCTCAACAACCCCAAATCTCTTTGCACATGAGTTAACCGGTTTTCTTATTTTGTGGAGTGGAGTGGAGCATTGCACCGAGTGAATGCACATTCGCCCATCGCAGGTGTTCTACCTTCTGTTTTGTAATTTGCATGGTAAATCGCATGTAACTTTGGTCGTTCATTAGCTTGAAAACAACTCATTTATTTTAGGCAACCAATGACTTTAACATTGAACGAAAATAACTATCCATGTACGGTATCTAAAAAAGAAATTTGAAACACGTGAACCAGAGAAAGGGTGATGTTACAGTGCCAATCTTTTTGCAGGTTATGTGTATTCCATTCCAATGCAAGCTTGCGGTTACCGAATACCGGTATATCACATGAAGTGTACCCAGTACCCTTAAAGCCGGCGGCCCAAATTGTTCATGCTTTTAAAAGTTGACCAGAGGGAGTTTTTCTGGTGTGGGCTTTGGCGAGAGTTTCCGATTTCGTCTAGGTTCGTTTTTTTCGCGAGACCCAGCCAACCCTCGGTTTTCCCCCTGGTGAGTGAATCTGTCTTCAAAAGTCCCAAATTGCAAGTGCGTGACTTTCAAAAGCTTGGACACTCAACTTCGTCAAGTTTTAAAAACTTGACCCTCGCGGCCCGCAATTTGGGACGCGGGTTTTAAAGGCGTTATACCAACTATTATAAGATTTGCTTTCTAGATCTTCGACGGATTTGGGACCGAATTTCAGATGAAATACCGCACAAGACAAGGCACGACAGTGCACAATCGCCTTCAACCGTCCTGGTCCTTCAATAGCGGATTTTGTTCGTGATGAAACGAACTCCACAAATTCACGTGCGGAAGCACATGCATTTTGAAACGCCTCAACAACACCACTTGCCATGATCTAGAACGAGGCGACCAGTTTCGCCAAGGGCTACTCGCAACAACATCTGACTGGAGCACTGTCGCCAAAATTCTGCCGCTTCGCCATCTTTCGCAAACTTTCTGCTCCGTACAGCGGACTAGGGAAGTGAGCGTTTTCTTGCAGTTACACCGTACCGTACTTGGTGGGTTTGAAGAGAGTCGGTCAGACCGCGTACTACCTCACCTCGGTATCCCCTTCTGCACACAACAACGCGCTATTGTTACTCCCAGCAACGCGCTTTTGTTTACTGTTTGCTTAAAATCGCGTTATTCACTCAGAAGGATCGATGAAAAGGTCATTCGGAATGGGTGTGTGCAGGGGGGGGAAGAAGTGAGCTTCCATTTTGGTTGTGCTTTGATGTTTCGGAATTTGTGGTGGCGGCATTCCATTTTGAGTCCAATTTTAGTCTGTACTAGTCCTTCAAACCAGGACGCATTTTCCCAAAAAAGAAAGTATGCCAGGGAGGATGTGGTTGGGGAAAGAAAGGTACGGACCACTTGTTTCTACGAATTTATTACTACCATATCTCCATCATATCCCATTTCGAACAAACCCTGGAAAGCATCCATGCCCTAAAACCATACCCCAAACTTTTGAGATAGAAACTGGGTGTGGTATTGTACATGTATCTTCCTCCTGGGACCCACCCCGGCACCTTGATTAGGTGCTGCCTAGCCTCTCACTCACAGACTTCTGGTGTGCACGTAGCTTCCTTCTGGATCTTCCAGTACGCGCTCATGGTTTCCAGCTCACTGCTTGGCCTCCAAGCTTCCAGCTCAATAATCCAGCTAAAATCCAGCTCGCTGCATCATAACTCGCACGGGGTGAGCCGTTGACCGCTGCCAGCGCACGTAGAAACTAGATCCGAATCTCATTCTGTCGGTGCAGCATCCAGCTATCCGCATCGCCTGGGTGTCAGACTGTAGTACCTGGGTTTACGATTTGCGTACCGAACGGACTGTATGAGACGAGATATGGTGGGAGAGTGGGGCCACGTCATCATACGATCGATCATACGCCTTGTGTGGCTCTCACGCGATGGCGGTTGACTGCCGTCAAAACCAAGCACCGTACGGGGGGTCCCCCAGGAAGACTGTGTCACACAGCACAGCCCGATGGCGCTTGCTCTGCCTCTGTGAGCCGCCACGCACTACACGATGCCCGGGATGGCGCCGCGATAACAGCAACGCGGTCGCAGTCGTGCTGTCCGCTGCTCGTTACGATCTGATTCGGCCCGGATTCTCACTTTCCATGCAAACGCCTTTCCCGCGCTCCTCCTCACTCTCAGAGGCTCTTCTCTCTCCTCGCGCTCATCATGTCGGCGCGAGTGGGTGGGTGTTTCGTGCGATCCTTCCGATCAGATCGGTCGAGTTCTGATCACTACGCTAGTAGTAGTAACGTTCCTCTGATTACTATTTCTCGAAAGTCGTTTCTTTCTTCACCAGATCCTCATTTTCTCAGGGCCTCTATCGACAGCGAATCCTCCTCCAATCCTCCTCCATTGTTAACGAATCCCCAACTATCTCCCGCATCGTTCAAGAAGCTACTTGTTCCAATCAATAGTTCGCAATCACGTCGGCTGACTTTTTCGAGTCGTAACTCTAGAGGTGCCGCGTTACATCGTCGCCCGCCCGCGGCCTGCCATTCCAACGCCATCCAAAGCCTTACAACCCATAATCTCAAGACGCCATTCAACGCCATCCAAGACTCTGAGTTTTCAAAACCCCCATCCGCGGACCATTGAGACATTAAACGTCAACTCACAGCCCTCGTTCAGCGTCGTCAGCCTGAGGCCTTATGCTTATTACAAAGGCCCCTCTTGCAGATCTTTTACCAATCATGGCTCACAGCACGACGACAAGTACCCTGCCTAACAGCAGCGCCAGCATCACCGCGGCCGACGGAGCGACGTCAGAGTCGCTCGCCGCTGCTCTCTTCGCTCTGGACGACCTCCCTTCGCCGCTCGCTTCGCTCCACGCCACGCTCCCGCCGCCGCCGGCTGCGGCTTCTCAGACTCTGAGTTCACTCCCTGAGGAGTCAAGAGGCCGCTTCGGCTGGTCCCCAGCCGGCCCTCGCGGGTTTCCCGAGGAGGGGTTCGCGCTACTGCACGCCGAACCTCGCGCCGAACCGCTGAACGAGCGTCTTGCCGAGCCTCGGATGACCGCTGTGGGCGGGGTGGAGCCGGCTGGTGAAGTGCACGCGGCGGAGAGGCTGGGAGCGCTGTCAACGCCTGCTCAGGCTGCTGCTGCTCAGGCTGCTGTTGCTGCTTCTTCGATGCAAGGAACGGCCGCGGGCGGTGAGGTACAGATCGAACGCATGTTGGTTGGCCTTTCGAAGCTCGCATGCTCGCTGCGACAGCAGGAAGCAGCGCAGCAGCAGGCGGCGTGGCAGCAGCAAGCAGAGGAGCAGCAAGAAGCGCTGCAGCACTGGAACGGTGGAAACGCGGTGGGCAGCAGCAGCAGCAGCAGCGGCCTGCCTGAAGAGGATGGAAGCTATGAGAACCAGAACCAGTACCAGAACCAGAAGCAGAACCAGAGTCATACCAACCATGAGCAGGAGCAGGAGCAGGAGTATGAGCGCTTCACACTGATGAACACCGCGGCCGCTATTCCCGTCCCCAACGAGCGAGTCTCGGCGCCTGCACCACGCTCTCCGCCGCTGCAAGTCGCTGCAGCAGCAGCCAACGCAAGGAGAGAGGCGGGGTCTTCTGAGACAGCTCAAAAGTCAGCAGCAGTAGCAGCTGCAGTCGCAGCGGCTGCTGTAGCAGCAGCAGCAGCAGAGGCGAGGAGGGAGGAGGCGAGGAGGCAGCAGGCGGTGCTGTCAAGCCGAGTTATGGCGACTCTACAGATGGGGGCAGGCAGCGAGGACGAGAGGCGGCAACTGTTAGCTCTCCTGCTGGCGCTGAAGCAGGTGGAGGAGCAGCAGGCGCAGGAAGCGCAGCAGCAGACGCAGCAGAAGCTGAGGCAGAACGCACGGAAGCGGCAGAGGCGGCAGAGGGCGATGGGAGGTCAAGGGTTGTCAGGAAACCCTCAGTCGCCGCAAGTGCAGCAGCAGGAGCAGCAGCAGCAGCCTGAGCAGCAGGAGCAGGAAGGAAGGAATGAGGAGCACCGGCTCTTAGCTAGCTCGCCTTTTCTCGCGGGAGCAAGTCCTGACCTCCACGATGTAGGTGTAATGGGACGCATGGACGGGCGGGGAGGGGAGAGGAGCGGCAGCGGTGGCAGCAGTGGTGGTGGCAGCGGTATCGCCAGTGGTATTGGCAACGGTGTTCGGACTGACCCGGATTTTTCACAGCGTGGTGTTGGGAATGACGTATATTTTTCACCTCGTGGTGTTGACAAGAGCCTCACCAGTGCTCTGAGTAATGAGATTCGTCTTAACGCAATGCGTGACATCAACAGTGGCGTTTTCAGCGGTGGAGCTGCTGTGAACGTTGGGGCAACGAACGCTGGCAACGTGGGGAGGAAGAGAAGAAGCCCTGACGCCCTGGATGACGGCGCTACAGCCGCTCCCCAGTGGCATCACGGCATGCAGACCCCCGCCGGCTGCTACAGCCGCAGCGTGCTTGAGCATGCGAACCAGAGCGGTGTGCTGGATGGCATGCTCTTAAAGGATGCAGACTCAGCGCCAGTGGGGGCAGCGCCAGTGGGGGCAGCGCCAGTGGCGGCAGCACAGGCACACCCTACCTTGTCTCCTCTTCACGACAGCATGGCGGTGGCAGCAGGGCAGCACATGCACCTCCTGCTCCAGCAGCAGCGTCTGCAGCAGCAGCAGCCAAAGCAGCTGCAGCAGCAGCAGATGTGTGAGCAAGCGTCACAGCCTCTGTCACCGGAGGCCAGAAATCAGCGCTCTCGAGGCAGCGCTGGCTCGGCGGGCACAGGCACGGGTGGCTCAGGCTCGGCGCGCTCAGGCTCGGCAGGCACAGGCATGGGTGGTGCAGGCTCGGCAGGCGGTCCGGCAACCAGCAGCAGTGGGCAAGAGGGTGGGGAAGAAGGCACAGAAGTCATGCGAGAGGGCATGCGAGAGGGCATGCGAGGCATGCAAGGCATGGAGGAAATGGATGGCATGGATCAGTGGCAGTCTGATGAGGACTTAGGGGAAGCGGTGCCTGCACAACAGGCTGAGTGGGGCTCAGATGCCCTGGATAATCCCAAGGGCCGAGAGCGCGGCACCATGCAAGACGAGTGTGGCACGGACGACGAGTGGTTGCCTCGGTGCCAGGGCGTGAGGACAGGTTCGGTGCCGAACAAGAGGATCAAGAGCCGGAGCATGGCGGAGCGGCGGAGGAGGGAGAGGATCAGTGAGGGGTTACAGAGGCTGAGGGCGAAGGTGAGGGGGCGAGGGGACACGTGTGCGATGCTGGATAGAGCAGTGGGGTATGTAGATGCATTGGAGCGACGAGTGGTTGAGTTAGAGAGGGTTGTGATGGCAGCTGCTGGGTCTGGGAGAAACGTTTTCCCCGGCAATGCATTTGCCGGTGGTTTTGCTGGTCGTGGTTTTGCCGGTAACGTTTTTGCTAATAATGCCGCGGCGCTGACGACGATACCGGCTGCGATGACATCGGTCCCGACTGGCCTTGGGGGTGACGCGGTTGCCAGCTGGCCTTGGGAGTGAGGCACGGCTGGACAGAGATTTGGCCTGTCTTGCTGGAGCATTAAATTATTTTTCACATTCTCCTGATCTTTTACCGAAAAAGTCTATCTTATCCTTCCTTTTAGATTGGCTATGTTTTTTCTTCGTGTATGACAGGAGATTGTGAATTGAGTTTAAGCCAATTCCGTTTGTGTCGTTTATATATACATATATCCAGCCCAGAAAAAGGAATCGTGCTCGTTACAGTCCCACTGGCAATACATATGTACAACCATGACTGAGGTTCAGGTCCTCGTGTAGGTTTTGAGATTCCTTCCTGTATTTGCTTAGATCATCAGTTGTATAGGCTTTCCTTTACCGCTTCTTGCAACCTGAGAGGCATACAGCTGAAAAGTTTCAGAAATATCAACCCGCCGTAAAATATTCTCGGAAAATCCACGTTGCTCGAAATGGACTTGTTTTGTCTTCACATCGCCGTAAAATCAGGCGATATCTTCAGCAGCTGCAGCTGGCAGCACCTGACGTGGTTGAAATGATTTCAGTTGTCGTGGGCGGGTCGAAGGCGAGTTGGTAGA
This sequence comes from Closterium sp. Naga37s-1, assembly GCA_947471745.1. Lineage (NCBI taxonomy): Eukaryota > Viridiplantae > Streptophyta > Zygnematophyceae > Desmidiales > Closteriaceae > Closterium > Closterium sp. Naga37s-1. Next base: position 461,823 of record CANJKZ010000107.1, read on the forward strand.
AGCAGAGTTGGAATGGAATCACCGAGAAGTTTGTCGTAATGCGCCGATAGTTCGTGGGCAGGGATGAAATTTTACAGCTGTCGCTCCCCCCCCTTCACTGTTGCCGCCGCCTTCTTCAGTTCGTCGTAAGTCGTTCGTACCCCTTGAAAACTCCGTGTAGTTCCCGCGATGTTGCCCTGCGTAAATGTCGCGCGCGTTTAACCAAACGCCGAATTCTCCTCCGAAATTGTCGGCGCTTCTCGCCGTAAAGCCGGTAAGTCCATCGTAAAACTCCGAAATTTTCGCTCGAAACGTAGCCCCGTAAATCCGCAGTTGCAGGTGCAGTTCTCCTCCGAAATCATCGGTCGTACTATAGCCGCCCACTCGGTCACCAGCTGTTTCCGTCAGTTCAGAACCCATCTGGGGGCTTAATCTGGAACTGGGGACTAGACCTGGGTATTCCGAGACCGAATTTCACGGAACCTAGTGGCATCAACGCCGTTGACTTCGTAGTCGAAAACTGCTTGCCGATGAAGTTTAACTGAAAACCACGCGAACTCCCACTAGCGCTTTGCAGATGTTTCACCCATCGCTCGTCGCCGGCAGGTAAATCCTGAAACTTCGGCTGCTCCCACGCTTCCTTTTACTGAAGAATTTCCCGCGGTGTACGTTTAAACACCAGTGGGTTCTAGGTATCCCTGCCGCTGTGTTTCTTGCCAGGCGACGTAAAAGTGACCCTTCAGGCGAAGTCCCCCAACGGCTCAACCGCACTCCAAGAAGCGAAGAAACACCCTCAGCTTCAACTCTTTTTTTTTTGTCTTTTTATTTTTTCGTAGAAAAGTCACCCGAAAATCACGGTTGAGGCAGCAGTCCCGAAGTTATTCTCCGCCGTGTAGCCCCGACGTTTCCGCCATTAACCCTGGTACTCCGATGTTCACCCATCTTCATACCCGTCGAAGCCACTTAGCGAATCCCAGGTATCATTGGCAATGTACCGCTCGCCGCGCCTCCATGTAACAATATCAAACCCTTTCGGGGGTCTACCGAATAGACTCCGAAATTCGCGATGGATTGGTGCACGGGCTCAACCTCTCACTCAAGTGATCTGCTGGATCACCCACAACTTTCCCTCCGTCGTCACATTTTTTTCGTATTCACCCCCCGACAATTCCGCTTCCCGCCGTTCACCCAGCGTCCGCTTTTGTCGGATGGGGTATCGTCGTTGCTGCCCGCGCGAACACGGCCACAGTGGAGAGGCAAAAACTATCGGAGTCGGGGAACCTTAGTTAAAAGGAAACTATCTCCCAACCGTTTTGCAGCCCGCCGTGCCTATCACGCCACGAAAATTCCACAGCTTCCCGGTCTCAGCTTCGCCGCTGCGCCGTCAATTCGTGTAGACGCCCGGGTCAGGAGAAACCTGTAGACTGCACCACTTCTTCTTCGCAGCTCCCCGACTTTTTCGCGTGCCGTTCACCCAGCCCGCTTTTGTCGGAGTAAAACAGTGCCGCGAACTCCACTTTTTTTGTTTTTTCTGTACAGCTGTCGAACGAACACCAACCCAGGTGTCTTTAACCAGCACAGGGTAGGCACGTGTTCACCCCCGTTATTCGGCCAAGTAGGTTGACTGCATGAGTCAGAACCAGGACTTGGTGGGGATGGTGAGGTTCGGGCGAAGTAGGGCCGCAGATCGGTTCCACCGGCTTTTAATCTGCCCCCACGACGTTCTTCAACCCTCGCTTAGCCGTTGGGCCGTTTCTTCCCGTGTGTCCCGGCAGCCTGTACCGACCCCTCCGAAATTGTCGGGCGGTACCTTGGACACTGTTTAACCGTGGGTTGTCAGCAGCTGTCCCCGAAAACAACGTCCCTGGTCAGGAGAAAATGTTCTCGATACTGCCGGCCAGCTTGCAACAACACCAGGCACGCAGCGTCGCACGAGTTTTTTCGAGGTGTACCTGCCCCGATTTCCCTCGTCGCCTGCGTCCCACTTCCTCGTAAGTGCGATTTAGCCACCGCGTTTTCCGTTGCAGCCCGTAAGTGTCACGAGTCTGAAGTCCAGTCTGTCCACGAGCACTCCTGCCGAAAATTGCTGATGACGCGCCCGCCAATGCAGTAAAAGCCGCCGCACTTAACAGGTCGGGCGGGACGGCAGTTGACTCCCGCTAAGTCGGGCAGTCTAGTGTCGTCTCTCCTCGCCACGGATATTTTCGGACGCAAAACTCCATTTGCGCCTGGCGAGTTCCCCAGCTGCCATTTCTTCAACAGTTGCTCCGAAAATATCGCCACAGTGACGCACGTCCCTTGTCGCCAGCTGCCGAGCCACACTCCGTGAGTCACGCGCGCAAAATGACGACGAGCCACCGTTGTCACTTGCCGCATGGGACGACTCCGAAGTTGTCGCGCAACTGTTGACTCAGGTCCAACGTCGTCAACTGCCACTCTTCGTGACGACTTCCGAAAATTTCGTGCAGGTGCCGACGCAGGTCCGCTGACGCCAGCTGCCTCACAAAATTCCGAAATCGTCTTTAAAACCGCAGCGGAATAATAACTCACGTTTAATGTCGTGACAGCTACAGCTGTCCGTTGCCCGGGGGGAGGGAGGCCACGGTCGATCGCGACCGTTCAAGGCAAGGATCCGGCGGTACCAAGGAGTGCCCCGTTAAAACATAGCCGCGAGGAGCAACTAACTAGTTCTCCTGGCCGGCCTACGCAACTCCTGGACCCCAAGGCATCCTTCCTCGTCCCCCCCCCCCCCCCCGAGGGGTATTACACTCTAAAATAACAGGTGTTATGAATGAACTTGCAGAGTGCGCAGAATATCGAATAACGAGAATGATTGAGTACTGAATGAACAAACAATGAAGTAGCGAGGCCTAAATAGGGGAAAATCTAGCTAGGCGGGGGGGTCGGAATGGGATGGCTCGGTGATGGTTGCGATTGGAGCGGAGGCCGATCGGGAGTGGTTCGGTGCGACGAAATAGGAAGGACAGGTTCGTCGCGTGACCCTCGGGATGGCCTCGCTAACGAGTGCCTCAGTAAGGATTTGTAAATCCTTACAGTAACCAGCCCCAGCAATTGTACTCAATAGAAGCTGGTGGCGATCACCGCAAAGGGATTGCGAAAACTTGGCGTGACCGTGTTAGGCATGATACGTACCAGATAAGCAGTTCCATTTGCTGGATTTGGGCTGGTTGGAGTGTAGCTTGTACTGTACGCGCAATTACGTGTCAGCTTGCTGGATGTGAATCAATGAGGTTGACGAACTCGTCATTGTCACGTGGGCAAGCATTGCAGTTTGTAACTTTCTAACAGCACTTCGAAACACGAAGACTCGTTACGGCAAGTTTCGCCATTCCACACGAAACTTGTCACGAAATTGCATGTTGCTTCGCCTGCTTTCGTGTCTTGAGCCATACCCCTCCTCACTTATGGGCCTGGAAGCAGTTAGGGCGTGTCTGGTTGAATTTTGACGTTCGCCGACGAAAGTTTGGTCGACGAATCCCGACGAAAGTTGACGAAACTCGACATCCGTTTTCCCGTTTTGCACTTCAGACACACAAACGACAAAAAAACAGCACGTGCGAATTTCGCCACTGTTTCCACTGCCCGAAAATGCCAACGTGGATAGGAATAGCGAAAGGCACCTGCTTGTGTCGTGGATTTCGTCACACACTAGTCTGTCCAGTTCTGCACAGTTGAGTTTGACATGCGTGCAATTGCAGGGCGCCTCGTTGAGAGATCTGGACACATGGATCAAGAAATTCCACGCCCACTCTTTCAAACCCTAGGACTATTTCTTCCATTGCAGACATTTGAAACCATTCGTCATCCGCAAACGTAGCAGGCACATAACATTCTGACTCCAAGACTCCTCTAGGTTCAACGAGTTAATATTCGTCAGACCATATCAGACATGGATGTATTGCAGTTACTACTCATCTTAACTTGGTTGCGGCATGGTTATTTTGAGCTAGTCTTGCGGCCATTTGTAAAGGCATTGGAAGTTATCCTTAGTGAAGTGACTTACCTGTTGTTTCTCCAATCTGATCGGCTCAATATCCGCAAGGAGATGCTGGCGGCCAGGGAGACGTGGCTAGGGTTTGTGCGCCGATCTCGTCCAGAGCAGTTTTACAATGTATTCAGGATGGAAAAACATGTATTCAGGTACTTGTTGCGCAGCTACCGAGCTGTAATGTCGCGTAATAGTCATGGGACCTTACCACCAGAGCTCAAACTAGCAGCAGCTATACATCGTTTGGGCCACGGCTGGAGCTATCGAATGTTGTCAGAAGTTTATGGAATCAGTCGGTGTGAGGCTTCATTCATATGCGAGAAATTTGTGGATCACGTAATCCATGTTCTTTCACCAAAGTGGGTATCGTGGCCTACACAAGACGAGCTCGTGCGGATGGAGCAAGAATTTAGAGCTATAGGTGGTATACCCGGCATAGTTGGAGCACTAGATGGTACATTTATTCAGGTCCGTGTCGGAGGGGAACACAAGAGTGACTATCGTAACAGAAAGGGACAGTTTGCTATCACTCTACAATTGATAGTAGACGCATGCGGAAAAATATGGGACTACTTTGTTGGCTGGGCAGGATCAGTCAACGACTCTAGGATCTTTGAGAATTCTCCAGCAAGACTGAAAATTGATGGAGGGGATTTGTACGATTATTGCCTTGTAGCGGATGCAGCATATGGATTTCGCTTCTACACCTATGTCCCATTTAAGGCCTTGATGGGACGCCTCTTGGGCGCGGCGCAACGCATCTGGAACAAACAACAGAGCAGGTCACGGATGATAGTTGAGCGGACCAATGGTCGCTTAAAAATGAAATGGCGTATTTTGCATAAGTGCATGGAATACAACGTCAAGAATGTGCAGAATGTTGTAGCGGCATGCGTCGTGTTACATAATATCGAATTGGGGCTCAGCACCAAGCCTCGTACCTGTGTGCCTCGCGATCGTGATCGGTGGTGGTTGCGCGGACCAGCTGCACTTGCACAACACCTTTTCTCAATAACACCAGGTTTCTCACCTATGCGCCGGCGGGATCGTCTGGCTGTTTATCTTTTCGCTTCTTGGCATCAGGCGCATCCTTCAGTTCGTTCACCAGCTCACGGGTAAGTCGGGTAAAATTATCATTGCTGCTCTCAAGCACTTCTCTCAAAGTGCTAGCAAGTACTCGTGCCATACGTTCAGCCATGGCCTCCCAAAGCCTGCCCGCCTGTAGGTGCTCGGGGAGTTCTTGACGGGACTGGTGAACGCGCAGGGACTGGTTGAGATGGCACTACACCAGGTTGAGTAGCTGCGGGTGTACTAGTTGACGGTGGTTGCAGCACCCCTGGTACATCGTCATCAACACCACCCTCGTCATCCGGGAAGAAGTTTGCTAGCAGGTCCTCATCGGTCAATTCCGCGTCTGGACGCGGCAGGCGATTCAACCATGAAATCCGAGGGGGGGCGTTTCCTGGAGCCGCATTTCCAGCAACTCGTTGGTTAGTAGTGGATTCTTGCGTCGGGACATCATTTGAGTTGTTCACTGGAGTAAATGATCCCTCACCAAGCTCGTTGTCTTGAGACGACATACTGTGTATCTCGGTTTGGAGAAAACGCATATACTAATTCACCTGTGATAGCACTAAGTAACAATCAAGAAACATGTTCTTTAGAAGTTAATGAAATGAAGATAGTTGTTAATGGATGGAGAACTAGTAGTAGATGTGTCGGGAAGGATTCTTGCACCAATGTTGCACCTCAATCTTGCTCTCACGAACAACTCTTGCTGAACAATCTTGTTCTCATTCTGCACGTCAATCTTTTCAATTGATACGAGGCGCAACATGTGGCGTGGGTTCTCGTATCCCAAATTTCGTTGACATCGTGGCAGATCCCAAGCACTGTTTGCGCGCATATCCTGACGATCACAGGTCAGCTAGTAGCTGACGTGTTGATGAATTTGAAATACGCAGACATTGACTGGTGTGACTGCGATCGAGTGGATCAATGTTGACCTGACGTGGCTGACGAAATTCTAGGTGCCCACGATGGCAACAGTAACTACAAAACCTGACCGACAGGACTGTTCGACATCCACCGACGAGTGTACGAACGCCAAGTTTCGTCAGTGGATGTCGAGCTGCACTTCAGACAGCAAAACGCGTGGGACCCACGGATGAGTTTCGTCGACGAAAGTTGACGAAACTCGACGTTTGCACTTCAGACACGCCCTTAGACCTTCGGCCTCGATTTTGGTCACCGTCAATTTTGTTCGGCCTCCCCTCCTGGCCTTCTAGTCTAGAGTACAGTAGTTTCTGTGTTGGCGCACTGAGTGGGGTCCAGCTGGCGCTTCCAGTTCCGAACTGGAGTCATGGCTTCCTGTCCCGTCTCACTGCCTTCCAGCTCGCTGGCTTTCAGCTCAAGCTTCCAGCTCATGCCATTCTCTGACATCCAGCGCGTTCTATCATGAATTGCAGCGTGCGAAGCAGTTGACCGTTGCCAGCGCACATATTTTCGAATCTCGGATGTGATACAGTCGAGTCGATTGCTACCGCATTCGGTGGAGTTCACTGTCGTACACCGAACAGTGTAATAGTGGTACAGTACGAGCTGCTACGCGTAACCACTAGTGGTGCAATAATTGTGCCGCCACGACATCGAGGTTGTTGTGTGCCACCCACACGATGGCGGTTGACTGTCGTCAAGAACATGCGGCGAGAGTGTCACAGCGAGAGCTCGTCGGCGCTTCGCGAATCGCAATCATGTGTCGGAGTGGGACGGGACGAACGTCCCTGGCCCAATTTCGACTCGGAGTCGACTAAAAAATGTACCCGTTCCCGGCCCGGCCCAGGGAAGGATCACCCGATGGTGGGTGGCGCCGCGCCGCGATTGCAACAAACGCGGTAAAGAGTGTCGCCTGCACGTTAGGATACAGTACGTGCGCCAGTTCAAACATTCTCGGACACGCCCCCGTCTCACTCTCTCACGTGTCCCGCAGATGGTCAGTTTGTTCGCGAAATCTGGGTTGAATCGAATTACATCAATAAAGATCACGAAGCCAGCGTTTTAAACTTTCCAGGATTTAGTAGCATCTCGCAAAGAGAGTTGTTCTCCCGACCAGCTCCGCATCCTCCTTCCATTTCATGCCAGTTGTGCTGATTTTCACAGATTAATCGCGACCGCTCTCCTCGCATCATCGTCCGGCGTTTCCCATCTCAGCGGCATCAAAAGACCCGCTCACAGGCTCAACCGCTGGAGTTCCCGACTGCCAGTTCTTGAAAAGTCGCCTTCTTCGAATTCTAAAGGTGAAACGTCGCCATACTCTTCTAGAGCTTACTTTTCGAACTCGACCCGCCTCCACCTGCTACTCCATCTGCTACGCGTCGCCCGAAGCCAAATCTATGGCTGGCAATAGCAGCACAGTGGTGCTCAACTGCGACGGCGCCACCACCCTCACCACCGCCGGAGCGACGACGTCGGACTCTCTCGCTGCTGCGCTCTTCGCAATGGACGACCTCCCTTCGCCATTCGCGCCGCCGCCGCACACCACGCTCCCGCTCCCGCTCCCGCCGGCCTCGCAGCGTTGGATCCCAGAGCATCTTAGAGGGCCGCGGCGTGTCTGGTCGCCCAGCCGCCCTCGCTTTCACGAGAGAGACTCGTTGCGCGTCAACCAACCGGCATCTGTCGAACTGCAGACACAGCCGTCTCTCATCATGAGAGAGACCAAGGTGGGAGAGGCTTTGGTTCACTCGCACCCGCTGATTGAACTGTTGCTGACTTGTGTAGGCGGGCCGCAGGGAGGACCCGCGCCCATGGGGATGCATGTGGGGATCCCTCGGAGTGGAGGGGGCGCGGGGGAGGAGTTGCGAGACTTGAATAAGCCTGCTGGGGCTGTTGATGCTGATGCTGATGATGATGATGATGATGATGATGATGATGATGATGATGATGATGATGATGATGATGATGATGATGATGATGATGATGATGATGATGATGATGATGATGATGATGATGATGATGATGATGATGATGATGATGATGATGATGATGATGATGATGATGATGATGATGATGATGATGATGCTGCTGCTGCAGTGCAAGACGCGAGCGGGGAGGTGCAGATTCAGCGCATGCTGGCTGGGCTCTCGCACCTCGCACGCTTCCTGCGCCTGCAGCAAGCACAGCACCAGGAGGCAGCGGCAGAGGCAGAGGCAGAAGCGGGGGCAGAGGAAGAGGCAGAGGCGGAGGCAGAGGCAAAAGCAGCGGCGGAGGCAGAGGCAGAGGCAGAGGCAAAAGCAGCGGCAGAGGCAGAGGCAGAGGCAGAGGCAGAGGCAGAGGGAGGGGAAGCGGTGCTTTCAGACCGGGTGATGGCGAGGCTGCAGATGGGGAGAGGCAGCGAGGCCGAGAGACAGCAGCTCATGGCTGTCCTGCTGGCGCTCAAGCAGGAGGAGGAGCAACAGCTTCCGCAGCAAAAGCAGGAGCAGAAGAAGCAGCAGAAGCAGCAGCAGAAGCAGAGCCTATGCAAGCGGCAGAAGGGGCACGAGCAGCCAGGGGTCCCCCAGGCTCTACAAGTGCAAGAGACGCAGGAGCAGCAGGAGCAGCAGCGGCAGGAGCAGCAGCACCGGGAGGAAGGAGGGAAAGAGGAGGTTTGGTTGTCAGCTTTCTCGGCTTTTCCAGAGGCCGGAACATCAGCGAAGCAAGTGGAGACCACCCTTGCTGCTACCTTTGCTCCTAGATACGGCCCAGATGGCGCTCTGCGTGGTGCTAGTCGGTTGGAGCGCATGGGAGGGCGACATATGGAGAGGAGCTGCAGCCGTGGTGGCAGTGACCCTGAGTATGCTCTGCGTGGCAGTAGCACCAACCCCAGCAGTGTCATGAGCAACGGGATCCACAATAGCAATGAACTGGTGGGAGCGCGTGGCACCAACAGTAGCCTTTTCAGCAGCACTGCCACCAACTCAGCGAGCGATGCGGGAAGGAAGAGGAAAAGCCCAGAGCGCCCCGCTGGTTGCGCTACAGCCGCAGCTCACACGCAGCAGCACGCCAGGCAGGCCTCCCATGTGTGCTACAGCCGGAGCGTGCTTGGGCCGGCCAGTGCTTCGTTTGTACTGCCGAACCCAAAGGGATTCCCTGCCGTAGGGGCGTCTATCCTGGGCCCTGCCATTGTTGTTGACCCTCATATCCTGGTGCCAGATGTGAGGGTCAACCAGAGTGGTGTGCTGGAAGGCATTTGCACAACCAAACACGACGTGCCTTTAGAGTCGACCAAAATGTCGCCTCGGGATGAGTGTGCGGTGAGGTACGAGTGCAAGACCAACAGCCGCGCATGCGACATTCCAGGCGAGTGCTGGACGGACGATGCTTTGGATGATCCCAAGGGCCAGGAGCGCAGCAACATGCAAGACGAGTGCGGCACAGATGACGAGTGGTTGCCTCGGTGCCAAGGCGGCGTCAAGGCAGGTTCGGCGCCGAACCAGAGGATTAAGAGCCGGAGCATGGCAGAGCGGCGGAGGAGGGAGAGGATCAGTGAGAAACTGCAGAGGCTGAGGGCGAAGGTGAGGGGGCGAGGGGACACATGCGCGATGCTGGGCAGAGCTGTAGGGTATGTAGATGCGCTGGAGAGGAGAGTGATGGAGTTAGAGAGGGTTATCATGACGGCTGCTGGGCCTGGGAGGATTTTTTTCCCCAGTCATGCATTTGCCGGTGCTGGTTTTGCCGGGAATGCTCTTGCTAATGACGCTGCAGCACTGCATGCGATACCGGGTGCACTGGCATCGGTCCCGACTGGCCTTGGGAGTGACGGTGTTTCTGGCTGGCCTTGGGAGTGAGTGAGCATGGCTGGTTAGCGGAGGTGGCTTTGGCCTACTGTCTGCTGGTGGAGGTTCGACGAATGAAGCATGTGGATCAGATTCTTGGTTCCACCATATCCGTGGTGGAAGGAACCGCGGGATTTGTTTGGTCAGATTCTTTGGATCTTTCCTGCAGCAACTGCTTTTGTGAGCAGGGTCTAATCTATCAGATGTACGGTATATGATTTTGTAGTATACAGTACCGTATATGATTTCTGTTATTATATAAGTATGTTCATTTGCCACATGTGCATGCTGGAACCTGCTTGACTAAAGACACTACTGTTTAGACAACCCAAAAAATCGTACGTATGGATGTAAGCCTTGTACATTTATCACAGAATGTATCAAGCTTATTGGCATGCATCAATTTCCCTGCGACGCAGATTGGCTTGGTATCACGAACCACTCGCCGTTCGATCAAGTTGATCGTGAGGCGATGGATAGACGAGCCGATTTCCCGCCATCACCAGCACGCCTGTCAGGTGCCACCGCTCAATTAGGCGGCTCGCGCGCAAAGACGCCAAAACCTACTCGGCTGAAATTCGACACTTTTCAGTAACTGCTAACGAAAGCTTCGTCCTGTTCGCCAGGAGATGATTTCTCAGTAGCTAACGGGTAATCCTTTCGTCGAGACCCATCTCGCGAAACTGACAACAAGAATGTTCCGCCTGTTTGGCAGCGGAAGGGATTGTTTGCTCGTTCCGCCTTCCTGGCCTTCACACCTCCACCCCCCAGGTATCCTCTTCTCCCTCCTCACCTAGGAATTGCCTCAGTCACCATCCTATCCTAGTGACTAGTCTGGTGCTTCCCTGAATGTCCATGGCAGCTTAGGAATTCTCCGCTCTTAGGCTCTGCTCGTTTCTATGGCGGCTTCTTATATTCATGGCGTCCTTGGATCCGTGGCTCAACAAGTACCTCAGCATTAGCAACCCCTACTGCGTACCGCTATGCAGCAGATAGATCAGCACGTTCCATGTTGGTAGAAGTTCCCATGGCTCGACAATGCTCGCCACCTCTCGTGTAGCTGAACTCAAAAGACTTGACCATCCGTTGAACGCCATATAGTTTGTTTACCATCCCGTGACTATCCATCGTTATTAGAATCAGAGGTGATGTTTTTCGTAAGTTCTCGGAAACGGATTCTGCTACTTAACAATAGCGCTGGCTGTGGCGACGGCGTCACATAGATCGTCGACAGAGCTGCACGTTCGTTCTGATAGTCATTGACGGGGTGTGTACGACGGTGAAGATCGATTAAGAGAGTCATCCAACAGCGTGTTTGATAAAAAAAATATTCTTGACGGCGATGGCGACACAACAAGCGCGATCAGTCTATTATACTCTGAGGCGTAACGGACCTGATGGCGAAGCAGTAAGACCTCCACGACCACTGTTACCTGGGAGAAGCGACGGTAGCAGTTTCAAGAATAGCAGTACTTCATACTCCACTACGCTCCCGTCACGCTCGCCTTCGTGATGTCTTCGCATTCAGCTGAATCGCGTCCGGCTCAAGGCAAGAGATGTCGTGTTTTGTCATCGCGTCTGCACACGGGAGCCGTCGCATCTTGATATTCGCCGTCTGGAGTCGTCGTATCTTGGTCGTCGCCGCCTGGCGTTGTTGCATCTTGGTCATCGCCGTCTGGAGCAGTGGAAGAGCGTGGTGGTGATCGGCGGGTACGAGATTGTCAGATACACGCGATCATTCCAGCGGCTGTCGCTTTCGTGACGCGATCATTCCATCGGCTGACGCTTTCGTGACGTGGTAAATCGCGCACTGCTCACGGACGCGAGACGTCTCATTCTGGTGAATCGCGTGCTGCTCACGACGCGCGACGTCGCAGCTTGGTGAATCGCGTGCTGCTCACAACGCGCGACGTCGCAGCTTGGTGAATGGCGTGCTTCTCACGACGCGCGACGTCGCAGCTTGGTGAATCGCGTGCTGCTCTTACGACGCGAGATGTCGCATCCTGGTGAATCGCATGCTGCTCACGACGCGCGACGTCGCAGCTTGGTGAATCGCCGTGCTGATCAAGACGCGAGACGTCGCATCTTGGTGAAGCGTGCTGCTCACGACGTGAAGCGTCGCATCTTGCGTGCTGTCACGGACGAGAGTCGTCGCGCTCGCCGGCGTCGACATCAGCTCTCAAGCGTCAGCGATTACGATTCGACTGCAGCGATGGTTCAGTTGTAAGGCAAACGACAAGGCGATTAAGATTCGACTGACGGCAAACGACAAGGCGATTCGGACAGCTTGATAACTCCTTTCGCGAACGGCGGCGAGCGGGAACTACGACGGTGAAGGAGCACGAGTCTGAGGCGTCGGGCGATAAACTCTGAGCAGCGACGACGATTGACGGACGACAAGCAACGAAACGTTTGAGAGGCGGATGGCGATTAACGGACGACGAGCAGCGCACGACGAGTGACGGCGTCTGCCATAACGACCGAGCGACGAGCGAGCAACGACGCTCGGCGCCAGAGCGACCAGCGAGCACCGACGCACGGCGAACTGCGAACGACGAACGGCGAGCGACGCGCGTCAGTGACGAGCGGCGGACGAGAGCGTCTATGGCGAAGCGAAGCCTTTCAACCGCAGCTACTTTCTGATAAGTGCACCTATTCCCTTTTCCTGGTATTTCTTTGACGCACTTTTGTTGATGCGAAATCTTCAAGGAGTGCGTTAGGAGTGTGAGGGAGTGTGGCACAAGGCAGCTGAGCGCATGTAGGTAGAGTTGTAGTTGGTTAGAAAAGAACGCATTCATCCTCATGCCCGCGTCTCCCTCTACCCCAGTCCCCTCTTGCAAGCTCGCTGCCAAACTGCCACGGCCTGCCATCGCCACACGCCCTTCGCCTCCCACGGTCCTCCCACCCCCTCCCGTGCCTTTCTTTTATCTGCTTCAAGTTTCCCAATGCTCATTCGATTCCACGTCATGCTTGCTGCTTCATCATTCTAACTTCATTGCCTGCACTACGCCAATCTCTTCCATCTCCTTCCCCGCCGTGCCTTGTTCCCCATCCATCTTCTGGCCTAAGGTCAAATGGAGTGCAGGCGGACTTGCAACGAGCTGGGTGCGACGATGTGCAGAATGGTGACGCGACGGTGTGCGAAACGGCGACGAGTTGCGTGAGACATTGTGCGGAATGGCGACTTACTGGAAGGCGACGTGCGGAATGGCGAGTTGCTGGGCGGCGACGTGCGGAATGGCGAGTTGCTGGGCGGCGACGTGCGGAATGGCGAGTTGCTGAGCGGCGACGTGCGGAATGGCGAGTTACTGGGCGGCGACGTGCGAAATGGCGAGTTACTGGGCGGCATCGGCGATGTGCGGAATGGCGTGCTGCGTGAAACAGTTCGCGGAACGCCGTCGTGCGACGGTGTGCGGAACGTTCAACCCCTACACTTCTCCTTAGCTAAGTTTCCTCTCCGCCCCCCCCCCGTGCTCCATCGCTCACCATCCGTCTCTTTCACTCTTGGCAAATCTCAAGGCACATTTGTTTCTTGGCGTATGGTGGTGGTGGTCCATGGTGCTATGGCAGCAGAGCTCATGTAGAGTGCAGTGCAGTGGGAGTGTGGGAGAGATTAGAGGGAGAGGGAGTGCATTCATGCCATGCGCGCGTCCCTCTCTACCCCAGTCCCCCCTCGCTGGCTCAGCTCGCTGCTGTAGCACCGTGGGCCACTGTCGCCATGCACCTTCCCCTTTCCCCCTCCCACCACGATCCAACCACTCCACCCTCCATTTTCAAGTTTCTCAATGCTCGCCCTTCACAGCTTCTGCTCTATTGCCACCTTGATGCTTCTGCTCCATTGCTTCCCAGTGACGGATGGCGAGTGACGGGCCTCGGCCATATCGACCGAGCGACCCGCGAGCAACGCACGGCGAGCGAGCGAGCAGCGAGCAACGACGCACGGCGAGCGAGCGAGCAGCGAGCAACGACGCACGCCGAACGATGGGCGACGAATTGCGAGCGACGCGCCTCAGTGATGGGCGACGGACGAAGAAGCTATGCCGTTCAGCCACAGCCACTTCTGGTGATGTGCTCTCACCTCCACTCCCGTTTGACTTGTCTCGCTTTCTTGCGCAATACGATTCCGAAACTTATCGAAAAATGTACGAGTGCGGGTGGGAGTGTGAGGGCGTGTGGCGATGGTGGGCCGTGGCACAAGGCAGCTGAGCGCATGTAGATTAGAGTTGTAGGAGGTTAGAATAGAACGCATTCATCCTCATGCCCGCAGCCTCCTTCTCCTCAGTCCCCCCCTGCAAGCTCGCTCGCTGCCAAACTGCCACGGGCTGCCATCGCCACACTCCCTTCGCCTCCCACGCTCCTCCCAACCCCTCCATAACGTTTTGGTTTTGACTCGTTCATTTTCATGCACTCCTGCACCTTCCCATGCGTATTGCTTGCTCCAGTCCTTGTTGCATGCATCCTGTTCCCCCCGTCCCTCAACCTTCCCCCCTGTGGCAGCATAGGCAGCAGCAGCATCAACCGGGGGCAAAGCGCAGTGGGCAGCAGGGAGCTCGGTTTTCCCGCCTTCCGGAGAGCTCGTGGCAGAGGGACCTTCCACAGCAGAGGGACCTTCCACAGCAGAGGGGCCATTCACTGCAGGGAGGCAGCGCTTTTACCAGGGAGAGTATGGGGCTGGCCGCTACCTCTCAAGGTATACCACGTTTTCCAGTTCTACACCCCTGAGTAGGTCGCAAACACCGCTCTCCACCCCTCCCATGCCGTGCTGCCATGTGCTCGTTTGCTTCCAATTCTGCTCACCCCACCCACTTCGCGTCCTTCTTCTAGTATTTATTGTATGCCTCCTTCCCCCTGTCCCTCCATCCCCCCCCACCCCCCGGTTTCCTCCATTCCGTGTTAAGTCTTACTTGTTGAGACTCTCACATATCTCGTGCCTGTTTCTTGTCCTGCACTCACTCACCTTCTGCCCTTCCCTCCGCTCTGCCCCATTCCCTCCGCTCTGGCCCGTTCCCTCCGCCCTACCCCATTCCCTCCGTTCTGCTCCATTCCCTCCGCCCTACCCCACTTTTTGTTGCGTGTCTCCTTTTCCCTCTGTCCGAGCAGCGAGCAACGAGTGACGGATGGCGAGTGACGGGCCTCGGTTGTATCGACCGAGCGACCCGCGAGCAACAACGCATGGCGAACGAGCGAGCAGCGAGAAACGACGCACGGCGAACTGTGGGCGGCGAATTTCGAGCGACGCTCCTCAGTGACGGGCGACGGACGAGAGGGTCGGGGAGAATCTATGCCGTTCAGCCAGAGCGTTCAGCCACAGCCACTTCTCAGCTGAACGAAAACGCCTGCTAAACGCCGAGCGACGAACGACTGCTGAACGCCAAGCGACAAACGACCATCGCGCGGACAGAAAGCGGCGAGTGGAAGTGGGGAGCAGAGAGCGGGGGAAAGCGCAAGCGGGAAAGGACGAGGAAGACAAAGCGAAACGGAGCGGATCGGCGTCGAGGCGAACAACACTGCGGTTGACGGCTGACGGCTGATGAGGAGCTGAAATTCGAAGAGCGGAATTCGACGAGCGGGCGCGGGAACGCGTCAAGCGGAATCGGCGAGCGGAAACGGCGCACGCATGGCGCGGCGAGCAGACGCGGCGGCGATGTGAGCAGAACGCGGCGAGCGCCGAGCGACGAGTAACGAGCAGCTAAGTTCCCTCCTCTGCTCTTGCACTCCCCCCTTCCCCCCACGCCCTCTTGTCATTGCCCCACTGTATTGCGTTGCTTCATCCCGCGTTTCTCGTCACACACCTGTTCCTGTGAGGCGCATGGCGGCGGTGGGTCAGGGCGCATCAGGGCATCTGAGCTTATATAGAGTCCAGTCCAGAGAGTCTAGTGGGTGTGGCTTAGGATAGCAGTGCATTCATACCATGCATGCGTCCCTCTCTTCCCCAGTCCCCCCTCGCTGCCTCAGCTCGCTGCTATGGTGCCCTTGGCCCACCCACTCCATGCGCCTTCCCCTCCCACCCCTCCCAACCACTCACTTGTCGTTCCGCTCAGCTCACCATTCACTGCATGCTTGCTTGCCGTTTTTCCCTTCTGCCACTTGCGTACTTCCTGCTTGTCACTTGTCTTCTCACCTCAACTCTCTGCTCCGTTAACCTGATTCCCTCTTCTCCTCTCTTCCTGCCTGCATCCCTCTACCAGCGCATCTACTGGGCAGCAGCGGCAGGGAGCAGGGAGGAGCAGTGGGAGCAGCGTGGTGAGCAGGAGAGGCGAGCGGTGGGATGACGCACGGCCTGGGCTGGCCCTGCTGACCACTGCTGCCCAGCTGCTGGACTACTGCTGGCTGAGAGGGCTGCTGGGAGGGCTGCTGCTGGGAGTGCTGCTGCTGGGAGTGTTGCTGCTGACATAAGCAAAGCGACGAGCAGCTTCTGAATCCCGCTAAGTTCCCTCCTCAACCCTTGCCATCCTTACCGCCGCTTTACCTTGTAATTTGTGTTCACAATTGCCCAGCTCTCTTTTCAAGCATGCTTCGAACCAAAACACCACCTTTGCATGAAGGTTTTAATAACGTTCGCGTGACGATGGTAGCACATGGCTCTGGGGCGGCTTGAGCTCACACTAGAGTCCTAGGGGGCTAGAATAGAATGCACTCACACTCACGCCCGCGTCTCGTCCTCCTTGCCTGCTAGCTCGCCAACCTAGTGCCATGGGCTACCATCGCCTCCTCTTTCACTGATGTTTTTATCTTCCAGCATTCACTATATTATCCCTCCGTTTTGTTCTCCTCCTGCTACCACTGCTCTTTTACAATCATACAATCGTGTCCTCGCTTTTATTGAAATAACTTTTCGCATGCCTGTCCCCTTATGCCTTCTCTCCTCCCTCCCACTCGCTCCCTTCCCTCTCCTAAGCATTCCCCCTCTTGCAGAGGGCTGTGGCAGCGCGGTGCGGGGAGGGAGGGCGGTGGGATGACGCACGGCAGGCAGTCACAGCGGTGTGCGTGCCTCCTGCATGCCCTGCTGACCACACCACTCCTCACGCGCCCAGCGACCTTGAGTGCTGCTGCTGGGAGGGCTGCTGCTGGGAGTGTTGCTGCTGACATAAGCAAAGCGACGAGCAGCTTCTGAATCCCGCTAAGTTCCCTCCTCAACCCTTGCCATCCTTACAGCCGCTTTACCTTGTAATTCGTGTTCACAATTGCCCAGCTCTCTTTTCAAGCATGCTTCGAACCAAAACGCCGCCTTCGCATGAAGGTATAAAAAACGTTCGTGTGGCGATGGTAGCACATGGCACTAGGGCGGCTTGAGCTCACACTAGAGTTCTAGGGGGCTAGAATGCACTCACACTCACGCCCGCGTCTCCTTCTTACCTCGTCCCCCTTGCCTGCTAGCTCGCCAACCTAGTGCCATGGGCTACCATCGCCTCTCTGTTTCCATTGCATCCTTCCACCTTGGCTTCACTTTTGAATTCTTCCAGTTTTGCCTGCCGTTGCTTCATTTGTCGCTTGTAATTTTCTTTCACTGGTTTCTTCCATCCCTGGACCAGTTTTCTGCATTCCATATCCTTTTTTCTCCCTCTCACCAGCCCATGCCCTGGTTCCAGGTCAAAAGGAGTAAAACACTCAGGAGCAACACTTGATGAGCAACACTCCGGGAGCCAACACTTCAAGAGCGAAACTCGACACAGCTGTGGCCCATCCAGCCTCTGGTTTGCGCACTAGTTTCACATTCATGCATTCATATTTTTTTGCTTCAATACTCCTGTTGTCCCCTTGATCCCTGCATTTGCTCCATTTCCACTCCGTTCCTCTTTTACCTCCCCTTCCTGCTCCTTCCCCCCCCTCCTTTTACTGATCTCCTTCCGTTTACCCATCTCATTCCAGCAACGCAAACTCAATGGGGGTGGGATGGTGCGATGGTGGGGGCGGGTCCGTCCTATGGTGCTGATCGCGCTGGTGCTGCTGGTGAGGGTGATGGCACATGCAAAGTGGCACTTCACCCTGCCTGCCTTCCTTGCCTTCGCTCCCCGTCCCCCTCCCAACCCCCCCTCCCCTCCCTTCCACCCACTAACCCATCCACCCACCCACCCATCGAACCACCCAATTCTCTAGCCCAAGACCCACCCCCAATAACCACAGGGAAACCCCACTCTGACTACAGGGCAGCGCCTAACTACAGGTACGCTAACCCCACCCTGACCACTGGGCAGCACCTAACTACAGGTACGCTAACCCCACCCTGACCACAGGGCAGCGCCTAACTACAGGTACGCTAACCCCACCCTGACCACAGGGCAGCGCCTAACTACAGGTACGCTAACCCCACTCTGACTACAGGGCAGCGCCTAACTACAGGTACGCTAACCCCACTCTGACTACAGGGCAGCGCCTTACTACAGGTACGCTAACCCCACTCTGACTACAGGGCAGCACCTAACCCTGATCCATGGAGAAAGGGATAATGAACAAGCAAGCAATGAAAATTAGCAGAATGGAAAGAATGAAGAAAGGTTAACTTTGTGAGTTGTCAAGATAAGCTTGATCTGCTGTAACTCTTGCAGGCTTTAGGCTGTTGGCTGTTGGCTGTTGGCTGTAGGCTGTAGGCTGTAGTCTGTAGGCTGTAGGCTGTTGGCTATAGGCTGCTGGCTGTATCTCTATGTATCTCGCAGGCTGTTAGGCTGCAGGCTGTAGGCTGTAGGCTGTGATCTGTGTCACTTTGCTCGTAAGTTGTAGCTCTAGGATTGTTTTAGCATGAAGAACAGAGAGCAGCGGAGCAAAGGAGCAGAGGACAATCCACGTGGAGGGAAAGGAGAGGAAGCAGAGGAGGAGAGGAGGAAGTAGAGGAGGAGGAGGAGAGGAAGCAGAGGAGGAGGAGAGGAAGCAGAGGAGGAGGAGAGGAAGTAGAGGAGGAGGAGGAAACACAGGAGGACAAGAGGTTGCTTCAGCAGACCTGGTAAGATCTCCCTTGCCCTTTCATTCCATCGTCTCCATCGCCCTTTTATTTCATTGTCCCTCTGTTCCTGTACTCGCATTCTGCTCTCTTGCCACTTCAACTCAGTATGAGTTGTTGATCTGCCACTGTCTTAGATGTTCAGAAGCCACGGATTATGCACAGAGAGCAGACAAGAGGGAGCAGAGTCGAGGGAGAAGACTTGTGATGTGGTATGTCCTTCCGTCATTTACCCCTCTTATCCTCTTCGCCTCGCCCCTTCAATGCTCTGCATGCCATTCACTCCTCCGCGTCACTCTCACTTGTCTGTCTATCTCCACATTTCCTCCCCTCCCCCAATTGTTCCTTGCCTCCCACTCACTGTGGCAGCAGAAGGAGCAGCAGCAGCAGCAACCGAGAGCGTAGTGGGCAGAAGAGAGCTCGCTTTGCCCGCCATCTGGAGAGCTTGTGGAACAGCAGAGGGACCTTCCACAGCAGAGGGACCTTTCACTGCAGGGAGGCAGCGCTTGTACCAGGGAGAGTATGGGGCTGGCCGTGACCTATCAAGGTATGCCACTTTTTCCAGTTCTACATTGAAAACACCGCTCTCCGCCCCTCCCATGCCTTGCTGTCATGTGCTCATTTGCTTCGAGTTCAGTTCCACCCCTCCCACTTCCCATCCTTCTCTCTAGTTCCAGTTTTTGCTGTATGCCTCCTTCCCCCCGTCCCTCCCTCCTCCCCCCCACCCCTCAGTTTCCTCCATTCTGTGTTAAGTCTTTCTTGCTAATGTTCTTACATATCTCGTGCCTGTCTTTTGGCCTGCACTCACTCGCCTTCTGCCCTTCCCTCCGCTCTGCCCCATTCCCTCCGCCCTGCCCCATTCCGTTTTGCCCTGCCCCATTCCTTCCGCTGTGCCTCATTCCCTCCACTCTGCCCCCTTCCCTCCCCCCCGCCTCATTCCCTCCGCCCTGCCCCATTCCCTCCGCCCTGCCCCCGTTCCCCTCCACTCTGCCCCATTCCCTCCGCCCTGCCCCATTCCCTCCGCCCTGCCCCCGTTCCCCTCCACTCTGCCCCATTCCCTCTGCCCTGCCCGTTCCCCTCAGGCCACTCATGATGCAGCAGAGGAAGCTGAGTGGCACACTGGCAACACCAGTTGCTCCAGCAGGGGCGGGTGCAGAGCGAGCGCTAGTGCGGGAGGGGAGGGAGGGAGTACGGGACAGCATCTGTGGGTGGCACTTCAACTGCTAGCTCCGTGGCTTCTCAAGTGGCTCACCTTTCCGTTTTTCACCTGTAAGTCAATCTCCTGACCTTCCAGTCACCAATCGCCCTCGCCTTCCTGTTATTCAACTCTCTTTCCTTCCAATGGGTCAGCACTTGTCCTTCCAGTGGGTCAGCACTTGTCCTTCCAGTGAGCCAACGCCCTCATGTTTCAGTAAGTCAACGCTTTTCCTTTGAGTGAGTCGACGCTTCTCCTTCCTGTGAGTCGACGCTTCTCCTTCCTGTGAGTCGACGCTTCTCCTTCCTGTGAGTCGACCTTCTCCTCTGATCCATGCTCCTTACTCCCACCCATGCTTCTTCCTCCCACGGATGCTCCTCACTCCCACCGATGCTCCTCGCTCCCACCAATTCTCCTCACTCCCACCCATGCGTCTCCCTCCCACCCTGTTTCCCAGGTCTGCACAGGCTGGCACAGATCCTTGGAAGAGCAGCACAAACACAGTCAAGGAAGATGGTTCTTTGTCCTTTCGGTAAGCGTGTAGATTTCCTTCTCTCCTACTCCCCTGCTCACATGTGCTCAGAGGCACTCGCTTTTGAGACGTGTAGCGAGGTTGTTTTTGAGACGTCTCAAAAATGTCCTTCTCTCCTACTCCCCTGCTCACATGTGCTCAGAGGCACTCGCACTCTGCATTTTGCAGCTCATTGCTGTTGCCATTCCTTCTTTGTTCATTCACGTCATTGCACTCTTTGCCATGCAGGAACACTCTTCTTGTGTATCGTCGTTTTGGACCAACAATTATCCATTCTCAGTTCATTCCGTTGCATGTCACCTGATGTTTTTTTATGTGAGCAGCTACAGAGAGGGAAGGGAAGATGGACGAAGCGTGACCAAGATTAGACATAGCAATCATAGTCACTGTGACAAGATTAGACATAGCAATAGCTAGTTCATTCTGTGACGCCAAATTTCTCGCCAGGCCATGATGCCTAGGACTTTTAGTAGGGTAGGAACAATGTTGTGGTATGGTATGAGGTATATAAGGTGGGAGGTATGGTACGGGGCAAGGTAAGCAACAGGGGATGGGGTGGTGCAGGGGGTCTGCTAGGCACAACAACAGGGAGTGGTTGGGCTGGCAAGTCAGGAGCCCATCAAATGCAGGGAATGATGGCGGGGACACACTAACAGCAGGGAAGGGTGGCAGGGACACACTAACAGCAGAGAATGGAGACAGGGACACATTAACAGCAGGGAATGGAGGCAGGGACACACTAAAAGCAGGGAACAATGATGGCAGGAACACACTAACAGCAGGAAATGGAGGCACAGACACACTTACAGCCGGGGACAAAGGCAGGGACACACTAACACCGGGGACAGAGGCAGGGACACACTGACAGCGGGGAACGGTGGCGGGGACACGCTAACAGCAGGGAATGAAGGCAGGAACACATACCAGCAGAAAATAGTGGCACTCCATACACTAGCAGCAGGGAATAGTGGCAGGCTAAACACTGACAGCAGGAAATAATGGCAAGCCATACACTAACAGGAAATAGTGGTAGGCCATACAAAACAGCAGGAAATAGTGGCAGGCCAACACTAACAGCAGGAATAGTGGCAGGTCATACACAAACAGCAGAAAATAGTGGCAGGCCACACACCAACAGCAGGGAATGTTGCCAGACACACTAACAGCAGAGAATGGTGGCAGGGACACACTAATAGGGGGGAATAATCCCCGTCCCCACAGCCAACTCCTTGCCCCTCGTGTCTGGGTCCTGTCCCTTGTCGCTTCATCCCTAGTGCTGGCCCTAGTGACAATTTTTGCCGCAAATCCCTAATAATAGCCCTACTGGCATGCTTCAACCTAGAGCTGTCCTTATATTTTCACCCCTAGTGCTGACCCTAGTGGCAATCCATGTCGCTTCATTCCTTGACGACACATACAGCTCTATGAATCTTGTGCCCATGCACTCGCGGTCCTTGCTCAGAGCTGCCCGTACCTTGCAACACCCCCGTTGTCCCACTACCCTTCCCATCCTCCCTCCTTCCCCCCTCATCTCTGAGTGCTCGCCCGCGTGGCTATCCTTGTCGCTTCATCCCGCGACGACAAATAGAGCTCGATGTATCTCGTGCCCATGCGCTCCCGGTCCTTGCCCAGCGCCGCCCTCGCCTCGTCTGTGGAGCCAAACTCCACAAAGGCCTCCCCTGTGAGACGGCCGATGCTGTTGGTGATGATGTGCACTGCTGCGTCTGCCAGAGGGTACTCGCCAAAGAATTCGAGAATGTCCTGTAGGTGGGAGGGAGGAGTATGGGGAAGGATGGGACATGGAGCAGGGGAAAAGGATGCTGTTGGTGATGATGTGCACTGCTGCACCTGCCAGGGGGTACTCGCCGGAGAACTCGAGAACGTCCTGATGAGATAGAGGGGAGGACAGCACATGGGGCATGGGGCATGGGGCATGGGGCACGGGGCACAGGGCATGAGAAAGAAGGAAGGAGTTGGTGATGCTGTGCATTGCTGCGTATGGGGGTAATCTCGGAAGAACATGGGGGCAGCAAGGGGAGGGACACGGGCATGGGGAATGGGGCATGGGGCATGAGGCATGGCGCATGAGGCCTGGAGCATGGGTATGGGGAACAGGACATGGGACACGACATGGGGAATGGAGCATGGAGCATGGGTATGGGGCATGGGAAGAGAAGGATGGCATTGGTGATGATTTGCACTGCGCCATTCCACTGCAACCCACCGCACCCCACTCCACCCCACCGCACCCCACTGCGCTGCACTGCACCCCACAAAGTTACGTGGTCTCACCTTACTAGTGGCGGAGAACGGAAACCCCTCATCTTCACAATACTCGACTCCAGCTGCCGGCCCTATCCCCCCCTCGCCTCCTTGCCTTTCACCCCCCCAACATGCGCATTGCATGCCCGCCCATTCCCATGTCGTCTCACCTTGGTGGTGGCAGAGAACGGCAGACCCCTCATCTTCACAATACTTGATTCCCGCGCTGCAGGGCCTATTCCCCCCTCAGCCCCGCGCCCTCCCCCTCCCCCTCCCCCTCCGCCTCCCCCATAGGCCGCATGTGCATGCCCGCCCATGCCCTCGCCCCCATACCCCCGCTCCCCCCGCCCCCCTCTATCTTCTGCAGAATAAGCAACAAAGGTGTAATGCGGAGTAGGGAGAGCACGGGGAGGGGGACAAGAAGGATGGCGGGGGAAGAAGGATGGCGGGGGAAGAAGGATGGCGGGGGAAGAAGGATGGCGGGGGAAGAAGGATGGCGGGGGAAGAAGGATGGCGGGGGAAGAAAAGAAAAGTTGGCTATGACGTTGCGGTACTCTGCTTTTAAGGCAAAACAGCAGCATAAACGCGAGTGATTGTGTGAATAGGAAAAACCAGAAGGGGGAGAAGGGAGAGCAGAGCGGGGGGGGTGGGGGGGGGAGAGGGGGGGAGAGGGGTAAGGTAAGCAGAGAAGGTTGGCTGTGACAAGGCAAGACAGCAGCATAAACGCGAGTGAGTGAGTGAACAGAAAAAACCAGAAGGGGGAGAAGGGAGAGCACGAAGGGGTGGGGGTGGGGGGTGTGGGGGCGGAAAGAGGGGGGGGGGGGAAGGTAGGGATGAGGGTAAGGGATGGAGAAAAGGTTGGCTGTGATGTTGCGGCATAAACGTGACTGAGAACCCTTTCCCATGGCCCATCCTCCCCCATTTCCCACCCTCCCCCATCGCCCACCCACCCCATCCCACCCACCTTGCCCTCCCCCATCGCCCACCCACCCCATCCCACCCACCTTGCCCTCCCCCATCGCCCACCCACCCCATCCCACCCACCTTGCCCTCCCCCATCGCCCACCCACCCCATCCCACCCACCTTGCCCTCCCCCATCGCCCACCCACCCCATCCCACCCACCTTGCCCTCCCCCATCGCCCACCCACCCCATCCCACCCACCTTGCCCTCCCCCACGCCACCTATCTTGGCCCCCGCCGTGGTAGGTCCCCCCATCCTGCGCCACCTCGTTGGCAATGGCGTTATAATACTCCGCCGTCTTGGCGCCCCTTGCTGCAACTTGCTATCCCCTTTCCCAGGCCACCCACCCTGCACACACACGCCACGCAACGCCACCCACCTTGCCCTCCGCCGTGGTAGGTCCCCCCGTCCTGCGCCACCTCGTTGGCGATGGCGTTGTAAAACTCCGCCTTCTTGGCGCGGAACACCTCGATGTACCGCCGCCCCATGTGCATCTTGTTGCGCTGGAGAATGGGGAGGGGGGGAGGTGGAGGGGATGGGAAAGGGGGGGGGAAGGACAGGGGGAACGCAAGGGGGAAAGGGGGATTGGTTCCATGTTGGTGCGGAACACCTCGATGTACCGCCGCCCCATGTGCATCTTGTTGCGCTGGGGGTGGGGGGGGAAGGGGAGGGGTAGGGGGTAACAAGGGCGGAGGGTACGGGTGGAAGGGGGAAGCTAGGATGGAAAGCTAGGTCCTTGTTGGTTCAAGTGTGGGGGAGGGGCGGGGAGGGAAGAAAGACAGGGAGGGACACAAAGGGGGGGAGGGGCGATGGGTCCTTGTTGGCACGGAACACAACACCTCCATGTACCTTCCCCATCCCACCTGCCCCCATCCCACCTGCCCCCATCCCACCTGCCCCCATCCCGCGTCCATCCCCCGCGCCCATCCCGCGCCCACCTCGCGCCCACCCACCTGTAGTGCAAGCTCGGAGTGGAGAGTGGAGGCGAAGAGCACAAACGCTTCCCCCACGAGGCGATGCTCCTTGCGCACGAATAGAATGTCCACGATCTCGAGCCCCGCAAAGAAGTCCGCCACGTCCCCCTCCTCCACGCGGAACGGCAGCCCGCGCAGCTTCACCACCGGGATCTGCCGCGCACCTGCGCGCCCCCCGCCCATCATCCCCGCGCCCCCCCCCATCCCCGCCCCCGGACCCCCGCCCATCATCCCCATCCCGCCCGCGCCCATCATCGCCCCCCCTGGGCCCCCCATCCCGCCCATTCCCCCCATCCCCGCCATTCCGCCCATGCCTCCCATTCCCGGCATGCCCCCCATTCCTTGCATTCCGCCCATTCCGCCCATTGCGCCCATTGCGCCCATTCCGCCCATGCCCCCCATTCCCCTCATCCCCGCCATCATCATGAGATTCATGTTGGCGAGCGCGGCCGCGTCCGCTGCGCCCATTCCGCCCATGCCCTGCGCGCCCGGGGGTGCTGCGCCCGCGGGGAAACCCGAACCCGCGCCAGCGCCGCCAGCAGGAATCGAACCCACGCCACCAACGCCCGGAGGACCACCCGCGCCAGCCGCACCGCCCCCAGGAGCACCCGCACCAGCACCACCCGGACCGAAACCGCCCGAACCACCACCACCACCTCCCGGAGCCGCGGCACCACCCAAACCTCCCCCGTAGCTGGCCATGCCTCCCGAACCAGCACCCACACCTCCTGGCATATTGCCGAACCTGCTTGCCCAACCCAAACCCCCACGGTCAGTTCACCCAAAGCGAGTCTCTTTGAGACAAGAATGGTCTTAACTTCAGCGGTCTAAACACCCAAGGTGATGACAGATGGACGGAAAGTGAAATCCAGGGGACAACGAATTGGGCGATACACGAAAGAGCAGCGATGTCCGATCTATATTAAGTGGGTAATATCAAGTTGCGATGTGCGAACCCTTGACAAACGCTCCAACAGAGACGCGGATCTGAATAAAAAAATGACAACTTCCCATTTTCCTTCCCTTCCCCTTCCTCGTTCCCCATATCTTTCGTTTTCCCGTTTCCCTTCCCTTCCATTTCCCCGTTGCCCTTGTTTCCCTTGGTCCACCCATCCCTCCATCTTAACCCCCAACCCGAGCCCCAAAAATAACCGAGTCCGGGAAAGGGGAAATCGCGGAAATCCCGGAGCATTATTGAATGTCAAAAGGCGGTAGGGCATGAGTAGGCAGAAAGAAAAAAGAATAAAAAGTCCGCGGATAAAAAAACAGCAATATATATAGAAGGACGGCAATATCTTACCCCTGCTGGGAGTACATTTCGTGTGGTTTCCGCCGGCCGTGAAAAAAAACGAAAAGAAACCTTGACGATTCTCTTATCGACTCTCCGCGTTGTGTGTTCTGGGGTCTAGACGCTGATTAGAGAAAATCAAGTACCGAAAATCAAGGAGCAAACTGGGATGAGAGGGAAGTAGGACAGACAGCTGCACAATCGCGAAGGGCTTGCGCAGAAAGATGGCGAACATTCGTGTGGTTGTGGGTGGCGAAGTACGATGCGATGAGTGTTACGCAATTCCAAGTGTTTCAAATAACAGTAATTAATACCACCTTATGCAGACATCTAAAACCACCACAATGTGAAGGTCGAGGACACAAAACTGACCAGACACCCAGTGCCTAACCATGGAGGAGAGTTCTGCTTTTATTTTTTGCGTGCTTACAACTCTTTCGACTCAAAACACAATCTTTGTGTACAGATTTGCCATCCCACAGGTACAAAGCCCAATCAAGTGGTGCGGGCCAGATGAATACGAAGCTGCTCCTTGTGTGTAACAGCTAAGGTTTCTGCTTCCCCTTTTTGGAGAATATGCGGTCTAGGTCCTCAGTTGCCACATTGGAGCTGTCGGACGCACAGGGGAGTGATTGGGAGGAGATGCGGGCATTAGAGGACGTGAGAAAGGAGTGCGATGCATTGGATAGGGAGGAGTGTGATGCATCGGAGATGGAGGGGTGTGATGCATGGGAGGGGAGGCTTGAGGTGCACAGCAGGATGCTCAAAATTCTGAGGAAAGACGTAGGGCATGTGTCACGGAAAGGCCGAAGCTACAAGATAAAAACCACTAGTGCAAGTTTGATCAAGCCCGGAACGAGTAGGAGAGAAGCAACAGAGGAGGAGCGGTAATTCCACTCGGAGGCACTAACCGGCCTAGGAGTTGGGGCGGCAGAAAAGAATTCGCAGACCCCGCTGCTGCACCTGATCCTCCTCCTCTTCCCTCTGCTCCTGCTCTGCTTATTCCTCCTCTTATAGAACCAATTCCTCCAGCCAGACCTGCCCCCGGGCCTCCCTTCAGAGCCTTCGACGGAGGCTTGGGAAGGAGCATGTTAGGGTTGGGCTCAGCTCGTTTTCTGGAACTTTCAATTGGTTCTTGCAACCTCCCACTTGGACCCCCTCTCCCGGCTGTTCCGATAGCGAAGCTGAGACTATCAGGGGAATCTCCTAAGAGATCCGCAGCGCTGGGTAAAATCACACGGGACGGCTGATTGGCTGGCAGGTGCTGGATCGGTGGCTTAGAGGACATTCCCAACGAAGGCTTGACAACGCGTTGCGACGAACCTTTCCCCTGGCCTGACGCGTTAGAAAGTGCTGATTTGCCAGGACATGAAAGCTGGCGAGAATCTGGATGACCCACGAAAGATTTTGCGGAACCTCCGATTTCAGCTGCATCAACCCTCCCTGGTTCGGCGCGCTGTGTTGGACCGGCCTGCGCCGGTCCTTCCGCTGGTTCCTGCGCGCCGCGCTCCCCCTGATCGGAGTCGTCCGAATCATAGTCATAGCCAACGAGAGACGTCATCGCGGGGAGTGTGAGCTGCGAGTGCGTAGAATGAAATCGAGGTCTCCAGGCAGGAATATGGGAATGAGAAATGTGCGGTGGGGCAATTGTGTTTCTGTGCGAGCAATTTTGTAACCCGACTCCATAATTGCATCTGCAGCGAAGCGAAAGTTCGCCAGAAAAAAACTCCCCTTCGGGCGAACAAAGCTGGTCCTAGTGTTACAGGCTTGTATGCCTTTGAGATTTTCAAGCTGCTATTTACAGCACAGCTGCCTCGTTTGTCGCCTGCCTTTCTCTCCTCTTCCTCCATTCGCTGCTTCTGCTAGCATTCTAGGGTTGAGTTACCAGAAGTTGTTAGCAAGCAGGCAGCAAGCAGCCCCCACACGTGCGGGCACACGGGCAGCAACAGTATATCGTTAGGGATTTCAGGGGTTATTATTCCTCTTTTCCCAATGGCTGTTGCGTTTCGTCTCAGCACAGCCCTACTCCCCTCGCTCGCGGCACCCACAGTGTCTCCCACCAACGCCGCAAAGCCCTCCCTTTCTTCCGCATCCCGCGCCGCCTTGCTACCTTTAATTGCCGTCCGCGCTACCGTTACTCCTCAGCGATCCCCCGCGTGTCGAGCATCCACGGCCGTCGACTTGCCCACGTCAACAGGAACCATGGCTGACGCGGCAGCTTCGGCGACTGACGTCAACGCGTCTGCGGGTGACGTGGATTCGCGCAGCGGGTGCAGGATCTGCGCAGCGGTGACGGCGACGACGGTGGGGGGAATGCGCGAGCAGATGGCGCAAGCGAAGGCGGCGGGAGCGGACACGGCGGAGCTCCGCGTTGACCATTTGACCGAGTTTGACCCGAGCGTTGACCTCCCTGCGCTCCTAAACGATCGCTGCCTGCCCGTTATTGTCACATGCCGGTATGCTCCCTTATCCTGCTAAAGTGCTGCCATCCTGTCACTAGAATGCTGCTGACAGCACGTTGCTAGTCGTCCTACCACTCATACCGTTCCTCCTCTGAGGCGCCTCGAAACTTGTTCCTTTATCCTGCTGCTCTCATGCTATCACTAGAATGCTGTCAGCGCGCTGCTAGTCGTCCTACCACTCATACCGTTCCTTTCCCCAAGCCCAACCTTTCTTCCAGTTTCAACCTTTAACCCCACGCCCAACGTCCCTAACCCCCCATGCAGCCCCACGTGGGAGGGTGGCAAGTACTCGGACCCGGACGAGGAGAGAACAGTTTCCATACCTCTTACCCCTAGGATAATCACCATGCAACGTCCCTATCACCCCGTGCAGCCCCACGTGTGAGGGCGGTAAGTACTCGGATCCAGACGAGGAGACGCGGCAGCAGGTGCTGGCGATGGCCATGGAGATGGGAGCTGAGTTCATTGACGTCGAACTGCAGGTACTATAACGCGTACAGGGAGTGGGCATGTCCGCAAAGGGTAACACCTTATGCAGCGGCAGCAGGTGCTGGCGATGGCCGTGGACATGGGCGCCGAGTTCATTGACGTCGAGCTGCAGGTAGGTAGCTATAACGCGTACAGGGTGTAGCATCAGGTGATGGCCGTGGACATGAACATGGGCGCCGAGTTCATTGACGCTGAGCTGCAGGTAACCATAACGCGTACAGGGTGCAGCGGCGGGGTGGTCGCTAGCAATGGTAACAATTGAAGAGCTTGACTCGTTAGAGCTCATCTTAGAATCTTGACTCTCGAGCCTCCTTCCCCTGAGCCTCACGATTCTCTCTCTCTCTCTCTCTCTCGCGTTGCACCCCAAACCTTCCTATCTGCCCTCCCCTCCTCCTCAGGTCGCCTCCGATTTCATCCAGAAGCACGTTGCACCCCGCTTTCGCTGTCGCTGCTGCCGGTGCTGCTAATGACGGTGTGACAGTAACGTGTGTGATTGTATCGAGCCACAACCACAGCGTGACTCTCCCCACACCCCCCTCTCCCTCCCCTCCTCCGCAGGTCGCCTCCGAGTTCATCCAGAAGCACGTTGCACCCCGCCGCGCCGCCGCCGCTGCTGCTGCCGCTGCCGCTGGTGACGGTGTGACTGCAACGCGTGTGATTGTATCGAGCCACAACTACAGCGTGACCCCGCCATTGGAGGAGCTGCGGGCGCTGGTGGCGCGCATAGAGGCTGCTGGGGCCGACATTGTGAAGTTCGCCACCACTGCCACTGATATCACTGACAATGCACGCGTGTTCCAGATTCTGAAAGAGGCGCAGGTGGGTGGGTTGCTGGGTGGCTGGTGGGTGGGTGAGGCGATTCTGGTGGCGCGCATAGAGGCTGCTGGGGCATACATTGTGAAGTTCGCCACCACTGCCACTGATATCACTGACAATGCACGCGTGTTCCAGATTCTGAAAGAGGCGCAGGTGGGTGGGTTGCTGGGTGGCTGGTGGGTGGGTGAGGCGATTCTGGTGGCGCGCATAGAGGCTGCTGGGGCATACATTGTGAAGTTCGCCACCACTGCCACTGATATCACTGACAATGCACGCGTGTTCCAGATACTGAAAGAGGCTCAGGTGGGTGGGTTGCTGGGTGGCTGGTGGGTGGGTGAGGCAATTCTGGTGGCGCGCATAGAGGCTGCTGGGGCAGACACTGTGAAGTTCGCCACCACTGCCACCGATATCACTGACAATGCACGCGTGTTCCAGATACTCAAGGAGGCTCAGGTGGGTGCGTGGGTGGGTGCTGGTTTTAGGTGATGTTTAAGGTGGTGAAACCCTGACTGGCGCTGACGTGGTCAAGTTCGCCACCACGGCCACTGATATCACTGACAATGCACGCGTGTTCCAGATACTCTAGGAGGCGCAGGTGGGCGGGTTGCTGGGTGGGTGGGTGGGTGAGTGGGTACTCGTCTCCCCCCCCAGCGCAGCGCCCCAGTGCCCCACCACAGCTCTGGTCATGGGTCCCGAGTGCCTCATCAACCGCCTCTTTGCGCCGAAATTATGATGATGCCTGCTCTGCATTCTCTGCCTTACTCCCCTCCCCCCACTCCCCATTCCTTCTTCCCTTCCCCTCCTTCCCCCCCGTCTCCCTCGCTCTCCAACCCCCGGGACCCAAGGGCCTCATCAGGCGCCTCCTCGCACCCAAATGTGATGACTCCTTGTGATGACTCCTTGTGATGACTCCTGCTCTGGATTGTCGGCTCGGCCTTACCTAACCCTCTCCGCCAATCTCCATTCCTCATCCCTGCCCCCCCCATTCTCCCCAGCGCCCCACCATAGCACTGGTAATGGGACCCAAGGGCCTCACCAGTCGCCTGCTCAAGGCTCACGCCCTTCCCCTCTCCCCTCTTCCCCCTCTAACCCCCCCCAGCGCCCCACCATAGGGCTGGTAATGGGACCCAAGGGCCTCATCAGCCGTCTCCTCGCACCGAAATTCAATGACGTCTGCCCTGCCTTACACTCCCCTCTTCCCCCAACCCCCACAAAGGCAATGGCATCTGCTTTGCACTCTCTCCGCCCCCCTTCCCCCACCCTCCATCCCTCGTTCCCTTCCCCCCCCCAGCGCCCCACAATCGCATTGGTGATGGGCCCCAAGGGCCTCATCAGCCGCCTCCTCGCGCCCAAATTCAACGCCTTCCTCACCTTCGGGGCGATCACCCCTGGCGCTGAGTCAGCGCCAGGTCAGCCGACGGTCGCTGAGCTGGCGGGCACGTACAGGCTGGCTTCGGTGGGGCCGGCAACGCACGTGTTTGGGCTGGTGGGGAACCCGGTGGGGCACAGCAAGGGCCCTGTGCTGCACAATGCAGCGCTGAGGCATGTGGGGTATGACGGCGTGTACGTGCCGTTCCTCGTGGACGATGTGCCGGAGTTTCTCAAGACGTTTGACAGCCCGGACTTCAAGGGGTTCAGGTGGGTCGAGAGTGGTGCATGGAGGTGGTAATATTGGTGGCATGTGGGGTATGACGGCGTGTACGTGCCGTTCCTCGTGGATGGTGTAGCAGAGTTTCTCAAGACCTTTGACAGCCTCGATTTCAAGGGGTTCAGGTGGGTTGAGAGAGTGGGAAAGAGGTGATTGTATGGCACAGCAAGGGCCCTGTGGTGCACAGTGCTGCGCTGCGCCATGTGGGGTATGACGGCGTGTCGTGTATGCGCCCTTCCTGGTGGACGACGTGCCGGGGTTTCTCAAGGCGTTTGACAGCCCGGACTTCAAGGGATTCAGGTGGGTGGGGGTGGAGGTGGAATGGACCAGGGTCTCTCATGTTGTCTCTGCTTTCTTCTTCCTCCCTCTTTCTCCATCCAACAGTGCCCTGTATGCGTTCCCCACTAGCTGTCCCCCTCGCTTCTAGTTTTGAGGCGCCTCAAAAGTTTAGTTTCGTTTTGCGGCGCCTCAAAACTATCCAACAGTGCCCTGTATGCGTTCCCCTCGCTTCTCCTCCCCGTTCTCCTCACCTAACCCTCACCCCACCCCCACCTCTTGTTTTTCCCAACTCTCCTAACAACCACCCCCCTCCCCCCCCCCCCAATTACTTCCCCACCACAACACCTCCCGCCCCCTTCTCGTCCCCATCACCCCAGTGTGACCATTCCGCACAAGCTCGCGTCGTTGGAGTGCTGCCGAGATGTGGAACCTCCCGCCTCCCCCCTCTCTTTCCCACCCCCATCATTCGCCTCCCTTCCCCTTCCCCCTTCACCGCTCACCCCTTCCCACACCGTCTCTCCCATCATCCCAGTGTGACCATTCCCCACAAGCTCGCGGCGTTGGAGTGCTGCCAAGATGTGGAGCCTCTAGCCAAGGTGACCCTGCAGTAGTGACCTCTCTCGTGTACTCTTGCGGATATGACCTTCTTTCCTGGTATATATCCTTGTGCGCTCCTGTGACACGCACAGCACACCATTCTGTGTCTCCATCCCTCCTTACCACCGCACCGCCCCGTGTCTCTTGTCAAGAGGTGCATGGCATTGCTCAATTCCATTCCATTGTTCAATGCAGTGAATGTGGCACACGTCCCGTCTCATCTAGAAGACACATGTCGGCGTCAAGTGCATATACTCCCCCTCCCTCTCTCCACCACCTATTTGCATGTGGGTTCCCCTTGGCAGAGCATAGGTGCTGCAAACACCATTCTTCGGGGGGAGGGGGGGCGGCTGAAGGGGTACAACACAGACTGCATGGCGGCCATAGAGGCCATTGAGGACGGGCTCAGGCAGGCAGAGGGAAGCAGCAGCTACACAGAAGTTTTTTCGCCTCTCATCAAAGTCTCCTCCCCCCTTCTCTTCCCATCTCCCTCCCTCTGTCTACCCATCAGAGCATAGGCGCTGCCAACACCATCATTCGGGGAGAAGATGGGCGGCTGATGGGGTACAACACAGACTGCATGGCGGCTATAGAGGCCATAGAGGACGGGCTCAGGCAGGCAGAGGGAGGCAGCAGCAGCAGTAGCAGCGCGGAAGCTTCCTCCTCTCCCCTTGCCGGCCGTCTCTTTGTGGTTGTGGGGGCGGGGGGTGCGGGGAGGGCTTTGGCTTTTGGTGCCAAAGCAAAGGGTGCGGATGTGATTATAACGAATAGGAGCTATGGCAAGGCGGAGGCGCTGGCTGCGGCTGTGGGCGGCACTGCCTTGCCTTTGCCGTCTGGTTCTGTTGACGTGGCAGCGGGCGGCGATGAGCTGGCGGCGGTGCTGCAGGAGATGCAGAGAGGGCGGAGTGGGCGTGCTGTGCTGGCGAATACTACGTCTGTGGGGATGCATCCTCATGTGGACGATACTCCTGTCAGCAAGGTGAGAAATGCGTGCAGTTGTCTTTTAAACCGACTAAGGAGGAGTGGACGTGCTGTGCTGGCGAATACGACTTGTGTGGGGATGCACCCTCACATGAATGATACTCCTGTCAGCAAGGTAAACAATGTGGGAATGTTCTGCTCCTGGTGGATGGGCAGCATGACAGATTTGTCACCCTTCTCTTATTGTCACCCTTCTCTTATTGTCACCCTTCTCTTATTGTCACCCTTCTCTTATTGTCACCCTTCTCTTATTGTCACCCTTCTCTTATTGTCACCCTTCTCTTATTGTCACCCTTCTCTTATTGTCACCCTTCTCTTATTGTCACCCTTCTCTTATTGTCACCCTTCTCTTATTGTCACCCTTCTCTTATTGTCACCCTTCTCTTATTGTCACCCTTCTCTTATTGTCACCCTTCTCTTATTGTCACCCTTCTCTTATTGTCACCCTTCTCTTATTGTCACCCTTCTCTTATTGTCACCCTTCTCTTATTGTCACCCTTCTCTTATTGTCACCCTTCTCTTATTGTCACCCTTCTCTTATTGTCACCCTTCTCTTATTGTCACCCTTCTCTTATTGTCACCCTTCTCTTATTGTCACCCTTCTCTTATTGTCACCCTTCTCTTATTGTCACCCTTCTCTTATTGTCACCCTTCTCTTATTGTCACCCTTCTCTTATTGTCACCCTTCTCTTATTGTCACCCTTCTCTTATTGTCACCCTTCTCTTATTGTCACCCTTCTCTTATTGTCACCCTTCTCTTATTGTCACCCTTCTCTTATTGTCACCCTTCTCTTATTGTCACCCTTCTCTTATTGTCACCCTTCTCTTATTGTCACACTTCCACAACTGTCACACATCCACCAACATATGTCGATGTTTCCCTTTTGCATGTTCCCAAGCAGGCTGTGTTGCAGGAGTGCAGTCTGGTGTTTGACGCGGCACCCACCCCCATGAAGACCCCGCTTGATCAAGGATGCAAAGCAGGCAGGAGCCTCAACGATCACACTTCCACTAACACATTTCGGTATCCTTTTCTTTCGTGTGTTCCCATACAGGCTGTGTTGCAGGAGTGCAGTCTGGTCTTTGATGCGGTCTACACCCCCATGGAAACCCGTCTGCTCAAAGAGGCGAAGCAGGCAGGAGCTGCAACGGTCAGCGGCGTCGAGATGTTTGTTGGCCAGGCGGCTCGACAATTCGAGCTCTTCACCGGAAAGCCAGGTGGGTGTACTTTCATACGTATGGATATTAAAGTTTTAAGCTTACGCCATGCGTTATCTTGTTTGCGCCCTTGTGTCGTTTGTTTGATAAGCTTGTGTTGATGTACCCACTCCCTTTTTCTGTTGTACCCCCCACCCCCCTGTGTGCATGCTTTTCAGCTCCTGTGTCGTTGATGCGTGAAGTGGTCCTTGCATCGTTATAGGAGCCACTAAGGAAGCACTAGTAGGAATCATGCATTGATAAAAAAGTGGCACCTGTTAATGCTACTTTTTGCTGTTCTCTATTTAGTATGGTAATGTGTTCCTACTGGTTCAAGTATCCATCGTGTAGTTCAAGATCTTTCAACTTTATCCAGTCACGAAACAGCTTCATTCGCAAAGCTCTTCGTCGCTGCTGCATTCCCGATGGCGATAAAATGGTAACAAGTCTTTGCCAGATCAAGTGCCTTGGTCACCAACCGAGCCTTGAGGTCGCTGAGCCTCGAATTTGCCAGGGAAAGCTACTTGTGGGGAGGCGTGATAAATGTCAGCCCAGCTGCTGGACATAGTTGTCAGGTCTTTCGTTCTCTGAAGACTAGGTGTCGAGCGCACGGCAGCTCACATTGTCTGCCATTACGGTGAAAACCACGCGTTTCGAAATCTCTGTGGTCCTTCTCTCAGAGTCCTTCAACGCTAGAATTTCCGCCAAAGTTCCGCCGGCATTCCGCAACCCTCCTCTCGCTCCCCTCGCATCATGGAAGCGGAGGAGCCTCCGCGCGCGCGCACTCTCCGTAATGCCGCCAAGCGGTGGAGCGTGCCGGCCGTCCTGCACCCCGCGTCGGGCCGGCTTGTCCCCATGGACGACTGGGCGATCTCCGCTGCCGTCGCCGCGCATAGCGACGGCGCGCCGGTCGCCCCGTCGGCCGCGTCTTCCAGCCACGACGATTTCTTGAAGAATCTGACCAATCGGAGCCGGAAGTGGATTGGCGGAGCGCGCACGGCCGGAAGGCCCGGGACGTCGTCGTTTCGGGACGCGGATAATGCGGCGGCTGCGGCGGCGACGCCGGGCGCGGCGCCGGCCGCGCCGCCGTCGCTAAATAACGTGCCGGATCCGGTGCTGCTTAAGATTCTGATGCGCGTGGAATCGCCAAAAGACCGAGCGTCGTGCGCGCTGGTAATGCCCTTTGTCATTTTGAAGGGCAGCCAGCGTCGTGCGCGCTGGTAATGCCCTTCAAAACTACAGCATTGTCATTTTCATAAGAGTCATTACCATGTTTTTTATGACATTGGGAATGGTTTCTTTCCTTTTCATGGTCATTTTTCAATGTATCGCTTGCCGGCCCTGTCATAAATAAAAATACTTCTTCCCAGGTCTCTCTCTGTCTCCTCTTTCAGTCGTCGCGCTTCCTCCACCTCTCCCCTTCCCTCACTTCCCTCCTTCCCTTACCACACCATTGGTGCCCCCCCCAGGTCTCCCCACGCTGGTTCTGGCTGGAGAAGCGTTCCCGCCGCGCAGTGACCCACCTGGACCTCTCCCAGCCGTCGCGCTTCCTCGAGTCGCTCCCCCTCGCCTTCTTCCCGCGCGTCACCTCGCTCTCCCTCAACTGCTCGCTCTACCGCCGCCCCTGCTCCGCCGATAGGCTCTATGACTTTAGGGAACTGCACGTGCTCGAGCTGCTGCATCTCAAACGGATCCTAAATCAACGGCCCTGGGTGAATCTGGAGTTTGTCGACTCGCACTTCCTGCTAGAGGGGCTGCCTAAAACGGGGATGGGGTATGCGGGAGGGTTTGTGGGCGCGGGTGGGGGTGGGGGAGCGGGAGGGGAAGGGGGAGCGGGTGGTGGCGGTGGCGGTGCTGTGAATATGCAGAGTGGGAGTTTCAGTGCCAGCGGTTCGGTTTCAACTCCCGGTGTTACTACCCCGGCTGTTGCAACTCCGGGTATGGCGACTCCTGGCGGGGTAATCACCCCAGGCGGGGAAACTACCCCCGGGTTTCCCGGCTCGGAAAAACCCGCGAGTAAATTTTCCCGGGATGGTGGCGCGGGGTCAAAGTCAGGCAGAGGGCGCTCGGGAGGGGGGGGCGGGCCGAAGGTGTGGGATACGATGGAGGAAGAGGAGGTGGTGGGAGGAGGGGGGGGAGGAGGAGAGGTGGCGGGTGTAGGGGAGGGAGTGGGGGGTGGGAGAGGAGGGGTTGGAGCTGAGTTCATGCGGATTGGGTTCTTTGACAAGTGTGGGGCGTCGCTGCAGTCTCTGATCCTGGAGGGGGGACGTAACGTTACCAACATTGAGAATATCGCAAAGGAGATCTCCATCAAGGTGAGAGGCAGGAGGGGCAAGGGAGTCAGGTAATCAAGGGAATAGCGCAAAGTGAACCAAGGGATCATCGCCGTGAAAGGTCTGCTGCTTTGGTACTTGGTTATAGACTGTTTTGCCTGTTCAACAAGGGTGCCTTTTGAGTCGGCTCAGAAGTTGCTTTGGTTCTTGGTGATAGGCTGTTTTACCTGTTCCACAGTACGTATTCCCAGCGTCTCTCGTCTCTCTCTCCTCTTTTCTCTCAGCTCACCCAATCGCCCCATACTTCACCACTCCATTCCCACCTTTCCCAACCTCCATTCCATCCTTCCCACCCTCTACACTCCCCATTTCCCACTTTCGACACCCTTCCCTTTCCCACCCTTCCCTTTCCCACCCTTACCTCCGCTCCGCCCATTCTCCTCCTTCTTCCCCCACAACCTCCCGCCCACAGATGCTAACCCAGGAGCTGGCCCAGTGCTCTGCCCTGCGCCATCTGGTCATCTCCCAGACCGTCAAGGGGAACCCTCCTCTCCTGAAGCCTGCCTACTCCTTCCTCCGCCTCCCCCCCTTCCCCCTTCCGCTCCCTCACTTTTCTCAGATGCTAACCCAGGAGCTGGCCCAGTGCTCTGCCCTGCGCCATCTGGTCATCTCCCAGACCGTCAAGGGCAACCCTCCTCTCCTAAAGCCTGCCTACTCCTTCCTCCGCCTCCCCCCCTTCCCCCTTCCGCTCCCCTACTTTTCTCAGATGCTAACCCAGGAACTCGCCCAGTGCTCTGCCCTGCGCCATCTGGTCATCTCCCAGACCGTCAAGGGCAACCCGCGCCTGCTAGAACGCGCCTTCTCCTCCCTGCCCCTGCTCACCTACCTCGACCTGGGCAACCTCAATCGAAACCCCGGGGGCGTCTGGTCCCCCTCACCTACCTCCCCTCTCGTCGTGCCGCAACAAACCATTACCCATCCCCTCCTTCCCCTCCTCCCCTCCCTTCCCCACTCCCTTCCCTTCCCTTCCCTTCCCTTCCCTTCCCTTCCCTTTCCCCCCGACCCTCTTCTTCAGATGCTAACCCAGGAGCTCGCCCAGTGCTCTGCCCTGCGCCATCTGGTCATGTCCCAAACCGTCAAGGGCAACCCGCGCCTTCTCGAACGCGCCTTCTCCTCCCTGCCCCTGCTCACCTACCTCGACCTGGGCAACCTCAAGATCGAAACCCCGGGGGCGTCTGGTCCCCCTCTCCCATCCGCCCCCTCCTTCCCCTCCTCCCTTCCCCTCACATTTCTCACCCTTTACCCCTTCTCCTGTCTGCCCCCCTACAGATGCTAATCCAGGAGCTCGCCCAGTGCTCTGCCCTGCGCCATCTGGTCATCTCCCAGACCGTCAAGGGAAACCCTCCTCTCCTAACACGTGCCTTTTCCTTGTACCCCGTCCTTTCCTGCCTCCCTCTCCTCCCGCCCCCACTTTCTTCAGATGCTAACTCAGGAGCTCGCCCAGTGCTCCGCCCTGCGCCATCTGGTCATCTCTCAGACCGTCAAGGGCAACCCGCGCCTGCTAGAACGCGCCTTCTCCTCCCTGCCCCTGCTCACCTACCTCGACCGGGGCAACCTCAAGATCGAAACCCCGGGGGCGTCTGGTCCCCCTCTCCCATCCGCCCCCTCCTTCCCCTCCTCCCTTCCCCTCACATTTCTCACCCTTTACCCCTTCTCCTGTCTGCCCCCCTACAGATGCTAATCCAGGAGCTCGCCCAGTGCTCTGCCCTGCGCCATCTGGTCATCTGCCAGACCGTCAAGGGAAACCCTCCTCTCCTAACACGTGCCTTTTCCTTGTACCCCGTCCTTTCCTGCCTCCCTCTCCTCCCGCCCCCACTTTCTTCAGATGCTAACTCAGGAGCTCGCCCAGTGCTCCGCCCTGCGCCATCTGGTCATCTCTCAGACCGTCAAGGGCAACCCGCGCCTGCTAGAACGCGCCTTCTCCTCCCTGCCCCTCCTCACCTACCTCGACCTGGGCAACCTCAAGATCGAAACCCCGGGGGCGTCTGGTCCCCCGCTGCTGGGGGCGACGGATGGGATGCTGAGGGAGGTAGCGCGGTGGTGTGCGGTGGTGGAGGAGGTGTATGTGGGGCCGCATGCGACGGTGGTGGGGGTGGAGGCGGTAGCAGGGAAGTGCAAGCAGCTGCGCGTGTTGGGGGATGTGACTGCGGCTTGCCGAGACTCCATGCATGTCATGAACAAGGTGAGCTGATGGGTGGGCTGAATACTAACAAGGTGGGGTGCTTCTAGGACGTCCCAGCCGCCTTCGCATGCGACGGTGGTGGGGGTGGAGGCGGTGGCGGGGAAGTGCAAGCAGCTGCGCGTGTTGGGGGATGTGACTGCGGCTTGCCGAGACTCCATGCATGTCATGAACAAGGTGAGCTGATGGGTGGGCTGAATACTAACAAGGTGGGGTGCTTCTAGGACGTCCCAGCCGCCTTCGCATGCGACGGTGGTGGGGGTGGAGGCGGTGGCGGGGAAGTGCAAGCAGCTGCGCGTGTTGGGGGATGTGACTGCGGCTTGCCGAGACTCCATGCATGTCATGAACAAGGTGCGCTGATGGGTGGGCTGAATACTAACAAGGTGGGGTGCTTCTAGGA
The DNA here is from genome assembly GCA_947471745.1 of Closterium sp. Naga37s-1. Classification (NCBI taxonomy): domain Eukaryota; kingdom Viridiplantae; phylum Streptophyta; class Zygnematophyceae; order Desmidiales; family Closteriaceae; genus Closterium; species Closterium sp. Naga37s-1. Next base: position 501,151 of record CANJKZ010000107.1, read on the forward strand.
CGTCCCAGCCGCCTTCGCATGTGACGGTGGTGGGGGTGGAGGCGGTAGCGGGGAAGTGCAAGCAGCTGCGCGTGTTGGGGGATGTGACTGCGGCTTGCCGAGACTCCATGCATGTCATGAACAAGGTGCGCTGATGGGTGGGCTGAATACTAACAAGGTGGGGTGCTTCTAGGACGTCCCAGCCGCCTTCGCATGTGACGGTGGTGGGGGTGGAGGCGGTGGCGGGGAAGTGCAAGCAGCTGCGCGTGTTGGGGGATGTGACTGCGGCTTGCCGAGACTCCATGCATGTCATGAACAAGGTGAGCTGATGGGTGGGCTGAATACTAACAAGGTGGGGTGCTTCTAGGACGTCCCAGCCGCCTTCGCATGCGACGGTGGTGGGGGTGGAGGCGGTGGCGGGGAAGTGCAAGCAGCTGCGCGTGTTGGGGGATGTGACTGCGGCTTGCCGAGACTCCATGCATGTCATGAACAAGGTGAGCTGATGGGTGGGCTGAATACTAACAAGGTGGGGTGCTTCTAGGACGTCCCAGCCGCCTTCGCATGCGACGGTGGTGGGGGTGGAGGCGGTGGCGGGGAAGTGCAAGCAGCTGCGCGTGTTGGGGGATGTGACTGCGGCTTGCCGAGACTCCATGCATGTCATGAACAAGGTGAGCTGATGGGTGGGCTGAATACTAACAAGGTGGGGTGCTTCTAGGACGTCCCAGCCGCCTTCGCATGCGACGGTGGTGGGGGTGGAGGCGGTGGCGGGGAAGTGCAAGCAGCTGCGCGTGTTGGGGGATGTGACTGCGGCTTGCCGAGACTCCATGCATGTCATGAACAAGGTGAGCTGATGGGTGGGCTGAATACTAACAAGGTGGGGTGCTTCTAGGACGTCCCAGCCGCCTTCGCATGCGACGGTGGTGGGGGTGGAGGCGGTGGCGGGGAAGTGCAAGCAGCTGCGCGTGTTGGGGGATGTGACTGCGGCTTGCCGAGACTCCATGCATGTCATGAACAAGGTGCGCTGATGGGTGGGCTGAATACTAACAAGGTGGGGTGCTTCTAGGACGTCCCAGCCGCCTTCGCATGTGACGGTGGTGGGGGTGGAGGCGGTAGCGGGGAAGTGCAAGCAGCTGAGGGTTCTTGGAGATGTGACTGCTGCTTGCCGGGACTCCATGCATGTCATGAACAAAGGTGGGTTGATGGATGGGGTGCAACAAGGGCAAAGATTCTGCTTGCGAGGGGATGCGATGTATGTGTGTGTTGATGATGTGTCAAGACTGTGATGCTCCCAACCCCTTACATTACCACCATCTTCCCTCCCCCGCCTCCTTCCCACCCCCTCTCCTCCGTCCCCCAGTGGGCCACCAACGAGACTTTAGAGGAGGTGGGCCGATCGTGCCCCTCGCTGCGCTCGCTGCTCATCCGCTGCAACGCAGACATCACAGACGCAGGCCTGGTGGCACTAGCAGCACTCAACCCCAACCTCACCCATCTCAACGTATTCGCCCTCGCCCACTCCCTCACATACATCTCCCTCGTCTCCGCCGCCCGCCACTGGACCTCCCTGGAAACCCTCATCCTGCCCTTCTGCGAGCGAGACGACCGCGCCGACCTGCCTGACCTGGTGAAGGTTCTTTCTTCCAGCTGCCCGAAGCTGAAAGTTTTTTCAATCGGGCTGTGTGCGCATAGGTATTTTGAGGCGTTGCTGGAGCTGCTGGGGTCGTGTTCGTCGCTGGAGTATGTGTATCTGTATGAGAGCTGCCAGGAGGGGCATGAATTCACCATGGCTGATCTCAGGAAGGCTGCTGCCAAGGAGAAGAGGAAACCGCTGATTTGCTACGCTGCTGGCTCGGCTGAAGGGATCTGATGACGAGTGGGTGGTGAGTTGCGGCTGCAGCTGCAGTTGGTGACTACTGGGTGGGGAAATGGAGTGGAGTGGAGTGGAGTGGAGTGGAGTGGTGTTTTGTGAGGTGCTGGAGTCGTGTTCGTCGCTGGAGTATGTGTATTTGTATGAGAGCTGCCAGGAGGGGCATGAATTCACCATGGCTGATCTGAGGAAGGCTGCTGCCAAGAAGAAGAGGAAACCGCTTGCTACGCTGCTGGGTCGGCTGAGGGGATTTGAGGATAAATGGGCCGTGAGTTGCGTGTGGGGCGGCTGCAGTTGATGCCTACCGGGTGGGGAACTGGAGTGGAGTGGAGTGGAGTGGTGTTTTGTGAGCTGCTGGTGTCGTGCTCGTGGCTGGAGTATTTGTATCTGTATGAGAGCTGCCAGGAGGCTGCTGCCTAGTCCCTCATCTGGTATACTGCTGGGTCGGCTGAGTCATTCTGATGATGACCGGATGGGGAGGGGAGGTGTAGTGGAGCCTTGAAGTAGAGGAATCTGGGTAACTGCTATACTAATGGATCGGCCGAACGGGCTTGATGAAGAGTGGGTGGGTGGGGTAGTGTTGTGGTGTGGTGGAGTGCACATAATATTTCCAAGGGATGTGAACCTTGCCAGTCTATACTGAGGTTTGAATAACAACTTCGAAGAAACATTTCACATCTGTTTTAGTTCCTGAGCAGCGCTTTTACGTCCAGCTTGTATTCTACCGAGGTCGATATCATGAGTACGGAAATTAAAAATCTGGACCACGTGTCACCGAGTCGGGCACCCTCATAGCTGGCCCGTGCATTCGAGGACAGAGTCACGCGAAGTTTGTTGAAGGACACTAATTCATACGCATCAATCAAATGCGGCACCGCGGGCGGGTACATCGCGCCGCGTCCATTCGCCAATCATCGCGAATGAGGAAATCAAACGCGAGTCGGAGGCATCGGGGCTGCATGATGAGATGCGGCGCGAACTCGCAGGAGGAGGCATCGATGGCGCAGGAAATTCCTCCAGCAGAATCGCGCGCAGGCCCCATGAGCGCGCAAAAAGCTGGCCCTCTTATTCCCCTGCGAGTGTCCTCAGGCTCTCTCGCTAAGCGTGTTTGGTTGTCCTTCCAAAAACATTCTCCCACTGCGCTGAGTAGATCTCTCGGCCTTGGCAAAGTTTAGCCTTCCAGCGCAGTGACGTGGTTGTTGCATTTGTTTCACCTCGTGATTTCACCTGGTACTGCGAGCTAAGCAGTCAGTCAGACACCGAACAGAGCACGTGCAGGTGCAAGTGCAGTAGCAGCAGTAGCATACGGCGGCATGGCGACCAGCACTCGCGCGCCCGAGAAGTCGCCCTCCCCGTCCCGCCCTGAAGAGGTAGGCGCGGCAGTATCTCCTCCCTCCCGTTGCACACCCCTTTCACTCCCCATCCTCTCCGCCAGCCGTGCTCCCGCCCACCCCCCAACACTCTCCCCCTTTGCCCTTCCCCCTCCCCAACACTCTCCCCCCTTGCCCTTCCCCCTCCGCATACAATCCCCCCTTGCCGGGCGACGCGCCTTCCATGGGGACTCGCGCCCGCATGTTCACCCCCACGCTGCTGTAACTTTTGAAAATCGATTGTACAAAAAATAGTCCTTGCAGCCGCTCTATTCCTGTCATCACGTGACTACTCACTGCTCCACGACCATTCCCGCTTTGCCACTCTCTCTTTTCTCTCTACCATTCTTCCTTTTCCCCCCTCCCAGGTGCCGGGCGAGGCCCCTTCTATGGCAACATCCGCACTCGCGACACAGCTTCTCTTCTGCTGTCGTTCCGCCCACTCACTTCTGCTAGCACGTGAGCACGTGGGCGCAGATTGTGTCATCCTCTTCCCCGCGCCCATCCCCCCGTACCCCATGCCCCCACGCCCCTCCCGCCCACCGCCTTCCCCAGGTGCCGGGAGAGGCCCCTTCCATGGAAACATCCGCCCTCGAAGGCAACCGCCTGCGCGTGGGCGCACTACGCACAGAGCCCAATCTTTTGTGGGTGTCACACACTGCTCCTTCCTCCCCACTCCGATCTTTTCCCCTCCCTTTTTCCCTCCCCCAGGTCCCTGGAGAGGCCCCTTCTAAGGCAACATCCGCCCTCGAGACAACCGCCTCCCTCCTCAAGTCGTTCTGCCAGCACGTGAGCACGTGAGACAACCCCTTCCTCAGCACGTGAGCACGTGAGAGTCAGTGTTACCCTCCCTGCCCGTCCCCTCCCTTGAACTGTTCCCATCAGGTGCCGGGAGAGGCCCCTTCCATGGCAACGTCCGCGCTCGAGACAACTGCATCTCTCCTGGAGTCCTTCCGCCCGTTAAAGGCCTTCTGCCTTCACGTGAGCACGTGGGCGCACTACGCGCAGAGCCCTGGTGTCACACACTGCTCTGTACTCCCCGCTCCGTTCCCTCTCTCAACCTTGCGCTCCCCCCTCCCAGGTGCCGGGAGAGGCCCCTTCCATGGCAACATCCGCCCTCGAGACGACTGCCTCTCTCCTGCAGTCCTTCCGCCCGCTAAAGTCCTTCTGCCAGCACGTGAGCACGTGGGCGCACTACGCGCAGAGCCCTGGGCGCATGATCGAGACGCACCACCTCGTGGCGCGACTCACAGAGGATGTTCTTCAGTGCATCGTGTTTGACTCTGACCAGCCCAACGCTCGCATCGTTGGTAAGTTCAGTCATTTGAAAGTTTCCCTTTTTCCTCGCGTAGTCCCTCCTCTCCTCTCCTCTCCTCTCCTCTCCTCTCCTCTCCTCTCGTCTCGTCTCGACTCCTGTCCTTTCCTCTCTCCTCTCCTGTCCTCTCCTCTCTCCTCTCCTCACCTCTCTGCTCTCCCCTCCCCTCCCCTCCCCTCCCCTCCCCTCCTGTCCTATCCCCTCTTTCCTCATGGAAAACTTGAATGCTCTGTTTGTGTCGCGCCAACCCATCAATCACCCATCACCCTCCAGGTGTGGAGTACATCGTAACCGAGGCGGTGTTCAAGAATGAAGGGCTCGACTGCAGTTAAAGCCTGTGTCGCCCCAACCCATCACCCTGCAGGAGTGGAGTACATCGTAACCGAGGCGGTGTTCAAGAAGCTTCCGGAGGAGGAGAAGCACCTGTGGCACTCGCACTACTATGAGGTGAGCATGCATGTGGTGTGCATGTGGTGTGCATGTGGTGTGCATGCATGTTCGGAACATGCACTGGAGGAGGAGGAGAAGCACCTGTGGCACTCGCACTACTATGAGGAAAGTACTTACGCATGCATGGCTGAAAATCATTGCTGATCGCTGATGCTTGTGATTTTTCTCAAAAGTTGGCTAACGCTTTAGCCATGGCTAGACATGGCGTGTGATTCTTCTCTTGTGTTTGCATGCACCACCAACCTGGGTTGGTTCTGGTTTCACGCTGTTACAGAATTTCTTGCATATGTCATGCCATCCTCGCATGCCTCTTCCTCTCACTGGTCATGCATCTTCCATTGCATATCCCCTCACATGCCTGTTTCCATCCCCGCTGCCCTGCTCTTGCTTCTAACTCATGAGCATACCTGTGACGGCCAGTGGATGAATCCCGGGGTGCAAGAAATGGAGTCTCTTTTCTTTTACTCTCCTTTGCCGCTCTTCCCTGTCTCTCCTGCAGATCTGTGACGGCTTGTGGGTGAACCTGGGGGTGCCAGAGACCATGCAACAGCAGGAGCGAAACTTGTCAAGACATCCCTTTGTTCACTCTCCTCCCACCCCTCTCCCCCTCTTCGTCTGCGTGGCAGATCTGTGAGGGCCTGTGGGTGAACCCGGGGGTGCCAGAGACCATGCAGCAGCAGGAGCTGAAGAAACTCATTAAGACGTACGGCAAATTCTGGAATACCTGGCAATTTGACAGGGGGGACCCTCTCCCCCTCGGCCCCCCTGCCCTCATGCTCTCCCCCCAAGACCACCCCTTGGGTCGTGTTTCTCGTGCTCTGGTGGAGCAGAGGGATGCGGCGTTGTGGATAGAGACGGGGGAGAAGCGGGAGCAGCGGGCGGCGCTAGTGGACAAAGAGTGGGCGGCGACGGGGAAGGACCGGGCGGCGGACTGGTGGATGGAGAGTGGCAAGGGGTGGGTGACTGAGATGAGGGCAGTTGAGCTGGAGAGCATGGGGATGGGGAAGGGGGGGCAGGAGACAGGGGGTGTGCCGTCTGTGGTTATGGGGGGAGGGGGAGGGGTGGAGGGGAAGAAGGAAGGGGAGAAAATGGGGAAGGAGCGTGGCATGGGGGTGGCTGGGCGTCCGGCCCAGTCCTCTGTGATTACTCTTGAGTGACCATTCCGAGATGACTGTTAGTGACCATGGCAGGTGGTTTAGTGCTGAATGATAGCTTCATGTGATGTGCCACACCACTCAGGGTGGGGTGTGTGGTGGTGGGGGAGGAGACGATGGGTTTGGCTGGTGGTCATCTGTCTGAAATGAGTGTGGTGTACATATAAAACTTGTTGATAGATACTTACCGTTATACCCAGGTGAAGCTGTAATTGTGGTGTGGAGGAAGTAAATCCATGTGTACCATTCCAAAAAACTAGTAGATTGGTCAGCTACCTACTAGCTACATTGAACATTCCTTACACAATATGTCAGAATATTCAATTACTCTCTGCATACACTTTAATGCCCCCCTTACATTGCACTGAAGTTTCTCTGTTCGGCAGTATCAACCCTCTGCCCCGAACTGATACCCTTGTCGTCGATCACCAGCTGTCCCATCGACTTTTAGTCGATTAAAGAATCAGCTCATGTGTTGTCGTCTTTCTTAGTCTCAGCACCGTCCGCTGTTCCAACACCTTTGCTTGCATCCTTGCTATCATCATCCTCATCCTCATCCTCCTGCCCCGCCTCTCCCCCATCCCCATCCCCATCCTCCCCATCCTCCTCTCCCTCCTCATCCTTCTCCCCCTCGTTCTCATCCTTCTCCCCCTCGTTCTCATCCTTCTCTCCCTCATCCTCCCCCTCATCTTCCTCCCACTCATCTTCCTCATCATCATCCTCATCCTCCTCACTATCGTCTCCCTCTGCTGCTTTCTTCGCTGCTTTCTTTGCCACGCTGTTTGCCGCCCCTGCATTGCCCTTCTCCATCTGCCACACATAAAATCCAACGGCAGCAGGATGGAAGGCAGTTTTGAGACTTTCCAAACCTTTGCCACGCTGTTTGCTGCTCCTGCATTGCCCTTCTCTATCTGCCACCACAAACAGAACCGGAGGCAGCACAAACACAACCAGCAGTCATGTGTTGCGCGTCCATTTCTCTGAGCACCAGCATTGAAGGACAACAGAAACGATGCTCACAAAGCTTGAGCCTTTTGATGCTCTAGACCATGGACTAGGGGGAAGGCTCTTAGACACCTCAGGAATTGAGCACACCTGAGCACACCTGAGCACCTGAGCACCTGAGCACCTGAGCACCTGGAGACACCTGGACACTTGGGTAGCTTGGCACCTGGACACTTGGGCACCTTGACACCTGGACACCCGAGCACATACCACACGCAGCAAGCTTCGCCTCTCCCTCTCCCTCAGCCTCCCGAGGGCGTGCAGCACGCAAAGCAGAGTGGCACACCTGGGCATACCTGGGCACACCCAATCACCTGGGCAGGGGGGAAAGACAAGCACGTACCGCACGCAGCAAGCTTCGCCTCTCCCTCTCCCTCAGCCTCCCGAGGGCCTGCACAGAGAGAGAGCACAGTGGCAGAGAGTGGAGAGCAGACAAGGGATGGGGCTTTAAGTCCACTCGAAAGTTCCCTCAACCTTCAAAGAGCTGCACACAGAGGCAGTGGCGGAAGCAGAGAGCCAAGAGGGGGGAGGGGAGAAGGGTTGCAAACAAAAACAGAACACATTGTACCCAGGTATGCTCTGTATATCGCCCCCTCACCTCCTCTAGTTGCTTCATCTCATTCTCCCGCACTGCTGCTCCACTGATGCATGGGTGGGTGGGTGGGTGTGCAGAGCGATGCAGGCATGGACAGCAGAGTTGACACAACGAGAAAACATTATGGGAGGGAATGGGAGTGGAAATGAGAAAAGGAAGCAAGTCGAGGGAGGAAGAGAGGAGGGGGGTTAGAAGGGTAAGCGTCTTATGCTTGCACAATCTGTTTGGCAAAAGGCACGAAGGCAAACAGTGCGAGGGCAGAGCAGAGCAGATGGGGTTGGGAGTGCAAGGATTGTGCGTCTCGAATGGTCTCACTCTTGCACGATCTCTTTGGTGGGCTGCCGGCACTTGGGGCACAACCCTTTCTCCTGCGCACATGCTGTGTGCCATGCATGCGTGGACATGCGTGGAGCAACGCATACATACATACACACGCAATGCATGCATGCATGGATGGATGGATGGGGGGAAATGATGGGGGAAGACATACGTAAGCTCAGGCAAAAGTTTCTGACTCTTGGATATTTTTTTTATAGCTGAGATGAGGTGAGGAAGGAAGGAATATATGGATGAAAATCCTATCATGCAATGGCATGATGGATAGTGCAAGTGAATGGCATGGCGCACACCTTGAAAGTATCAGATAGTTGGTAAGATGAAGCACCTTGGCACCTTGGCAACGTGACATGCACCTTTGCAGATGGCATGGTATGGCATGAATGGCATGCCTCACCTCTGCAGATGGTATGGTATGGCATGAGTGGCATGCCCCATCTTGAAACTATCAAATGGTTGGTAACTTGGCATGCCTTTCACGCGCACCTCAGCAGATGGCATGACAGTGCAGGGGTGGAATGCGCAGCTCTGCAGATGGCATGACAGTGCAGGGATGGAATGCGCACCTCTGCAGATGGCATGACAGTGCAGGGATGGAATGCGCACCTCTGCAGATGGCATGACAGTGCAGGGATGGAACGAGCACCTCTGCAGATGGCATGACAGTGCAGGGATGGAACGCGCACCTCTGCAGATGGCATGACAGTGCAGGGATGGAATGCGCACCTCTGCAGATGGCATGACAGTGCAGGGATGGAATGCGCACCTCTGCAGATGGCATGACAGTGCAGGGATGGAACGCGCACCTCTGCAGATGGCATGACAGTGCAGGGATGGAACGCGCACCTCTGCAGATGGCATGACAGTGCAGGGATGGAACGCGCACCTCTGCAGATGGCATGACAGTGCAGGGATGGAATGCGCACCTCTGCAGATGGCATGACAGTGCAGGGATGGAATGCGCACCGCTGCAGATGGCATGACAGTGCAGGGATGGAACGAGCACCTCTGCAGATGGCATGACAGTGCAGGGATGGAACGCGCACCTCTGCAGATGGCATGACAGTGCAGGGATGGAATGCGCACCTCTGCAGATGGCATGACAGTGCAGGGATGGAATGCGCACCTCTGCAGATGGCATGACAGTGCAGGGATGGAACGCGCACCTCTGCAGATGGCATGACAGTGCAGGGATGGAACGCGCACCTCTGCAGATGGCATGACAGTGCAGGGATGGAACGCGCACCTCTGCAGATGGCATGACAGTGCAGGGATGGAACGCGCACCTCTGCAGATGGCATGACAGTGCAGGGATGGAATGCGCACCTCTGCAGATGGCATGACAGTGCAGGGATGGAATGCGCACCGCTGCAGATGGCATGACAGTGCAGGGATGGAACGCGCACCTCTGCAGATGGCATGACAGTGCAGGGATGGAACGCGCACCTCTGCAGATGGCATGACAGTGCAGGGATGGAATGCGCACCTCTGCAGATGGCATGACAGTGCAGGGATGGAACGCGCACCTCTGCAGATGGCATGGTATGCGTCTTTCACATTCCTCTTGCCACATGCTTGGCTGTAATTGGTGGACCCAGGATTGGATGAGGGAGAGAAGGGCAAGGGAGAGAACGGGAAGAAGGGTGAATGAGTGGTGGGAGGGAGATACAGGCACCTCAGGGATAGGGCAAGTGGAAAGGAAGGGGAGTGGAGGGGTGACGAAGGGAAACCAGACTTAGTGGATGAGCGGGAAAAAAAACAATCAAGAGAGCGCACGTCAATTTCCCAGAAGAAAACCCAGCAACCATATAGCATGTGTAGCCTGTTTGAATCGACTTAACCCAACAACCACATCGCTGTGTTGGCCTCACAGCTCTATCAGCCGGCAGGCGTCACAACTGTAACGACTCAAGCACCATTTTCTGGTGTTGCTTCCGCGTCTCACCACTTGGCAGGCTCGGTGAGAGGCTTGTACTTGCCGTACCTGCGCCCAGGGGCGGAGAGGGGGGACAAGGGCGATGAGAATGGGGTGTGGGAGAGGGGAGGTGTGGGAGGAAGAAAGAGAGGACTGGGGTGAGTGGTGTGTGTGGGGCGTGGAGGTGACGTTTGAGTCGACTCAAAAGTCACCTCTCTGTGTGTGGAGCGTGGAGGGTGTAACAGAAGCTGAGAGCTGTGACGACAGAAAGGAGGGCCAGGGAAGAGGGGAGTTGGGGAATAGGGGGAGGGAGACGTAGGAGGAATGTGCAGGGGAAATGCTGGGGTCGGTCAGCAGGGAATGCAGCAGACGGAGACATTCATGTGCAGAGTGTGTAGCACCCGTTTCCGCTACTAAAGATTCTCCCCCCTTTCTCGTCTCTCCTCTTTCCTCTCTCCCCTCGCCCATTCAATTCCCCAGCACTCCTCATCCCCCACCACTCCCACTCCAGCATCCCTCAAGTCAGCCCGACCAGCCCACAACTAGCCCTCCTGCTGTGGCCCCACTCAGCCCCTCACAGCACACACCACTGACATGAGAGGCTTCATGCGATCTGGTCGCAGCAGCGCCGCCACACAAGAAGCCCTCTCGCGCCCGGCCCATTCAACCCCACTCCCAGCCCCGCTCAGCCGCTTTCAACCACTCACTTGCGGCGCCATGCGATCTGCTCGCTGCAGCGCCGGCACACTCCTGAGATGTTGGCGAACGGCCTCGACTTGGTGCCCAGCTCCTGGTGGGAAGTTGGGATGGGAGGGGAAGGGGGGAGAAACCAAAGGGGTAGAAGGGTGTTAGGAGGGGGGAGTCAGGAAAGCGAAAGGAGGTGTTGGCGAATGGCCTCTCGACTTGGTGCCCAGCTCCCTCGTTCTTCGCTTTCCTCCTCCCCACATCCCACTGCCTCCTTGTGCCCCGTGCCCCGTGCCCCGTGCCCCGTGCCCCATGATCCATGAACCATGACCCGTGCCCTGTGCCCCGTGCCCCATGACCCATGAACCATGACCCGTGCCCTGTGCCCTGTGCCCCATAATCCATGAACCATGACCCGTGCACCGTGCCCCGTGCCCCATGAACATATAGCTCCGAAACCCACACTGCCCCTCTCCCTCTCGTCCTCACACTGCTCCCTCCCTACTACCCGCTCTCTCTATCCTTCTTTCTTTCCTTCTTGAGAACTCTCCAAAGTTTTCCCCTCGTCTCCTCCCTTTCTCCCCCTGTCTCCCACCCCTTCGCCTCACTGTCTCCTTCTTCTACACGTTGCTCTCTGAAACCCATGCTGCCCTGCCATGCCATACAACCCAAACGCGAGGAAGGGCGCGCACTCACACCTCGTTCTCCCCCTCACTCCCCGCGCTTCCCTCCTTCCCCCCCCCCCTCTCTGGGCTCACCGTTTCTTTCTTCTGCACGTTGCGTTCCGGAACCCATGCTACCCTGCCATGCCGTTGGGAGGGAGGGACGTGCACACAGCCAGAACACACACACACACACTCGAGGGTTTAACCGGGGTTCTGGGTTCAGCAATCCATGCTACCCTGGCACGCCACGGGAACGGCACAGGACGGGGACAGTAATCCATCAAGGGTTTAACTTGAGTTCTGGATTTGGCAGACCCACGCTGCCCTGGCAGGAACAGCATCTTGCAAAAACCACTGCCTTGGAGTGCGTAGGCGGGTTCTGCAAGGCACACGGGACGGTCGGGCAGAGGGTTTCGCACGTTTCGCAGAGGGGCTCACTTGTTCTGGTGCTTGGGCGCGCCTCTCGATGGCGCTCCCCTTCTCGTCGACATCTCCGCCCTCCCTCCCCCGCTTATCGATCACCACTCCTCCTCACTCCTTTTCACTCGTTTGTATTCCTCTACAACCCTCCGCTCCCCTCTGGTCCCTTCCCTCACAGCCTGTTTCCGCGCGAAGTCCTTTACGACTCGCACCTTGCAACGGCTAACCTTCCTAACCCGTTGCAGTGGTCTCAGTGAGAGGACAAATCAGGCGCCTCAAAACCCGCAGGGTTCCACGTGAGAGATTTCAAGTTTAGCCGTGGAATGCGGGCGGCTAGACGGCTGAAGTCTACAAGTCCCGGGTCTTTCTGGTAAGCGCCGAAAGAACCAGGTAGACAGAGTGGGGGCAACGGCGCGCGCGTTACCTACGACTTCGCGCGAGAACTAAGCAAAACGAGTAGGAGGTTCTTCACTAAAAGTGGAAGAAAAATTGGTTGTGCCCGCTCGCGCGGGATGCCTTAACCGTTGTGTGTTGAGAGCCCGAAGGCTAATCTCGTCCTTGTCGAGGGAGATGCTAACCTTCTCTCGGCTCAACGAACACACAGATAACGAGTAAACCAAAATCCTAGAACTATCGTGTTTTGAGATGAAGTGTTTCATGGGCTCGTTTACATTAGTGTTTTATTGTGCTATCAACTGCTCCATAGCACGTGGCATGCTCAACACGGCGAATGGCTTGTACAGCTGGTAACAGCCACCTCGCTATAATCTCTCAGTTTGACACCCTTGAAATTGCCATGCTGGTGAACAGCACATCCTGGTGGATGTGGTAACACGAGTGTAACCACCCTGACAACCTCCCTCCTCCCTGCGAAATGGCGCGCGCTACAAGCCGGCTGGTGCCGCTGACGACAGCATTTGATCGGGGTGAAACAAAACGTTCCAGAGAGATATGCCGCGTTGGAGAGGTTTGTCTAGTTGCCGAGTAAACATGAACCATCTGGAAACGGGCAGCTGAGCCAAACCAAGTCAAGCGGCCCATTGATAATGGAGGTGGAAGAGTGAAAGGACGCGCATGGCTATGGTGCAGCGCAGAGCAAGCTCTGAACGAAACCGAGCAGAGAGACCGAGAGATCACCATTATTATACCACATCGCGCACCGCGTGCGCCGTTTTGCACAAAAAAAACTCCCGGCGCTCTTCTTTTTGTGATCTAGAGTTTCTTATGACGACCGTATGATGAGGATGTAATGGCGATGGATTTAATAGCTGAGGACGTATTTCTCTGGGACTAATGTCCGTTCGCTGTCCTAATAAGGTACATCTTTCTGACGAATCACGAGACTCCAAGCGTAGACGGATTAGTTCGTCGCGTATTCCCGATCCAGAGCCTGGGAGCGTCTCACTCGGCACGTCGCGACTGATCCAAGAGTCCGTATCGAGTCTGTTCAGATCCGGCTCCTCGATTCTCTCCCGCAAACTCGGAATCGCCTCCAAGGCGAAAGAGCAGCAGCAGTCAGATCAGCTTGGTCAGCCATCGTCTCTCCAGGGTCCGTCGGCATCGCTTCAATCGCCGTCTTTTCAGCTTCAAGCGCAGTCGCGTCCCGTTCCTGGTTCGACATCCTTCAAACGATCTTCGCGCGTCGCTGAATCTCCCAACTCAATCGCCACGCGTGCTTATCCGAACGCATCTCGTCCCGCGTCGCCTGGAATCGCTGCGGCTTCAGGAAAAAAAGAAGTCGACGAAGCTGGAAGATCACGAAAATCTCAACGATCTTGCAAATCTCGAGGACATCTAAGGAATTCGCGGCAATCCCAAGGGATTTTACGAGGTAGAGACTTTGAAGGAGCGACAGGTGCTTACAAGCGGTTCAAGATGTCGTGGATGGGGGGATGGAAGCGGGAGACGGACAAATTCCAGCTCGAGTTAGGCTACGGGGAGAAGGAGAAGCAGAGAGAGAAAGTTCTCCCCGTTGAAACCAACGGCTTAGATGGGACCACGTCGTCCGCCGCATCTGACGCTGGGGATGAATCGGACGGCGAGGGTGGGCCTGGCGCGGTGGCGAGAGCGTTACTGAGCAAGATTCGCGAGCCAATGGTGAGCGCGGAGCGACAGTGCAGGTTTCGCATTCAGGTCGATTGGTCTGCTGGCGACGACGAGGAGCAGGTGGCGTTACGGTTACAATCACTCGTGATGGTAACCCTACCTCCGCCCCATGACCACGTGGTGGTAGGCATGCACGTGGAGCCACGTGGCGAAGAGAATCAGGACAGCAAGGCAGCATCACCCGAAGCAGCACCAGACGAAGCATCAAAAGACTCAGGAGACGAACGGCTGAGATTGCAGGATTCTGGGAAGTGGACGGTCCGGATGAACATGAGAGTGCACAAGCAGAGGGAACCGCTGCACGTGCTGCGACTGACGCGAATAGCCGCCAGCAGCAGCTCGTCCTATTCAGGCAGCGATGGGCTGTCCATGCTGGCTAAGCTGCTAGACGCCAAGGGTGTCGCCCTCCACCGGGCTGACGTCGCTGCTGCTGCTGCCAGCGCGATTCCCACAGGGACCTCAGGTGGAATTTCAGGTGCAGGAGGGGGTTCTGTCGGTTCAGGTGGCGGTTCAGGGTCGGGCGGGAGTGCAGGGAGTGGTGGGGCTCTGGTGAAGTCAGGATCGGGAGATGGAAGCGAGAAAGGAAGAATGTCAGCAGGGGGACAGCAGCAGCAGCAACAGCAGTTTCAGTCAGTATCCGCTTCCCCAGAGCAGCAGCAGAAGCAGCAGCAGCAGCAGGTGCTGTCAACAGCAGCAGCGGAGAGCATGTTGGGTTACTCCGACCACTGGCGCTCGTTGAAGGCCCTCTCCCTCTCCTCCTGCTCCCTCTCTGTAAGCACATCAACCTTTCTCAGACCTCCTGTGCCCCGTTTATAAGCATATCAATCCCTCCCTAACCTTTTGCCTTCTCTGTAAGTGCGTGTTGCCTTTTTTAGGCCCATGCTGAGGTACTGGATGCGGAAAACAACCTTCTTAGTGTGCGTCTTTGTCCCCTCTCTCTTCTTCTTTCTTCCTGACCCAATGTCCTTCCCATGAATCTGCCCCTGCTGGAGGTACCGGAGGTGGAGAGCAAGTCCCTAGCGCCACTGTTTTTTCCTCAGTAGCCCTTCTTCTTCCTACCCCCACCCCAGGTCTTGCCCAATTTCACCATGAACCTGCCCCTGCTGGAGGTACTGGAGGTGGAAAACAACCTTCTGAGTGCTCCTCTTTGTCCCACCCTCTCTACTTCTTTCTCCTGAACCAACCCCACTCCAGGTCCTCCCCAACTTCACCATGAACCTGCCCCTACTGGAGGTACTGGAGGTGGAGAACAACCGCCTGAGCGCGCTGCCGGGGGAGATCGGGCAGCTGCAGCAGCTGAGGGTGCTGCGCGCTGATAACAACCAGCTCACCACCGTGCCCAGTGAGTCATGCACACTTGGCGGCTTCTGTGTGCCCAGTGCGTATCTCGTAATGCACCATAAAGAGGGGTTAGCTGCAGCAGCTGAGGGTGCTGCGCGCTGACAACAACCAGCTCACCACCGTGCCCAGTGAGTCACGCGCAGCAGAATCTTTAGGGCTTGTAAGGCATTTCAGAATCAATTTTCTAGGCCCGTGTGTTTAGTGAGTGATTCTTAGTGTTACTAAAAGAGGGGATTAGCTGGTGCTGCGCGGATGCGCTGATAACAACCTGCTCACCTGCCCAGTGAGTCACGCCCACAGTATAGTTTTGATTGAGGTCTGTGCTGTGTGCCTAGTGAGTCTCTCTTCTTTAGGCACACAGCACAGACCACCTTAAAGAGAAGGCAGCTGCAGCAGTTGAGGGTGCTGGATGTCATCTCTTCCATGTAGCAAGTTCAGTTTGAGACGGCCAAGGAGGCTACGAAGAAGAGAATTTCCGACGTGCAAACTCAGCTGAGGGAAAAGGAGATGGAGCTGATGCGGGAGAAGGAGATTTTTGTCAAATGAGAATGAATCTGGCCAAGCTGAGAGGCATGGTCAATGAATTCTCCTTTGACATGAAAATGCTATTTCTCCCGCATGAGCTCCATCTCTCTTTTCCCTCAACTGAGTCACACACAACAGAGTTGAGGTGTCTCGGGAATTGAGTTTTGAGCCCTCTGTGCAGAGGAAGTTGTCTAATAAAAGTGTGCACCATCCCTCCCTTGCCATGCCAAGTGCGCGCGTGGACTTATCTGGACCGTGCTCCTCGGTACCTAGTCCTGGTCCCTGTGCCTGGTCCTGGGGACCTTGCATGCATTGACTAAAGCATGTTACGTGCTCCAATCGTTAATTTCACACACACCCTCTTGTTCCTCTCCCCTGCCCTCTTTCTCCTGTCCTAAACCATCCCTCCCCGTGGCAGTCACACTGCGGGAGTGCACCAACCTGAGGGAGCTGTCCCTTGAGAACAACCGCCTTGTGCGTCCCCTCCTCGACTTCAGGTGCGTCTGCTACGTGCCTTTCACTCCACTTCTTCCCGCCTTCCACTCTTCCGCTACCCCTTTGCCACTCTTCTGCCACTCGCCTTCTGTCGCCACTGCTCCTTGCGCGGTTGTTCCATCCCCTAATGAACACACCCCCTTCCACTTGGCAACTCAATCCACCCCCTTGCAGGTGCCTGGCGGACCTGAGGGTGCTGCGGCTGTTCAACAACCTGCTCGAGTTCATCCCGGAGATCCTGCCTGGCTCGTGGAGCGATCCCTACACCATCCCCAATCCACAAGTCCCAACCATTTCCTTCCCCACCGCCTACCCCTCGCCTGCCCCCCTGTGCGCTGCAGGTGATTGGCGGACCTGAAGGTGCTGAGGCTGTTCAACAACCCGCTCGAGTTCTTCCCAGAGATCCTTTCTTGCTTGTGCCACCATCCCTACATCAGCCACATTTCACAACACCGCCCTCCAAGTTCCAATCACACTCCTCCCCCCCCCCCCCCCTTCTACCCTCCATCTACCCCCTATCCAGGTGCCTGGCAGACCTGAGGGTGCTGCGGCTGTTCAACAACCCGCTCGAGTTCTTCCCAGAGATCCTGCCCTGCCGCCACCTGCGCATGTTCTCCCTTGCCAACGTGCGCATTGTCAGCGACCCAGACCTCAAGATCGTTGACGTTAGCATCGTGGTGAGTCCATCATTGCACAGACTGTCGCGTTTAACAGCGTTTGAGGAACACGTTTGCCCTCATACTCGGCCACTTGCCCATTCCTCGTTCTCTTCTCTCCCGCCCGTCCCGCCCCCCTCCCCTCTCACGCATCTTCAGCAACTGGAGGCGCAGCAAGGCTCCTACTTCTCTGCGTCCAAGCACTGCCTGAGCGACTTCTTCGCCCTCATCTTCCGCTACTCGTCCGTGCACCACCCGCTGCTGGCGTCCGCCCTGGCACGCATCTGTGAGGACCGCGAGAACCGCGCGGCCATTGGCAAGGATGAGAGCGCGATCAGGCAGATCGTGAGCATGCTGCTTGCTGACTCCAAGCACGTGGTGAGTTAGAAGGGGCCGCATGGGAGGAGGGCATGGGCTGTGGCGTGTGGAGTTGGGTGGGGCTGGAGAGCAGATCAGCAAGGATGCGAGCGCTATCTGGCAGATCGTGGGCATGGTGCTGGCAGACTCCAAGAATGTTGTGAGTGGGAGGTGGGTTTGCTTGCGTGGGGCATGGGCTATGGGGCGTGAGTTGTGGTGCATGGTTGATGCGTGGGTGGTGGTGCATGATCATGCCACATGCCCTGGCGTCACATAGTAGTGGTGTCATCTGCTCATTGCTGTGTCTTGAGGCGGCTCAAATCCTCTCCAGACACCCCTTCTCCACCCACACCAGGTGGAGCAGGCGTGCCATGCGCTCTCCTCCCTGGCAATGGACGACGCACTGGTGACCCATCTGGTGAAATCGGACGTGCTGGCGGCCATCTGCTCGCTGCTGCTCTCCCAGCACTCCCGTCAATCCGCCAACCCCCCATTCCCTCTTCCCCTTCCCCCACCCTCATCAGGTGGAGCAGGCGTGCCATGCCCTCTCCTCCTTGGCAATGGACGACGCACTGGTCACCCACCTGGTGAAGTCAGACGTGCTGGCGGCCATCTGCTCGCTGCTGCTCTTTGAGACACCTCAAGGCAAACCCTAAACCCCCCGTCTTCCTCCGCCCCTTCGTCCACCCCCCTCCCCCCCGACACCAGGTGGAGCAGGCGTGCCATGCGCTCTCCTCCCTGGCAATGGACGACGCTTTAGTCACCCATCTGGTGAAGTCGGACGTGCTAGCAGCCATCTGCTCGCTGCTGCTCTCTCAGCAGCCGGAGATCCTCGTGTCCGTGCTGCGTGTCATTGCCAACCTCGCCCTCGCCTCTGACTCCGTTGCCGCGCGCATTTTGAACGTCGACTCGGCGGCCATTCTCACCAGTCTGTGCCACCACACGCACATGATGGTATGTGTGTGCGGGTGCGGAAGGGGGAGAGGGGGGGGGGGGGAGGGGTGCTATATGGCGTATGTGCAGCATGCAGGGTGGTATGTGGATGAGATGTATGGCTCGTAGCGTGCAGGATGGTATGGGTCGTGTGTGGGGTGTGGCATGCTTAGAGCCATCTGCTTGCTGCGGCTATGACTGTTGCATCTCTCCTTTCCCCCACTCAAAGTTCCACCTTGTGAAGCGCCCTGCTCTGCTGCTCTCTCCCCCTCTCTTCCTCCATCCATACCTCTCTCCTCGAAACCTTCTGCACCCTTCTCACCGCCACCCTACCTGCACCCTTTCCGTTCTAACCTCTTCCTTATTGGTCGTCCAACAACCCCACGTTTTTTTCCCTCTCTCACCCCCTTCCCTCCATCCTCCTCCTTCTCCTAGGTGCAAACTCAAGCCCTCATGGCCGTGGGTAACTTGTCATTCTGCCCGGACAACCGCCGCCTGCTGGTGGCCCAACCAGGCTTCCTAGACGGGCTCTATCACCTCGCCACAGGGGGCGGGGGGCTGGGCGGCGGGGGCTTCGGGGGCGGGGGAGGGGGAGAGGAAGCGGGAGAAGGGGGTTTGGGAGCGGAAGGGGAGGGGATGAGGGGGGGTGGAGGGGGTGTGGGCAGGTACCAGCACAGGGCGCTAGTGGTGGAGGTTCCAACTGTCTTCTCGTTTCGCAAGGCGGCAGCGCGGGTGCTTGCTATTCTGGGTAAGCTGGCTTGCTATATCGGGTAGCCTGACTTGCTATTTCTGGTAAGGTGGCTTGCCATCTTGGTTTGCTAGCATATCTCCCTTCAATCTGTCCCGTTCGTGGGCATTGTAAGGGAGAACCGGCTGATGCAGGAGGCGCTATGCACTAGGCCGGTGGGGCAGAGGGGCATGCGCGTGCTGGTGATGGAGGGGGGGGGCATGCGCGGCATGCCAATGGTGCGGATGCTGCGCAGCTAATCCAACTCCTCCTCCCTCTCTTTTTATCCTGTCCCTTCTCGCTCTCCACTGTGGTATGATGTGCTGTGATGTGCTCTGTGCGGTGCACTGCAGGTGAAAACCGGCTGGTACAGGAAGCATTGTGCACAAGGGCAGTGGGGCAGAGAGGCGTGCGTGTACTAGTGATGGACGGGGGGGGCATGCGGGGCATGGCAATGGTGCAGATGCTGCGGCAGATCGAGGGGCGCACAGGCAGGCGTGTGCACGAGCTGTTTGACCTCGTGTGTGGCACGTCCACTGGCGGCATGCTGGCAGCTGAGTTGGGCATCAAGCGCCTCACTTTGGACCAGTGTGATGATGTCTACAGGCGACTGGGTGAGTGGGTTTGGGAGGGTTTCTGTGGCTGTAAGGGGAAAGAAACTGGGGTTTGGGCAGGCATGTGCACGAGCTGTTTGACCTAGTGTGTGGCACGTCCACCGGGGGCATGCTGGCCGCCGAGCTGGGCATCAAACGGCTCACCTTGGACCAGTGTGACAACGTGTACCGGCGGCTGGGTGAGTGGGGTTTCAGGGGCTTGAAGGGGTTTCTGTGGCTGTAAGGGAGAGCGGGTTTTGGGCGCGCGTTGTTTGACCTGGTGTGTGGCACGCACGACCACTGGCGGCATGCTGAACACAGAGCCCACGACGACAAGCTGTATTGTATTTGCGACCATCCCTTGCTCTCTCCATGTCGACCCCTCTCCCTTCACACCAGGCAAGCTGGTGTTTTCGAATGTGGAGGCGATGGAGTCAGCGTCATGGCGGGACAAGTTGGACTTTTGGGGCGCCTCAAAATTCAAGTTGCGACCCCTTGCTCTCTCCGTGTTCAACGCCCTCCCTCCCTTCCCACCAGGCAAGCTGGTGCTCTCGAATGTGGAGGTGATGGAGTCGGCGTCGTGGCGGGACAAGCTGGACCAGCTGTACAAGAGCTCGTCTCAGAACCACTTTCTGAACGTGCCTTGCTCTCTCCTTGTTCATCCGCCTCCCCTTCTTCAGGCAAGCTGGTGTTCTCAAACGTGGAGGCGATGGAGTCGCTGCACTGTATGTGCAATCAATCCCCCCCAACGCTCCCCTTGCTCTCCCCTTGTTCAACTCTCCCCGTTGTCTACCCGCTCCCTCCCTCCCTTCCCACCAGGCAAGCTGGTGTTTTCGAATGTGGAGGCGATGGAGTCAGCATCGTGGCGGGACAAGCTGGACCAGCTGTACAAGAGCTCGTCTCAGAACTACCGTGTGGTGGTGCACGGTAGCAAGGTGAGTAAGAGGGTCGTGTAGAAGCAGGGGGTGAAGGGTGAAGGGTGTGTGCATGGTGTGTGGTGGTTTGAGGGGATGGGACCAGCTGCACCAGCTGTACAAGAGCTCGTCTCAGAACTACCGTGTGGTGGTGCATGGTAGCAAGGTGGGTGTGGGTGGAAGCAAGGTGGGTGCGGGTGGAAGCAAGGTGGGTGCGGGTGGAAGCAAGGTGGGGCGCGGTGTAGGGTGTATGGATGGTGAAGGTTAGGGGGATGATGTGATACGGGCAGAGAGCGCAGCTGAGCAGCTGCTGCAGGAGTTTGTTGCTAGTGCACTTGATGGGTATAAGGTAAGCGTGTGCCTTCATGCGCTGTCCGTTAGGCATCTATGTTTAAACTGATATCCACTTTCATTCAGGTGTACATTTTTGTCACGGTCAAATTGCCTCTGGAAAAGCGTACACGATGTTTGGAGATTCCACTGAGGATGACTTTCGTGGAGTTAATTCAAGTTTAGTTGAGCAGATTCTCAACTGATTTTGACATAATTTTTCGAAGAGCATCCTCAGTGAAGTATCTAAACATGGTGCATGTTTTTCCTGATCCAGTTTGACCTTAGGCAAAAATGCACACTTATATGTAAATGGATACCAATTTACATGTAATTGCCTAACAACGCATCACGCCCTCTCTCCCCTCCCGCCACCTCATCTTTCCTCCCAGACGCAGCACAATGCGGAACATTTTGAGCAGTTATTGCAGGGAGATGATCCCCCCCCCCTCTCCTCCTCCTTTCCCCTTCCTCTCCACTCCTCCCGTTCCTCCCGCTCGCAGCACAGCGCGGAGAAGTTTGAGCAGCTGTTACAGGAGATGTGCACAGATGACAATGGGGACCTGCTTATAGACTCTGCAGTCATATTCACTTGCACCCGTCTCTCCCCTTCCCTTGCGCTGTTTCCCTCTTCCAGCACAACACGGAGCACTTTGAGCAGCCATTGCAGGAGATGTGCACGGACGACGATGGGGACCTGCTCATTGACCCACCAATCATCGTTGTGCCTCTTTCTCTCCCCCCTCCCCACCCTCTTTCTTCCCTCTTCCAGCACAACGCGGAGGAGTTTGAGCAGCTGCTACAGGAGATGTGCACGGACGACGATGGCGATCTGCTCATAGACTCCGCAGTCAAGGGCGGGCCCAAGGTCTTCGTGGTGTCCACCCTCGTTAGTGTCACACCCGCCACACCCTTCGTCTTCCGAAACTACCAGGTGAGGTTCTTACCAATTGCTGAGTGTGGGGTGCACTCTGCCAATAGCCTTCCTGCCCCCTAACCCTCCATCCAACAGTTTCCATGCCAGCCACCCGGGGCTATCCGCGTGCAAGTTGCAGCCCTTTCTGGTCTGCGCCGTCTTTCCCCGCCGCCACTCCCCTAACCGTTGCTGCTACTTCCTTCTTCCCTCATCCTTCATCCCTCATCCCTCATCCCTCTTCCCTCTTCCCCCATCCCCAACAGTACCCTCCTGGGACCAGGGAGACCCCCCACCCCCCGGCCGACGGGTCCCCCATGCCCACGCCGCCCCCCCGCATGCGCACGTCAGGCCTATCCGCGCTGCTAGGCACGTGCAAGATGCAGCTCTGGCAAGCCATCCGAGCCTCCTCCGCAGCTCCGTACTACTTTGACGATTTCGCCGTGGGGCCGCACCGCTGGCAAGATGGGGCGATTTTCGCAAATAACCCTACAATTGTCGCGGTGAGAGAGGCCCGGCTGCTCTGGCCGGACCTGCCGCTGGACTGCGTGGTGAGCCTCGGGTGCGGCTCGGCGCCACCGAAGCTGCGCGGGAGGCCCGGGTGGAGGGTGGCGGATACGGGGCAGGTGCTGGCCGAGGCTGCAACATCGGTGGAGCAGGCAGATCTGGCGTTTGAATCGGTGATGCCGATGCTGCCTGATGTGAAATACTACCGCTTCAACCCAGGTCAGTCTTGAGGCAAGAGACGGTTGTGGCAGGGAAACAGGTCAATTAGGTAAGGGGTTCAAGTGTAAAATGACAGACCTCTGCAAGTACCTGTGCCTGTACTCCCCCCGCCCTACTCCACACCGAATTCTTCCCTCCACCCTTCCACTTCTTCCCCCATCCTCGCCCCCCTCCTCCCAAGCAGTGGACGAGCGGTGTGACATAAATCTGGACGAGGCGGACCCAGCCGACTGGGAGAAGCTGGAAGTGCCTCCCTTCTAATCCCTTTCAACCGCTCCCTACCCCACTATTCAACCCCCTCATCTCTCCCAAGCAGTGGACGAGCGGTGTGGCATGGACTTAGATGAAACCGCAACTGACGAGTATCTCACAGCAGTCAACCGCGACATGGCAGAACTCTGCAAGTACCTGCGCCTCTGCTCCCCCCACTTCCCCTCCACATTGAATACTTCCCGCCACCCTTCCCTCCTCCGTCTTCCCCCTTCCCCTTTCCCGTTTCTCGCTTTCCCTTTTTCCCTTGCCCTTTCCCCCTCCTCCCCAAGCAGTGGACGAGCGGTGTGGCATGGATCTGGACGAGACAGACCCAGCGGAGTGGGAGAAGCTGGAGACGGCAACAGACGAGTACCTCACAGCAGTCAACCGCGACATGGCAGAGCTCTGCAAGTACCTGCGCCTCTGCGTGGCCCAGGAGGAGGCAGATAAGGCCGCCGCAGCAGCACTGTTAGGCGGAGGAGCAGCAGCAGCGGCAGCGGCAGGGGGGTATAGGAGTCGGCCGGGCAGTCGGCCGGGAAGCATGCCTGGCAGCCCCTGTCCCGGCACCCCGAGAGCCGCTGGCTACTCCAGCCCTGCAGCAGCACCTGTTTACCCTCCCATTGTGCTCCCTGCGTCGCCTAGGTCGCCCAAGACGTCTGCCCCCGCCTCGCCCCTGGCCAAGGTGATTGGGACCCAGGGGGAGCAGAGGAGGGGAGGCAGTGGCAGCTCGCTGCACGCGATCAATCCATACCGTCGGCACGTGCTGCTCGTGGACTCCTTCCGGCCGTCCGTTGCGCGCCGGCCCTGGCAGCACTCGGCGCGGCTCTGCTGCTCTGCCATCGGCGGCGGCGGTGGCTATATCAACAACAGCAGCACTGTTTCTACTCATGAAGCAGCAGCAGCTAGGCTTGTAGGGATCAGCAGCAGCATCAGCACGGAGGGTGGCAGCACTGGCAGTCTGCTATCCCACCTGCGCCGCCCTCCTAAGGTAGATGAACACATCTGTGAACCCTGCGATGCTCCTTCTGGTGGCACTGCGGGTGCTGCTGCTGCTGCTGCGTCTACAGGGCTGTATTTCTCCACTTCTCTCCAGTCCCCATTCAGCTCCCGACCCTCCAGCGTGCCTGGGAGCCCCCGAATCACAGGGTCAGCTTCGGCCATGGCTGCTGCTGCAGCTGCGGCTGCTGGGGCGTCTGCTAGTGGTGGTGCTAGTCCCCATTTAGCGTCTGTGACAGGAGTGGCAGCACCTGCAGCAGCAGGAGTGGCTTCAGCCGGTGCTGCTGGGATGAGGAGGTCCGGTAGCAGCACGGCCATAGCAGCAGGTCCGGGAATAGGCTCGGGTAGCACGGGTGGAGGTTCGGGAGGAACAATGGGAAGTGCAGGAGGCAGAAGGGGAGTGGATGGAAGGGGAGGAGGGGGTGGTGGTTCCCCGGTATTCCGAGTTCCCTCCAACCTCGACCTTAACAAGCCTACAGGGGACGCCGCACGCCCTGCTAGCACCACTCCTGCTGCTGCTGCTGCTCCTGCTGCTGCTGCTACCCGTGCTGGGGCTGGGTCTAGTACCAGAGCGACTAGTACAGAGGACAGACCTCTGGGAGTGGAAGCAAGTTTCCGGCCCTGGATGGCCGAAGGGGAGGACTCAGACGGGGAAGAGGAGGGGCAGCGAGGCATGAGCACCAAGCAAGCAGGCACGGGAGCAGTCATAAGGGGTTACACGCCAACATCAGCATCAGGCGCAGCAGAGGCAACGGTATCGGCAACAGCAGGGAGAGCAGCGGCGGCGGCGGCGGCAGCAGCAGCAACGCTGCCGAGTGTGGGTGCGCGGCTGAAGCCGGTGTGGACAGAGGGCGGGTCGAGGAGGGCGGTGGCGCTGTCTCTGTCCCCCCCGGCAGCAGCACTCATGCAGCGCCTGCAGCAGGCTGCTGGTGTGGGCCTCGTGCACCTGGCCCTTCCCTGCGACCAGGCAGGCTTCATCCTCACGTGAGTTTCAGAGTTTGCTTGTGCTCGCCGCTGTGATGGCTAGGCCTTTCACACCACTGTCTCTCTCCCCCCCGGCAGCAGCACTCATGCAGCGCCTGCAGCAGGCTGCTGGCGTGGGCCTCGTGCACCTGGTGCTGCCCTGCGACCAGTCAGGCTTCATCCTCACGTGAGTGCCATTGCTCACTTGCTCTCCCTGGTCTGGCTCATGCGCAAGGGCCTTCCCTGGCTCCCGGTCTCAGCTGTTCTCTCGGCCCATGCGCCCTCTTGCCCTCACCCTATGTACTGCTCTGCCTGCCCATTGTCCTGTGTTGTTCTCCTCCTCAGCTGGACCACTGAGGTCATGTCAGTTGCAGAACTCAGTGATTCCACCTCCCACCTGCTCTCTCACACCGTCCCTCACCTCTCTGTTTTTCTTTTCTCCTCTCCTCCCTCCTCAGCTGGTCATCGGAGGTCATGTCAGTGGCAGAGCCTAGTGACTCCGCCACGCGCCTGCTTGCCCGTGCCATTGACAGCATCGGCTGGTGGAACCGCGCTCGCCGCCATGCTGCTGCCCTTGCCCACACCCCTGCTGCTTCTGCCGCTGGTACTGGTGGTGCCACTGGTGCTGCTGCTGCTGCTGCTGCTGCTGGTGCTGGTGCTAGTGCTGCCAGAGCTCCGATTTCAGGTTCTGGTGGTCTAGCTTCGGCGCCAGGTTCGGCTTCAGCTTCGGCGGCTGATCTGGTCGGGCTCGCTGCCACTCACCAAGGAGCCGGTTCCCCCGGCCTTGGTCCGGTGAATGCAGCAGGTTCGGCAAGCGCAAGACTGGCAGCAGGTTCGGGATCAGCAGGCCCGGGAGGGGTGAGTGCTTCGGGTAGTGGCGGCGGCAGTGCGAGGGGCATCAGTGGAACCCCGAGCTCTTCTGGTGCTCCTGTCACTGCTGCTGCCGCTGCTGCTCCTGCTGCTGCAAGTCCTGCTGGTGGCTCTGCTGCTGCTGCTACTGGTGCAGCTGGTGGTGTGAGAGGTGTGGGTCCGCCTGGTGCTGCTGGGGGAGCGGTTGGAGGAGCAGGAGGGGGAGGGAGAGGGGGCAGGGGAGGGGGGGAGAAGGCACCGGCGAGTTTGTGGGAGTTGGTGCATGTGGCGAGCTGCTTCGTGGTGGATGGGGTGCTGCATCGCTTCATGGGCTGCCACACTCAGGTAAGCCCCGTGCTGCCCCTCCTTGCCTCTTCCCAATGCATGGGCTGCCACACTCAAATGTGCCAAGTCTTATCCTTATTAATGTTTGGGTTGTTACACATGGTATGCCAAGGGCTTTGCCCTCACTGCGACTTCTCCAAACCCATCGCTGTTGTTTCCCCTGACATCCCTTTCTGGCTGCCACTGTTTCCCTGTTTGTGATTCTCCAGATCCTGCCGGGCGGCATGGAGGTGAGCACGTACCTCTTCAGCTGCACGGCTCCCGCTGTCCACCTCACAGAAGCTGACATTCGCTGGATGGTGAGTTGGGTGGAGATGGGGTGATTGTTGGAGGGTTTGATGGTTGGGCAGTTGGTTTGATGGTCAGACGGTGGGATTATGGATGGTGCATGGTGGCTCCCGCTGTCCACCTCACAGAAGCTGACATTCGCTGGATGGTGAGTTGGGTGGAGATGGGGTGATTGTTGGAGGGTTTGAAGGTTGGGCGGTTGGAGGGATCGATTATGAATGGTGCATGGTGGGTTATGCATTGGTATCAGGTGGTGAGGCGCATTTTGAATGATGCCTAGATGACCGGTGGCTCACTGCCATGTAGCTGCACAGTGTGAGCTGCTGAAATCTCTTTGTGGGCCATGTGTGGGCGCCATATGACGGTTTTCCTCAAATCTCGCACCACCCTGTCCAATTCTCCATCTTTCCCTGCTTCCCTGCTGCTTCTCCTGCCTCCCTGCCCATCTCTCTGTGACCACCCCCACAGGCATCATCATGGAGGGATCGTATAATAGTATGCACGGGCCAACAGGGTCCCCCCACCACCCTAATAGACGCCTTTCTGGACACTGGAGCCAAGGCGGTCATTGCTCCTCCCCCTGCTAGCCCCTCTTCATTGCCCGGTCACTATGCATTAAATCCTGTGGCGGCAGCAGCAGCAAGTGGTATGACTCCTCGCATCGACTCGACTTATCCAGGAACGATGGGTTCGGATTTGGCGGCGGCAGCAGCGGGTGGGGATTTGGGTAGGATGGGGAAGAGGGAGGCCTGGTTGGAGGACGTGGAGGCTTGGATTGGTCGGGAGGATCGGGTGTTTGGTTTGGCTGTGGAAAAGGAGCAGGCAAGTGCTAAGGTGGAGGAAGAGAGGCTGGGGTTGTTTCTGAGGGATTTGTACAGTGGGTTGTTTGATGATGGATTCTCGGCTCCTGTAGCTTTGGAGGAGACCCTGAAGGCACATCCGGGGATGAAGTTCTCATGCCATGTCAAGAGAAGGTAAAGTTGTATCAAGAGTATTTTCATACAAGATGCTAAACACAAGCCTACCGTTAGTGTCATGAGTATCTGACTATTTTAGCGTATGAACGAGACGACCTGTACCGCGCAACTGGTTTGCATTTCCGCGCCAATGCGTGCCAGCGGTGCTTGCTGCGCTGGCGCGCGGCGATGCTGGAATGTCAGGAAACTGCACCAGAAGCATCGCAGATTTTCCATCTCCACCCCACCGACCTCATCTAAAACGCACAAAACCGCATTCAAATCAGCCCGAATCACCAACAACCTCCATCAACTGCCTTTTTCCTCCTCTGCCACGCTTCTCCCAATTGGATCATCTCGAGGCAGCTCTGCACTCCCGATATGGCTCAAGAGTTTTTCAACTCGTGATTTTCCTTTATTCTTCAGTACACCTTTGAGTTCACCACCAGCATTTCTTTCAGGAACTCGGCTTTCTTTATCAGACACGTTTCCGTATCGTGCCTCGCTGCTAATTGCCTAATCTGTCTGCGCTGTTTCGCAACGATCGCCGTCCACCGCGTCTAACTGTACATCGCGTACCGAACGTCCGAAAAGCGTCTTCGAGCGTCTTCGCCGGTCGACAACAGATTCTTTCGTCAACAGTTAACGGGCTGAACAAAAGATAGACGCAATGGCCGACTCTGCGAGCGGATCTGCAAGCGCGCCGAGCTCAGATTTCTACACCGCTGCGGGATTCAGAAAGTGGGTCGTCGAGAACAAGATCAAGGCTGTCGGTGAGCGCAACTAAAACCCGTTAGTATCACTATTGTCCCCACATTTTTGCTGCTCGAGAAAACGAGCAGCGACACGTTGCACCGAACGGATCTTGAAAACGAGTAAAGAATCACAACGATCACGCTTTGGTCTGGTTGCTGCGTCTGGTTGTGACATGAGAGTCTGGTTCTGCCAGTTCATCATGTCATTTATAGACGTTGGCGGTATCATGAATGACTGCGTCAATCCCTTTCGCTCGTGGGCTTGTTCCGAGGTTCTCTATGGCGGTGTTTGAATATCAAAAACACTGCTAAAGTAATTTCCACCAAAACTCTCTCATTCACCTCGATTGTGTCCGGCCTCTCAGGTTCTCTATGGGCGTCAGCGGTGGGAGGATCCATTCTGTATAACTTCAGGAAGCCTGGGGAGAAGATGAGCGTCAAGATTATCCATGCGCGGTAAGTTCTAGGCGTGCTGCTGTTCTAGTCTTTGAGTCTTCTCTTCGATAATCATGTGAAGTACTGACATCTCACAGATGATATGCGCCTCCCCGGCAACCCTTGTGCTATTTGAAGCTCACAATTGGCCATGCTTTTGTGTGCTTTAGCGGCCTCCTCAGCTCATTTCTGATTCTTTCCTTTTGTATTTCCCACAGGCTACACGCTCAGGCATTGACATTGGCGGCATTGCTGGCTGCTGGCGCTGTAGAATACTATGAGCATGCCTCGGGAGCAAAAGTGGAGAAAGTTGCTGAACAAACGAAATTGCATTGATGTCTAGACATTGAAACCTTATCAGCTCCATGAAGCGCATGCCCAATTCTTTGTACATTAACATTCCACAGAACTCTAGTGGTCATCTCTTTCCCTAAGCGACCTTGTGAGGCACATTGTGATGGTAGATGGGAGGATTCGTCTCGTATCATTATGTTATTTACCGGAGGTCCCTAGTTTGGTGGCCTCATGCCCTGCTGTTAGTGGGTGGTTCCCTGCTAGCAGAGTTCCTCTGCCTCGCCATCATTCCCTGCTGGTAATGCACTCTCTTGTAATGGTAGTTTCTCTTCTGTTAAAGCTCGCGTCTCATATTTACTAGTGTTTAACACTTGGTTGGGAAAGTAAGATCCTGATTGGTTTACGAGTGACGAGTTTTTTGACGAGCGGGGGAAATACATGCGCGAAGTTCCAAAGTGTTGAGGCCAACACAAGAGCTCAGGCGCAGGTTTGGGTCACATCCGAACCTCTTGCGTGACAGGTTTGGGAAGTTGCACTTTGTGCGACCAACACTGACGACGGGAACACAGATTGTGCAAGGGAGTGAAGTGATAGGGAAAAATCAAGCGCCAAGGTTAGCACTCCAGCCCTACCTCCTTACACGTAGTAGAAGCATTACCACTCCATTAGTAACCTAGCTCCTATCCAAAGGCGTCAAAAGGACAAAGAATGTCACGTAACAGGGGTGAGCAGCAGTAGCGCTCCCCTTTGCCTATGCTTATGATTAGGTAATAGCCGTCATCTTCCCACCACCCGACCTCCGCTTCCCCGCCACCCCATCTCCCCTGCTCGCCGACCGATCTCCCGTGCAACCCGCCCGAGTTCCCGTTCCCGCGGCCCGATCTCCCATTTCTGCCGCCCAATATCCCCTTCTCGCCTCCTCTCGCCTCCCCGCGCGTGCTCCTCTCGCCTCTCAGCGCGTGCTCCTCTCCCCTCCCAGCGCGTGCTCCTCTCCCCTCCGCGTGCGTGCTCCTCTCCCCTCCGCGTGCGTGCTCCTCTCCCCTCCGCGTGCGTGCTCCTCTCGCCTCCCCGCGCGTGCTCCTCTCCCCTCCCCGTGCGTGCTCCTCTCGTCTCTCCGCGCGTGCTCCTCTCCCCTCCCCGCGCGTGCTCCTCTCCCCTCCGCGTGCGTGCTCCTCTCCCCTCCGCGTGCGTGCTCCTCTCCCCTCCGCGTGCGTGCTCCTCTCGCCTCCCCGCGCGTGCTCCTCTCCCCTCCCCGTGCGTGCTCCTCTCGCCTCCTCGCGCGGCATCCCCCCTGCACGCCCTCATTTCCCCCCCTGCACGCCCTCATTTCCCCCCCTGCACGCCCTCATTTCCCCCCCTGCACGCCCTCATTTCCCCCCCTGCACGCCCTCATTTCCCCCCCTGCACGCCCTCATTTCCCCCCCTGCAGGCTCTCATTACCCCCCTTTTATGCACCCGTTTCCCCTCTGCTCACTCTCTTTCACCCCTCACTCACGCGTTTTCCCCTCTGCTCACTCTCTTTCCCCCACACTCACCCTTTCTCCCCTCTGCCCACTCTGTTTCCCCCGTCACTCACCTTCTTACCGAATTCTCACTTTTCATTCACCCCTTTTTCCAATCCCGCTTCCCCTTTTCCATCTCTCCTTCATGCCTCCCACCACCTCTCCCTGCCTTCCTTGCTTCTCTCCTTATCTCCTTCATGCCTCCCACCATCTCGTTTTCCTTCTCATCTCTTGTGGGCCACATCACAAGGCCCGTCTGCCCTCTCACACTCTTCCTGCCATTCTCACTCTCGCAATCCTCACCGCCGTCCCTTCCTTCCTGTAACCAATCTCCCCTCCCCCCTTTTCCCTTCCTTCCCTCCACTTCCTCCCCTTCCCTTCCTTCTCTCCCCATCATTCCCTCCCCTTCCTCCCCTCCCCTTCATCCCCATCCCTGCCCTTTCCTCCCTGCCCTTCCCTTCTCGACCCCGCCCTTCTACGTCACTCCTCGCCTTCTGCCCTCCAGTTCATGTGCATGTGCTGCCATCACTTTTGCCCCATACATGCATCTTATTAACTCATGTTTACTCGCTTGTATTCCCTTTTCACCCTCCGTCCCTTCAAATCTCCCCTCACTTACTACCCATCTCCCTGCCTTTCCATCACACCTCCCTGCCTTCTCATGGATTTGAGGCACCATTGCGACACCAGGTGTCATACAACCTGTAATGCATACGCAAAGCTACAAGCTACAAGCCAGTATAGGAACATGCCAGTATTAGGGACATGCCTCTATCTATCCTTCTGACACTCTCAGTGTCCATACATCTTGGAAGAATATCTTGCACTGCAGAAAGAAAAGTACATATTGTGCCTTTGATATGGATATCTCCTACACTAATACAGTATCATGCTTGCATACAACACACAAGAAAAACAGGTGGTGGTACGGTATAGAGCGTGGACTAGCTTTAGCTGCGCCTCAGCTTGCTCCTCTGCTTCACCACTGAAAATACAGGGAGTGGAGTAGGCAGGAATAATTGTGTGAAGGAACATGGGGGAGGTGGTGTGAGGTGCCAAAGGAACAACTGCAAGGGAACACAAGCAAGCGCACATGATGAAAGCATGTGGGGAGACAGTGATGGGTGCACATGCATGGGAACTACAGTAGTGGGCGGGTGAGGTGTGAAGGGGAAGGGGAGGGCATGAAAAGGAAGGGAAGGGTTGAGAAGGGATGGGGAAGGGAAGCGCAGGGCAGGGAGGGAAAGGCAGGGATGGGGAGGGCAGGGTGGAACAGGGCAGAGGGTGGGGGGAAGGAGGGCTGAGGGGATGGGGGGAAGCAGGAAAGGGGATGGGGGGAAGCAGGAAAGGGGATGGGGGGAAGAAGGAAAGGGGATGGGGGGAAGCAGGAAAGGGGATGGGGGGAAGCAGGGAAGGGGATGGGGGGGAGCAGGGAAGGGGATGGGGGGAAGCAGGGAAGGGGATGGGGGGAAGCAGGGAAGGGGATGGGGGGAAGCAGGGAAGGGGATGGGGGGAAGCAGGGGGGGAACGGAGGAGAGGCAGGGGGGGAAATAGAGAGCAGAGGGGAAATTGATGGAAAAGCAGAGCGGGAATTGATGGGGAGCAGAAGGGGGAATGACGGGATTTATCGCAACCCGTCGTTCGCACCTAATCAGGGCGGCAGGGAGAATGAGTGGAAAGGCAAGGGGGGTGGGGGAAAGGAAAAGGGGTTGGGGAGGAGAGAACGGAGATAGGGAGGATGAACGCCGGCAAGCAGGAGCGCATTTCCTGTCTCCACTCACCTCCCCTCCCATTTCCTCCCCTCCACATCCCACCTACCCCCTCCCCTCCCCCCCCTGCTCCTTCTCCCCGCCTCCACTCCAACCCGCCTCTCCCCCGCTCTCCTCCCGCTCCTTTCTCTCCCTCTTCCGCCGCCTCTCTCCCGCCCTTCCCCTCCTTTCTCCGCTCCTCCGCTCCCTACTTGCTCCTGCTTCGCTCCCTCTCCCACTCCCCCGCTCGGCCCCCATCCCCCCTGCAACCAGTCGACGGCAAGCTGGACGACCGAGTTTTGGGACATGTTTGGCGGCTTCGCGCCTCTGGCTGCACTTGCGCTCGCAATCGCCCCACTCGTCCAGGCGCTGCTGCACTGTGCGCTGTTCTTGTGCTGTGCTGTATTACACGATGTGCTCTTCACCCTGCTACGCCAAGGACCTGCATTCATGCATGACCCCCTGCATGCACGCCCCCTCGTCGCGTCCCCTCCCGTCCCTCCCGTTTCCGCCCCGTACCGTCGCATCCCGCCCCTTCCGCGTGCTCCTCTTCCCTCCCTTCCATTTGCGTCCGGTCTCGTCGCATCCCGCCTTCCCGTCACGTCCCCTCCCGGCCCCTCGTCGAGATTCTTACCTTCCTGTGCCGTCCCGTCCCGTCCCTCTAGTCCCTTCCCGTCCAGTCCTGTCCAGTCCCGTCGCTTCCCGTACTGTCCCGTCCTGCCCCATCGCGTCCCTTACCTGGCGCGCCTCATTACCTGGACATGGTTCACGATAAGCACGGGATGTACCCTGGTCGCCGCTGATACTGATAAATGAAGACCTAATTTCAAGTTTATAGGTCGGCCGTATATGCTGATCAACGAGAATCTAACTTTTGTGTAAGAGGTAACCGCGGTTGCTAGTGGAAAGAGTTTTACTCTTGAACCTGAGCCTAGTGCTAGTGAGAAATCGGGTTTCTGAGTTCTGTCAGTCTCATATTTTTCAGCTGTTGTAAATGCTTGATTCGTGCGACAACCTGGTCGCCGGTGGGGGAGTTTGGGCGATCGTGTTGTCCCCGTGCAGGTGTGTTTTCCAAACCTACCTGGGTGCACGATCGCATGATTGGTTTGGCACGTCCCTGCGCATACCGCCAAGCAAGTTTGTAGGTTCCCAACCAATCGTTTCAACCTGGGCCAACCTTCAGTGGAGTTGTGCGACAGTTTGAGGGTTACCGGATACCAAGCGTTTAACACTTGGTTGGGACACAGAAATATGAGACGCGAGCTTTAAAGCGAGCAGGCAAAATAGTGAAGGGAGGCCCAGTTTGAAAGTGTGGCACTGTTTCGGGAGGGTGCTCTAACCTCCACATGAATGGGAGAACTATTCATCAAAAACTTATTTAGCCGGGCAGAAAGGAAGAAGACTCTAAGGTGATTGGACAGCGAGGTCTTGGAACTAATGCGAACACAGTGATTGGTGGGCCTCTTCGCCAATTCATTCCAAGAAAAGCGACAGCAATTATGTGCGACAGTTGAGCGATTACAAATTTCTGCCAAGAGCGGAGTTGAGTTTACGAAACGAACTCGCGCGAGAGAACAGGGCCACCAGAAAATATGAAGAGGGCAGTAGCGAGCACGACTGAACCAGCGGGCCCACCCCAGAGCTTTCAAAGTGGTCCTGGGTTGCACGCCACCCAGTGATAACCTCAGTAGCACTAAGGATACTGCACCAAACGCCGAATAGCAAAGGGAGCGTAAAATGCGGTGGTGAGACGTGCAAAAGAGAGCGAGGCCTGCTTAGCGTTGTATTTCAGTGACACACGGCCGTAGCGTGTATATTGCGTACCTCCATAGTACTGGCGCCGTCATTATCACCCAGAAAAGCGACAACATTTCGAGTGTCGACGCAGGTAATTAGGACCGAATTTGTACGGACTACAAGCTGTCAAATTATATGTTTACTGTTATCTAGGCTGTAGTGGGTTTAGCCTTCGGGGGTATAGTAAATTGCTCGACACTTCTTGTACCCCCTCCCTCTTACCTAATCCTCATTCCTTCCTAGCTAATCTCAACATGGTATTTAGAGCGAAATGGTCCTTAGGACCAAATTTTTAAACGGGCCCACCACTCCAATTTCGATCTGCTGCCCGAGTCACGCCCCTAGGAGAAACGCGAAATGCGAAACGTGCTTTAGGCGAGACGTTTTTCTGCCTTAGGAGCGTCCCGTCCCCTAGCTGCCCTAGGCGCGATTCCTCTGCCTAGTCAAGTGCGACCCCTCCTGACCGCACCCTAGCTGCCCCGTGCGCCACTCGCGCGGCCCGTCAGCCCCTACGCCCGGTCCCCCCTCGTTCCTGCTGCTGCGCGCGCCACTCACGCTGCCCGCCAGCCCCTAGCGCGCACCTGCTGCGCGCCGGTTTTAAGCTGCTCCGCGCGCACCTGTTGCGCGCCCCTGGTTTGCTAGCCCACAGCCCGCGCGTGCCTACTGCTGCTGTGCGCCGACTGCTGCTACTGCTGCGCTGCTGCTACTGCTCAGCTGCTGCTGCTGCTGCTGTTAAGCTGCTGCTGCCGCCTGCGCTGCTGCTGCTGTTAAGCTCCTGCTGCCGCCTGCGCTGCTGCTGCTGCTGTGCTGCGCTGCAGCTGCTGCTAAGCTACTGCTGCCGCTTGCCTCGAGCGTGCCCTGCCCTTCTGTGGGCTGCTGCGCTGCTGCTACTGCTGCGCTGCTCCTACTGCTCAGCTGCTGCTGCTGCCGCCTAAGCTGTTGCTGCCCCGTGCGCTGCTGCTACTGCTGCTGCTACTGCTGCTGCTGCTGCTACTTGCTGCAGCTGCTCCTCCTTGCCGCTGCTGCTGCTATTAAGTTGCTGCTGCCGCCTGCGCTGCTGCTGCTGTTAAGCTGCTGCTGCTCCTGTTAAGCTGCTGCTGCCGCCTGCGCTGCTGCTGCTGTTAAGCTACTGCTGCCGCCTGCGCTGCTGCTGCTGCTGCACTGCTTCTATTGCCCTGCGCTGCGCTGTTGCTCTGCACGCGCGGCTGCCCTGCCCTGCACGCGCGGCTGCCGTGCCTTTGCTGCTGCACTGCTGCTAACCTGCTGCTGCTGCTCGAGCCGCCCTGCTGAGCCGAGTTGCTCCGTGCGTTAGTGCTGCCCTGCCCCCTGCACTCGTGCCGCTGCTGCTGCTACTAGGCTGCTGCTGCCACCTTTGCTGCTACTGCTGCGTTGCTCCTACTGCTCAGCTGCTGCTGCTGCTAGGCTGCTGCTGCCGCCTGCGCTGCTGCTACCACCTGTGCTGCTCCTGCTGCGCTGCTGCTACTGCTGCGCTGCTACTACTGCTCAGCTGCTGCTGCTTCCGCTAGGCTGCTGCTGCCGCATGCGCTGCTGCTGCCACCTGTGCTGCCGCTGCTGCCGTAACTGCCACTCCTGCTGCTTGCTGCCGTTCGTGCTGCTATGGCGACTCCCACTGTTCTAGCCTTTGACGCAGTGGGGCAACCTTTAGGGTTTGACTCCTGGCTAGAGGGGCCGCACCTGTACCTCCGGAGTGTTAAACGGGACAACGTCTCCCTGTTCGAGCACACGTCGGGGTCCCTTCTGGCCCCAGAGGCTCCTGCTGAACCTACTGCTGACGCTGAGGAGGAGGAGCGGACGCAGTTCCGCGCAGCTCACCTTGCCTACAACCGGTGGATGGCGCGAGACGCTGCCGCCTCACTTGCAGTCCGCCTTCACCTCTCGTTCGACCAGCGAGCCTTCTTCCCCAGGAGTCAGGTGCCGTCGGCCCATGTTTTGTATTCCACTGTGGTTAGGCGCTACTCCCCCCCCCTCCTGCAGTCCTAGGCTGTCTTGCGCTGCCTCTTACCTTCCCTGCGCTGTCAGACCTCACCACTGTAGCTAATGAGGGTCGTAGTGGAGCTGGCGGGAGTGGCGGGGGCGGGCACCAGGAGTTAGAGCCTTTGTGTGTCGCTACTTGTGCGCCTACTAGCACAGTCTATGCGCACCCCTCCACTGTTCTCCCGTGTCTCGTAGTCCCCTCTGCCTCCTCTGGCTCGACCGAGGGGGATGACCCTACTGCTGCCGACACAGCGACCTCTCGCCGCTCACTGCGCTTGGAGACACCTCTGGGTTTTCCGCCCCGGACGTCTTCGCCTCCTCTGCAGCTTGTCGCTGCGGACTTCGGGGGCCCAGGTGTTGTTGGGGGTGGTGACGCTGAGGGTTTTGGTTATGGGGGTGCTAGTTCTGGGGGTGCTGCCTCTGGGGGTGTTAGGAGTCCTCTTGTTGGTGGACTTGGAGGTACTGGCGCTAGAGGTGCTGGGTCTAGGGGTGCTTTGCAGTCGCTGCCACGGCAGTCTATCTTCTTTGAGCAGCCGTCGTCGTGGCTACCTGAGCCGACGCCCATTTGTACTACTCCTCTGTTGTTTCCGCCGCCTGTCTCCCCACTGTCTGCTCCTGCTCGATACGTCCCGTTGTCCGTCTTCCTGACTGGGCGTCGGGAGCCTGTGTCTTGTGCCGCCTCCCCTGCTCCCTCTCGTGTTACTCGGGAGCCTGTTGTCATGCCGTTACCTCCCCCGTCTTCTCTTCCTCCTGTTCCTGACCCTGTGACTGACCTTGCTCGTGTTGCCAGCCCGACTGTCCCTCGTAGTCTAGCCGCGCTTGTGACTGCACCTGCTTCTTCGACTGCTGCTGCTTCTGCCTTAGTAGCTGATCTCACTGGTTTTGCCGCGACTTGTCGTCGTACCTACCTTTCTGGTCTCGTCTTTGTCTCTTCGTGTCCTCCGTTCGTTGGGGGTGAGTTTGCCCTTGGCTGTGACGTCATTGAGGACACGCAGTTCGAGCTGGTGTACCATCCTGCGCACTGGCGAGCTGCTAGGAGGGTGTTGCGCTACCTGGTCAGACTAGCGAGCAGAACGTAGCACTTTGCACTTCGTTCCTTTGCCGTGCGAGTGTTGCTGCAGCATTCCCAGCTTCGCCTTTGTACGTGGCCACACGAGCCAACACTACTTGTCTCTTGATCTTGTCTTGTACTTTGATATATAAACCTGCATGTTACTGGTTGTTAGGTTGTAATCATTGTACTGCTTGCTCTATTATAAACCTGCACGTGAACTGGCCTTGTGGCCGCTTGCTAGTGCTCAGAATGCGTTGTGATTTTGAGATCCACCCTGAGCTTGTTTTGCTTTGTTTCTTCTCTTGACTGGTCTTGTGACCTCTTCTTGTGTTTGCTATCTCCCACTTCGCCTATGGGGTTGTGTCAAATTATATGTTTACTGTTATCTAGGCTGTAGTGGGTTTAGCCTTAGGGGGTATAGTAAATTGCTCGACACTTCTTGTACCCCCTCCCTCTTACCTAATCCTCATTCCTTCCTAGCTAATCTCAACACAAGTAACAGTGCCGACGCTATTCGCGTCCGGACGGCTTGCTAGGAAGCACTGCGCCTCTTATGTGATTTAGGACTGCTTGCAAGGCTGCGTCTATGGAGAGAACTCGCGGTCTCACGGATTGCAATGCATTGCGCCGCGCCTCCTCGTTTTCAGACGTATTGCATGGCCCTGTGCCTCGCCTGCATAGTAGGTGATGGAGTGCAACGCGCTGCGCCGCGCACGCACGTTTTCAGGAAGGAATGCCCCGCACTGCGCCGCGCATGCTCGTGCGAGTACACATTGCAACGCGCTGCGCCGCGCATGCTCGTGCGAGTACACATTGCAACGCGCTGCGCCGCGCATGCTCGTGCGAGTACACATTGCAACGCGCTGCGCCGCGCATGCTCGTGCGAGTACACATTGCAACGCGCTGCGCCGCGCATGCTCGTGCGAGTACACGTTGCAACGCGCTGCGCCGCGCATGCTCGTGCGAGTACACGTTGCAACGCGCTGCGCCGCGCATGCTCGTGCGAGTACACGTTGCAACGCGCTGCGCCGCGCATGCTCGTGCGAGTACACATTGCAACGCGCTGCGCCGCGCATGCTCGTGCGAGTACACGTTGCAACGCGCTGCGCCGCGCATGCTCGTGCGAGTACACGTTGCAACGCGCTGCGCCGCGCATGCTCGTGCGAGTACACGTTGCATCGCGCTGCGCCGCGCATGCTCGTGCGAGTACACATTGCAACGCGCTGCGCCGCGCATGCTCGTGCGAGTACACGTTGCAACGCGCTGCGCCGCGCATGCTCGTGCGAGTACACATTGCAACGCGCTGCGCCGCGCATGCTCGTGCGAGTACACGTTGCAACGCGCTGCGCCGCGCATGCTCGTGCGAGTACACGTTGCAACGCGCTGCGCCGCGCATGCTCGTGCGAGTACACGTTGCAACGCGCTGCGCCGCGCATGCTCGTGCGAGTACACGTTGCAACGCGCTGCGCCGCGCATGCTCGTGCGAGTACACGTTGCAACGCGCTGCGCCGCGCATGCTCGTGCGAGTACACGTTGCAACGCGCTGCGCCGCGCATGCTCGTGCGAGTACACGTTGCAACGCGCTGCGCCACGCATGCTCGTGCGAGTACACGTTGCAACGCGCTGCGCCGCGCATGCTCGTGCGAGTACACATTGCAACGCGCTGCGCCGCGCATGCTCGTGCGAGTACACGTTGCAACGCGCTGCGCCGCGCATGCTCGTGCGAGTACACGTTGCAACGCGCTGCGCCGCGCATGCTCGTGCGAGTACACGTTGCAACGCGCTGCGCCGCGCATGCTCGTGCGAGTACACGTTGCAACGCGCTGCGCCGCGCATGCTCGTGCGAGTACACGTTGCAACGCGCTGCGCCGCGCATGCTCGTGCGAGTACACGTTGCAACGCGCTGCGCCGCGCATGCTCGTGCGAGTACACGTTGCAACGCGCTGCGCCGCGCATGCTCGTGCGAGTACACGTTGCAACGCGCTGCGCCGCGCATGCTCGTGCGAGTACACGTTGCAACGCGCTGCGCCGCGCATGCTCGTGCGAGTACACGTTGCAACGCGCTGCGCCGCGCATGCTCGTGCGAGTACACGTTGCAACGCGCTGCGCCGCGCATGCTCGTGCGAGTACACGTTGCAACGCGCTGCGCCGCGCATGCTCGTGCGAGTACACGTTGCAACGCGCTGCGCCGCGCATGCTCGTGCGAGTACACGTTGCAACGCGCTGCGCCGCGCATGCTCGTGCGAGTACACATTGCAACGCGCTGCGCCGCGCATGCTCGTGCGAGTACACGTTGCAACGCGCTGCGCCGCGCATACTCGTGCGAGTACACATTGCAACGCGCTGCGCCGCGCATGCTCGTGCGAGTACACGTTGCAACGCGCTGCGCCGCGCATGCTCGTGCGAGTACACGTTGCAACGCGCTGCGCCGCGCATGCTCGTGCGAGTACACGTTGCAACGCGCTGCGCCGCGCATGCTCGTGCGAGTACACGTTGCAACGCGCTGCGCCGCGCATGCTCGTGCGAGTACACGTTGCAACGCGCTGCGCCGCGCATGCTCGTGCGAGTACACATTGCAACGCGCTGCGCCGCGCATGCTCGTGCGAGTACACGTTGCAACGCGCTGCGCCGCGCATGCTCGTGCGAGTACACATTGCAACGCGCTGCGCCGCGCATGCTCGTGCGAGTACACGTTGCAACGCGCTGCGCCGCGCATGCTCGTGCGAGTACACGTTGCAACGCGCTGCGCCGCGCATGCTCGTGCGAGTACACGTTGCAACGCGCTGCGCCGCGCATGCTCGTGCGAGTACACGTTGCAACGCGCTGCGCCGCGCATGCTCGTGCGAGTACACGTTGCAACGCGCTGCGCCGCGCATGCTCGTGCGAGTACACGTTGCAACGCGCTGCGCCGCGCATGCTCGTGCGAGTACACGTTGCAACGCGCTGCGCCGCGCATGCTCGTGCGAGTACACGTTGCAACGCGCTGCGCCGCGCATGCTCGTGCGAGTACACATTGCAACGCGCTGCGCCGCGCATGCTCGTGCGAGTACACGTTGCAACGCGCTGCGCCGCGCATGCTCGTGCGAGTACACGTTGCAACGCGCTGCGCCGCGCATGCTCGTGCGAGTACACGTTGCAACGCGCTGCGCCGCGCATGCTCGTGCGAGTACACGTTGCAACGCGCTGCGCCGCGCATGCTCGTGCGAGTACACGTTGCAACGCGCTGCGCCGCGCATGCTCGTGCGAGTACACGTTGCAACGCGCTGCGCCGCGCATGCTCGTGCGAGTACACGTTGCAACGCGCTGCGCCGCGCATGCTCGTGCGAGTACACGTTGCAACGCGCTGCGCCGCGCATGCTCGTGCGAGTACACGTTGCAACGCGCTGCGCCGCGCATGCTCGTGCGAGTACACGTTGCAACGCGCTGCGCCGCGCATGCTCGTGCGAGTACACGTTGCAACGCGCTGCGCCGCGCATGCTCGTGCGAGTACACGTTGCAACGCGCTGCGCCGCGCATGCTCGTGCGAGTACACGTTGCAACGCGCTGCGCCGCGCATGCTCGTGCGAGTACACGTTGCAACGCGCTGCGCCGCGCATGCTCGTGCGAGTACACATTGCAACGCGCTGCGCCGCGCATGCTCGTGCGAGTACACGTTGCAACGCGCTGCGCCGCGCATGCTCGTGCGAGTACACATTGCAACGCGCTGCGCCGCGCATGCTCGTGCGAGTACACGTTGCAACGCGCTGCGCCGCGCATGCTCGTGCGAGTACACGTTGCAACGCGCTGCGCCGCGCATGCTCGTGCGAGTACACGTTGCAACGCGCTGCGCCGCGCATGCTCGTGCGAGTACACGTTGCAACGCGCTGCGCCGCGCATGCTCGTGCGAGTACACGTTGCAACGCGCTGCGCCGCGCATGCTCGTGCGAGTACACGTTGCAACGCGCTGCGCCGCGCATGCTCGTGCGAGTACACGTTGCAACGCGCTGCGCCGCGCATGCTCGTGCGAGTACACATTGCAACGCGCTGCGCCGCGCATGCTCGTGCGAGTACACGTTGCAACGCGCTGCGCCGCGCATGCTCGTGCGAGTACACATTGCAACGCGCTGCGCCGCGCATGCTCGTGCGAGTACACGTTGCAACGCGCTGCGCCGCGCATGCTCGTGCGAGTACACGTTGCAACGCGCTGCGCCGCGCATGCTCGTGCGAGTACACGTTGCAACGCGCTGCGCCGCGCATGCTCGTGCGAGTACACGTTGCAACGCGCTGCGCCGCGCATGCTCGTGCGAGTACACGTTGCAACGCGCTGCGCCGCGCATGCTCGTGCGAGTACACGTTGCAACGCGCTGCGCCGCGCATGCTCGTGCGAGTACACGTTGCAACGCGCTGCGCCGCGCATGCTCGTGCGAGTACACATTGCAACGCGCTGCGCCGCGCATGCTCGTGCGAGTACACGTTGCAACGCGCTGCGCCGCGCATGCTCGTGCGAGTACACGTTGCAACGCGCTGCGCCGCGCATGCTCGTGCGAGTACACGTTGCAACGCGCTGCGCCGCGCATGCTCGTGCGAGTACACGTTGCAACGCGCTGCGCCGCGCATGCTCGTGCGAGTACACGTTGCAACGCGCTGCGCCGCGCATGCTCGTGCGAGTACACATTGCAACGCGCTGCGCCGCGCATGCTCGTGCGAGTACACGTTGCAACGCGCTGCGCCGCGCATGCTCGTGCGAGTACACGTTGCAACGCGCTGCGCCGCGCATGCTCGTGCGAGTACACGTTGCAACGCGCTGCGCCGCGCATGCTCGTGCGAGTACACGTTGCAACGCGCTGCGCCGCGCATGCTCGTGCGAGTACACGTTGCAACGCGCTGCGCCGCGCATGCTCGTGCGAGTACACATTGCAACGCGCTGCGCCGCGCATGCTCGTGCGAGTACACGTTGCAACGCGCTGCGCCGCGCATGCTCGTGCGAGTACACGTTGCAACGCGCTGCGCCGCGCATGCTCGTGCGAGTACACGTTGCAACGCGCTGCGCCGCGCATGCTCGTGCGAGTACACGTTGCAACGCGCTGCGCCGCGCATGCTCGTGCGAGTACACATTGCAACGCGCTGCGCCGCGCATGCTCGTGCGAGTACACGTTGCAACGCGCTGCGCCGCGCATGCTCGTGCGAGTACACATTGCAACGCGCTGCGCCGCGCATGCTCGTGCGAGTACACGTTGCAACGCGCTGCGCCGCGCATGCTCGTGCGAGTACACGTTGCAACGCGCTGCGCCGCGCATGCTCGTGCGAGTACACGTTGCAACGCGCTGCGCCGCGCATGCTCGTGCGAGTACACGTTGCAACGCGCTGCGCCGCGCATGCTCGTGCGAGTACACGTTGCAACGCGCTGCGCCGCGCATGCTCGTGCGAGTACACATTGCAACGCGCTGCGCCGCGCATGCTCGTGCGAGTACACGTTGCAACGCGCTGCGCCGCGCATGCTCGTGCGAGTACACATTGCAACGCGCTGCGCCGCGCATGCTCGTGCGAGTACACGTTGCAACGCGCTGCGCCGCGCATGCTCGTGCGAGTACACGTTGCAACGCGCTGCGCCGCGCATGCTCGTGCGAGTACACGTTGCAACGCGCTGCGCCGCGCATGCTCGTGCGAGTACACGTTGCAACGCGCTGCGCCGCGCATGCTCGTGCGAGTACACGTTGCAACGCGCTGCGCCGCGCATGCTCGTGCGAGTACACGTTGCAACGCGCTGCGCCGCGCATGCTCGTGCGAGTACACGTTGCAACGCGCTGCGCCGCGCATGCTCGTGCGAGTACACGTTGCAACGCGCTGCGCCGCGCATGCTCGTGCGAGTACACGTTGCAACGCGCTGCGCCGCGCATGCTCGTGCGAGTACACGTTGCAACGCGCTGCGCCGCGCATGCTCGTGCGAGTACACGTTGCAACGCGCTGCGCCGCGCATGCTCGTGCGAGTACACGTTGCAACGCGCTGCGCCGCGCATGCTCGTGCGAGTACACGTTGCAACGCGCTGCGCCGCGCATGCTCGTG
Source organism: Closterium sp. Naga37s-1 (assembly GCA_947471745.1). NCBI lineage: Eukaryota > Viridiplantae > Streptophyta > Zygnematophyceae > Desmidiales > Closteriaceae > Closterium > Closterium sp. Naga37s-1. The sequence goes on from CANJKZ010000107.1 coordinate 543,794, forward strand.
CGAGTACACGTTGCAACGCGCTGCGCCGCGCATGCTCGTGCGAGTACACATTGCAACGCGCTGCGCCGCGCATGCTCGTGCGAGTACACGTTGCAACGCGCTGCGCCGCGCATGCTCGTGCGAGTACACGTTGCAACGCGCTGCGCCGCGCATGCTCGTGCGAGTACACGTTGCAACGCGCTGCGCCGCGCATGCTCGTGCGAGTACACGTTGCAACGCGCTGCGCCGCGCATGCTCGTGCGAGTACACGTTGCAACGCGCTGCGCCGCGCATGCTCGTGCGAGTACACATTGCAACGCGCTGCGCCGCGCATGCTCGTGCGAGTACACGTTGCAACGCGCTGCGCCGCGCATGCTCGTGCGAGTACACGTTGCAACGCGCTGCGCCGCGCATGCTCGTGCGAGTACACATTGCAACGCGCTGCGCCGCGCATGCTCGTGCGAGTACACGTTGCAACGCGCTGCGCCGCGCATGCTCGTGCGAGTACACGTTGCAACGCGCTGCGCCGCGCATGCTCGTGCGAGTACACATTGCAACGCGCTGCGCCGCGCATGCTCGTGCGAGTACACGTTGCAACGCGCTGCGCCGCGCATGCTCGTGCGAGTACACATTGCAACGCGCTGCGCCGCGCATGCTCGTGCGAGTACACGTTGCAACGCGCTGCGCCGCGCATGCTCGTGCGAGTACACGTTGCAACGCGCTGCGCCGCGCATGCTCGTGCGAGTACACGTTGCAACGCGCTGCGCCGCGCATGCTCGTGCGAGTACACGTTGCAACGCGCTGCGCCGCGCATGCTCGTGCGAGTACACGTTGCAACGCGCTGCGCCGCGCATGCTCGTGCGAGTACACGTTGCAACGCGCTGCGCCGCGCATGCTCGTGCGAGTACACGTTGCAACGCGCTGCGCCGCGCATGCTCGTGCGAGTACACGTTGCAACGCGCTGCGCCGCGCATGCTCGTGCGAGTACACGTTGCAACGCGCTGCGCCGCGCATGCTCGTGCGAGTACACGTTGCAACGCGCTGCGCCGCGCATGCTCGTGCGAGTACACGTTGCAACGCGCTGCGCCGCGCATGCTCGTGCGAGTACACGTTGCAACGCGCTGCGCCGCGCATGCTCGTGCGAGTACACGTTGCAACGCGCTGCGCCGCGCATGCTCGTGCGAGTACACGTTGCAACGCGCTGCGCCGCGCATGCTCGTGCGAGTACACGTTGCAACGCGCTGCGCCGCGCATGCTCGTGCGAGTACACGTTGCAACGCGCTGCGCCGCGCATGCTCGTGCGAGTACACGTTGCAACGCGCTGCGCCGCGCATGCTCGTGCGAGTACACGTTGCAACGCGCTGCGCCGCGCATGCTCGTGCGAGTACACGTTGCAACGCGCTGCGCCGCGCATGCTCGTGCGAGTACACGTTGCAACGCGCTGCGCCGCGCATGCTCGTGCGAGTACACGTTGCAACGCGCTGCGCCGCGCATGCTCGTGCGAGTACACGTTGCAACGCGCTGCGCCGCGCATGCTCGTGCGAGTACACATTGCAACGCGCTGCGCCGCGCATGCTCGTGCGAGTACACGTTGCAACGCGCTGCGCCGCGCATGCTCGTGCGAGTACACATTGCAACGCGCTGCGCCGCGCATGCTCGTGCGAGTACACGTTGCAACGCGCTGCGCCGCGCATGCTCGTGCGAGTACACGTTGCAACGCGCTGCGCCGCGCATGCTCGTGCGAGTACACGTTGCAACGCGCTGCGCCGCGCATGCTCGTGCGAGTACACGTTGCAACGCGCTGCGCCGCGCATGCTCGTGCGAGTACACGTTGCAACGCGCTGCGCCGCGCATGCTCGTGCGAGTACACGTTGCAACGCGCTGCGCCGCGCATGCTCGTGCGAGTACACGTTGCAACGCGCTGCGCCGCGCATGCTCGTGCGAGTACACGTTGCAACGCGCTGCGCCGCGCATGCTCGTGCGAGTACACGTTGCAACGCGCTGCGCCGCGCATGCTCGTGCGAGTACACGTTGCAACGCGCTGCGCCGCGCATGCTCGTGCGAGTACACGTTGCAACGCGCTGCGCCGCGCATGCTCGTGCGAGTACACGTTGCAACGCGCTGCGCCGCGCATGCTCGTGCGAGTACACGTTGCAACGCGCTGCGCCGCGCATGCTCGTGCGAGTACACGTTGCAACGCGCTGCGCCGCGCATGCTCGTGCGAGTACACATTGCAACGCGCTGCGCCGCGCATGCTCGTGCGAGTACACGTTGCAACGCGCTGCGCCGCGCATGCTCGTGCGAGTACACGTTGCAACGCGCTGCGCCGCGCATGCTCGTGCGAGTACACGTTGCAACGCGCTGCGCCGCGCATGCTCGTGCGAGTACACGTTGCAACGCGCTGCGCCGCGCATGCTCGTGCGAGTACACGTTGCAACGCGCTGCGCCGCGCATGCTCGTGCGAGTACACATTGCAACGCGCTGCGCCGCGCATGCTCGTGCGAGTACACGTTGCAACGCGCTGCGCCGCGCATGCTCGTGCGAGTACACGTTGCAACGCGCTGCGCCGCGCATGCTCGTGCGAGTACACATTGCAACGCGCTGCGCCGCGCATGCTCGTGCGAGTACACGTTGCAACGCGCTGCGCCGCGCATGCTCGTGCGAGTACACGTTGCAACGCGCTGCGCCGCGCATGCTCGTGCGAGTACACATTGCAACGCGCTGCGCCGCGCATGCTCGTGCGAGTACACGTTGCAACGCGCTGCGCCGCGCATGCTCGTGCGAGTACACATTGCAACGCGCTGCGCCGCGCATGCTCGTGCGAGTACACGTTGCAACGCGCTGCGCCGCGCATGCTCGTGCGAGTACACGTTGCAACGCGCTGCGCCGCGCATGCTCGTGCGAGTACACGTTGCAACGCGCTGCGCCGCGCATGCTCGTGCGAGTACACGTTGCAACGCGCTGCGCCGCGCATGCTCGTGCGAGTACACGTTGCAACGCGCTGCGCCGCGCATGCTCGTGCGAGTACACGTTGCAACGCGCTGCGCCGCGCATGCTCGTGCGAGTACACGTTGCAACGCGCTGCGCCGCGCATGCTCGTGCGAGTACACGTTGCAACGCGCTGCGCCGCGCATGCTCGTGCGAGTACACGTTGCAACGCGCTGCGCCGCGCATGCTCGTGCGAGTACACGTTGCAACGCGCTGCGCCGCGCATGCTCGTGCGAGTACACGTTGCAACGCGCTGCGCCGCGCATGCTCGTGCGAGTACACGTTGCAACGCGCTGCGCCGCGCATGCTCGTGCGAGTACACGTTGCAACGCGCTGCGCCGCGCATGCTCGTGCGAGTACACGTTGCAACGCGCTGCGCCGCGCATGCTCGTGCGAGTACACGTTGCAACGCGCTGCGCCGCGCATGCTCGTGCGAGTACACGTTGCAACGCGCTGCGCCGCGCATGCTCGTGCGAGTACACGTTGCAACGCGCTGCGCCGCGCATGCTCGTGCGAGTACACGTTGCAACGCGCTGCGCCGCGCATGCTCGTGCGAGTACACGTTGCAACGCGCTGCGCCGCGCATGCTCGTGCGAGTACACGTTGCAACGCGCTGCGCCGCGCATGCTCGTGCGAGTACACGTTGCAACGCGCTGCGCCGCGCATGCTCGTGCGAGTACACGTTGCAACGCGCTGCGCCGCGCATGCTCGTGCGAGTACACGTTGCAACGCGCTGCGCCGCGCATGCTCGTGCGAGTACACGTTGCAACGCGCTGCGCCGCGCATGCTCGTGCGAGTACACGTTGCAACGCGCTGCGCCGCGCATGCTCGTGCGAGTACACGTTGCAACGCGCTGCGCCGCGCATGCTCGTTTTCCGGAAGGTATGCAACGCACGGAACCGTGCATGCTCGTTCATTGACGTATTGCAACGCACTGCGCCATTCATGCTCGTTTTGGCTGCGCCACGCCTGCTCCTTTTCAGTCAAATTGCAATGCACTGCGCCGCGCATGTCCGTTTTGGAACGGCTAAAAATGCACTGCGCCGCCCATGCTCGTTTTGGGGCGGGGAGCAATGCACTGCGTCGCGCCTCCTCGTTTTCAAACCCATTGCAAGGCACGGTGCCTCGCCTGCTCGCTTTCAAATGGAGGCTAAGGCACTGTGCCTCGCCTCTTCGTCTTCATACGGACTGCGGAGCACTGTCCGTACCGACTGCTCATTTTCGTAGGGAATGTAAGGCTCTGCGCCGTGCCTCCTCGTGTTCAGCCTTCTTCTGCAATGCACTGCGCCATGCCTGCTCGTTTCCAGACGGATTGCAAGGCACAGTGCTGCCTTGCCCCACTTCCCGTTTTCCCCTTCACTGCCAATTGCCGCTACCGCTGCTGTTGCCCCTACCCATTTCGGGTGTACACATTCAATCCCTACTTCCGCTTCCCTCAATCCCTCCCCATATCCCCATTTCCCAGCCACTCCCCATTTCCTCTTCCCTCCGTCCATCCCCATTTCCTCTTTTCCCAGTGACTCCACATTTCCCCTTCCCTCCACATTTCTGCATCCCTCTGACACCCCCCATATCCCCATCCCCCTGTCCTTCCCAAGTTCCTCTTATCCCTGTCACTCCTCATATCCCCTGTACTACGACCCTCCCCATTTCCCCGTTTCCCAGTCACTCCCCATTTCCCCTTTACACAGTCACCGCTGTGTTTCCCCTTCCCTTAATCCCGCCCCATTTCCCCGTTTCTCATTCACTCCCCAATTCCCAATCCCTCTTACCCTCCCCCATTCACTTCCGTGCGTCACTCCCCATTTCCCCATGCTTCCGTCCCTCCCCGTTTCCCTTTTCCAAGACACCCCTCAAATCTCTTTCCTCCGTCCCTCCCCATATTGCCCTCCCTCCGTCCCTCCCCATTTTCCCTTCCTACCGTCCCGCCCCATATCCCCTTCCCTCAGTCCCTCCCCATTTTCCCTTCCCTTCGTCCCTCCCCATTTTGCCGTGCCTAAGTTCCTCACCCTTGTGCACCATACACACCGCTGTCCCTCCCCATTTTGCCTTCCCTCTGTCCATCCCCACTTCCCCTTCCCTCTGTCACTCCCATTTCCCCTCCCCTATATCCCTCCACGTTACCCCTTCTCTCTGTCACTCCCTGTTTCCCTTCCCATACACTCCATGTTACCCCTTCCCTCTGTCCCTCCCCTCTTCCCCTCCCTCTGTCCTTCCCCAATTCCCCTTCCCTCTGTCCCTCCCATTTCCCCGTCCCTCTGCCTCTCCCCATTTCCCCGTCCCTCTGTCCCTGCCCATTTCCTCTTCCCTCTGTCCCTTCCATTTCCCCTTCCTTCCGTCAATCCCATTTCTCCGCCCCTCTGTCCCTCCACATTTCCCCTCTCATCTGTCCCTCCCATTGCCACTTCCCTCTGTCACTCCCATTACCCCTTCCCTCTGTCCCTCCCCATTTCCCATCCCCCCTTTCCCTCGACCCGCCACTTCCCTCTGTCCGTCCCAATCTGTCCTTCCTCCTTTCCCCTTCCCCTTGTCCCTCCCCATATCCCTTCTCTCTGTCACTCCCCATTTCCCTCTCCTTTCACTCCACGTTACCCCTTCCCTCTGTCCCTCGCCATTTCCCATTCCCTCTGCCCCTCGCCATTTCCCCTTCCCTCTGTCCCTCCCCATGCCCCTTTCCACTATCTCTCCCATTTCCCCTTCCCTCTCCTCCCACTTTCCCCTTCCCTCTGTCCCTCTTATTGCCCCTTCCCACTGCCCTCCCAATTCCCCCTTCTCTGTCCCTCCCCATTTTCCCTCCCTCTGTTCTGAACCCAATTCCCCTTCCCTCTGGCCTTCCTCATTTCCCCTTCGCTCTGTCCTTCCTCATTTCCCCTCCCCTCTGTCCCTCCCCTCCTGCCTTCTCTCTGTCACTCCTCATTTCCCTTTCCACAACACTCCATCCATCCCTTCCCTCTGTCCCTCCCCATTTCCCCTACCCTAAGTCCCTCCCCAATTTCCCTTCCCTCCCAGGCATCCCCATGCCCTTCCCACTATCCCTCTCATTTACCCTTCCCTCTCCTTCCACAATTCCCCTTCCCTCTGTCCCTCGCATTGCCCCTTCCCATTGTCCTTCCCAATTCCCCTTTCCTCAATCCCTCCCCATTTCCCCCTCCCTCTTTCCTACCACGATTCCCCTTCCCTCTGTCCCTCCCATTGCCACTTCCCTCTGTCCCTCCCAATTCTGTTAGAACAGCCATGCTTGCTCATTTACTCTACCATTCCCCTTCTGTCCAGTTGTGTCTCTCACCAGCCTTGGCCTGGCCTGAACCCTGTCCCTGCCTCAGCCCTACTCTCCCCCTATGATTGCCCCAGGCATCACATTCCGTAGCCCTCTCACACACATATCACCCGCCCAAGGGTCGGGCATCAAGGTCGGCGACGTCAGCTTAGCCACCCCACCCTGCATATGACCCCTTCGCTCCCCTTGCTTGCTTCCTCATCTGACATTCCTCCTCTGTTCCCTTGCGTCCCTCCCAGACAATACGGACTATATTCCGATAGCCCCTCACTGCGCGCACGGGTACCAGTAGTAGCACCAATCAGCCCACTTGCTTCTCACAGCGGTGCCCACCAACCGCCGCCTGAATCGCCAAAACTGCCCCCCCCCCCCCCTCTCCCCCCCCCATCCCCCCCCCCAACAGCTTCCCCTCCCCATTTTGCCTTCCCACCGTCCCTCCCCATTTTGCCTTCCCACCGTCCCTCCCCATTTTGCCTTCCCTCTGTCCCTCCCCAATTTGCCAAACCCTTTGTCCCTTCCCAATTTGCTTTCCCTCTGTCCCCATTTCCAGTCACGCCTGCGGCGTCCCCGCTGACTTGGCCATCAAGCTACCTGACGGGCCTGATTCTGACGACGCCTCTCGTGTGTACTAGTGTGAGTGTCCACGACTACTGGTGTAGTGTGCCTGGTATTCACCTATGCACCCCCACTTACCCTCCTCAAACAGCCTACACGTCCTCTTCACAACCTTCCCAAATCACTCGTCCTATCAACAACCTTCCCGCATCACCCGTCCTCTACACGACCTCCCCATGCATGAAAGTGGTGTTGATCTACACCGTGGTTCATGGAAGATTGCCGTCTCAAACACACACGCTTGCCCACTTTCCCTGCCATTCCGCCTCTTGCCAATTGTGTCTCACCCAAGCCACCAGTGCGAGCACGCATCACCAGCCTTTGCCCGTCACATGACCCATTCCTTGCCTCGGCCCTACTCTCACCCTGTAATAGTCCCATGCATTGCAGTCCTCTCACGCACATATCACGACATCGGCACAAGCCACTAGCCCTGCAGATGACCCCTTCACACCCTTGCTTGCTCCTTCCACGGATATTCCCGCTCTGTCCCCTTACGCCATGGGAGGCATCACGGTCTATAGACCACCAGCCTAGCCCTGCGCGCACGTCTTATAGAAGCTTCAAATAGCCCACCTGCCTCTCACAGCACTGCGCCTTCTCGCTGTTCGAGTGAAAATCAACGCATAGCGCTGCCCATACTCATGTTCGAACGGAAATCTAGGGTTGGCGCTCCACCTCGACACATGCAAACGGATGGCAAGGCACAACGCTGCAGCTTGTTCTATCGGCCAGCAGTGCACAGCGAAGCGTGTGATAGATAAATCAAACAGTCATGCCCGTTACAATCAACCCAAACCTCATGCCTCTGTCCCTCCGATTCCCCCACCCCTCTGTCTCTCCCCATTTCCCCTTCGCTCTTTCCCTCTCACTGCACCTTGCCTTAAACTACCTTTTCCCCTTGCCCCTCCTCATTTCCACTACCCCCTATCCCTTGGCAATTTTCTCATCCCTCTGTCACTCCTCATTTCCCTTTCACAGTGTTTCTCCCTAATTCCCCTTCGGTTTGTCCATCCCCATTTCCCCTACCCTCTGTCCCCTCTCGTTTCCCCACTTCATTGTCACTACATATTCCCCCTTCCCACTGCTCGTCCCTAGTTTCCGAACCCATTGCCCCTCCCAGTCCCCCTCCATCCAGTCTCTCCACATTTCCCCTTCCCTCTGTCCCTCCCACTGCACTGCCCTCTGTCCCTCCCGCTCCCCATTTTCCCATCCCAGCGAAGCTCCCTATTCCCCCATCCCTCTGTCCCTCCCAATTGCCTAAACCACTGTCCATACCCACCTTGCCTTCCCTCTCTCTTTCCATCAGCGCCTGTCTATACATCAAGCTGCCTGACGGGCTTGATTCTGACCACTCTGCTCGTGTGTACTAGTGTGAGTGTCCCCGTTTATGTGTGTACCCCGTGTGTACTTGGGTTGCATGCTGGTGTTCACCTACTAGCTGCTGTCCTCCTCACAACCTTGCCACCCCCCCCCCCCCCACTCTCCCCTCCCCCCCCCACTCTCCCCTCCCCCTTCTCCCCTCCCCCACCCAGCTGCTACAAACCCCGCTGAGAAATCAAACGCTTCCGCTACCCTCGACTGTCGTCACTATCTCAACTTTGTCGTGCCTGTCACTTGCCACCAGCAGATCACTCCTTCTGCATCGTTATTCCCTTTCTCACCCTTCTGCCAGACGGAGCTCACATGTCCGGCACAGAGAGGGATGGTGGCGACGAGGGTACCGGTCGTGCTGCCTTGGTGCAGGCTGGTGAAGCCAATGTGACTGAGACATCCAAGGCATTGCACAGGTTGCCGGATAAAAGAAAACTCACTCTCAGTTGTCACTTGACCACACCATGGGCCATTCTACGCTGCGGATTGGCAAGCCTCATAAAAATTATGCGTGCCACGGGATAGTGATATGGTATTCTTGTTCATCGAAGCCGCCCCCGCTCTTGTTGACTGTTTACTTGACGCAGCCTCTACTGCAGGTATGACAAATTAATCAACCATACTCTTTGCCCCCATCCTAATGTATTTCCAGCCCATCCACTCCTATCCGGCTGCCCAGATGCACGTCCGTCTCAATCTGATTTACCTAGCTGCCCATTTTTTTTCCATAATCTTCAAACACATGCACATCGCACCCCATCCCATCCTGTTGCCCGCATGCCCATCCCTTTCAAATCCTCAATCAGATTTGCATCACAACCTCACCCTGAATCCACCATGTTGTTCACATGCTCATCCCTGTCAATCTGGTTTACCAATTTTCTAAATGTCTTATGCCCGTCTTGGTGAAGGTGCGAGGGGATGCGGCGTCAAGTCTGCGTTCAAGGCGGGTGTGGATGCACACGCGTCATCGGTGCGAGTAAAGAAAGAAAGGCCAAAGATTTCCTACAGTGAGGGAGCTTTATTCCCTCCGCTCGACACCAATCAGTGGTTTGGTGTACAGCTTTATCACAACGCCGGCGGAGCAGAATGACGCTGAGCCGGTGCCTGGGTTTCGATGGGGTGGGGCCAGACGTGGAACAGCCTATCAGTCGCTGAAAACTTCCGGTAAGATGCTATATCCTTATGAGTGATGCATTGGAATTGTGGGTAAGTTGTATTACAGTCATAGCAGGCTCAGTGTGTTCTACCACATTTCCAAATGCCGCCCCTACGTTCTAACCCACATGTTCAGTGCCCGGGACATTTCAACAAAGGGCGCGGTCAAAGTACCCACGACATCTGCCACGCGTTACAACCCGCGCAGGCACGCTGCGGGAGCCCTACTCTGGCATGACGCAGCAGGGTTTGGCAGGCGGAACCACTAGCGATGATGTTGAGGAGGGGTTGCAGGAGGAGGCAGTCACAGAGATCGATGGAAACAACGAGGGGAGCGGCGGTGAGGATCAAGAACATGCGACAGGCAGCATGGGTGTTGTGAGGGATCGACACATGGCAACAAACAGGGGAGGTGCGACGAACGTGGTGGAAGAATCAGCTCCAACAACGAGTGCATTCGCAAAGTGAGATGGACGAGCATGGTTACTGCAAATGGCGTACATGCGTTTTAATCTTTCCACATGCTTTTTGGAGTTGCTGTCGAACATGCTGTTTGGAGCAAAATTTTCATGCAATCATCAATGTGTCCATGGACCCCAAACGCCCAACAGTGACGATCCCCGTCATCAGAGTTTCGGATGCGGTGTCCCGCAAGGCTGGCCATCTTCTCCGAGCCTTACTAACATTAGTAAGGGTACTATGTGCTACTTGGACACTGTGTGGTTTGTAAGGTTGATGCTGCTCTTCTCTCTTCAGTGCACTGCTGGTGTAGCGTGCGGAGGGACGATGCTTTTACAGTCATGGAAGAGGTCTTTGGGGGCATTTGGGTTGAGGTGTAAGCGCACTGAAGTTTGGTGGAATTGTAATCGTGAGGCGGATGTGGGTCAGGCATCAAAGAAAGGGCCAAAGATGCCGTGGCTCACTCGTACTGTGATGGGAGCATACGTGATAAGTGGTTGTGGGTACCAGACTCTGGAGTCCGTGTCACGCAACCTCGGTATCCCGATCCCAGCGGCGGGAACATTTTATTCATATATGAAGAGCCCGCATGGTCTTTGGGCTAGTATTGTGCGTCAGAGTGAGTTATCGATGGCGAAATCGAGAGAGGAAGTCAAGAAGAGGGGTGACACAAAAATATGGAGAACCGCGGATGGAATGTGGTCACAAGCGAGAGAGGGAGAATGGTGTACAGTATCGCTGATGGATAGGGAGACACGCAAGGTACTTCACTCCGTAACAATCAACAAGCATCGGCACGGTATTTCCTCAACGGCAATGGAGAAGGTGGCTTTCGAGCAAGCGATGCATGAACTGTCAGTGTTTGGGTTCAAGGTGGACGGTGTGATAACTGATGGGGGAACTAGTTTCAAGACGGTGCTGGCTTCCATGGGGTTGGAGCATCAGCAGGACGTGTGGCATATGGCCAGGACAATTATCAAGGCATTGCTGCGAGAGTTGGTGGATGCTCGTAAAGATGACAACATGACTGTAGAGGCGGCACGGACCATTGAGGACCTGTGGCACATCAAGAAAACAACGTTATTCGGATGGCTTGAAAAGACGGGGAGGAAAGGGCGGCTGACGGTTTCGTCCACCAGGGAGGCGCTTATAAGGGCGGTGTGCTCCGGTCTTGGCACCATCGCTTTCAAGAGCATCGATCCTTCGGAGGCGTCCTATAAGCATCCAGAGTTGCGACAGGTGGTTGTGCGAATGGCTGGGACAGGCACTGCAACAAATCGTCTCGCAGAGGCGATTCAGACACTTGATGACGCACCCCCAGTGCCGTCGGAGGGAGATACGAATGCTGACAGCAATGCGGTAGTGTTCGAGGACGTGGCTCGGATGTTTGCCTGGGACCCACACCCAGTGTACGGGGCACGCCCATCGTCATACGCATCACTGCTGTTGGCACAGGAGGTAGCTGGGCGATCGGACACGGTTGCGGCAGTTGCAGATACTGGGGCTGAAATGACGGAGCAAGGTGAGACGTTTGACTTTTTATGTGTGATCACATGCACGTGTGTTATTCGCGCCTTGTATGTCACTCATCTCCCCCTCCACCACTTCACATTCATTATTCGAGTGTCTCTAATGTCAATGTGGTTCCACGTGGTGCTCGTTAATGCATTTGTGCTCACCTTACATGCTTCTCCCCTCTTGCAACGGCCCGTGTGTTCCAGCACTTCTACAGGACGCCGTGCAGCTGAGAATAACTCGGCGCGATATACCGACATAAAGATTGGAGCGGCAGCGGATAAAAATGATGCAATTCGACACTCGATCGGCCTCCTCGCGGCGCTTCAACGCGGCAACCACTGAGATCCTGCAGCAGCGGCTGATCCTGTGCGCCCGGCAGCTCCAACGGCACCTCGTTCCCGCGCTCCTCCTCCCCCTCTTGATCCCGAGGGCGTCGACGACGGCGATCACACTAATTTCGAGAACCTCGACGAAGGTAATCCCGCTCGTCCTAAGGCCCCAGAACCACTTAATCTTGCTCCTATACCTCCTGCACGTCCTCAATTGCGCTCATCTCTCGTCAAAGGCGACGGCATTCGCACTCAACTATTTAGTTTCGAACGCATTCAAGCAATTGCACGCCATGCTTTTTCTATCCTACCGTCCCAAGGCGGCGAGCAACTTGCTGATTACCTTCAGCAAATCATTGATGAGGCTGAAGAAAAGATTCGTTTTTTATTCACTGCGGATCAGCGCGGCTTTGAAGTAACCAATATGGCTTTAAAGATTAAGTACGGAGAGGTGGTGGAGGACAAAAACGTTAAGGCCGCCACTCAGATCGTGGCGGCCAACAAAAAGAGGCCGCACAGGCCCACCACCTCGACCCGCCCCAATCCCGCTGATCGTGGCATTCGAGGCCAAGGGGAACGCCATTGGACTTGGCGTAGGGATGGCGATGGGCGTTGCTTCTATTGCCGCGAGCCCGGCCACGGCATAGCCGATTGCCCGCAGCGGGGCCAAGGGGCTAACCAGCCTTCTAAGATTGTTTAGAATGGATGCTTGTTATATTCATTATCATGAAATACTATTTGGGATAAATGTTACTTCAAAGAGAGAGAGAGAGAGAGAGAGAGAGAGAGAGAGAGAGAGAGAGAGAGAGAGAGAGAGAGAGAGAGAGAGAGAGAGAGAGAGAGAGAGAGAGAGAGAGAGAGAGAGAGAGAAAGATCTTAACATAATGGGATTGTTGGATCATGTCAAGAGATGAGAAAGAGTGGGGAAGAAGAAAAAAAACATATTATAATCTGTTCCCCTCACACACTCGGTTGATCTATTGGAACCTCAATTGGTCCCTCCGTTCGAAAAAAGAAAGAAAGGAATATATATACATATATATATATATATATCTATATTTATATACACACAACAACAACATGAATCTAATCAAGAGATATTTTGATAGAAACTATCGTAGTAAGCATTGCTTGGCATGCGAGCCTTCATTCTTCGGCTACTCTTTTGCACCGCGGTGCCATCGCATAGTGTGTTACGATGGCATCGTTTCGTATTGGCACGCTTGACTCACTATTGTGATCTTACTCGCCTCCCTGTCCACGCCCCACCAGATTTTGGCTTCATACCCCACATGGATGAGCCACACGCCACCGTGCAGCACATGCGAGGACGCTTGCGTGATCGCTCCACATGGTGGAATTCTTGGTGCAAGAGTCGTTTCATCTTATCCGTCGTCGCATCAGGTTATCAGCTGCCGTGGCGATCAAACGAGCCTACCCCTCACCATGCCCCGAACCACTCGGGCGCGTTGCAACACTCGGCGTTTGCAGTCGAGGCAGTGGCCGACCTAATTGCCACCGGAGCAGCTCGTATCGTCCCCGTCGATGCGCCGCTCACATGCGTTAGCCCACTTAATGTGGTTGTCCAACCTTCAAAGAAACGACTCATATTGGACCTTCGTCATGTGAACTCGTTTCTCTCTATCCCTCGATTCCGGTACGAATGACTCAATAGGGTTCCCGACCTAGTGCGTCGAGATGAATGGTTGTTCACAGTAGACCTCAAGTCGGGTTATCACCACGTGGACATTCACCCGTCATTTTGGCGGTTCCTCGGTTTCTCTCTGCAAGGCCAGCGCTACCAATTTCTCTCATTGCCATTTGGGCTCGCGCACGGCACCATTTGTTTTCACACATTTAATAAAACAACTGGCCAAGCGCTGGCGCAGCAACGGGATTCGGTTAATACCTTACGTCGACGACCTCTTGTTCATATGTGCTACAAGGGCCGAGGCGCTCCAAACCCGGTCCATTATCATGACCGACCTTGGGTCCGCCGGCTTCATTGTCAATATGAAGAAGTCATAGCTCGAGCCATCGCAACGGCTAAAATTCCTCGGCCTCATGTTAGACACCCGTACAACATCCTTTTCGGTCGATGTTACTCGCCGAGATCGTTTGTTCGAAGAACTTGAGCAAATATGTCGGCTCAGCACACAGGGGCGTCGCATCCCAGTTCGGCGCGCGGCTAGAGTCACTGGCATGCTAGCTTCTATGGCTATGGCAGTTGGGACCATTGCTCGCGCCTTTTCCCATAACCTGATCTCCCAAATCAGCGCATGCCAGTCTTGGGGGGAATCCATACAGTTGACACAGGATTCGATCGACGAGTTGCGGTTCTGGTTAACTCAGTTCGTTGTTTTCAATGGCTCCGGATTCCATAATCAGCACGTATACGACATCGTCATGTACGTGGACGCAAGCGACCATGCTTGGGGAAGCTGCTATTCCACGCCAGAGGGCAGGGTCGGATCACATTCCTCGCCTTTCCCTCATGCGCTATTGGCCGCCTCGAGCACACTTCGCGAACTTGCTAGGATCCTCTGGGCATTGTCGACCTTTCTCCTCGAGATCCAACGTTCACATGTCTTGCTACGAAGTGACAGCCAGGGAGCGTATTACATTTCAAAGAAAGGAGGTTCCAACCATGCCGCGCTCATTCTCATTTGTCGCGCCATCATCACACTCTGCGTGCGTTACAAGATTCGACTCACGACGTAGTGGATCCCACGCGAGCTCAATTGTGAAGCCGACACACTTTCAAAGATTGATCTCCATGATGATTATTCTCTTGCACGGACGTGGTTTCTTGCACTCGAAGGCTCTTGGGGTCCACACACAATCGACCTATTTTCCTCGTCGTCCAATTCGCAGTTGCCCCGATTCTGCTCCCTTGACCATCACCCACGTGCGGTTACCCAAGATGCGTTCGCTCTTAGTTGGGGCGGAGAAAATTGCTATGCCTTTCCCCCGCCGGCCTTGATCCCCGCCGTCCTCGCTCACGCTCGCCGTTCTCGGGCAGCTGTAACACTCGTGATCCCAGAATGGCCTAGCGCTTTCTGGTGGCCATTAGTGTGCCCAGACGGCTCCACATGGGCCCAGGATGTATGCGGAAGCATCTATCTCGCTCATGGTTCCGTATGTCTCCGTGTCGGTAGCGATGCCTATGCCTTTAGTGGGGCTGGTATTCCTCATTCACATATGTATGCTCTTCATTTGGCATATACTAATATATAGTTATGTACACATGCAGGTTCTTATATTGGACGCTTGCTGATGGATCTATTGACTCTCATAGTCGATTTGCGCGCTCAATCGACCATTCGCACGTACGAACCCTATTGGCGACAATATCGCACATTCTGTAACCAGCATTCGTTGTCAGCTCTCCCGGCCACCGACCTGAAGACTGCCCTCTTTCTGTTGCACTCAGTACGCAAGGGTGCTAAGGTCTCGTCCGTACGGTCCGCTTACTCTGCAATTTCATGTGCCCATTGGTTGGTCGGCTGCCCATCTCCTATTCGGGGACCGCTATCCTCGCAAGTAAAGGAATACGCGCAGCGCCACTGTGGCCAACCATCGCGAGCAAAGGATCCGATACCTCTAGCCAAGATCTACGATATATGCGATCTCTAGTTTTCGTCGACGGATCCTGCCACGTTTCAACATGGTCTCATCCCTCTTCTCATGTTTGCAGCCTTCCTACGCTTCTCCGACCTGATCGCCCTTCAATGGCATCAAATCGAATTCGACTATGACTGCATGTGGCTATTCATTCCCCGTTCAAAAACGGATCAGGCCGGCTCAGGCGCTTGGGTCCCAGTGGCCGCCTCTTCCGCTCGTCACTGCCCAGTCACCCGCGTCCAACAATTTCTCTTCCTTGCAGGCTTTTCTCAACAGACATTAGGCGCACTCATTCGGGTTTTTTCACCTGCTGCACGGGCTTCGCCCTTTGACCATTCCCCATCCTACGCTACAGTTCGGGCCTGGTGCCGCGAGGCATTTTCTCGTGTCGGCCTCAACCCGAATCTACTCGGTACACATTCTTTCCGCAAGTCTGCCGCCACAGTGGCCGTTGACGTTGGCGTGCCAGACCGCCTCTTCAAGGCCCTTGGACGGTGGCGTACGTGACAAGGCTCGAGAGCTGTACGTGACCCAGCTCGATCGCGAGCTGGTGGCGGCATCGCGTACCCTCTAGGATCCATCGCGACCTAGCCCGACTCATCGTTATGCCTCCACCCTTGCACGCCATCGTCATTTTCCGCCTACTTGATGTCTCGTTCACCTATGACGACTGCACTGCACACTCCTCGTAGAGTCGTGTCACAATATGTAAAAATTTTAAGTTTCACTTCAAAATTTTGAGGATTGTGATTCGACTAGTAGAGGAGTTTGCAGTAAAGGAGACAACCTCCTTTACATTCTCGCAGGTCTCTCAGACCTGCCACCTAGTCTCGTTAGCATTTTTCAGATCTTCATTTGCTTCCCTCCCACCCTCTCCCCATTTTCACACTTGCGTTTACATTCGCTTATCATGTTTGGATAGTATTTGTAATTGTCCATTTGAGTGTGCTGTACAAAACGAGATTTGTAATGCTATGACGACTGCACTGCACACTCCTCGTAGAGTCGTGTCACAATATACCTCATACCATACCATAATGTTGCTCCTACCCAACTAAAAATCCCAAGCATCATGGCCTGGTGTGGAGTGAGTTTTGACGACACATACTATTTAGCCTGATTTCGTAAGCCACGGACTACATCTCCCACAAAGGTACCTAACACCCTCGGACATCATTCTTCTGTCTTCACTTCCCAATCTGTAGCTGCTTACATAAAAATAGCAGGGGGACTTGCAACAGAGTAAACGGAGTACAAATAAATGTTGCTTGAAAAAGGAATAGGTATGAAATGTGTCTTGCATGGCGAAGGGCGTGATGGCATGAAGAATCAAGGGAGAAGTGATAACAGCAAGGAGAAGCAGGATGCGAATGCAATATCTGATGAGTGCATGTGAGAAGGGGACGAGGAGAGCAGGGTAGTTACGAGCTTACCCAAAAAGCCCAGACCTCCACTTCCAGTGTATGTAAAGAATTAACGAGCAGGAATGATGTAAATTGTCGAGAGAGTTGGTACAAGTACCACTATAGCCTACCCATTATACCATAGCATATATATAGTTCGACACTCCCCCGTAGGCAAAGTTGGGAAGAACAAGGGGTCACAAGACCAGTCAAGAAAAGCAATGCAAGCTCAAGGTGGATCACAACGTCACCACACACTCCGAGCACAAACAAAAGGGCCGCAAGGCCAGTTCACATGCAGAGGTATACATGCAACAACAACAGTACAATGATCACTACCTAACAAGAGTAAACATGCAGATAGATATATATATATCACAGTACAACCAAAGTCTACAGCAAGTGAGGAAACGTAGGCACCAGGCCTAGAGCAGTGCAGAAACGCTGATGATCACCAGCCGGAAGGGCCTTGGTGAACACATCAGCCGTCTTCGCCCGGGTGGGCACGTGGGCGACACGAAGATGACCACGCTGCTGCAACTCTCGAGCAACTAAGTAACGCAGAGCGATGTGCTTCGTTCTGTGCTCCAGTATGTGGTCCTGACACAAGGCAATGGCAGCCTTGTTGTCGACGTACAGAACTGGAGGAGAACGAGGCCTCTCACCCAAGTCGGTCAGCAGGTAGGTGAGCCAGCGTAACTCTTGTGCAGCCAAGGCTGTGGCGTAGATCTCAGCCTCACAACTGGAGCTGAGAACAGAAGACGAGCGGGTAGAACGCCAAGAAACAGAGCCAGAGCCAAGGCTGAAACTGTAACCCTGTGACGACCGCTGCGTAGCCAGGTCGTCAACATAAGAAGCGTCTGAGTGCCCAGTGAGGACAACTGAGCTCCGCCCTCCAAGCACGAGCCCCATGCCCGATGTACTGCACAAGTAGCGAAGTACCCTATTCGCAGCATCGCAGTGCACCTTTCGGTGCCTGCCAGGAGCCACGTAGCGTGCCAGAAGGCCAAGAGGGTACGCAAGGTCAGGATGAGTGCAGGTCATCAGGTACATGAGGCAACCCACTAGCTCTGGGTACGGACCATTCGGCTCTACGGACTCGTCCGAAGGTGGAGCTGAGAACGAGTGACCGGTAGCCGAGGGAGTGGACCGTGACGAGGACCAAGTGAAGCCGAAGCGCTGAAGGACCTATTACACCATGTGTGACTGAGTCAATGTGATGGTGCGCCATGCTCTGTCCCGGGTGATCTGCAGGCCAAGGTAGCTGCACAGCTCACCCAGGTCTATGCACGTGTGTCTCTTCTGCAGCTTTGACTTCACAAGGGCGAGAACCTCAGTGTCAGCAGCGGCAAAGACCGAGTCGTCGACATACACGAGGATGTAGAAAGACGGCAACGAAATGTCGGTGCGCAGAAACAGCGACGGGTCAACAGTGGAAGGTGCAAACCCAAGAGCCGCAAGTGTCGTCTTCAGTGTGTCGTGCCACTCACGAGGCGCCTGACGGAGACTGTAGACTGGCCGGCGGAGGCTCCACTGGGTACCAGGAGGTAACGACCCAGTGAAGCCAGGTGGGCGGCGCAGCCAGATCTCATCGTGCAGACTGCCTCGTAAGAACGCTGTGCTGAAGTCTAGAAAGTGAAGCTCGTAGTCACGCTGAGCGGCAACGTGCAGCAGCACCCGAAGAGTGGTCATCTTCGGGGTATGGGAGAAGGTCTGGAATAAGTCAACTCCCTGTCGCTGACTGAAGCCTCGTGCAACGTAACGAACCTTGAAGACAGACGGAGAACCCGGCGGCCGTTTCACCCTGAAAATCCACATGCCATCGACTACGTTCGCCCCAAGAGGGGGAACTGCGTCGACGTAAGTGCCTGTGGACTTCCAGGATGCCATCTCTGCGTAAGAGCGCGGGGTCGGGATGTCTGGAGCATCCGGGTCTCCCTCAGGGGCAAGCATCATGGCCACAAGATGAGGCACAGCTGCTGCAAGACACTCAAAGTCCTCTTGCCTGCCTTCAAGGACGTCCGTGCCAAGAGCACACTCACCATCGACGGACGGAGGACAGACAGACTCAGACTCAGCAACAAGACTAGCAGCGAAGTGTAGACGACAGGCAGCAGCAAAGTCAACAAGCTCAGAGACTAAGGCAGACGCAGCAGCAGACTCAAACGACGGGTCAATGACAACAGTGGCTAGCAGACGCGTGACAGTAGGGTGAGCAGCACGAACCAGGGTCAGACCCAGGGTCCTGAACGTCAAAGAGAGAAGACACAGGAGGAGACGGCAGGGGAATACGTTGTGGAACAGAGGAAGGACGAAGTGCCATAGCGTGCGTGCCAGTACGAGCACCTCCAGGACCAGAGACACCAGTACTCCTAGCGCCTCCACGACAAGCAGCTCCAGCAGCACGACTCCTCAGGCAGGTACGCGACGCAAGCCACTCTCGTGCCTGCTGGGGTGAGAGAGGCCCGCGGCGTGAAACGAGACGCAGAGGAACGCCAGCAGACTCAGCACTCCTCGACCCGGCACCCTCCGGCTCAGCACCCCCAGGCTCCGAACTCGTAGGCTCAGCATCCCCAGGTTCCGCACCCCCCAGCACCTCACGGACATGCTCAGCATCCCCAGGCTCCGCAGTCGCAGGATCAGCACCCCCAAGCTCCGCACTCCCCAGCACCTCACGCGCAGGCTCAGCACCCCCAGACGCAGCACCCCCAGCAGCGCCTCCCGCAGCAACACCTGAGTCGCTAGTGACCTCTACAGGCTCAGCCAAGAAAGGCAGGTCTACCTAAGACACACCTGAAGGAGCAGGACCCTGAGGGGGGGAGGAGGTCTACTGGAGGGGGACCTGGAGCGAGGAAAAGCGGCGGGGGAGGGAGAGGGGCAGTGCGGTAGGGGAAGAGACGGTAGAAAGGAACCGACTTGTCAAAGGTGACGTCCTGAGAAGGGAAGACACGGCGCGAGGTGGGGTGGTAAAACTGCCAGCCAGGCGCGTCAGGGACAAAGCCAAGGAAGACACAGGGAATGGTGCAGGAGGAAAGCTTGTCCGCAGACGTATCGCGGACAAGGGTACGAGCACCCCAGACCCGGAAACGCGACGCATCGCCAACCTCCCCCGTCCAACGCAGTGTGGGCGAGGTCTCCGGCAAGGAGACACGGGGCCAGAGGTTGAGCTGCTGCGCGGCGCACCGGACCGCAAACGGCCACAGAAAATGGGGAGCCGCCGCATGGATCAAGGAGGTACGAGCGACCTCCATGACTAAGCCAATGCGGCGCTCAGCAACCCCATTTTGCTGCGGTGAGCCCGGAAGCGTGAACGACTGCTCGATGCCCTCCCCCTGACAGAAGGCCCGCAAGAGGTCGGAGGTGAACTCACCACCTCTGTCAGAGTGTAGGCGCAGGACAGGAAGGTCCTGACGGAACCTGCGGCGGAGCTGGAGACGAACTGCTCGGATCCAAGGGATCAGGACAGTAGAGACCTCACCTTTGGTGCGCAAGGGGAAGACCGTGGTGTAACGCGAGTAGTCGTCGACAACCAGCAGAAAGTACCGCTCACCGCCCTGTCCACGAACGCGGGCTGGGCCCCACACGTCCAGATGGAGGGTCTGCAGAGGAGTTTCTGTCGGGAGAAACAAGGAGGAGTGAGGAGCGGCGCGCTGCCGCCCTTCGACGCAAGGAAGGCAGGGCGGCGCAGGCGAGGCAGGGAGGGGAGGGAGAGACCTGGGAAGACCAGACACAAGGAGGTGGCGGTGCATGCCACGGAGTCGTGGCAAGGAGGGGTGACCCAGGCGGTGGTGCCAGAGAAGATTCCGGTGCGACAGGGAGCGACACTCACAAGGGGAGGCTACCAGACTTGACGCAGACACCTGACCGGCAGCAGCTGCCTGAGGAGACACAGTCGTCAGTGTGTAAAGACTCGACCCTGGCCGACGGGTGAACGTGGCCAGGTGACGGCCAGTCCTGGAGCACGTACAGATCGCCACACGCTGTCCTCTAGGGGTAAAGGTGTCAACCCAATGATCCTGGAGAACGGCGTTGCTCACCAAGTTCTTCGAGAACGAGGGGAGGTGGAGACCTGACAGTGAGCCAGACGGAACCGCCGGGCACAGAAGCACAGTGGTGGATCGTGCAATAACTGGGCCCCCTGAAGGGTCAGCCAGAGAGACTGCAACATGTGCAGGGAGTGGTGTGAGTGCGGTACTGTCACGGAAGAAGCAGCGGGAAGCACCTGAGTCAAGCGTGAAGGTGTGCAAGGCCTCAGCAGGCGCAGTACCTGAGAGAGCAGACTCACCAGCACCTAAGGCAGCAGCCTCACTAGCACCTAGAGCAGCAACCTCTATACCGGGGTCGTACTGCACACACACGTAACAGTCACTCTCAGCACCATCAGGCAAAGCAGACATGGCAGTAAGGATGGCGTCATAGTCTAAAGCAAAGACATCAACGCTCGACCTAAGCAGCTCAAGCCAGTGGGGGGTCTCAGCCTCGTCGCCAAACTCTGCGTGCCAGGCGTCTGTCAAATAGGAGAAGCAGCGGGACTGTGCGTGACCATGTGTCCCACAGGTCTAATCAGCTCGACGACCTATGCGAATGACGTACGGACAGCGACCAGGACTCGGAGACGTCCCACGCTGGTAAAGCCACTCACGAAGCTGCTCGGGCGTAAGGGTAGGACGCCACCGTAGCTGCATATGGCCACCGCCAGAGACTCCACACCACACAGCTCCACAGTGACTGCTACTACGGCCGCCGCGACTCCCATTGCTGCCACTACCGCCGTCACCACTCCCACCGCGACTACAAAGTGAAGTCATGGCGGGCAAGCTAGGAGGAGCGCGACCTCTAGGGAAGTACGGAGTGAAGGCAGTAGTACGAGTAGCAGCAGCAGTAAGACGAACAGCAGAGCGGCTCGTGAGGCTAGGCTGCAGCACCTCCAGCACTCCTAGCAGCACCTCCAGCACTCCTAGCAGCACCTCCAGCACTCCTAGCAGCACCTCCACCAGCAGCAGTAGTAGCATGAGCAGAAGGGCGGATCGTGTCGGGTGGCGCGGCTCGGCCTGGGCGGCGCGGGCAGCAGGGCGCGCGCTGTGGAGGGCAGCAGGGCGCGGCGCGCTGGCTGCAGCAGGGCGCGACGCACAGGGCAGCAGGGTGCGACGCGCGGGGCTGCAGCAGAGCGCGACGCGCGGGGCAGCAGCGCGCGATGCGCAGGCTGCCATAGGGCGCGACGCGCGGGGCAGCAGCGTGCGACGGGCGGGCCGCCGTAGGGCGCGACGCGCGGGGCGGCAGAGCACGACGCGCGGGGCAGCAGCGCGCGACGCGCGGGCTGCCGTAGAGCGCGACGCGCGGGGCAGCAGAGCGCGACGCGCAGGCTGCCGTAGGGCGCGACGCGCAGGGCAGTAAGGCACGACGTGCAGCTGCCGTAGGGCGCAGGCTGCAGCAGGACGCAGGGCAGGGCGCTGGCGCTGGGCAGGGCGCTGGCGCAGGGCAGGGCGCTGGCGCAGGGCAGGGCAGGGCGCTGGCGCAGGGCAGGGCGCTGGCGCAGGGCAGGGCGCTGGCGCAGGGCAGGGCGCCAGTGCGCGCAGGGCAGGGCAGGGCAGGGCAGGGCGCGCGCTGACAGCGCAGCGCAGGGCAAGGCGTGGGGTAACGCGGTAACCGTAGTCGATCACTAGGTAATGGTGGGCCCGAAAAAAAAAAAACGGTCCTACGGACCTACTGCTCTGAAACCATGTAAAGAATTAACGAGCAGGAATGATGTGAATTGTCGAGAGAGTTGGTACAAGTACAAAACCTAAAGGGGTTGTACCCCATGTTGGCTACCCCACTATAGCCTACCCATTATACCATAGCTTGACAATGTATGTGTATGTGCTGCCTCGTTACCCTCCCAAGGACCGGTATCGGCCTTTAATGCCTGGGAAATAGAGTGGGAGAGAGAAGCACATACGGGTGTAGCATGCAATATGAGCGCCGGTAGAAATGTCGGTCCAACCTTCGTACAGGTGGAGATGCACCAGCCCCGGGGATGGGGCCATGCCCACCACTACACCAGGCCCACCACTACACCAGGCCCACCACTACAGCAGGCCCACCACTACACCAGGCCCACCACTACACCAGGCCCACCACTACACCAGGCCCACCACTACACCAGGCCCACCACTACACCAGGCCCACCACTACACCAGGCCCACCACTACACCAGGCCCACCACTACACCAGGCCCACCACTACACCAGGCCCACCACTATACCAGGCCCACCACTACACCAGGCCCACCACTACACCAGGCCAACCACTACACCAGGCCCACCACTACACCAGGCCCACCACTACACCATGCCCACCACTACACCAGGCCCACCACTACACCAGGCCCACCTCTACACCAGGCCCACCACTACACCAGGCCAACCACTACACCAGGCCCACCACTACACCAGGCCCACCACTACACCATGCCCACCACTACACCAGGCCCACCACTACACCAGGCCCACCTCTACACCAGGCCCACCACTACACCAGGCCCACCACTACACCAGGCCCACCACTACACCAGGCCCACCACTACACCTCCTCACTGCACCGCCGCTGCTTCACAACAAACAGTGAACCACACGCAATTGAAAGGCTCTTCGCAGGAGATTGGTGCAGAGCTTACAGAGTTGAGCATGAGATGGAGCGAAAGGAGAAGAGCAGCATGGAAGGAAAGATGGTGCCATAACACGTTGCTACCGTTCAGCCAAAGAATTGAAGGCTGGGCCAGAGGGTTGGTGGTGGCCCGACCCTAGGGTTTCCAAAGGGTTGGTCGATCAGCCGCAGGGAAAGGATAAGCGTTGACTCACTGGAAGGAGAAGTGTTGACTCACTGGAAGGATAAGTGTTGACTCACTGGAAGGAGAAGCGTTGACTCACTGGAAGGATAAGCGTTGACTCTTTGGAAGGAGAAGCGTTGACTCACTGGAAGGAGAAGCGTTGACTCACTGGAAGGAGAAGGGTTGGCTCACTGGAAGGAGAAGCGTTGACTCACTGGAAGGAGAAGCGTTGACTCACTGGAAGGAGAAGTGTTGACTCACTGGAAGGAGAAGTGTTGACTCACTGGAAGGAGAAGCGTTGACTCACTGGAAGGAGAATCGTTGACTCACTGGAAGGAGAAGTGTTGACTCACTGGAAGGAGAAGTGTTGACTCACTGGAAGGAGAAGCGTTGACTTACTGGAAGGAGAAGCGTTGACTCACTGGAAGGAGAAGCGTTGACTCACTGTAAGGAGAAGCGTTGACTCACTGGAAGGAGAAGTGTTGACTCACTGGAAGGAGAAGTGTTGACTTAATGAAAAGTCAGGAAGTTTACTCACGGGAGCCAATTGAAAGGGTGAGTCTACCAACAGCTGGCAGTTGAAGAGCCACCAACAGCTGCTGCCCCACATTCCCTCCCTCCCCTCCCGCACAAGCCCTCCGCACTGGCGCTCCACAGTTGCAACTGGTGTTGCCAGTGTGCCACTCAGCTTCCTCTGCTCCATCACGAGTGGCCTGAAGGGAATAGGGCAGGGCGGAGAACATGGGGCATAGTGGAGGGGAACGGAGGCAGGGTGGAGGGAATGGGGCATAGTAGAGGGGAACGCGGGCAGGGCGGAGGGAATGGGGGCAGGGCGGAGGGAATGGGGGCAGGGCGGAGGGAATGGGGGCAGGGCGGAGGGAATGGGGGCAGGGTGGAGGGAATGGGGGCAGGGTGGAGGGAATGGGGGCAGGGTGGAGGGAATGGGTGCAGGGTGGAGGGAATGGGGGCAGGGTGGAGGGAATGGGGGCAGGGTGGAGGGAATGGGGGCAGGGTGGAGGGAATGGGGGCAGGGTGGAGGGAATGGGGGCAGGGTGGAGGGAATGGGGGCAGGGTGGAGGGAATGGGGGCAGGGTGGAGGGAATGGGGGCAGGGTGGAGGGAATGGGGGCAGGGTGGAGGGAATGGGTGCAGGGTGGAGGGAATGGGGGCAGGGTGGAGGGAATGGGGGCAGGGTGGAGGGAATGGGGGCAGGGTGGAGGGAATGGGGGCAGGGTGGAGGGAATGGGGGCAGGGTGGAGGGAATGGGGCCGGGCGAAGGAAGGGGGTAGAGCGGAGGGAAGGGCAGCAGGCGAGCCAAGAAACAGGCACGAGATATACACAAAAGACTTTACACAGAATTGAGGAAACCAGGGGGTGGGGGGGGGGGGGGGGGGGGGGGTGGGGTGGTGGTGGGACGGGGGTGAAGGAGGCATACAACGAAAACAAAAAAGAAGGACGGGAAGTAGGAGTGTTGAGCAGAATTGGCATGGGACGGGTGGAGAGCGGTGTTTGCGACCTACTCAGGGGTGTAGAACTGGAAAAAGTGGCATACCTCGATAGGTCATGGCCAGCCCCATACTCTCCCTGGTAAAAGCGCTGCCTCCCTGCAGTAGAAGGCCCCTCTGCAGTGGAAGGTCCCTCTGCTGTGGAAGGTCCCTCTGCTGTGGAAGGTCCCTCTGCTGTGGAAGGTCCCTCTGCTGTGGAAGGTCCCTCTGCAGTGGAAGGTCCCTCTGCTGTGGAAGGTCCCTCTGCAGTGGAAGGTCCCTCTGCTGTGGAAGGTCCCTCTGCTGTGGAAGGTCCCTCTGCTGTGGAAGGTCCCTCTGCAGTGGAAGGTCCCTCTGCTGTGGAAGGTCCCTCTGCAGTGGAAGGTCCCTCTGCTGTGGAAGGTCCCTCTGCTGTGGAAGGTCCCTCTGCTGTGGAAGGTCCCTCTGCTGTGCCACAAGCTCTCTGGAAGGTGGGCAAAGCGAGCTCCCTACTGCCCACTGCGTTTGGCTCCCGGTTGCTGCTGCTGCTGCCTCTGCTGCCACAGGGAGGGGAGGTTGGAGGAACGGGGGGAAACGGAGGCATGCAACAAGAACTGGAGCACGCAAGCAGCATGGGAAGGTGCAGGAGAGCATGGAAGCAAACGAGCCAAAAGCAGAACGGCATGGCAGGGTTGGGAGGAGCGTGGGAGGCGAAGGGAGTGTGGCGATGGCAGCCCAAGGCAGTTTGGCGGCGAGCGAGCTTGCAGGGGGGGACTGAGGAGGAGGAGGACGCGGGCATGAGAATGAATGCATTCTATTCTAACCCCCTACAACTCTAATCCACCATCGCCACACGCCCTCACACTCCCACCCTCACTCGCACAATTTTCGAAAAGGTTTGGAATTGTATTGTGCGCGAACAAAAGCGAGACAAGAGAAGCGGGAGTGGAGTTGGGAGCACTTCACCGGGAGTGGCAGTGGCTGAACGCTCTGGCTGAACGGCATAGCCTCTCCTCCGACTCTCTCGTCCGTCGCCCGTAGGGGTTGAAAGTGACTCGTCCGAGGGAGGAGCAGCAAGCAGCAGCATCACCATTCCGCACACCGTCGCACGCAGCAACTAGCCATTCCGCACGTCACCGACGCCGCCCAGCAACTCGCCATTCCGCGCAATGTCGCACACAACTCAATTCGTCGCCGTTTCGCACACCGTCGCGTCACCATTCTGCACATCGTCGCGTCGCACCCAGCTCGTTGCAATTCCGCCTGCACTCCATTCGACCTGAGGCCAGAAGATGGATGGGGAACAAGGCACGGCGAGAAGGAAATGCAAAGAGATTGGCGTAGCGCAGGAAATGAAGCTAGAATGATGAAGCAGCAAGCATGACGTGGAAATTTATGAGCATTGGGAAACTTGAAGCAGATGGCAGCACGGCACGGGAGAGGTTGGGAGGAGCGTGGGAGGCGAAGGGAGTGTGGCGATGGCAGCCCGTGGCAGTTTGGCAGCGAGCGAGCTTGCAAGGGGGGACTGAGGAGGAGGAGGACGCGGGCATGAGGATGAATGCATTCTATTCTAACCCCCTACAACTCTATCTACATGCGCTCAGCTGCCTTGTGCCACGGCCCACCATTGCCACAAGCCCTCACACTCCCACAGAAAGACAACACAATTTAGAATGAATCTGAAACGGGAGTGAAGTTCGGAGCACTTAACGAGAAGTAGCTGTGGCCGAACGGCAAAGCTTTTTCATCAACGCTCTCGTCCGTCGCTGGTCATGGAGGCGTGTCGCTCGGCACTCGTTGCGCGCCGTTTGCCGTGCGTCGTTGCTCGCTGGTCGCCGGTTTCGGTCGGACGTCTCACTCGCGACGCCTTCCGTCTCCCGTCGTTCGCTGCTAGTCGTCCATCTCTCGTCTTCCGTCGCTTGCCATCCGTTCGCTGCTCGTCGTACGTCTGTCGTCGTTCACTTTTCGTCGTACATCTGTCGTCGTTCGCTGCTCGTCGTACGTCTGTCGTCGTTCGCTGCTCGTCGTACGTCTGTCGTCGTACGTCTGTCGTCGTTCGCTGCTCGCCGTCGGTCACTCGTCGACCGTCTCGCGTCAAGGCTCATCTTCCGTTTTGCTGTCCGATTGAACGACGCTGACACTTGATAGCTGAAAGCTCGATCTCGCGTCGACCAGACGAGATTCAGCAAGATGCGGCGCTGCGATTCAGCAAGATGCGACGTTGCGATTCACCAAGATGCGACAACTCTAGTCATTCGGCGAAGCTAGGAAATTAATCACCACCACACTCCTTTGATGCTCCGTCCGTTCCGCACTCCCAACCAGGGCGCGACGTCTCCCGTAAGCAGGACGCGATTCAATAAAATGCGGAATTTCTCGGCTTGAGCAGACGTGATTGATATCGTGAAGGCGAGCATTACCAGACCAAGCATCCTGAAAAAACTGCTACAATAGCTCTGGCATACATTTGAAAGGAGGGGTTCAAAATCCTTGGGAACTTGAAAAGTTGCCCCAAAACTGTGAGTCACACTGTAAAACCCTCAACCTTACTGACAAATGTACACTGGAGCTTTAACAAAGGTTCGACTTCCTCCTTTTTCCAATATAACCAGTAGAGCCAATCGCTACCACGCTCCTACTGCTCCAGTCCGTTTTCACTCCAAGTTGCTAAGGCTAGATCGTTGAGACAGGTGGAAACTACTAGCGTCGCTTTTTCGAGGTAACAGCTGTCGCGGACGTCTAACTGCTTTCGTCAACGCAGTCGCCTCGCCTCAGAGTACGAAACGAGAGAATCTACTTCCGAGCGATCAAGGAGATATGCACCGATTGATAAGTCCGAAGGTTCTTCCGACTCGGAATAAAGATCTATAATGAAGAATGATACGATTGAGGTCGGTGCTTCCCGTCGAACGACCCGCTGTTCAAGCCCTAGACGGCGGTATTAAGAATTTAATAAGGTGATACGGCTAATAGGATGTCACCCGCCCAAAAACTCAAAGAATGCGACGACGCCATGGAAACGAGTGTGAGATGAATTTCCGAGGTTCAGGGAAAGAACTGGAATGGGCTGGTGGCGATAGTGGCAATTCCTAGGGACGGAGCAAGAAGGGAGCAATTGCTGGCTGGTGGGTGAATGTGCGAATCTCAGCGGGGTGGTGGCTGGTGGGTGAATGTGTGAATCTCAGCGGGGTGGAGCAATTGCTTTCTGCTGCTTAGCCAAACACGGCGGACCTTTTGGTTGTCAGTTCGCATGGCTGGATGTTGGCGAGAGGATTCTGCTTCGCCAGGGGAAGATCACGTCCTGCCGAGCACGACACTTGTTTCGTGAGCAGAGTTACCGAAAATCGCCGAGTTTGAGCAAAGCAGGTTTTGGCGTCTTTGCGCGGGAGCCGCCTCATTGATTGGTGGCACCTGACAGCCGTGCCAGTGATGGCGGGAAATTTGTTCAGGTATTGTACACCTCACGATCAACTCAAATCGAACGGTTCTAAGGTGTTTTCCGAGTTCTCAATTTCCATTGAGCTTTTTTAGTCGAGTGCATCATTTTTTGCACTCTTGCTTCTGTAGAGGTTCCACGTTTATGGAATCGTGATTCTGGACGAATGCCTTTTTATCGAATGCAGCCCGTGTTGCACGCTTGGGGTTTGGTGCCTCTGTACTGTATTGATGGATTCTCCTCCACAAGTTGGTGCCAATGGGTTGGATGGAAGCATCCTCAAAAAGTTCAGCCCGTCGGGCAGACCGTTGTTGACTTTACTAGGAGCAAGCGATCGGTAATGCCGCCAGTCTGGGCTGTCAGCTCCGTTGGGAAGCATGTTGGAAAAGTTCACAAGCTGACCTGATCCAAAATACAGCGCTTGCTGCCGCCGTCCAAGCCCAACCCGTGTGAGAGATTCCCCCCCCCTCCTCCCCCATCCATCCGGACCCCCTGAAGCACAGCAACCAGCGGCTCAGTGCGCCAAGTGTTGGTGGTGTGGCAGTAGGCGTGCTGCTGGGGGAGAGTAGGTGTGCTGCACCTACATGCACTTACAAGCACATCACCGCAGCCGTTCCCAGCTCCCCACCTCCGACCCGCCCCCCTGTCGCCCCTTCTGCTCCCCTGCCCGCCCCTCCCCGCCCATCCATCCTGACTCCCTGGAGCACGGGAACCAGCGGCTCAGTGCGCCAAGTGTTGGTGGCGGGGCAGTAGGCGTGCTGCTGGGGGGGAAGGCGCCTGGCCCGGCCGAAACTAAAGCGGAAGGGAGTGGTGGGGATGACAAAGAGCTCGCTGTTGAGGGCAAAGAACCCCGCTGTGGGGTCGGAGAATGGGAGGGTGGTGACTCGGTGCCATACCCATGGCATAGCTTGCTGCTTCGGAAGGACGCTGGAGAAGCTAGTATTGCCAGCGCTGCTGCTGCTGCTGCTGTTGCCGTCGCTGCTGCTGCTGCTGCTAGTGGCGGTGCTGGTGCTGCTGCTGGTGGTGCTGCTGGTGGCAATGTGGGGGATGTCCAGGGCGGGGCCAAGGCGGAGGAGGGTGTTACCAGCGAGCATGTACAGGCGCCCTTGCAGCACTGCCACCGGGCCTGCAGTGCGCCGCTCCACCGGCAAGCACACCCCCCTCACCGCCTCTGCTGCTGCTGCTGCTGCTGCTGCTGCTGCTGCTGCTGCGAGGTTCAACCCAGACTCACCAGCAGCTGATGAGAGTCTCGAAACCTCCTCACCACTAGCAGCTGCTGTGGGGTTTGAATTCAGCATTGCCGCGTTTGACGGATTTGAGACGTCTGATGGATTTGAGGTGCTGGAGGGGTTTGAGACCCATGCACGAGCGGAGGGGAGGAAGGCTCGGATTTGCCGGACCGGAGCCGCAGCACCCACCACTCCTGCTGGTACCTGCCAGTCCGGTTCCGACCCAAACCCTCCCACGACCACCAGCATCGTGTTATTCTCATTGCCGCTGCAGCATTCCCCCCTGTCACATCTACCCCTGGTTTTGTCACACTTACCCCTGGTACTGTCACATTGGCCCCCCTTGCTGTCACACCTGCCCCTGCCGCTGTCACCTCTGCCCCCCCTACTGTCACAGTCGCCAGCAGACAAAGACACCAGCGCGCCCACACAGCCCCCTCTGGCCTCTGGCAGTGGCGGGAGAGAATGCCACGTGTCACTTGCCACGTCATACCACTCAGCGGCTGCCAGCTGGACACTGCCGGCCATGGCAGGGGCCGGGCTGTGACTTCCCCCTGCCACTAGAACCGCTCCCCTAGTTCCCGTGCACTCCATTTCCCCTGCCACCACTGATCCGCCAACCCTACTAACCGACAAACCTGTAATTTTGCTGTTCCTGCTGCTGCTGCCGCTGCCGCTGCTGCCGCTGCTGCTGCTGTTGATGTTGGAAGAAAGGCGAGGAGGATGAGAAGGGAGGGAGGTAGCGGCAAAAGAGGCTCGAGGCTGAGCCATAGAAGCACACTGGCGCCACTGGTTGGAGATAAGATCAAACGAGAACACTCCGGACGTGGGTACGGGTCGATCGGATGGATAGGCGGTGGCGTCGAAAACTGTTCCGCCAATCAGAAAGAGACACGTGTCAGCAGCAGCCAGGCCGAACCCCAACAGCCCGTAGGTGTTGAGTGTGGGGGTCATGGGAGGGATGCGCCGGCGGCGCCACGTGGCGCTGCGTGATTGGTTGGATGAGGGTGAGGGACCTGTGAGTTGTGATTGGTTGGATGTGGGACAGGTGTCGCGCTGTGATTGGTGCAGCAGCCAGCCGCCCGAAGCGGAGGGATCCCCATGGAAGAGTGCTAGCAGCTGCTCCTGCCGCCCCTCGATTCGCCGGGCGGCAAAGAGGAGCGGCGATGAGAAGAGAGCGTGCCATGTGCGGGATACAGCCCTGCAGCTGTAATGGGGGGGAAGGGAGGAGAGGAGAGGGGAAGATAGGATGTGAAAAGAGGTTATGCGAGGAGAGGAGAAGAGAGCGTGCCATGCGCGGGAGATAGGCTTGCAGCTGGAAGGGGGGGGAAGGGAAGGAGAGCAGAGGGGAAGAGGGGATGGCAGGGGGTGTGGGAAGCGGCGAGGAGAGAGTGGAGACGGCCCTGCATCTTGCCCCAGCAGAGGGGAAAGGGGATGAGACGCAGAGGAGGTGAGGGCAAAAGAGAAAGGTGAGGAGAGGTGAGGAGAGGTGAGGAGAGGCGAGGAGAGGTGAGGAGAGGTGATACCTGTGGTGGCAGACGATCGACACGCGAGCGAGGCACTTGACTGCCACGTCATCAGGCAAGCCAGGAATCAGCTCCGTACGTTTCCCTGCATCGTGACCGTCCGTTCTGCAACAACTGGTCGGACGGCTAGGATCCGAAACCTGCTCTCCACCCGGTTGGTCTAAATTTGTCGGCTTGCACGATATGCTTGCGCAGTCGCAGGTTGCGGTTGCGGCGGCGGCAGAGACGGCGGGAAATGCGGCGGGACCGGAGGAGTGTTCCCCGGAAGTGGGGATGGCGGAAACGGGGATGGCGGGATGGCTGTTGCCCACGATAAACGCGACCATGACGGCGCAAGGGGGAAGGCGCGTGGGGGAAGGCGCGGAGGAAGGCGCGAGGGGAGAGGGTGCGTGAGGGAAGGCGCGAGCGAAAAGTTTTTAGGCCGAACGGCGTATGGAGAACGGAGAAGGCGGAACGGCGTGTGAGCAAGGGCGAATGCAGATAGGCGACGGTGGCGGAAAGGCGACGGCGTGAAGGCGAAGGCGGAAAGGCGGAGAATTCGGACAGGCGCTAACGGAAAGCGACAGGGCTGGGTGCGGAAACAAGTCGAAGCGTCGAGAATTTGCAGACGGAAACGCGACAAGGCAGGAGGTGGACTCGCTATCAATTTCTATGGCCTGCTGTTTCTTCAGCCGCGTTGTGAGGGAGATGCGAATTGGCGGGGAGAGGAGGCATCACGCAAGCGGGAAGCGTCGAGGAAAGCAGCCGAACTCGTTACAAGATCGAAGCCACTCTATCGCACTATTTGCAAAAGTGTACGTACTGAACAAATGCTTCATATAAAAGAAACACAATGCTTAACTCTACCATCAACACCCTATCTACCTTTCAGCAAAATAATGTGTGTGCAGTAGATCGCTTGCTTTCGAGAAACGGTGTGTTTTAAGGGACAGTGTTGCATCAACAACTCCCATCGTTTTGCAGGAATTACGGTAGTATCCTCCAGTCATGCCAGCTACAGTATGTCAATGACTCCCAAGTTCACTTCGTGTGCAAGTGCAAGCCACTCCGCTCATAGATGAAATAAATGTTAATGTCTCTTCCACCACCATATTGCACGGCTGATGCGTAGTTCACCAGTTTTGTCTTATGTTCACAATGTTGTCGTCTCAATGCCTCCATCTTCTAGCATGACCATCCGGCATCTGTGGCTCGAGAAACCCTCGAAACTGCTGGACTCGAGTGGGTGGCAGAACACAGGATGGGATGGGTAGGATGGGTGGGATGGGATGGGACAATAGTCCAGGTGCTGTGACAATGATTAGATGATGTGACAGTGGTCCAGGTGCTGTGACAATGATTAGATGATGTGACAGTGGTCCAGGTGCTACAGACCCCAACTGCAAGCCGCCTGCACACCCTTCAATCTATCTCCCCCACACATCAACACCGGCAGGTCATGCGGAAAGGTAGCGAGCGAGACAATTACTACATATCGAATATCCGTCTGCACCAGCCTCTACCTGAAACCCGTCTGCACTCCATCGCGCCCCGTACCATTCTCTCCCCCGCACTTCAAACACTGGCAGGGAACGTGGCAGGGCATGCGGCAGGGCATGCGGCAGGGCATGCGGCAGGGCATGCGGCAGGGCATGCGGCAGGGCATGCTGCAAGGTAGTGTGACAAAAACTATATTGACATTATCCAAGCAACACACTCTACCTGCAAACCGTCGGCACTCCATCTCGCCCCGTACCCTTCGCTCCCCCTCACTTCAAACACCGGCAGGTCGTGTGGCAGGGCATGCACGTTCATCCACGTGGCACTGTTTAACAGGCTGGTGAGACACGCCAATGCGTGCTGGTTCTTCCTTGCATCTGAGGGGGAAAGAGTGAGTAAGAGGCAGAGGATGTAAGCGTACCCTCTCACTACTACTTGTACTAGTTTTGGAATGCCTCAGATGCAACGCACGCCAATGCGTGCTGGTTCTTCCTTGCATCTGAAGGGGAACAAATGGGCGGCAGAGTCGATCTATTTCTGACAGGCGGGAGGGTCAGGCAGAATAGTTCTGGGCATTTCATTCCAAAATAATTCTGCTTTTGAGTCGACTCAAAAGCAGAATACTTCTGGACTTTTTAGGCCAAAAAAAAGAGAAAAAGGAACGCACAAACCTGGTCCAGAGGCGTCGCCCCAGAAACCGTCTCTCCCCCCGTGGCAGTGTTTTGAGAGCGCCCTCGCGCCCACTGTCAACGGCTGCACGTGCGCTCGTGGGTGGGGCTTCAATCGTGCTGACTGCGGCTGCGGCTGCGGCTGTGGCTGCGTTTGTGTGAGCTGCAAGATAGCTGGTGGTTCTGTGCTTCGAGAGCTTGCTGCAGGAGGATAAACGCCCAAAGTCAATGCCTCCACGTGCGCTCGTGGGTGGGGCTTTAATCGCCCTGGTTGTGTGAGCAGCGAGCTAGCTGGTGGTTCTGTGCATTGTGGGCTTTTCATTCCAAAATAATTCTGCTTTTGAGTCGACTCAAAAGCAGAATACTTGTGGGCTTTTTAGGCCAAAAAAAAAAAAAAAAAAAAAAAAAAAGGAACGCACAAACCTGGTCCAGAGGCGTCGCCCCAGAAACCGTCTCTCCCCCGGTGGCAGTGTTTTGAGAGCGCCCTCGCGCCCACTGTCAACGGCTGCACGTGCGCTCGTGGGTGGGGCTTCAACTGTGCTTGTGCTGGCTGTATGAGCTGTGAGCTGGCTGGGGGTGCTGTGCGTTGAGAGCTTGCTACAGGGGGATATGCGCCCACTGTCAACGGCTGCACGTGCGCTCGTGGGTGGGGCTTCAACTGTGGTTGTGCTGGCTGTGTGAGCTGTGAGCTGGCTGGGGGTGCTGTGCGTTGAGAGCTTGCTACAGGGGGATATGCGCCCACTGTCAGCAGCTGCACGTGCGCTCGTGGGTGGGGCTTCAATCGTGCTGACTGCGGCTGCGGCTGCGGCTGCGGCTGTGGCTGCGTTTGTGTGAGCTGCAAGATAGCCGGTGGTTCTGTGCTTCGAGAGCTTGCTGCAGGAGGATAAACGCCCACAGTCAATGCCTCCACGTGCGCTCGTGGGTGGGGCTTTAATCGCCCTGGTTGTGTGAGCAGCGAGCTAGCTGGTGGTTCTGTGCATTGTGGGCTTGCAGGTGTAAACGAGCCTCGAGTGTGAGCTGGTGCTAGATGGGCCCCATGAGAACCATTTCCCCGTTCTCCAGCTCCAACTGCTCCTTCTGACTTTTGAGTCGACTCAAAACGTTCTCCAGCTCCTTCTGCTCCTTCTGCTTCTTCTCCTGCTTCTTCTCTGCAACCACATGGCATGATCAGAGTCGCCCCCCCGTGCAACTCTAGAGATGATTCGCTCAGGTATGATCCCCGCATACAAAGGACATGGTTATGCCCTCCAGACAGGTATGAAAATTGCGGGATAATAGACAACTTTTGAGGCGCCTCAAAAGGGACATGCTTATGCCTTGCAGACAGGTATGGCGCCCCTGCGCTTTCACATCTGCATTCCCGTATACTTGCCTCACTGCATGCCCCACTGCATGCACCTCCACACACCCTACTCCTGTTGAGTTGAACCGCATGGCTCACCGCTTCTGATTCCACTTGGCAACTGCAGCACATTGCACTCTCCGCTGCACATTCAATGAATCTGGACAGCTGCTGCTGCTGCTCCTGCTGCTGCTGGAACTCCTGCTGCTGCTCTTGCTTCTGCTGCTGCTGCTGCTGCCGCTGCTGCTGCTGCTGCTGCTGCTGCTGCTGCTGCTGTTTTTCCTGCTGCTCCTCTTGCTCCTGTTGTTCCTGCTCATCCTGCTGCTCCTGCTCTCCCTTCCCCTGCCTTCTCTGCACCTGTTCCTTCCCCAACTCATCACGTCTCTGCACTGCCTGACTCTGCTCTCTCCTCCGCTGCTTCTTCTCCTTCCTCCCCTTCACCCCCCCTTTCACAGGCTGTTGAAAGGACGCTATAAGTGCGGCGCGAGAGGGAGGGAAAGCAGCCAGCACACTCCCCTCAGTCACTCGCATTCCCACCAATCGGCTCATGCCACGTGGACCCATGGCCTGCCAGGGGTGAGCGTGGGAGATTAGGTGTGAGTGACGGGAAGGCGGGTGCAGAAATGGGGGAATGGAACGAGAGGGTGTGCAGTGGCGGGGAAGGGAGCGGCGTGTTGGAGGAGAACATGTGTCGTGTGTCATGGTAACGAGGTGACTTTTGAGTCGACTCACGCAGTGACTTTCGAGTCGACTCACGCAGTGACTTTTGAGTCGACTCAAAAGTCACCTCGTGTGCAGTGGCGGGGAAGGGAGCGGAGTGTTGGAGGAGGTCATGTCGCAGATGATAAAGGGATCAAGCGCGACTAGATAGGCCTTTTCTACAGCCACACTTAAGAACGAAGCTTACAATGAGGATTCAGGCGATTTTTTAGCCTAAAATTTTGCTTAAGAACGGAGGCTTACAACGAGGATTCGGTGGATAAGCGAAGCCACTTGGGACTCCAGCTGTGATTTTACATCAGCTTGACGTCTGGCCACGTCAGCTTGAGATCTGGCCACGTCAGCTTGGCACCCATCCCCGTCAGCAGACCCGCATAGCTCCACTCGTAATGCAAGCACACCCGCTCGATGCTCTTTCTCCTCTGAGTAAAACCGGCGATACACTGCCAGCCCTGCAAAAGGGAAAGGAAAAAATACGAGATTAAACCAGGAATTAGATTGTAGCTGTTCTAGTCCTCATTCCTCTCACATTCCATTCATTTCGCTCCTTCCTCTCATCTTCCTCTCACATTCCTTGGACTTTCCACTCACCCTCTTCTCACATTCCTTGCACTTTCATCTCACATTCCTCTCTTTTCTCCCACCTCCTCGCACCTTCCTCCAGTGTCTCGACTCCGGGCAGCACCGTAGAGAGCCCTACTGATGCAAGCATGCTAGGGAAGGAGGGGTATGCCTGCACGGACTGGGAATGGGTGGAGTAGGGTAGGGTAGGGAACGGTAGAGATGGGTCGTGTAGGGTATGGCAGAAAGACAGACAGCCCTTCAGACGCTAGCATGTGGGGGAAGGAGGGGTATGCCTGCACGGACTGGGAATGTGTGGGTTAGGGTAGGGTAGGGAACGGTAGAGATGGGTCGTGTAAGGTATGGCAGAAAGACAGAAAGCCCATCAGATGCCAGCATGCGGGGGAAGGAGGGGTATGCCTGCACGGACTGGGAATGTGTGGCAGGCAGGTGTGTGTGATACCCCTCATGTGTCAGGAGGGAGGGAGAGGCCGGGGGGGCACATGATAGAGGGGTATACCTGCACGGACTAAATGTGGTAGGTTAGGGTAGGGCGGCAGGGTAGGGTAGGGTGTGATGGATGAAGAGGGGGGGGAGAGAGGAGGAGGGAGTTGAGGGGGGGCGAGGAGAGGAGCTATCGGCTGTTGCATACCTGAACGGCGAGTGTAAGGGTATTGTTGAATGTGATCCGATCACCTGCGCTGATGCTGGGTGGGGCGGGGAGAATGGGAGGGAGGAGGAGGAGGAGGAGGAGGAGGAGGAGGAGGAGGAGGAGGAGGAGGAGGAGGAGGAGGAGGAGGAGGAGGAGGAGGAGGAGGGGGAGGAGGAGGAGGAGGAGGAGGAGGGGGAGGAGGTAGAGGAGGAGGAGGAGGAGGAGGAGGAGGAGGAGGAGGAGGAGGAGGAGGAGGAGGAGGAGGAGGAGGAGGAGGAGGAGGGGGAGGAGGTAGAGGAGGAGGAGGAGGAGGAGGAGGAGGAGGAGGAGGAGGAGGAGGAGGAGGAGGAGGAGGAGGAAGAGGAGGAGGAAGAGGAGGAGGAGGAGGAGGAGGAACAGTGGGGCAGTGGGGAAGGGAGGCTAGTTCGTGAGGGCCAGATAGAGGCAAGCTGAAAGGGGGGCCAATAATAATTGCTGATTGACAAAGGCGATTGAAAGCAACCAACGGCAGCACCACAGGCCGCGGAACGGTCATGCTCCCCCACCTGCTGTAGGGCGGCAGGTTGCAGCGGCCCTCCACCTGCTTGGCTCCCTCTGCAGTGCAAGCAGGAACAAAGGGAAAGAGTGAAAGACACGAAGACAAGGCAAAGAAACAAAAGTAATTCTTCGCTTTCTCCACGTACAGTAACGAACTCACTCTATTCCCTCCTCCTTCCAACGAGCATCCCTCTCCCCCACCACGCCCCTCTTCTACACCCCATTTCTGCTCATCCCGCCCACCTATCTCTCCCCTCTTCACCCGCTCATTTCCCCCCTTCTCACCTCCCCCCATCTTCCCCCCTCCCGTTCAACCTGCGAGCTGTTTCAGGTATTCCGCCTGCACGTGCAGCTGGTGATTCCTCCGCGCCCTCCGCTCCCCCATTTGCCCCATCTTCCGCTCCCCCATTTGCCCCACCTTCCGCTCCCCCATCTGCCCCGCCTTCCGCTCCTCCATTTGCCCCATCTTCCGCTCCCCCATATGCCCCACCTTCCGCTCCCCCATCTGCCCCATCTTCCGCTCCCCCATTTGCCCCACCTTCCGCTCCTCTATTTGCCCCACCTTCCGCTCCCCCATCTGCCCCACCTTCCGCTCCCCCATATGCCCCACCTTCCGCTCCTCCATTTGCCCCATCTTCCGCTCCCCCATATTCCTGTACTCGTTAGAAAGCTCCTCTATAAGCTCCAAGAGCCGGCCACCAGCGTCCATAACGGTCCCATGCCACCGGCCCACCTCCTCCCCTCGCCTCCCCTCCTTCTCCTCCATTCCCTGACACGTCAGCACGGCTGAAGGCAAGGCTCCTGTGTGACAATAGTGAAGGAGCGCGACCGCTAGGTGCTTGTAAAGGGGGCGATGCGGCACACCACGAAAGGAGATTGGAGGGAGGCGAGAGTGCAAGGTGTTTCTCTCATTCTCACAAGGTAAGTTCTTCCCTCCCTCTCCCTCCCCTTCTCTTTCCCCCACTGCTTTTCCCTCCCGTTTCCCCTCTCCTTCCCCCTCGCTTCTGCCCTCCCCGTTCCCTGACTGAACCCCCTCTTTCTCTTCCTCCTCTCCTTCGAGCAAAGCCTTGAACACGTCAGCAGGGAACAACGAGTTTGCCACGTGTCCTACCCTCGTTGCCTCTGACAGGGGACTAACCAGCTCGTTTGGCACACCATCTGTTGATCTAAGTGTAAGTGTATTCTTCGAATCTGAATCGGATTCGCGCATGGAAATAAGGACGGAGCGCAAGAGCGCTGCGAGAATGGCGCGCTGCTTTTGGCGGGAACTCGCCACCTGACGCCATTTTCGCGCTGCCCAGTAAGAAAGCTCTAAGATACCCTGGCCGCGTAGAAAGGCCGCGAAACGATTTGATTCGTGCATGACTGGAAAGTCGGCACAAAAATTGGTAGCGTGAAACGTCAATGACATCATGTCTTTCCAGCGGTTCAATTCTTAGCTGCGAACGCGGAAATGCACAACTGATGACGGTTTGTCTTTAGATGAAGTGGATTTATTGATTTCAAGCTGCGTTTCGTATGATGTATAATAACGAGCCAGCTGCAATACCGGATATCGATATTTTGTTCTCACAGCCTCTTGGCGTAGGGCTCACGTGCTAATTGCTGCCCGACTTACCTCAAATCTTCTGTTTGACTAATTGTTGCTTCAGGAAACAGTTGGCATCTTTCAGTGGTGATAATTTGTCAACCAATGGAACACTGGGTGAGGAAACGAGTGGTGGTAGAAGGAGCACTTACTAACTTTCTAGAACAAGACTAAGCATATCACTTAGATTTTTCTTCCCTACTCTAAAGTCTCTGGATATCACCAGGATTCTCGGAAGCAGTTAATATGGTGCTAGGACAGGATTTTTTTCTCAGACCGGTGGAAAGCGACGTTCTCCAATTTGCCGATACGAAATTCGTCCTCTCGTAAACCCGTCACTACAGAGAGGAAAATCCCTGGGAGAGGTAGAGTTTCATAAAAAGAACTATTTGAGGGGTGCGGAGGATCTTCGGATGTTCGTCAATCACCATCATTAAAATACCTCGTTATAGCATTGTTCTCGACAGTAGAACCTTCGTATAACGGAGTCGTTTGGAAGAATACCCATGCCGTGACTGTACCCTCTAAAATACACCTTCTTTTATACATTAGCCCACGCTCGTCATGGGGTTCTTGGCAATTATTCCGCTGCAAGCACAGCACCATATCTGATCCACGAACCTGTGGACTTCATCCAAGACGACAGTCTGTCCGTATGCCAATCAGCGAGGTCGTGTGAGTATGCCACATCATCCGCTTCCCAGGCTCCTGGACGTTCCGCCAGCCACGTAGCATGAACTTTGCTCCCAGTTCGTTGTCATCGGCCTCTGGCAGCCACAACGAACACGTTGACTGCACGCATCCGCGACCACAAAGCACTTTTGCGAGAACGGCGAAAAACTTTCAGAGTAGAATCGACGTGCCGAAATATCAATCGATGATACCGTCTGCGTAACCGTTTCGCAGTATTCGCTTCACCCAATTAGTTCGTTCATCCCTGGTTTCTAGCAAGCTGCCAGATTCAGGAATCCTGAACTTTGAGCTCTTCCAACAAAACCTACATCACCTTTCCTGACAATACCTAGGTCTCATCCAAAACAACTTGCATCATTTCCGCAGCACCGTCGACGGAACGTTAGCTTAGCTCTCTCAGGCCGTTAGTCGGAGGACGGTCTCCTGGATTTTTTTGAGCTGAGCTGCGTTTCAGTCCTTACAACACGCTGCAACAGCGTCCTGACTCCTTGTGTTCAGCATTGTTGCTTCACTGTCAGTCGCTGTGACTGCAGCTCTATCCTCGGACTTTTAGCCTGTGCTGTTAGGCCGAGAAAACGACGCCACGAGTCAGTAAGCCATTCCACGAGTCAATGTGATTGGTCATTCACTCCTGCAAAATATCTAGGCCTGGTTGGAGTTCATAGGCTCTTTTTCGTCACCCTCGCATACTGAACAACCGAGCCTGACATCGTCTCCTGTTGTGGAGTAATTTCATACAAACCTCGACGTAGTGTCGTCAGTTCCGTTGCCATGGCGTCATCACCCCACCTCCTGTCCTCCAGCCACAGCTCTCTCTTTCTCCATCTCCACGCTCCCTCACTCCCCCGACCTTACCCCGCCACCTCCCCCTCTCCGGGCCTCCGCTTACCCTCGCTTCCCGCTCGTCCCCGCGCGGCCGTGACGTCACGCCCTCCGCAAACCACCACGGGGGGAGGCGGAAGCTCCTCCCCGCGTCCCGTTAGTTCCCGGGAGAACGGTGCGCGGTTAGGCGGCAATGGCAACGGCAATGGCGCCGCAGCGCGGAATGGCAACGGGAATGGCTCGGCGCGCAGCGGGAGTGGAAACGGGTCGGCGCGCAGCAGAAACGTAAACGGCAACGGTAACGGAACAATGCGCAGTGGAAACGGAGCCGCGACGGGTCCCGCGACGCGCGCTCTGCGACGAATCAGCAGCCGCATGAACAGCAGCACCGCCGACGTGGCAATGAAGCCGTTGTCTTTGCGGACAACGGTGGTTGGCGACTCGGGATTCCTACCCAATCAGCTTGCAGGCGACCCGTCCGGCGGGGAAATGCGGGCAATGGAGCAACTGGAACTGGAGAGAGGCGTGTGTAACCCTTTCAAGAAGTACACACCCGAGATGGTGAGTCAACGCTGGTCAACGTCAATGGAGCTCTTCCATTGTAGCTGACGGCCTAGGAGAAGGAACAGGGATGCATATTAGATAGCAGGAGTGGAGCAGGAGAGGGAAGTGAACTGGAGAGGGAGGGAGGCGAGGTATGCCAGAGAGGAAGGAGGGGAGGGAGGAGAGGGAGGATGCGAGGAGAGTGAAGAATGAAGAGGAATGGCGATGAGAGGAGACGGAGAGGGGAGCAGAGCGCGTGGGAAGAGAGGAGAGGGTATTGAGGGGGAAGATCTGAACGGATGGTGGAGTATGTAAGTCCCCTCCTTTTCCCATTTACTTCCCCACGCCCCACGCCTTCCCCCCTTGCACCAGCTTTCACCATGCCGCGTTCGCCCTTCCGTCCCCTCGTGCCCACTTCCCCTTCTTTCCTTCTTCCTGTCCTCCCCAGGTGCGAGCGCGAGCCTTCAGCTCCCCCTCCGCGTTCCTGGGCATTCTGCTGCGAGGCACGGAGATCGTGTGGGAGCTCACCATGTTCTTCCTCTCCCCATGCCCCACTCCCTTGCCCCATCCCACCCCTTTCCCCTTCTCCCCCCAGGTGCGAGCGCGCGCCTTCAGCTCCCCCTCGGCCTTCTTAGGCATCCTGCTGCGAGGCACGGAGATCGTGTGGGAGCTCACCATGTTCTTCCTCTCCCCATGCCCCACTCCCTTGCCCCATCCCACCCCTTTCCCCTTCTCCCCCCAGGTGCGAGCGCGCGCCTTCAGCTCCCCCTCGGCCTTCTTAGGCATCCTGCTGCGAGGCACGGAGATCGTGTGGGAGCTCACCATGTTCTTCCTCTCCCCATGCCCCACTCCCTTGCCCCATCCCACCCCTTTCCCCTTCTCCCCCCAGGTGCGAGCGCGCGCCTTCAGCTCCCCCTCGGCCTTCTTAGGCATTCTGCTGCGAGGCACGGAGATCGTGTGGGAGCTCACCATGTTCTTCCTCTCCCCATGCCCCACTCCCTTGCCCCATCCCACCCCTTTCCCCTTCTCCCCCCAGGTGCGAGCGCGCGCCTTCAGCTCCCCCTCGGCCTTCTTAGGCATTCTGCTGCGAGGCACGGAGATCGTGTGGGAGCTCACCATGTTCTTCCTCTCCCCATGCCCCACTCCCTTGCCCCATCCCACCCCTTTCCCCTTCTCCCCCCAGGTGCGAGCGTGCGCCTTCAGCTCCCCCTCGGCCTTCTTAGGCATTCTGCTGCGAGGCACGGAGATCGTGTGGGAGCTCACCATGTTCTTCCTCTCCCCATGCCCCACTCCCTTGCCCCATCCCACCCCTTTCCCCTTCTCCCCCCAGGTGCGAGCGCGCGCCTTCAGCTCCCCCTCGGCCTTCTTAGGCATCCTGCTGCGAGGCACGGAGATCGTGTGGGAGCTCACCATGTTCTTCCTCTCCCCATGCCCCACTCCCTTGCCCCATCCCACCCCTTTCCCCTTCTCCCCCCAGGTGCGAGCGCGCGCCTTCAGCTCCCCCTCGGCCTTCTTAGGCATTCTGCTGCGAGGCACGGAGATCGTGTGGGAGCTCACCATGTTCTTCCTCTCCCCATGCCCCACTCCCTTGCCCCATCCCACCCCTTTCCCCTTCTCCCCCCAGGTGCGAGCGCGCGCCTTCAGCTCCCCCTCGGCCTTCTTAGGCATCCTGCTGCGAGGCACGGAGATCGTGTGGGAGCTCACCATGTTCTTCCTCTCCCCATGCCCCACTCCCTTGCCCCATCCCACCCCTTTCCCCTTCTCCCCCCAGGTGCGAGCGCGCGCCTTCAGCTCCCCCTCGGCCTTCTTAGGCATCCTGCTGCGAGGCACGGAGATCGTGTGGGAGCTCACCATGTTCTTCCTCTCCCCATGCCCCACTCCCTTGCCCCATCCCACCCCTTTCCCCTTCTCCCCCCAGGTGCGAGCGCGCGCCTTCAGCTCCCCCTCGGCCTTCTTAGGCATCCTGCTGCGAGGCACGGAGATCGTGTGGGAGCTCACCATGTTCTTCCTCTCCCCATGCCCCACTCCCTTGCCCCATCCCACCCCTTTCCCCTTCTCCCCCCAGGTGCGAGCGCGCGCCTTCAGCTCCCCCTCGGCCTTCTTAGGCATTCTGCTGCGAGGCACGGAGATCGTGTGGGAGCTCACCATGTTCTTCCTCTCCCCATGCCCCACTCCCTTGCCCCATCCCACCCCTTTCCCCTTCTCCCCCCAGGTGCGAGCGCGCGCCTTCAGCTCCCCCTCGGCCTTCTTAGGCATCCTGCTGCGAGGCACGGAGATCGTGTGGGAGCTCACCATGTTCTTCCTCTCGCTCTCCTACGACAAGCTCGTCGGGCTGGACGAGCGCAACGTGCCGACGCGCGCCGCCCAGCTGCGCCGCCTGCTGTGCCGCCTGGGCCCGTCGTTCATCAAGTCGGGGCAGGTGCTGGCGAACCGACCGGATATTATCAGAGAAGACTACATGAACGAGCTCTGCATCCTTCAAGACGACGTTCCTGCCTTCCCCACTCAGGTGAGGCAGCCCCTACTCAGGTAACGCAGGTTGCAGGAGAAAGATGTCTGCTGTGCCGCCTGGGCCCGTCGTTCATCAAGTCGGGGCAGGTGCTGGCGAGCCGGCCGGATATTATCCGGGAAGACTACATGAACAAGCTCTGCATCCTGCAAGATGACGTCCCTGCATTCCCCACTCAGGTGAGCGAGATGAGACCTCCTGGAGAGCAGGTGTGCAAGCTGATGTGAAAGCCGCTGTGAAAGATGCCTCGTATGCAAGCTGCCATTTTGTTTGAGGTTGATTTTGAGAATTCTCAAAATCAACCTCCTGGAGAGCAGGTGTGCAAGCTGATGTGAAAGCCGCTATGAAAGATGCCTCGTGTGCAAGAAGCTGCCATGCGATCCGCCATGCAGTCTGCCTGCCCTGCAAGCTGCCAGCAGCGCCGCCTGGA
This sequence comes from Closterium sp. Naga37s-1, assembly GCA_947471745.1. Taxonomy (NCBI): domain Eukaryota; kingdom Viridiplantae; phylum Streptophyta; class Zygnematophyceae; order Desmidiales; family Closteriaceae; genus Closterium; species Closterium sp. Naga37s-1. Next base: position 587,523 of record CANJKZ010000107.1, read on the forward strand.
GGAGACCTGCAGCGCCAAATCTTTCCACCTTTGTACCTGCAGCGCCATGCAGCTAACCTCGTCCTATCCCACATCTTCCCCTCTTCCATATGACCCCCTCCCTCCAGAAAGCGTTTGCCATCATAGGGGCCAACATGGGGGCCGCCGCAGGAGGAGACCTTCAGCACCATCCGTTCCCCCTTTGGGTACTGACTGACTGGCTGACCAGCCAACCTCTTTCCAAACCCACCTGCCCCTATACCCCACCACTTTGCCCCCTACCCTCTGCAGGAAGCGTTTGCCATCATAGAGGCCAACATGGGGGTGCTGCTGAGGGAGACCTTCAGCGCCATCTCTCTCTGCCTTCAGAGGTACCAACGGACCAGCCAACCTCTTTCCAAACCCATCTACCTGCCCCTATACCCCACCGCTTCGCCCCCTACCCTCTGCAGGAAGCGTTTGCCATCATAGAGGCCAACATGGGGGTGCCCCTGGAAGAGACATTCAGCGCCATCTCTCCCGAGCCTGTTGCCGCGGCTAGCCTCGGGCAGGTCTACCGAGCCAGGCTGAGAGCTTCGGGAGCCGAGGTGGCAGTCAAGGTGAGGATGACGTGGCAGTTGATGTGGGAGTGACGTGGCAGTTGATGTGGGAGTGACGTGGCAGTCAAGCGAGAGTCATGTGCTCAGAATCTGAGACGCCTTTGAAAGAAAAGAAAAGAAAAAATCCATGTTTCTGCTCATCACATTGCTCTCAAATGTCGGCCCATCACATGTTCTTTGTCTGGAACTCACCCAACCCCGCCCCTTCCACCCACCAGGCACTGGAGCCGGGCATCGAGTCGGCAATGTATTTGGACCACTTTTCTCATTCGCACCCTGCCGCCTCTTCCCCCGCCTTCCTCTCTCTTCTCTCCTCCCTCCTCCCTCCCCTCTCCCCTCCTCCCTCCTCCCCTTCCCCTCCCCCCTCCCCTCCCCAGGTGCTGCGGCCGGGGATCGAGCCGGTGATATACCGCGATCTCTTCCTGTTCCGCACGCTGGCCTCCTTCCTGAACGGCATCTCCATTCAGAAGCTCGGGTGCAACGCGGAGCTCACCTTCCCCCAACCATCCCCATCCCCCTCCCCCTCCCCCTCCCCCTCCTCCTCCTCCCCTTCCCCCCCCCCCTTCCCCCTCTCCCTCCCCCTCCCCCCCCCCCGCTCCCCTCCTCCCCCACCCCCCCAGGTGCTGCGACCCGGGATCGAGCCGGTGATCTACCGCGATCTCTTCCTGTTCCGCACGCTGGCGTCCTTCCTGAACGGCATCTCCATTCAGAAGCTCGGGTGCAACGCGGAGCTCATCGTCGACGAGTTCGGGGAGAAGCTGCTGGAGGAGCTCGACTACCGCCAGGAGGCGCGCAACATCCAGAGCTTCTACGAGAATTTCCTGGGCGATCCGACGGTCAAGATTCCGCTGTGCTACGCGGAGATGAGCGGGGAGCGGGTGCTGGTGATGGAGTGGATCGATGGCATTCGCTGCACTGACCCCCAGGTGCGGGATAGGAGGAAGGATAGAGGGTGGGGTTAGGGGTTGAGGAATGGCATTGCGGTGGGGTTGGGGATGGGTACCAAAAAAAAAAGCAGTTAATAATCTCAACCTATACCTGAAACTCACGCCTGCACCTCGTCTTTGCCTGTGCCCTTCCCCACGCCAGGGCATCCGAGCAGCAGGCATAGACACGGAGGTGTTCCTCACAGTGGGAGTCAGCGCCGCCCTCCGCCAGCTGCTCAATCCCCTCCCATTCATATGTGTGTTCTTCCCTCCCTTTTGTCTCAAACGGTCCTTTTGTCTCTCCCTCTTCCCTCACCAGGCCATCCGAGCAGCGGGCATAGACACGGAGGTGTTCCTCACGGTGGGAGTCAGTGCCGCTCTCCGCCAGCTGCTAGAGTTCGGCCTCTTCCATGGCGACCCGCACCCAGGTGTGTGATGCGGTGCAGTTTGGTTTGGTGGGGTGGGGCACAGTGCGGTACGGTGTGGTGTTGTGTGGTGTGACTCCTCGTGGGTGCAAGCCGTCAAGGAAATGGTGAGGGACTTCAACGCGCCTTAGCTTCAATGCTACCTATCCTCTCTCTCCCCTCCCTCTCCTCCATCTCCCCCTTTTCTTGCCCTCCCCCTCCCTCTCTCCCCCTCCCCCTCCTCCTCCCCTGCCCCGTCCCTTCTCAGGCAACATTTTCGCGATGAGGGACGGGCGCATAGCCTACGTGGACTTTGGCAACGTGGCGGAGCTGAGCCAGTACAACAAGGAGATCCTCATAGACGCCATCGTGTTAACCAGGAGGAGTCCGAGTACCATGCCGTAATTGCTGCAGATTTCACCCACCGAGGGCTCTTCACTCCCTCTCCTCCCTCCCCTTCCCACTACCCCTCCCTCTCCCCTCTCCAGGCAACATTTTCGCAATAAGGGACGGGCGCATAGCCTACGTGGACTTTGGCAACGTGGCGGAGCTGAGCCAGTACAACAAGGAGATCCTCATCGACGCCATCGTGCACGCTGTCAACCACCAGGAGGAGTAGTAGGCCGAAACTGCTGCAGATTTCACCCACCCACCAAGGGATCTTCACTCCCTCGCTCTCCCTCTCCTCCCTCTCCTCCATCTCCTCCGTCCCTGCTCCCCCTCCCCCTTCCAGGCAACATCTTCGCAATGAGGGATGGGCGAATCGCCTACGTGGACTTTGGCAACGTGGCGGAGCTGAGCCAGTACAACAAGGAGATCCTCATCGACGCCATCGTGCACGCTGTCAACCACCAGGAGGAGTAGTAGGCCGAAACTGCTGCAGATTTCACCCACCCACCAAGGGATCTTCACTCCCTCGCTCTCCCTCTCCTCCCTCTCCTCCATCTCCTCCGTCCCTGCTCCCCCTCCCCCTTCCAGGCAACATCTTCGCAATGAGGGATGGGCGAATCGCCTACGTGGACTTTGGCAACGTGGCGGAGCTGAGCCAGTACAACAAGGAGATCCTCATCGACGCCATCGTGCACGCTGTCAACCACCAGGAGGAGTAGTAGGCCGAAACTGCTGCAGATTTCACCCACCCACCAAGGGATCTTCACTCCCTCGCTCTCCCTCTCCTCCCTCTCCTCCATCTCCTCCGTCCCTGCTCCCCCTCCCCCTTCCAGGCAACATCTTCGCAATGAGGGATGGGCGAATCGCCTACGTGGACTTTGGCAACGTGGCGGAGCTGAGCCAGTACAACAAGGAGATCCTCATCGACGCCATCGTGCATGCTGTCAACGAGGACTATGTGGAAATGGCCGGGGATTTCACCCGCCTGGGCTTCCTGGCGCCCGGCACGGACGTGACTCCCATCGTGCCGGCGCTGGAGGCCATCTGGCAGAACAGCACGGGGCAGAGCCTGGCGGATTTCAACTTCCGCACCGTCACACGTGAGTGGGAGAGGGGGAGGGGGTCGGGAAGGGAGAAATGGGGGGTGAGCACATTAGGTGGTGTGTGTGTGGCATGATTTTACTGCCAAAACCCCCCTGCCCTCTGCCAACCCACCCAGCCAGCTGGTGTGCAACCACCCAATTCACATCCCAGAGCGCTTCTCCCTGGTCATCCAAATGGCTCCTAACTTAACCCACCCCACCCCCCACTTCCTCCCTTCCCATTCCTTCCCCACCCCCTTTCATTCAACCCCTTCTACCCACTTCCACCCACCCCCACCCCCAACCATCTACCTGTTTCTCACACCTACCAGGGAAGTTCAACCAGCTGGTGTACAACTTCCCCATCCGCATCCCGGAGTGCTTCTCCCTCGTCATCCGAGTGTCACCTAACTCACCCCATCCCATCCCACCCCACCCCACCCCTTTCCTCCATCCAGGCAAGTTCAACCAGCTGGTGTACAACTTCCCCATCCGCATTCCCGAGCGCTTCTCCCTCGTGATCCGTTCGCTGCTCACACAGGAGGGCATCTGCCTCTCCCTCGAGCCCAACTTCAAGTTCCTCGAAGTGGCCTACCCTTATGTGGCAAAACGCCTGCTCACCGATCCGGACCCCGCTCTGCGGTCCCGGCTCATCCAGGTATGCGGGGTACGTGCTGTGCTGTGCTGCTATCTTGGTACTTGTCGCTCGCTGCTCACCCAGGAGGGCATCTGCCTCTCCCTCGAGCCCAACTTCAAGTTCCTCGAAGTGGCCTACCCTTATGTGGCAAAACGCCTGCTCACCGATCCGGACCCCGCTCTGCGGTCCCGGCTCATCCAGGTATGCGGGGTGCTGTGCTGTGCTGTGCTGCAATCTTGGTACTTGTCGCTCGCTGCTCACCCAGGAGGGCATCTGCCTCTCCCTCGAGCCCAACTTCAAGTTCCTCGAGGTCGCCTGCCCCTACATGGCGAAGCGCCTGCTTACCGGCCCTGATCCGGCACTGCGGTCTCGGTTGATCCAGGTGTGTACGGGCTCCATGCATTCCGCTCTGCTGCTTCTAGATTGCCTCGCTGCTCACCCAGGAGGGCATCTGCCTCTCCCTCGAGCCCAACTTCAAAATCCGTGAGGTTGCCTAACCCTATGTGGCAAAACGACTCCTCACCGACCCTGATCCAGCACTGCGGTCCCGGCTGATCCAGCATGATGCTCCACTCATCCACTCCACTCGTTTTGAAATGTCTCAAGACAGGGTTCGACACGCACCGAGCCTTGGGTAGATGGTATGGTGTGTAGGTGGAACACTTGCTGAACCGAATCTCACCACACCTTTCTTCGTCACTCTCTCCCTCCCTCTCTAACTCCCTCCCTCTCCCGCACACACAACGCAACCAGGTGCTATTCAAGGACGGTGTGCGTTCCAGGAAGCGTCTGGAGAAACCAAAGCGAGGCATGATCCACACTCTCACTCTTTCTTTCCTGCTCACCCTCCCCTTCACTCCCTCCCTCTCTCACTTCCAACCTCACTCCCTCTCTCACTTCCAACCTCACTCCCTCTCTCACTTCCAACCTCACTCCCTCTCTCACTTCCAACCTCACTCCCTCCCTCACTTCCAACCTCACTCCCTCTCTCACTTCCAACCTCACTCCCTCTCTCACTTCCACTCTCTCCAACACAACCAGGTGCTCTTCAAGGACGGTGTGTTCCAGTGGAAGCGTCTGGAGAATCTTATCACACTGGCCAAGGAGCAGGTGGCGCTAGCAAACAGAGCACGCCACCCAGATGGCACTGTCACAGCGGTAGCAGCGGCAGCAACACCGGCACCCGCAGCTGTTGTCCCCAACTCACGCTTTTTCCCACTAGACCCTGCTGCATTCGGGTGAGTCGTGAGTTCAGAGTTGTGAGTTGGTGTGAGTCTCCCTCGTTCTTCCCTGTCTCTTCCGCAACCCCCTTCCTCTCTTCCCCTCACCCCCCTTCCCCCTCACTCCCGCAGTCTCCCCCTCCCCCTTTATCCCCAACCACAGGAGCCTCAGCCAGATCGTTCTGCCCACCCTAGGTCCTTCGCAAAGACATATGGTTTCCTTTTCCCTCATTCTCCCTAACCTTCCCTTTCTTACTCTCCTTCCACTTCTCCCCCTCCCCTCACCCTCATCCCCAACCGCAGGAGCCTCAGCCAGCTCGCCCTGCCTATTCCGGCCCCAGCCTTCCTTACCGGCCTCTCCGCTACAGGCCCAGCCAGAGCCGCCACGTCAGCAGCCACGTCAGCAGCGTCAGCAGTAGCAGACAGCGGTCTGGACCTGAGGGAGACGATTCGGGACGGGGCGCGCGTGCTGCTCATGGACCCGGGGCTCCGGAGGCAGATACTGCTGGCGTTCACCCAGGACTCGAGGCTGCATGTGAAAGAGGTGGGTGTGAAGGGTGGGGTGACAATATGAGACAGGTGGGTGCGCACATGTGCTGCTGATGCACCCGGGGCTCCGGGGGCAGCTGCTGGTGGTATTCACCCAGGACTCACGGTTGCATGGGAAAGAGGGACGAATAGAGGGAGGGGGGATGGCGGGGGGTGGGGGTGGGTGACAATGAGATTGGGTTTGACCCAAGACTTAACGCTCTCCATCCCCTTCTGCCCCATGTTAATAGGTGATGGACTTATACCGGCTTGTGGCTGACGACCTGCCGACTGATGCTCTTGTGGGAGATATTGTTGAAGGTAAGCCAAGGTCCTGCTCGGTCTGACTGACTGTGCCTTGTTTTGGGAGATGCTTTTTTCTCTAGTTCCTTCATTGATGTTACCTTTGTGCGTTGTGCAGGAATACCATCTATTGGAAGGGATCTGCTTCTATCGTGGAGTGACAGCATCCTTGAAAGGCGATAAAGGGAGATCCTCCTTTTGGCCCTCATACATAGTGCTAGGTTCCTTCAGAACTCAAATTCGCATTTTTGTAACACAATTGCTTTTTACACAAAGCTTAAAACTTACAGTGTTGCAGGATGTTGCTCCACTCAATAAATGGTACAATGTGTCAGCTGAAGATGCACGGCAATCATATGAAGTCTCAGGATAAAACTTGAAATGGTGCAGTACAGCATTGTGTAGGTAGATTTGAAATATCTGCACCGTCACAACCCATATCGTTCCACGTCATACGTGGCCCAAGAATCTGACAAGCCCAGAACACGCCGCGAAGCGAGAAGGCGAATCAGGATTCCTGTTTCGACCCGAAGGCGAATCTCACCGAAAGCCTCGGAAAAAAACTAAACCGAACTAAACCGATTCCAAAATGCGCTGTAGGTTAGAGGTACCATATCGAACCTCGGCAAACGAAAATGGTATTCTTGCCCCACATCTCAAGAACCTATATTTCTTCCGCAGCATCTCATTTTGCTCTAGCCTTGTTCTATTCCTGGCGGAAGTTTCAAGAAAGTAGTCCTAGCATTGTTCCTCAAGACAATGGCATCCCAGCAATAAAGTTTCTCGTTAGCCGACTCAAGTTCCATTGATTCTGCCGTGTAAAGCCAACGAGTAGCATCTGTAGTAGAGACGTCGTCTCCTGGATAAAGCATTGGCAAGTACGCTTTCTGAACAAGTCATTACAATAGACGTACTCTGCGTGACCGCTTCAACCCAAGTTGGATCCTTTTTCTGTCCAGATCTCGTTTTCCCCAGACGCGTTACGGTCCCGTTTTAGTCGCGCCAGTCATGTTTCGCTTTGCTGCCCCTGGCGTGTCGCTGGCCCTCGGGATTGTCGCCGCCTCCTCCTGCCAGCGCGCCTCCGCCGCCACCACCTCCTCCGCCTCCGCCGCCGCTCCTCGCGGCGCAGTAGCTGCAGAAAGCAGTCGCGAGCGCGGAGATTCCGCGGGTAAAAGCGGTAAAGGAGGCTCGGCGGGGGACGACGAGCAGCGGCGAGTGATTGTAGCTGTGGACCACAGTCGAGATAGGTGGGTCTCTTCTAAGGCGACTCAAAAGCCAACAAGTCATGTAGCGGTGGACCAGAGTAGGGATAGGTGAGTCGAGATAGGAAAGTCGAGATCTTGTGAAGGTTTTCATTCCCGCGGCGTCACGTCATGCTTTCTCCAACCACCTTCACCCTCTTGTGTCATGATGTCATTTATACATCCACATTCTGAGACACCTTGGAAGCTCCGCATTCACTCTCCGGTGTCGAAATGACATCCATGCATTCGAGTTCTGAGGCATCGTGAGAACTCCACAATCACTTGTCTGCGTCATGATGCCATTCATACATTCGAGTTCAGAAACATCTTGAAATCTCTTTACTCCCTCTCCTGTGTTGTGATGTCATCCATGCATTCGCCTGCTCAACAGCTTGCACGCCGTGGATTGGGCCATCGAGAATCATTTACGACCGTCCGATCTAGTCACGATGCTGCATGTGCAATCGCCAACGGAGGCCCTCACTGCTCCCGGAATCTACGCAGGTAACGTCCGAAACAGTAGCGAGTGGGTGCAATATCTGAGACGCTTAAAATCCTGTTCCTGAGATAGTAGCACATGGGTACAATGTTTGAAACACTTCGGCCCATTGCATGCCTGGTAGCGAAGATGTCAGGTAACGGAATATCAACAGGTTTTTTTTTAAGTGGTGTAGTCAAGTGTGAAGGGGAACGTTGCATTGAATTTCATCGATAGTACGAGCGTTTTTGTCATTTTTTCCTTGATGATGTGCAGCCTGGGATTCTGAAACGGGTGGTGCTGGTAACAGCAGCAGCAGCAAGCAGCAGCAGCAGCAGCAGCAGCACGGCTAACACTCACCGTCCTGATGTTTCTCGTGCTGATGTAGAGGCGGTGACTGCAGCCAATAGCAAAGAAAACCCCAATCTTCCCTCTAGAATATATCCTGCATCCGATGCTGCTGCTGACGCTGCTGCTGCTGCTGCTGAGAGCGATGCTGCAGTTGCTACAGTGGACGAGTTGCTGCATCAACCGTGCCTAACCCCATTCCACTCCCTCTTCCCCCTCCTGCCACCTCTTCCTGAATCCCTGCTGCACCACACCCACAACCACCACCATTTTGACAACCATCCCAACAATGATCCCACCAACCACTCCCCGGGTCACGGCCGAACAGCTCTGGGCGACACGACGATGAGTGAGGCGGCCATGGATCAGCTCCTTGTGCGCACGGAGGAGCGACAGAGCGCCGTCAACGCGGAGCTCAAGAGACTGCTGCTGCAACGATGCTCCAACGCAGAGGTGAGCGCGTCTGCCTGTCTGAGAGGGTCGGCTTGTTTTATGCGCATGAGGAGAGGGCTTGCCTGCTTGATAAAGCAGGAGGAGCGGCAGAGCGCAGTCAACGCGGAGCTCAAGAGACTGCTGCTGCAGCGATGCTCCAATGCGAACGCGGAGGTGAGTGTTTGCCTGTGTGATGGGGATGGAGGCGAGGAAAAGTGTTGTGAGCTCAAGAAACTGCTGATGCAGTAGTTCTCCAATGCACAGGTGAGGCTCTGCCTGTCTGATTTTTGAGGCGCTGGAAAACATAGCTTAAGGGGCTGCTGATGCAGCGACGCTCCAATGCAGAGGTGATGCTGTGCCTGTGTGGTGTGGATGGAGAAGAGGAAGAGTGCTGTCAGTGCAGATTTCCAAGAGAGTGCTGCTGCTGCCGCTGCTGCTGCCGTGCTGAATTGCAGAGAGTGCATCAACTGAGAGATAGCGTTTGTGAGGTGTTTTATAGTGTGTCGATCCAAGTTCTATTCTCGGCATTGTTTCGCTCCTGCTCTTGGCTTCAAGCCCATGACCAATCCTTCCCAAACATCACTTCCCAAGCATAACTTCCCAACTATCACTTCGTGACCATCGCTTCCCAACCATCACTTCCCATGACCCAAACATCGCATCCCCTTTGTCACTCCAGCTGCAGTGTGAGGTGAGGGTTGTACGCGATGCAGACCCGCGGGAGAGGATTGTATCTGAGGTGGCGGATAGAGATGCTGACGTGTTGATCCTGGGCAGCCGGGGAATGGGGCCCGTGAAGAGGTGAGTGTGAGGGAGGTGTGGTTGACATATTTTGAACCCTTTTCAGTTGTAAAAATGATCACGTAAGTGTATATCGGTACTTGAAAACTTCAGGGCTGTCTTGCATAATCATGTTTAATTTGTGTGTCCTGCAGGATGCTCATCGGGAGTGTTTCAGATTATTGTGTCAACCACGCGCCTTGCCCTGTGGTAGTAGTAAAACCGTCTGCCTCCTCAAGCTGAGAATATTGAAGTGTATTATGAAACTGTTTCGGGTAGTGAGTTAGGGTCGATACACAATGTAGGACAGATAAATGCTAAATGGTGATGCAAGTTACAAAGCTTGCACAATTGCTTGCTGATGGATTTGATTGTAAGAAAGCACTAGTGCCGAAATTCTTGAAACAAATTGCTTTGCCAAAAGATAGACATCATCGCAGCACTCTCTGTGGTAATCCCCTGGTCGAAAGTTGTAAAGCAATGGTAACCAGAAAGGGCCGAAAATACCGGTCTTTTCATCCCTATTCCCCAATCAATTGGTCCCAGGGTGAGCCCCAAAACAAAATCGCTTGACCACAAAACCCGATGTAGAGTTGGAATTTCAACTACTGTACACCCTAATGCTCACTCAACCGCCCACTCTGAACACGCCCCCTGCCACTCCATACGCCCAGTGGTCGACATTCACAGCCAACGGCCCGCGCGTTACTAGACCACGACAAAACTAAGATATTCTTGACCTCGAATAAGTTATTCCAGTTTCCCAGACAAGACACGCTAGGCTACCCAAGTACAGTCCCATTCTCCCCATGGGGAGCGCGTGCTCGAGAGAGGAGCACAGGGAAAGATGGGGAAGGGGACTGAAATAGGCATCAGGTGTACGCTTGCCCCTGGAGATTTGGGGGATTTCTTGCACTCATGGCGTCCGCACTCGCGTCGCAGGTAGGTTTTCTCACACCAGAGGCGGCGCGACGCACCCTTCACTCCAGCACAGTCACAGAGTCACTCATCTCATCAAGCTAATGGGGTGCATGTGAAAGAATGGAAGTTAGCCGCCCATAACGCTTTCCCCAAACCACTGGCCGACTGGCATGGCAATCGTCTTAGCTAGCGACAGGCCCATATGAACCAGCCTGGTTTGGGTCAGAAGTCCAGCCAATAGGAAGCTCGATTATGCACGGGCGTGCCAGGGGCTTACATCCAGCGGTCAATCGAGGGAGTCTGAGATGCTGTCCGTCGATTGACTGCGTTACATTTCCGCTGCGACTCGGTGGCACGGGCGAGAGGGAGGAAGGACGGGAGATCGTCGAGGCAAACCAAGCTACAGTAAACGCCAAGAGCTTGGCAAACTACTGTGAGTCCAGCCAGCTCGCTTTGTTCGTTGCTTCGTCCATTTGTTTCGTTCGTTCGTTTGTTCGTTCGTTCCCCTCCCCTCCCCTCCTGTCGAAGCCCAATCTTTCGGGACTTCGCGCCGCCCCCTGGATGGAACGCGTTCCGTTCCACGTCTCACCTCGTCGTTCAGGTCAGGTGGTCCCAGAACTGAGCATGTTGCGTCGAATTGATCGCTACACCCAATGCAACCTGCAGCCCCACCTCACTCACTCACTGCCCTGAAGGCAACTCTCAACCACCATCCTCCAACCAACGAACCACCTGAACAAAGCACTACCATCAAAAGTTGAATTCTTGGAGCTCAATACCAACCATTTCAGCTTTACCTTTTTGTGTACAGTCGTCGGAAAACGCAGTCCAGACACTCCGCGTTCTCCTGGCGCAAGTCACTCCAACATCATTCTTACTCATTTCGAACCACTTCTCAGGTCATCCTAAGCCGCATCGAGCATCTCACACTTTCGGATCCGTATTTCTCTTCCACGTCCGGAAGATTTCCAGTCATTCGAGGCGCCTCGGAAGTTTGCATTATCTCAACCACCTTCTTGCGGAAACCTCTTACAGACATGGCGCCTTACTGCGACGCGCAGATGGAGTTCGTTTCTAGCACACTCACCTTCTCGCACAACCCCTACCCTCCCCTCGGGCGCAAGCCGCGCCCCAATATGCTCGCAATTCCGGAGACGGTCCCGCCTCCGCTTTCCCCCACTCCGCTCTTCTTCTTCCAGAAACCCGTCCCGACGTCGCAGCCGCACGAATCGCAGCAAGAGCCGCCGCCGCAGCCGCAGCCGCAGGACAGACAGAGAAGGCGGCTCTGGCGGGACGATCCGGAGCCCCCGCGCGCCAGTGCGCCAGTGGCGTGCCTGCCGGAGCCGGCGGAAACTGCGCCAATATGCGGACGCCGCCTGAATGGGGGGTTGATTGCGGGCGCGCACTATCGGGGGAGGAATACGGGGATGGGTATGGGGCACGGCATTTCACTTTCCGGCTGTGGGGTGAACGACCGAAAGCCGACTTCTGCTGTCGCAGAGCGACCTGTCGCAGAGCACGCTGTAAATGTGTCGCAGCAGCAGCGTATGCCGCATATTTTGAATAGATCCGAATTCAGCGACTTCGACTTGCAATCGCCGAATTTGAATCGCAGATACCGCGAATCCTGCGGTTGCTCTGTCGACACGTCATCGCTCTGGTCGAGCCTGGTCGCTCTCGTTTGTCCCGAACCTGTCGCGTCGGCCGATCGCGGTGACGAACCTCGTCCAGCGGCTTATGACGCGGTTTTGGATATTCCAGAGTTTGTGGTGGATTTCAGGCGGCCACTTCGCGCTGCTAACGAATGTTGCTATATGGTGAAAGATGCTGCGCCTGTATCGAGGGAAGCAGCAGGAGGACCCAGCCCCATGTCGGTGCTCACGCCGACTGCGTCCGAACCAAGCCCGACGCAGCCACTCCCTGCTTTTGTCTGGTAGCGGCCTGGAACTGTTTTCGCTACACCGTAGTTGTGACAACGACCTAGTTAGCGATTTGTGGAGCTTCACATTGAAGCCGCAGGGTGTATTATATCGTGGATGCTCGTAAGGGTATCTCTTGCATGTGAAAGCCGCATTCTTATAGAGCTAAACATGAGCACACTTGCGTACATAACACTGATTTTTCCTCTAACACCAAAAGCGTCCATATTTCCCGTGAGTACAAGACCTAAAAGTTTTCTCTAAATGTTATGAATGAACTTGCAGAGTGCGCAGAATAACTAATATCGAGAATGAGAATTACAGAATGCCGATTCAAGGGAAGTGACAGGAATTTTTAAAGCTGCGGTCTACATACTTGGAGCGGTAAGGGAAGGATTATCACTTGAAAACATGGTAACTTTGTCCCTCCAAGGTCCCCCTGCGGAGAAACGAACAATCGAGGGGGGAGGAGGGGGCCCCCGGGGGTTCAGGTTAGAACTTGACCCACTCTGATACAGTTTGTATACCAAAACTCTGCCGATCATGTTAGCCAGACTTCACTCGACAGGCGGCTTCCAACACGACGTAACTATATTTTTTAGATATAAGTCACCAATGAAAACCAGCGCCGCCCAGCCCTGCCACTGCGTTCTAGCGACTCCGTCCGCACCGGCCGCCAACCACTTGCTGTTCCGCGCTCTCCAATCCCCCATTTCTTCTCCGCGCTCTCTGCCGCATTTCCCCAACGCAGTCCGTCGCCTTCTGCTCTGCGCTCATCGCCGCGTTCTGCTTGCATCGTCGCCGCGCTGCGTACCCGCTAGGCGAGGAGGTTGGGCGAAGGATGGCTCGGTGATGTTGCGATTGGAGCGGTGCCGACGCGGGGATGGTTCGGTGCGACAAAATAGGCCCAACAGGTTCGTCGCGTGAGCCTCGGGATGGTCTCGCTAACGATTTGTAAATCCTTACACTAAACATGTCATCTGGTTACTAGTACTGATTCCTCATACTAATCCTGACCTATGAACATTGCCCCTGAAAGAGTGCACCAACACTTATATCCAACACTACAGTGTGAAGGTAATGTAATATATCAAACACTAGTGAGACTCTGTCAAGCTGCCGCAGTTCAAGCAGCCTCCTACTCTAGGCTTCTGACTGGTCACAGGTATGTTGGGTTATCATGACAGGAAAGGGAGTTTTTACCAACTGATCACCCTAGCCATTCCATTGTCCCGCAACACAATCAGATTTCCCCTAAACAGCGCGCATGGATGGTGTAATAACGTACGGCACGTAACCATTAGCATGTAACGTATCCTTTAGTGTGTTACGCATGGAATTAACTCTTGAGGAGTTTCATTTTCTACAAGGGATGGGGAAAAGGGGGCGAAAGGGGAGGAATGGGTGAGAGAGTAAGAGGTACGATCATGATAAGAGGTCGACAGCAACTGAGCGAGGAGGGACCACGGCAAACGAGGGACCAAGGCAAAATAGGTGACAGGAAGCAGACTAGCAGCGAGCAGCACAGAGAGAAGAAACAGCTACTCTACTGTAGCAGGCTCTCCGTGGCTAGGCGTATCTTATAATATTTCTTTGTCCCAAAACAGCAATGGTTCTTTTTCTAATTCGCACAAATGGAATAAGCAGCAGCAGCAGGGGGTCTCACATATGAACTTGTTGGGCGTGTCAAGGGACGTTAACCCCATAATGACCTCCCGGTTGACCTTTGAGTCGACTCAAAAATCATATCTACAAAGCAGCAGCTACAGGGAATCTCACTTGAATGAACTTGTTGGGCGTGTCGAGGGACGTTGACCCGATGATGACCTCCCGGTTGAGCTGCTGCGAGAGCATGTGCGCCACTCGGATCTGACGGGAAAGGCAGGTGGGGAATGGGGCATTTGGGGGAGGGAGGAAATGGTTGGAAGTGTGAACGATGTTGAACTGATGATGACCTCTCGGTTGAGCTGCTGTGAGAGCATGTGCGCCACTCGGATCTGACGGGAAAGGCAGGTGGGGAATGGGGCATTTGGGGGAGGGAGGAAATGGTTGGAAGTGTGAACGATGTTGAACTGATGATGACCTCCCGGTTGAGCTGCTGTGAGAGCATGTGCGCCACTCGGATCTGACGGGAAAGGCAGGTGGGGAATGGGGCATTTGGGGGAGGGAGGAAATGGTTGGAAGTGTGAACGATGTTGAACTGATGATGACCTCCCGGTTGAGCTGCTGTGAGAGCATGTGCGCCACTCGGATCTGAAAGGAGAGAGGGGGGGGTAGGAGGGGAAGAGCAGGGAGGAGATGCAGGAAGTGTGAGCGACGTTAACCTAATGATGCATGGGGCATGGGGTATTGGGCATGGGGCATGGGGCATGGGGCTCTGAAAGGAGGGGAAGGGGGAGAATTGCAGGTGAGGTCACACCACGTCACACCCCTAATTGAGCTGCTACATGTCAGGATGGATGAGTTGCGCCATCCATCCCACCGCATCCCACCCCACCTAACCACATCCCACACCCACGCATGAAATCCCACCCGACCACATTACACCGCACCCCATCCCACTCACCTCAGACCGGCTCATGCCGCCCACAATGAAGACAAAGAGCCGCCGACCCTTCTGGCCTGAACTGGCCGCTGAGACTGAGGGGCGCTCAGAGCTGAAAGGGGGTGGGGGAGACAAAACCAAGGAGAGAGGAGAGAGTCTGGTCAAGAGAGGAAGGAGAAGAGCCGGCCTTCTGGCCTGAACTGGCCGCTGAGACTGAGGGGCGCTCAGAGCTGAAAGGGGAAGCAGGGAACGCGGAGGGAGAGGGAGGGAAACAAGAGGCAAGGAGAGAGTGGGGTTAAGAGGGGGCAAAGAGAGAGGAAGGAGAAGAGCAGTCAGCCCTTCTGAACTGAACTGAACTGGCGGTGAGAGTTGAGGAAAAGAGCCGGCCTTCCGGACTGAACTGGCAGCTGAGACTGAGGGGCGCTCACAACCCATAGCGGCTTAGCCTTCTTCCTCGCACTCAACTTGATCCCTCCAGCTAACCTAGTCCCCCCTCCAGCTCACCTGGAGCTCTTCTCCTCCATCCCCACGCCCTTCAGCGCCCAGCTCGCCAAACTGCTCCCACTCGTCGCCGCCGGAGCAGCAGAAGCAGCAGCAGCAGAAGCAGAAACAGCCCAGTGGGCAAACCTGATCAACCATAATGCAAACCTTGCAACCGGGATGCAAACCGACTCACCTGGAGCTCTTCTCCTCCATCCCCACGCCCTTCAGCGCCCAGCTCGCCAAACTGCTCCCACTCGTCGCCGCCGGAGCAGCAGCAGCAGCCCCACCAGTCGCCTTCTTCCTCGCACTCATGGCCGCCCGGGCCGACCCGGCAGGCTTCTCAGGCCGCGCCGAGCCTCCCCCCCCGGCCTTCCCTGCTGCCCCGGAGTCCGAAGAGGGTTTGAGGGCGGAGAAGGCGGATCCGAGGGAGGAGACAGGGTCGCGGGGACGGGCGGAGCCGGAAGGGGCGGAGTCGGGCTCTTGCACGTAGGGATAGTCCTGCAGGGACAGCTTTCCCTCGTCCAGATCCTCCAGGATGTCCTGATGGGCCGAAAAGAAGGGACGGGGGAGGAGTGAGGCTCGTAATCCTGCAGAGACGACTCGCCCTCATTTAAGATCTGCTGCCCTCGTCCTGTAGGGACAGCTTGCCCTCGTCCAAGTCCCCCAAGATGTCCTGGTGGGTTGGGATGGAGAGAAGGGGAAGAACGGGGAGTCCAGAAAAAGGGAGAGGAGAGGAGTCAGGCTTTTGCACCTAGGGCTATTACCACACACACGATGCACCACCACTCTGATTGCAATAACGCAGACACAGCTAACAGTGCACCTGAACAGATGTCGATGCACCTAAAAATCTTGTGATGACAGTTTGAACTTATGAAAATACAGCAAAAAGAACGCACCTGGACAAATGGGTAAAAACGAGAAAGCTCGTATGCCTCTTCTGATGTCCTCCTCTCCTTGCGCACTCGGCCCTTCTCCTGTGAACCAGGACAGCCAATAACGAGTACAACCACACACAGCATGAGAATCTGAATCATTTCAACGAATATACTTTGGAAACTGACACAGTATGAGCAACTTAAATTGCTGGAATGCACTGCGCTGAGGACACCATAACCAAACCAGATGCAAACCTTGCCACCAGACTGCACAGCTTGCAACCAGGCTGCACACCTGGCAACCACACTGCACACCTTGCGGCTGCCGAAAGAGAGGGAAAAGCCGGAGGAGGCGTCCTTGTTGATTCCCACCCCCAGGAACTCCAGGTTGATCACCGTCCGCATGTCCTCCTGGTCTAGCTTCGCCAGCTGCACATGGAAAGGGGAGCCCGCATAGAGAGACAGAGAGGCACCGTTCGACTGACAGCATGCGGGAGCATCCAACACTCCCAGGAACTCCAGGTTGATCACCCTCCGCATGTCCTCCTGGTCTAGCTTCGCCAGCTGTGGGGACAAACGGACGAGAATCGGGGGAGGTGGGAAGGGGAAGTTGCAAGGGGGTCATGAATCGCTGCCAGGAACTCCAGGTTGATCACCGTTCTCCAGCATAAGAGGGCCACCTGGTCTAGCTTCGCGAGCTGTGGGGACAAAACGACGAGAATTGGAAAGGGGGGCGATAGAAAGACAGACAGGGAGATGCCATGCACGGTGCAACAGCATGAGAGCGCATCCACCCCTCCCAGGAACTCCAAGTTGATCACCGTTCTCCAGCATAAGAGGTCCTCCTGGTCTAGCTTCGGCAGCTGTGGGGACAAACGGATGAGCATGGGGGGGAGGTGGGAAGGGAGGTGGAAAAGGGAGGTGAATCACTATTAGAAATTAGAGGTTGAAAGCTGTGCGTGCGCTGCGCATGCCCTCCTGATCTAGCTTCGCCAGCTGCAGAGGAACAAAAGGAGGAGAATGGGAGAAATGTGGGAGTGGGAAGGGGCCCATGAATCACCATCAGAATCTCCTCCGGATTGATCTGCCAGGAGGGCGCGGAGTGTGGAGAAGACAGAAGAGACTTATAAGAGTCACAAGAGGAGGCTGTCCTCCTTAACAACACCACACACCTCTCCCTCTCACGCACCTCCCTCTCACTCACCTCCCTCTCACTCACCTCCCTCTCACGCACCTCCCTCCCACACACCTCCACCCCCCACACCTTCATCCCACACACCTCCATCCCAGACACCTCCATCCCATCCCACACCATTCCTCTCTATCCCCACTCCTTTGTCCCATCGCACACCACCCTTCTCTCTCCCTCTCTCCCCTTCCCCCCACGCACCTTCATCCAGAAGTTTTGTTTCTGGGGGTCGAGCTTCTCGGGGTGCATGGCAGCGTACACCATGAGCAGCCGCATCTTGTTCTCCGTGCTCATGTCCGGGTACTTGTTGATCAGCGCCGCTAGCTCCTTGTACCTTGCCCACACCCCACTCCCCAACCACCAACCCCCTACCCTCCACCTCCCGCCCTCTCCCTCTCTCACCCTCCCTCACTCTCACCCTCCCTGGCTCTCTCCCCGCCTCCTCCATCCCACACAACCCTCCCTGCCCCTGCTGCCCTTCCCCCCGGCCCCACTCCCCCCCCCCCACGCACCTTCATCCAGAAGTTTTGTTTCTGCGGGTCGAGCTTCTCGGGGTGCATGGCAGCATACACCATGAGCAGCCGCATCTTGTTCTCCGTGCTCATGTCCGGGTACTTGTTGATCAGCGCCGCTAATTCCTTGTAGCTTGCGCCCGAATCTCCAAACACAAAGCCCTGCTCCAACTTCCCCACATCGAACAGCCCGTCTGCGTTCAGGCGCTCGCTCAGAGAGGAGGAGATCTGGAGGGGAAATGAGGCAGGGGAGAGGATTGAGGGGGGAGCGGGGAGACAAGGGAACAGAGAAGACGTGCAGAAGTTATGGGGTTGAGAAGAGAAGTGCTCATGTGCGGGTACTTGTTGATCAGCGCCGCTAATTCCTTGTAGCTCGCCCCCGAGTCCCCAAACACAAAGCCCTGCTCCAGCTTCCCCACGTCGAAGAGCCCGTCTGCGTTCAGGCGCTCGCTCAGAGAGGAGGAGATCTGGAAAAAAGGGGAAGAGGAAGTGGAGGGAGGGAGGGAGGGAGGGAAGGACGTGGGATGGGTGGGGAGGCCAGGAGAGGAGATGGTTATTGAGGCAACACAAAGTCCTGCTCCAGATTCCCATGTCAAGGGGACCATGGGCAAGCTTAAGACTTGTCCTCCTGCTTCAACTCCCACGCCTAAAATCGTCTGCATGGAACCACCTACTCACTCAAACATCGCCTCGTCGCATGTGCAGCGGGCGCAGGTGTGCCCGCACACACACAGACACAACACAGACAGACAGAGACACAGAGGCACAGAGACACACTCACTCCCCCACTCACTCACTCACTCACTCACTCACTCACTCACACACCTTGATGTGCAGTTCCACCTTATCCTTCTGCTCCCGGTACTTGGAAAGCGACTGGAACAGGCAGGGACGGACAGGGACGGACAGGTTTGGCCAGAGAGGAAAGGGAATCAGGGCAGGCAGGGTTTGGAAGAGGGCAGGACAGGACAGGGCAAGAGAGGGTATGCGAGGTGAGGGCAGGGCACGGGGGCATGTAAGGGGCAGGTGGGACGGAAGGGGGGATAGCATGGGCCTGGAAAACGTCAGCACTCAACTACAGAAGCTTTGAAGGAGGAATGGTTGCAGCACAACATACAGACGTCAATTGAAGAGAGCGGATTGGAAAAACTGTGGCTGGGACAAAGCTGGGATGAAGTTAGGACGAAGGTGGAATGTGGTTGAGTGCGGTAGACTGACCTGCACGAGTTTGTGGAGCTCCTTGCCGGATAGGTCACTGAGGGAAACGAGGCATGCATCAAAGGAGGACAGAAGATAGGAGGGGTTGGGTTGCAGTATTAAGGGTCTTGCCCTTGGCCTAGTCTTGTCTCATCACAGTGAATCCCGCAACAGCCGAACATGTGAGTGGAAGACTTTGAGTTTTGAGTCGACTCAAAACTCTTGCCCTTGGCCTAGTCTTGTCTCGTCACAGTGAATCCCGCAACAGCCGAACATGTAAGTGGAAGACTTTGGAGTGGTCTTGGCGTTGCATGCGTTGGGCAAAAATAGGCAAGGAATGAGACAGGCTTGGCAGAACACACGGCATGCTGGTGTTGTGTGCATTGGCATGGCATGGCATGGCATGTCATGGCCACCAAAGGGCTTTTCTCACCTGGTGGAGGTCTTGGCACTGATCTGATCAAACACCTCCTTCACCTTCTCGTACGCCTGATGTAGTCCATGCAATGCAACACACACCAAGGAAGAAAACGCACACCAACAGAACAGTAAATGGAGCAACAAACGAGCGCAGAAGACAACAATCGCTTTTCAAGTCACCTCAAAAGTCATCTCCTAACGTAGTATACTAACCCCCCCCCAAGAAGAAAGAAAGAAAGAGAGAAAAACTCTTGATGCACACCTACTGCCACTAGCTCGCACACCTCAGCCTGCTGGTGCGGCAGTGATCCAAGGAGGGAAACGCACCTCAGCAAGGAAGAGGTCCCGGACTTCCAGCCAGACGGGGTCATGCTCGTCCAGCAGCACAGTCCTCTTCTCGGGCTTGCCACTCTGCCCCGTCACCTGTGCGGGTGGGAGGGGCACAGGCACACACACGTGGAGAAATGACTTGTGAGTCGACTCAGAAGCCACATGGGGTCATGCTCGTCCAGCAGCACAGTCCTCTTCTCGGGCTTGCCACTCTGCCCCGTCACCTGTGCAGGTGGGAGGGAGGGGCGCATGCAGAGCATGTTTGAGACTCCATAATGAGCCACGCGCAATGGAGAGAGAGACAGACGGGGTCATGCTCGTCCAGCAGGACGGTCCTCTTCTCGGGCTTGCCACTCTGCCCCGTCACCTGTGTTGCACACACACATAAAGAGCAATTGGCACAGGGGGCACGGAGAGTGACAGGGAGGTGAAGAACTTTCAAAAGCGGCACACATACATAACAGCATGTGGCCTCACACATGCGAGGACGTGTCAGAAGACACTTGCCGCATGTTCGCACTTATGCCTGGCACCTGCTGTGGAGGTGCGCACCTAATGAGATCATGCATCATTAGATTGAGATTGAGCCGTCGTAACATGCATCATGAGACACATACCTCATACTCGTACTTCTGCCCGTCAACAGGCAGCAGGTCGAAGCACATGCCACCGTAGCTCCAGTCATGGATGATGGGCGCCACCTGCGAGGACATGGCATGAGGAAGGGCATGTGCATTGAGCATGGCATGGAGAATAAATTGTCATGGTATGGTGCATGGTATGGAGCATGGTATGGGGCATGGTATGGGGCATGTCATGGGGCATGTCATGGGGCATCGGGAAAGTCTGGCCCTGAATGATTACGTAATATACTTGCTCAGGTGGTCCCACACAGCGACAGCCCTGCTGTGCTGTGCTGTGCTGTGCTGTGCTGTGCTGTGCTGTGCTGTGCTGTGCTGTGCTGTGCTGTGCGGTGCGGTGCGGTGCTGTGAGCACTGTCCCATCACACACTCACCGCGTCGACAGACCGATCAAGTATGAGGAGGTCGCAGGTATCAGAGCTAGGGAAGTCCTGGGTGGACGCCTTGTACTTGCTCAGCCGATCCCAGACTGCTGCAGCCACTTTCCTGTGCTGCGCAGTGCTGTGAGCACTCTCTCCCTGCTGCGATCACCATACACCGTGCCGCACTCACCGCATCGACAGAGCGGTCGAGGATAAGGAGGTCGCAGGTATCAGAGCTAGGGAAGTCCTGGATGGACGCCTTGTACTTGCTCAGGCGGTCCCACACGGCAGCAGCCAGCTTGGTGGACACGAGCTCCCGCATGCGCTGCATGCTCACCGCTGCTCCCGTCGCCTTGGCCGCTCTGTACCGCACTGCTGGGAACTCCTGATTGGTGTAGTGAGTGTGACCGCGCGTGTGAGTGCATTTGGGATGGTAGAGGGGCCAGAAACGGGCAGAGAGATGGGGAAGGGAAGGGGAGGTTGGGTAGGGGAAAGGAAAAGGATGGGGGTAAGTCAGTGAGAGGCACAGGCGGACCCAGAAGGCGGCAGCCAGCTTGGTGGACACGAGCTCCCGCATGCGCTGCATGCTCACCGCTGCCCCCGTCGCCTTGGCCGCTCTGTACCGCACTGCTGGGAACTCCTGATTGGTGTAGTGTGTGTGACCACGCGTATGTGCACGCGCGTGTGTGTGTGTGTGTGCACGCATTCGGGATGGTACAGGGGCCAGGAGTGGGCAGAGAGATGGGGAAGGGAAGGGGAGGTTGGGTAGGGGAAGGATAAGGGTCAGTCAGTGGGAGGTTCAGGCGGTCCCACACGGCGGCAGCCAGCTTGGTGGACACGAGCTCGTGCATGCGCTGCATGCTCAACAGCGGACATTGAGGGAGGCGAAGACAGCAGAGGCGCGGGTGGCGATGCCGTTCGATGAGCAGCCAACCACCCAACAGCCTGTCACCTCATCACATCACCCTACCAGCGTACCAGCTTGCAAACCATCCAGCAGCAGCCACCCACCAGACCTCAGCTGACCTTGAGGGAGGCAAAGACGGTGGAGAGGCGGGTGGCGATGTCGTCAATGAGCAGCTCGTACTCGCGAGTGCTGATGTCCTCCTTGAACAGCTCCACCAGCGCGCTGTCATGCTCCGTCACGTACCCCTGGATGTCCACCGTCAGCACCTCCAGGTTCATCTGCCACAGAGAGAGCCGTTAGCAAGAGAGAGTGGTTAGAAAGAGTCAACAGCTCCACCAGCGCACTGTCGTGCTCCGTCACGTACCCCTGGATGTCCACCGTCAGCACCTCCAGGTTCATCTGCCACAGAGAGAGCCGTTAGCAAGAGAGAGTGGTTAGAAAGAGTCAACAGCTCCACCAGCGCACTGTCGTGCTCCGTCACGTACCCCTGGATGCCCACTGTTAGCACCTCCAGGTTCATCTGGTGGGGGTGGGCAGGCAGGAAGGCACACAGGCAAGCAGGCATGTCATGCTCCGTCACATACCCCTGGAAGACCACTGTCAGCACCTCCAGGTTCATCTAAAATCGTTGGAGAAGGAAAGATGATAGGAAGGACGGATGGGAGGAGGGAGGGAGGGCCAGGGGGAGGGCAATTTTTTTATTATCCGTTTTTAACACACCCAGCTTCTCAATAATCACCACCTCTTTAGTACACCCAACTCTCGTAGAGCCACTATGACAATCACCCACGACTCTTAGAAAGAGCCGCAACACCAATCACCCA